>JAQPPZ010017210.1:9375000-10000000 GCA_028583015.1 Wollemia nobilis | reverse complement strand
ACCGATAAAGGTACCTTGAGGCAGAGGGAGTTAGGCAAAACCTTGCTAATAGTGCATAGAGCCTTGTGTCAGTACTTGGTAAGATTTATCGAATGCACCAACTCATGAGTTAACTTGGAAGCCTATGAATAGATCTAAATAGTAATAATAGAAAACATCGTAATATTTTCATGCATAAAAAACTAACTAGAAATTGAATCTCTATAATAGACAACAACATTCTTAGCTTTCCAAAGTTGAAACAAAATAATAGCACAAAATAAATTCCATAGAGCAACAATATAAGCATACCAACAACTATTATCTCCAAAAAATATCATCTACCATTTGAAGAATTCAGGATGAAAGGGCTTGAACAATGAGTGAATCCAAGACCAAGTAGACTAAGCATGAGGGCAAAACCAAAACAAATGTTTAAAAGTATCAAAATGACCACAAGTCGAACACTTAGGATTAGGAAGACCAACCCTACTAAGTCTCTCTCCCATAGGAAGCCCTTGATAAATAAGAGACCAGAGAAAAAAGGTAATATTGGGTTCAAGGTTAAATTGTCATATATGGTTCAAATGAGCAATCCAAGTATAGGAGGTAGAGTGAGTTTGCCATATCTCATTAAGTTTGTCAACACTAAGGGAAACATGACTAAGCAGCTGAATAAGCAAGGAAGAATAGTAGTTCTTGAAAGAAGTATCCACATTCCAATACCAATCCCTCCACCAGCCATTTAAGGGTTGAAGGTCGAGCTTATGAAGCATGACATCAAACATAAGCTCTTGAATCTTAAGAATAGAAGGAAGATCTAAATTTTGAATATTAAATTTACTTTTGAGATTAGGCCAAGGAATCTAGTCTTGAGAGTGCACTAAATATTTAATAAAGCAAATGCCCTTACAAAACAACCTCAAAGCTTTAATCCCTGACATATTAGTAAGAAGAACTGAAGAGTTAGACAAAATAGGAGACCACCAAATATTTTGAGAATTAATGAAAGACCATTATGAAAACCATCACCAATCTAGCGAAGATGAGGTTTCACTACCTCAAAAGCTCGCCAAATACTTTTAACAACAAAGGAACCCTGAATCTTAACTAGAGCATAAGTAATAATGAGAGTATGAAGGCCAATATTAGTCCAAGATTTGCACCCATAAGGTAGCCCTGAATAAATACAATGGTGAATCAAAACCTTCTAGGCTTTAGGGCCTTCAATAGCTTTAACCAGCCACTTAACACATAAAGAAATGTTTTACTTGTAAATGTCAATGATGCCCATCCTACCC
This sequence comes from Wollemia nobilis, assembly GCA_028583015.1. NCBI lineage: Eukaryota > Viridiplantae > Streptophyta > Pinopsida > Araucariales > Araucariaceae > Wollemia > Wollemia nobilis. Next base: position 9,998,720 of record JAQPPZ010017210.1, on the reverse strand, counting down.
TTATTAGTAGGCGTGCAACAAATATTCCAAGCAACTTGATGAAAACCACATGAATTCTTCCCCTTGACCTAAAGAAAATCCCTAAGGAGTTTGGCCAACTTATTATAAGAATTCTTAGAAGGGGCCCAACAAGAGGAGTAATAAACATGGGTGGCAACAAGAATCTTTGTGCAAACCTAAAACTTACCGACAAAAGAAAGGGATGAGAGGTCCAACAAGAAATCTTCTTTTCAATTATGTCAATGACATACTATGAGAGTTTAGAGGACGAGCTATCAAAAGCAAAGGGGATTCTTAAGAACTTAAAATGCTCACCCCTTTGAAGCCAATGCCATAAAAAATATCTAAGTCTAGCAGGCATAGAAGAAGAAGTAAGACGAAAATAAAGAGACTTAGACCATTGGATGTTGGAACCCGAGGTCTTACAAAATGTGTCCAAACAAATCAAAGTAGTTGAAACTAAAATCTCATCCTCATTGATAGTGAGAAAAAAATCATTTGCAAAACGCCCATTAATAAGTTAGGTGGACATGTTAGGCAAAAGAATGCCTATGATCAACCCCTTAGACGTTTGATTGGCAAGAAGATAACCAAAAGCTTCAACAACAAAGATGAGGGGGCTAAAGGACAACCCTGACAAATGGAACGAAACAAACCAAATTCCTCTTACCTATGTCCATTAATAGTAAGACAAGTTGAAGCATCAACAAACAACATATTGACAACCCTGATAAAAAAGGGGTCAAAACCAAGAGCTTGAAGCATGGCGAGAATGAAAGGCCACTTAATATGATCATAAGCTTTCTCAAAGTCTAGTTTAAGGAAAAGGGGTTTTTGGCTAGAGAGACAAGCCCATTCTAAACCTTCCTAGACAACAATAAGATTATCCAAGATGTAAAACCCTTTAATGAAACCCGTCTGCTCCGATTTGAATATCACAAGGAGAATATTACGATTACAGAGAGCTAAAGCTTTAGCTAAAATATTGTAAGAGACATTAAGAACAGTAATACGTTTCCAACTGGTGATAAGCTCAAGATTATCTTCTTTAGGAATAAGTTTAATGTTTCCACGATTGATGATATTGCTAGAGAATTGTTGGCTAACGCTTCATTGTAGACATTGAGCAAATAAGGCCTAGTAAACTTCTATGTGGCTTTATAAAATTCACAAGGAAAACCATAAAGACTAGAGGACTTGTCATTTGACATAGTCATAAGAGCATTATGAAGCTCAACAAGTGAAAGAGGAGCCTCACAAAGAAGTTTGTTATAAGTAGACAACTTAGCAGGAACAACATCAAGACACTACTGGAGCACCATTTGACGTTCTAGAGAATCCTGTTGCACTTGAAAGGCTAGCTTTCTTGCTACAATATAATATAACAACCTTTTTCCGTCCTATAAGAGAGGATTTACATTATGTATACTAATAGGCAGAATAGATGAATATCCTTGTTTTTATATGTAATAATAGTGATGTTAATATACTATGTTATTTTGACATTGTAATCTCCTATTGTATAATGAAGATTATATGGTATTTAATTTTTTAAGATATATTTATATTGGATATGTAGTATGTTGTTTGTCATAATTAGTGTTGTAGGAATTGACATTATTGTTTTGCAAGTTGTTTGTGATTGAAATACTTTTGTAACATGATGATATAGCAGGAATGAACCCATTTCAATCAAGGAATATCTAAAGGTCTCTACATTGAAAAACTATAATTTTTTTAATAAAAAATGAGATTGAAATGGACCATACCCATATTACATCATCACCCTAGAACGATATCACATCAAGTTGGCTATTTAAGCATGTATCCTTTGGCAAAATTCAAGTCTCAATTTTCTTCAAAATTGAGAAATCTAACTAATTGAGCTAATGCCATTGGATTCATATTTTGAATTAAAAATATGAGTTTTTATAAGGGATCTTGGTCCCCTCGTACTAGGGTTTGTAAAACCATAATTTATATTCAATAAAAAAATCCATATTTTTTATTACATAAACTCATGCTATTTAATGAATGATGTAAACTTTTATTTTAATTGGTTATATAACATTAACATCATAACTTTTTTTCTTTTGCAATGAGTTTACATGGGTTTTTATGAGGGGTCCCAGTTCCCTCGTACTAGTGAGGTTTGAATCTTGGACCTCTCAAAGAGAGGGCCAAAGCCCTTGCCACTACAATAAGCTTGCAGCTTTATACCATCATAACCTTATTACCATAATATTAAAACATAACAATTTTTTTTTTTTTTGATTTGGTTATTAAAACATAACAATTTTACAGCTTTGCAAAATTCACCCTTAACCCCCTTGAAACTTAATGTAGTTAACTTGTTCAACAATTGTTGTTAAGGTTCATCTATTGAAACCTTAGTTTATGGTGTAAAATTCATCACTCCTTACTAATTAATTTAATCACTTATAATAATTTAAAATACTAAATATATATAACTTTCTTTGTTAAACTTTTTATTTAAAATATCAAACTTTGTACTACTTTCTAATATTATTATTATTTTTTATTTAATTAATAATTTTTTTTAAATTACATGTTTAAAAAAAAATCATTTATAATTATAAAAAACAAAAATAAACATATAAAATAACATTACCTCAACTAGTTAGATTCTTAAACCTTTAAAGAAGAGACCTAGGTTCAAAGAGGAGACCTTAGTTCAAATCTTACCAAACTATATACAGACAATATCTAAACTTTATTGTAATTAATGATGTAATAAAATAAAACCCATTTCAAGCACTTAAGGGCTTGGTGGATTGGTAATTGCTTGTTTGGCTAGGCACTTACTAAGAAGAGACTTGGGTTCAAACCTTAGGGGTGCCAATTTGTAAAGGTAATAGTTTGCTCTGAATCCACTGAGTATGCATCGAGTCGACAATAACCGATGATCTCCCTCTCACACCGGGTCAACAACAACGAAATGAAATAAACTTGTTACGAGCAGCCCTTGTGGTTTGAGTCCTACGCTTATCAACTACTAACCTTATCAACTACTAAAAATAGTATGACTATAACCAACTCCCTAATATATAAAAAATAAATAAAAATAAAACCCTTTCAAACACAAATAAACATTAAATTTTTAAAATTCAATTTTTTTCCCTTACTTACATGATAGCCGTGGCGGATTTCAAAATAAAATTGATTCCATAGTGTTTTTTTTCAATTAATTCCGTGAACTTATTAATTAGCTAAGACGTCATCTGTCCATTCATTACTTGATCCCAACTCTAATCACACATCTATAAATATCTTAACGCTCTCTTTCACGTTTTCTTAAATATCTGAACGTCACCTTTCGCCTATTATCCTAAATAAATAAATACATATTTTTTATTTTTAATTATAATTTATTGTAAAGAAGTTTTTTATTTTATTGAGTTAAACTTATCAATAAAAGATTAACACACAGTCACATACAAACCTTAAAAAAAAAAAAATTAACCCGCTATCTATAGGACTATTTTAACATCAATTTTCTTTTTAATATTAAAGAATCTGATCAATTGAATATCTAAACCCTACCACGAATGATTAGGCTATCTATAAGATTATTTTAACATCAATTTTTTTTTTAATATTGAAGAATCTAATCAATTGAATTAACATCGTCTTTGGTCCACCCTTTGTCAAAGTATGCTTTAACAAAAACATCATCTATGTCTAGATTTTGTTCCAATCCACCTCTACACTTAGAAGAAAAAATCCTATATGCTTTGTTTGGATTCAAAGATATGCCCTTCAGTTCTATCAACACTCCAATAATATATCGTTAATGTTTCATCTCAATTACCTTTTTAAAAATCACAATTCAAAATAAACAAACACCCCTTTATTTTTTTATTTTTTGATATATAAAAACAATAGTTACAATGACGATTTTTAGTAATTACCAGCTCAGCTGATAAGGTTCAAACTATAACAAACACCCTTTTATTATACACATAAAAAATATGTTCAATTATACTACCGCTATACTTTAGATTACTTTAAAAAAAAGAAAGAGATATGCCCTGCAGAGGGGGCACATGAACCACCACCTCCTCCCTCCCTTTTTAGGCCAATCCTTTGACCCATAATTTACTCTCACACCAAGATTCAACAAGATTCCACAACTAGGGAGACCATTCTACACACCTAATTCCAAACCCCCCGGTCAATGAGTGCGTATTTTCCCCCCAAACACTAAAAGCCCCGTACCATCAATCCATCCAACGGCCGACGATGAGCGGCATCCCTGTCACCGGACAAAAACACCGACAAAAAACCGCGGGGCACTTCCCACAACCTTGGCCTCGTAGTGAACAAACCCCCACAATAAAATAATATTAAAAAAATCTCTACCACCACCAACTTTCCTTCAATCAATCCCACCAACCCCCGCCCCCCTCACGTCCCACACCACAACCCTAAATCACAAACCCCAGTTAAAAAAATATAATTTTTTTTTTTACCGCGGTAATAAGTTAAAAAATAAATAAACTGCGCTCTCATTACAAGGGTCCCGGTCAACCCCCATGTGCGCGCTAACATACATACATCCGCGCCATCTATCCATCCAGAAATTCCGCGTTGAAAACCCGCTTTATCTCGTCTCTGATTGGCGGAGCGCTTCCGATCCGTACATGGGCATGCATGCCCATTGGCCTCGTAACACCCGCCAAATTTAGCGGTAAACCCGCTCGCTTAATCTCGTCCATTAACGTGAGAAGCCATTCCCCCACCTTCGCCCTCCCCAATTTAGTCGGACAGATTAGAGACACCGCCAGCCAGAGCAACAAAAGGAGAAAGGAGGAGAAGAAGGAAAAAAAAAAAAAAAAGGTGGTAGAAGACGGAGGAGACCATCGCCACCACAGCGCACACACTCGTGGGGGGATATAACCGGGATTGGGATTGGGATTTCCTTTCCTGCTTTGTTAGTTTTTATTTCCCATCTCATCTTTGTTTTCCTTCTTCTCCCCTCTTTCGTCCCTGTTGTTCGTTGTTGGTCTCCATTGTTCCAACCCTCGCCACCCTACGAGGCTGCCAGCGGGCTTCCGAGGAACTTCGGGGGGTTCGATCCGGGGTCTTATTTGGGCGAATGGAGGCGCCCTTGACCTTGCTTTGCTCGTGAGGATTCGGATCAGTTAGGTGTGACTAAAGATAGCTGTGTGCTGAGGGAGAGTGAGCGGCAGCCAGCCAGCGAAGCGGAAGAGTGTTGGTCTGTATCAGGTACTTACTTTCCCCCTCTTATTTGGCGGTTCGGAGCCAAGTCTAGCGTAGCGCGCCCACAAAGTTGGCGGAACTGCGACTGCTTTGCTTTTGGTTTCCCTCGAGGGGATTTGTCGCTAAATTTGGTCAACTTTTACTATTCGGCGATTCTGTAGTTTCAGAGCGCCCTGTTTGTTTTTGTGTGGTGTGTTTATTTTTCACGTTTGGCGCCGATTGGAAGCTTATCTTTTAGCTTGAGTGGTTGCGAACAGTGTTCTGATGTCGGGGCGGTTTGAGAATTTGTTACCCGGGAGGAGATATTTGTATCCCAAATCTGTGTTTACCGACATTAATATTCGTGAGGTTGGCTGAAGCTCGGTTTTATCTAAATATTTACTTCAATTTAGTGTGCGTATACTGCCATTAAGCCAGCTCGAGGGGATTTGTCGCCAAATTTGGTGAAGTTGTAGTGTTTTCGGGCGGTTCTGTTGTTTCAGAGCGCCCTGTTTATTTTGTGTGGTGTAATTATTTTCACGTCCGCGGAGGTTGGCATCGATTGGAAGCTTTATGTTTAGCTTGAGTGGTTGCGAACAGTGTTCTAATGTCCGGGCGTTTGTGAATTTGTTATTCGGGAGGAGATATTTCTATCCCAAATCTGTGGTTACCGACATTAATATTCGTGAGGTTGGCTGAAGCTCTAATATTTACTTCAATTTAGTGTGCATACACTGCCATTAATTAGGGTAGCTTAAACTTGGTTTCTTTCAATTCAGGTGTTAAACTAAAGACTTAAGATGGGAAACCCTTGGGTGGCGCGGCTCTGCTGCCTCAAAATGAAGATGGCAGGTCACATAGTATTGAAGCTCTGGTAATGGTTCATAGGAATCTTTTGCTCAAATTGTTTGTTTGTTCCCAATCTAGATATTACTTCAATTCGTGGGTAATGTTAGCTAGCTTAAAACTGGTTGGGATTTTATAGTTGAAGGATTTAGCATAAGAGAGAAAACCCTCTACTGGGGCAGTGTCAGCGCAACGACTTCACTGTAAGTGTTTATAGTGAAGCTTGAATAGGCTAGGCGGCACATGTGGCGAACGTGGCAACTTTTCCACAAATTGTTGCTTGATAGCAGGGAACCAGGTCGGTGGATAATGCATTGTTTATCCATGAACTTCGGTATCATTCCATATTGTTAGCTGTAAACTGGTGACCTTATATTTTCTAACTGTGGGTGGCCCAAGTTGCAAGAAACCATGCAACCTAGTGATTCATATGAGATCAATCTGGCAATGAGAATTGCGGCAGTCCCAAACAATTAACGGTATAACTGACGTTTTCTCAGTGGTTGCTTAACATGGGGTTGGGTTTCTACAGTTGCGGCAGTCCCAAACAATTAACAGTGACTCTTTCTCAGTGGTTGCTTAACATGGGTTTGGGTTTCCAGCTATTGCAGATGAGGGGTTTGTTGCTTAATTATTTATTTATTTTTTCTGTTTTTTGGTCTCTCATTGACCATGTTTAATTCCCATAGGGAACTCTGTTGATTCTTGCAGTTTGTTTCTTTTGATCATGAGGAATCTATTAAGTGCATAGCTTCTACACAGCCTCATAATTGGAAGCAGATTGTTACAAGGAATCTAGTCAGTTCATAACTCCTATATGAATTCAAATTGTCATGTTTCTACTCTTGGCTTCTTAAACTAATAACTACAAATTTTTGAAAACCTGGCTTCCCTTTTTCCTGGCACAATTCAACGTTAACTTCAGTCTTCCCAGTATGAAAAATCCTATCAGGTTCATATTGCAAGTTGACATTCAATTTGCCTTTTGTTTTCAATGTTCATGCAACGTCAAGTAGGACCATTGACGTAATTAACATGCCATCTTATCCCAGGAGGTGCTTGTGTAACCATAATTTGGGCAAGCTTAGGAGTATGCTACACCCTGTCAGTGAAGGCAACACTGGCACAAACACAAATTAAATAAAATTTCAATATGAGATAGAAAGTGGAGAGAGTTAGGTTGGAAGCAAGGATATAGATAACCCCACTGGTATGATCTAAGTGTAGATAGACACACGTATAGCTAATATATTTGGAATACTTGGATTGCAAATAAAATGAAAGAGCGTTGCAAGAGAAGAAACAGATAAATTGTATGAATCTTGCTTGAGTGCTTCAACATGATGATCTTCATCCCTTGAGTGCTTTGATGATCTTAAATAATGCTCGCTTAGATGCTTGGTATTGTGCCCCCCTGACCTTAAGGTAAGTGGGAAACTTGATGAATGCTTTGATGATCTTGGATAATTCTCCATTAGATGTGTGGTATTATGCCCCTCCTTGACCTTAAGGAAAGTGGGAACTTGGTGAAGGAAAGAATCCTAGCTAGAGAACTTAACGGCCAAGGGCAATAGTATGATAGATATATCATAACCTCTTAGTATCCTTGTTTGTAGAAGAGCTAAGTGGATTTGTAGAAGACTCAGAGTGTTAGTAGGTGGGTATTAGGGATGAAATAGGTCACCCATAGGTTTGGTGGATTTTATATATGAATATGAGGGTAGAAGAGAGGAAGAGAGGCAGACCCAAAACTCAGATCCCCTCCTTTGGAGTTCTTGCTAGGTAGAGGTCAGCCAGAGTTGGGTGTTAAACTTTTGACCCTTTGACAGTAATCATGGTAAAAAATGCGTTTGCCGTATTGATGTTGTAAATGCCGGTTTTTATGCTTTTCTCTTTCAATATCAATTTGTTCATTATTTTGTAATGCCTCATCCAAACATAGTGGGAGGCAGCTTAGAATCCTTGCTAGCTTCTATGGTAAATCATTTCAACTGTCTTTTGAAGCTATCATCTTCAATTTTCATATGCAAAGGAGTTCTATTCAAGCTTCGGTATTACATGGTAGTTAATGTGAAGCAGTTACAAAATTTCAAACATTTTTTTTTTCGAATCATAAAGGAGACTGATTAAGCAATGCTTGCATTTTTTATAAGAGATAAATGAAACGTGAATATCTTTGAAGCAGAACTTCTATTAAGCAAGAAATTATATTTAAAATAGAAATGTATAACATTTTTGTGAGTGTGGAAAACTATAAATTTATTGTTTTTATTTTTAAAATACATATAGTATGTCAAAGCCCTTCATTATCAAAATTGGTCTTATTTTAGAGTTAATTAATTGATGGTAATGGTGCGGAAATTAATTTTAGCAATGATTGCGTTTGCAAATTTTTAGCTCTCCACAAATTGGAATCTTTCTAAATATCTTATTTTCTTGTCAAGGATATTTACACCAGCTATGGTGAGCATTCGGCGACGCAAACTTTTGGGTTTACCACCAGGTACTTATGCCTATAACATTAACCTTGCTGCAAGTAATGTGCTCTGTGTATGCAAGAGTACTTCAAAATTGCATTAACAAAGGCCTTAAACTCGTTATTTTTTAACACAGAAAACCTTTTTTCAAAATAAAATATCGAATAAGCAACATTTCATGAGATGCATATTTTCCAAATAGCACATTACTGTGGATGTATGTATGATATGTATAATGAATAGAACTAACGAAATGTATATGTGTAGGTATAAAATTGTATACTCCTTTCAAATAGAATAGAATCAATGGAACAGATGTATACTTTCCATTTCATAAATAGAATACAAGAGACGTGGGTGAATAAAAGCATTAAAACAAACGTGGGTGTAAACCGAAAAGAATCAAAGAAATGCAAAGCCTATATCAAAAAGAAACAAAAAAATGTGCATGAATGAATATAGCATTCATTGTTATACTAAGATACTTGTAGATGCCAAATTATTCTATTGTGATATTTATCATACTTGTTAGTTGATATATCTCAGTTACTCCGATTTTTATCATACCTGTTTGTTGATATATCTTATTTACACCGATTTTTATCATAGTTGTTGGTTGTTAGTTCGTTGTTGGTTACTACCTACAGTGCATTATAACAGTTTATTTCTGTTAGTTCCATTGGCCTACTTTGGTCATCCATGGACAATAATAGAATTATCTTGTCTTATCTGATTTTGGAAATGCATTTTTTGGAGGTAGGGTCTTGCTGCCGTTATGTGCTTCAGGTGCATAAGAGCTTAACTAGTTTTAGTGAGTTTTTACTATTTTAGGTAATTGTTTCTCTATACGTTTAAATAATCATAATTCAACTCTTTTCTGTCAATGTTTTAGTTTAAATTGTGCTAAAGAAGCTGACAGGAAAAAAGTTATTAGTACAGGATCATCAGAACCATGTTGTACTATTTCAGACTTGTTTTCTTGGTTAATTTTCAGGGTCAAATACCTACCTAGTGCAACTTGCAAGGTTGAATGAGAATGGCCAGGTGGCAGAGCATTCCAGAGAGAGTAATAAACGTCCTTCTGGAACTACTACACAGTCATTTTCATTTGATTTCAATCGGCAGAAACCGGTATTGTACAATCTCAAAATATTTTTCTTTTCACCCAAATTTTTTTTCATTTAAAATTGTATTGCGTTTGAAAATCATTTTCACGGATTAAACTGCATGCCATGTGAGTTGTATGTCCTGTTGGATTTTATGAATGTAATTCTATAGAATATTTTCATAAGAGCAGAAAGTTTGCTCCACATTGGCATGTTTTTCACTATAGAACGCTAAGATATGCCTCTCTAATAGTATCTTGCACATTTCATAGAGAGAACCAGAGCATGTAATGCAATTCTTTCTGTGGAACTGGAACCTCATAGGCCCATCATTTTCTGGGTGTAGTCTCTCATACAAGCTTTGTGGTTGTGGATGGCTTTCCACTTTTTAAGATCGATATAGTGAAGTTGTGATGATTATCCTCTTTATTCTGGCAATATCAGTGGTGCCTCTTGTAGGAGATCTAACATCTCCACCTGTCTACATTTCTGCCATATTTTGTGTGCATGTCCAGTTTCACAGACGGGTTAGAATACTTGTTTGCATCAGAATTCTAAAATCAGTTGTGTGATTTTACTGCAAGCATGGAATGTTTGTTTTAATCACTTGAACCACCAAATATAATATTTTATTTATTACAGTAGCTGCAGGTGAACTAGACTTTTTTAATTTACCCCTCACAAATTACATTTTCAAGTGAGATTGAACCATATATGACTAAGATTAAGTTAAAAACTCATGCGCAATACAACATTCCATTACAAATAAAACAAGCAAAAAAAATCTTTTGCGACACAGTAGCTTTTGAGACTTTCATAACTGAATCCCTCGTTGAAATTCCGAGAAAGTAGAATGCAAAATTGTTTCAGCAAAGATATATGACAATTATGTTTGATATTTAAAATTTCATAGCTAAGTTTTCATTATCGTCTGTTCTTGATTTGAAAGAAGCACTTTGAAGTTCACATGTTCATTCCTGTTAAATTTGAGAGCAGATATTGAAATTCAATTCCTTTTTACTTTCACTATTTCTTTACAGCTTGTATATTTGAGTATAACTAGAAATAAGAAAAACTGTTAGTTAGAGAAGAAAATGTACTTTTTGGTGATCAGTACAATATTAGATTACAATAATTAAGACTGCTGAAAGCAAGCGTGCAGCACAAACATAATAACCTTGTTTTAATATATATTGTGTCTAGTGCTGATAGCACATCTGAGAGATTTTTCCAGCCACAGCAAATTATTTTATTACAGATATGCATTTCCATTCTTAATGAGAAGCTTTAACTCATTGCTGGTTTGATTATTTGTCGAAGGAACAGGTTCTGGAACCCAGCCTTGGATCATCAAATGTGTCTGGATGCAGCTCATCAAAGGAGCCTAAACCACAAAATTCAGGTCAATATACATTTCTATGCAGCATTCAAAACTTGTATGGTTTCATGCTTCACAATAGTCAATATATGACTTTGCTCTTATCAAACCATGACTGGGTCCACTTGAGCATATGTTGCCTGGTTTGGCAATCAGATTCATTATAGAATGCAAGTCTGGCACATGCTTCCTTTTTGTCTTAAATTTGCTAGTTTCCCACAAGTCAGTGTATTGTTGAATAGGAATTTGATCCAAAACATAAGATAATAGCCACATTCTTGTGGTTCTCGTATCCCCTGAATCGGGTCAAATTTCCTGTGTTTGTAGATCACATAATGCTTCATCCCAGGAACAAATTTTATAAGTGATGTATTCTTCGAACAGTCAGTTAAGGTTTGTCAAGGCATGGATAAGAATTGTGAAGACATTAACATTGTTGATAATGAAATGCAAAATAAAAAATTTCCTATTCATTTATCTGGTAAACATAGATTAGTATTTGCTACATCCCCTGTTTGTAGTAGCAGCAGACAAACATGGAAAGACTTAGTCTCAACCCCAGCATCTGAATGAACTGTATTTCTCTTTCAGAATGTTTTCCAAGTCTCTAGAAAAATAAGATGCTGCTGTCCAATTCATATTGGTCAATGCAGTGTGAGGTTATTTTTGCTTGAGTGTCCTGAAAACAAAATGAAATAATTGTTCAAGTCTTTGAGCAGTAACTTCTATTAAGAACTTTTAATATTTTTGAGTTTTTTTTTTCATGATGCAGGACATGAAATGAAACGTAGGAAACGTCAAAGGAGGAAGCAATTTGATAATCAGGAGCCGTGTTTGATGCGAGGTGTTTATTTCAAAAACATGAAATGGCAAGCAGCAATCAAGGTTGAAAAGAAACAAATTCATTTGGGAACAGTGGGGTCACAAGAAGAGGCAGCTCATCTATATGATCGGTAAGTCTTTTGTGACATCAGTTCTCATACAACGCAAAAATGATGGCTTAAAATTTGTTAAATATTTAAGTCATGTATTCTGCATGAAACCTACTTAGAAGATTTGTTTTCCTTCAAAGCTTGTGGTTGACAAAGTTCTGCAAATTGTTATAATACATAGTTGGCGAGGTCCTGAATATTGTTTCTTATTTTTGTCTGAAAGAGAGCAAACTTTTGAAGTTGGTATTTAAAATGTTTGTGTGCTGTAACTAAATTTTCTGGTTTAACAAGAATGTAATGGTACATAGTTCTGATGCTAGATAAATGGATATTCCTAGGTCCGAGGTGTAGACCAATTGGTTCGGTGAAACCCCGTACGGGGGACAAATGTCCAAGGTTCAAATCTCGGGCCTTTGCTGGACTGAACGCTTGTCTGTATTCCTGGTGCTTTCAGTGGCGTAAAAGGTTTAAAATGATGTGGCATGGTGGTTATAGGGGCGGACAGCACGGATAACTGTGGCGGCTACCAATTCCACCATGTTAACAAAAAAAAGATAAATGGATATTCCTTTACAGGATGCAAAGGGCTCGGCATGTCAATTATTGGCCGTCTTACCTGTAATTGCAACACATACGGTGGAAAACAAGAATAATAATAAAAAATGTGTATTGGAATCTCTAGCTAACTTAAGAATGCAAAACTACTGGGACAGAGGGATTAAAACTAACTGGGTGAGGATAAAAGCAATCAATTCATGTGTATTGCCATCCTCTTGTTAGGATCTAGGCATATCAATTCAGATGTCCGACCAACTCACCATATCTATCCAATCCAATAGAAATAAGATATTAAGGTGTACCATGGAAGATCAAGCCCTTACATTGGCAAGGATATATGTGCCTTGTAAAGCTAATGAGTGACCAGTTGTGTTACTGTGGGACTTGTTTGAACCTTCTCTTTCTGACTGACTCTATTCCATCAATTATAAGATCACAAAAACATATTTAGAATTTTGCCAGTTTGTCATCTAGACAGTACACTGGCACGGAGACAATTCAACAAATTATTTAGTAAGCTGAAATAACCAACACCTGTGATATCTTAAATTTGACTCTTATTTTTTTTTTTTCCCACATCCAATAGGGAGATGGATCTTTTCATGATAACTTTATTAGAATAGGGCTTCTACAACCACGAATCTGTTGTAACATACCTGCATCCATGACATGTAGAACTATAGAGAACTATTTGTAATATGAGGGCACTAGCACGCAAGAGCAGATTGCACAAAATAGATAGCCACATATGATGGAGGCAATCTCTATTTATAATAAGAGGCTATATCATGTACACCAAGTTGAGAAGGAAGTTCTAGCTGAAAAGCATCATTTCAAATCTACTAAAAAATGGTATTAGATCCAATACCAAATAAGCTTGAGCTTATGATCCTATTAAGATTTATATCTTTGTTTATCCAAGTAAAACTCAATTTTATGACCAACCTGGTAACATGGAAACTCAAACCTGATCATGAAGCTCTTTGTATCTGGTTTTGCCTCCAAGAATGCATGATGAACCCATGAATGAATTTTATCCAGATGTTGAGCAATGAAGCCTTTTTTTTGGTTAACTTTCCTTTTGTTGATGAGATAACGAAGCTGTGGAAAGAGTTGCAGAAATTTACAGGGAGCAAGGGGTTGATAGCCATAGGAAACCTCAAGTGGACAATGTCCTATAATGGGGACATGGATAACTTTATTGCAACTATGTTGCAACATTTAGAAGCTTTCTTTTGTGTCCAACCCCGAGGCTAAAATTTAATGCCATAAAACTGGCCCACTTAGTGTAGTTTACCCTAGTTTCTTTACTGTAGTTTAGCTTAACTTCGTAGTATGTTCTGGTTACTACATTGCATTGTAATAGCTCTTTTCAACAAGTCACATTGGCCCAATTGGTCATCCATGGACATTAACAGGATTATCTTATCTTTTCATTCTAAGAAGCTTCCAGTTAACTATTTATCTTTCTTCTTTAAAAAGCTTTCATTTAACTCTTTCTTTTCTTAGAAATTTCCTTTATGGTCCTTATCTATGCATGATACAATTAAGTGTAGAGGATGTTCTATGCATGATACAATTAAGTGTAGAGGATGTTCTGTTTCTCTTTCTGTGCATAGGTTGACACGCTCTTTACATTACATAAGGAAATACATTCTGTCTAGGTACACAACACTCCTGGCCCTTGAAAAGCTTTGTCCCAAAGCTAAAGGATATGATAAAGATATGTACATATTGACAACAGGCCAAACTTAAAATAAATGTAGGTGCTGCAATATTAATCAAAACTTCACACCACTCTATCCGAAGTGGTAAACCATAAGATGAAGGAGAATACTTGTTTCTAATAAGAGGGTATGAACTCTAATCACTGCTAGATCATTAGATCTCATTATAAAATAAATGATTACTTACACCATAAAGTGCAACATTTGTAGGGACCCAATAATAGATAACATTACAAAATGTGAGCTTTATGACAAGACAATAATAGATAACATACTAGCATAATGTATCCCTCCATTCTCCCTCTTCTCTTTAGAAAAGGAATCTCTTCTTTCTATATTTTCAATGGAGGCACAAGTCCTAGAATAACATTACTAAAAAAATTTTACTTCCTGGTGGAGACCAAAGCATTTACTATCAGGAAAGGAGTAGAAGTGGAAGAAAACTCCAATTCCAACAGTTGACCAGAGGTGAAACTTGGCAGTCAGGATCAAAACTCCAATTCTTCTTTGCCCACTCCTCCAATTCCTCAAAATCCAATCATGCTTCATTGAAACGCCTGATAAGAGCCCTAGATTCCATAAGAAATTTTCTTTTGCAAATTGGATCATCTATCAATTTGATATAGATGGGATTCTCTGCTGCAAGTAAGCAATTCGCCCTGGTGCTACCACTTTCTCTACTATCTTCTGCCATTCTTCTTGAGCTGTTCCAGACCTCTTACTACATGAACTAAAAGGCAAATTATAAGAGTGTTTCCTTGAGGTAGAATTTATTGATTTTGCAATTTACTCTGAAAAGGTTTATGTAGATTCTAGGTTTTATTTTTTAACCTCACACAATGACCCTTGATAGCGCATACTTTTCTCTATTGATGTATCTTCTATACTGTCTCTTATTTGAATTCATAGTATTCTAGGCCTATATGAGACCTCAACGTTTTGACCTACGATTGGTAGTCAACATTTTGATGGAATGGTTGTTTTTGTCCACCATAAAGCTTATCTTCTGCTACTCAAAATCCTATTCAAGTAAGGAGTGTGAAGGGAAGGCAAAGTCAAATCTTGCTTGCTTAAAGTCCCTTGTCTTCATGACTTATTGATAAATTTGTTAAACCTAGAATTCAAAACAGGATCTCCCAACCCCGTGGTAGTGCTACAGAGGAGAAGGCAACTGACAATGGTAGATATAATCAAGATAAGATAAAGTTTTAACGTTTATAGTTAGGGTTTCTGGTGTGACCCGCTTTTGCTTCGAGTTAGGGTTTCCTCAGCTTTTTGGGGTTTGCCATGGCCCCCAACCCCCGTGGCGGTGCTACAAGGGAGAAGGCAACTGGTAATGGCACCCATGGAGTATCTCAGGAAATGGCTTTTGATGGAGAATCTCGTGGTAAGTTTAGTGTACCTCTCCTCGAGTTTGTTAATGCCTGTCAATGGCTGGAGTTTGTTACCCTGGTCGGGTATTTTGTGGGACGCATTCCCTACGAAGCAATGTTATGGTACTTGAAGGGGATGGGGTACTTGAAAAACGGTTCCATCTCTCCAGTACTTGGTTGGAGAGATCTAGTCGGAGCAGCTCCAACAGCTTCGGGGCATTGTAGTTGCTTGAATAGAAGTAGGATGGCGAGGAATCGATCCTTTCATTTGCTCCTAGGGGTCCCTCGGCGAGGACTGCTTGGGATGACTATATTCGGTTATGGGTGGAATATCTGTTTGACATTT
This sequence comes from Wollemia nobilis, assembly GCA_028583015.1. Lineage (NCBI taxonomy): Eukaryota > Viridiplantae > Streptophyta > Pinopsida > Araucariales > Araucariaceae > Wollemia > Wollemia nobilis. Next base: position 9,982,754 of record JAQPPZ010017210.1, on the reverse strand, counting down.
TGGGGTGTGCTTCCATACGACCTGCCTTTTTTTTTTTTGAACAGTGTAATTGTTATTTTTCAGTAATACAAGGCACTTTTCAACAACAAAAAAAATAGAATCTCCATCCTGAATTGGAACCTCCAAAATATGAATGTTACCTTGATTATCATCTTTCCCCTGGGGTTCACTTGTTTCATTGGCATATTGTAAAGACTTCCTTGACCTTCAGTCTTTCCTGGCATATGGTTGCCTTAGGCATGATCAGGAGTCTTCTTCATTTTCCTTTTGCTATCATCTCATTCATCATTCACACTCCCACCTTCTTCAACATTGAGTCTTTGAGAAGCTTTTATAGTTGAGGAGCCAAATTTATTACTGGCTAGAAGCTGCATAAGTTCTCCAATCTTGCTGGTGGGTTTTCTGTTTGCAGAATTTCAGAATGTATGTAGTGCCTTGTGAGACTATCCTTTAAGGCCTGTAGTGGAGAAGACTGAAGGAGCAGCCAAAATCTGTGTTGCTTTAGAACCTTTATCAGTGTCTTCTGAGAAATCTTCAGAAGGAGGGTCATTTTCTGGAGGAAGAAATGCAACTGGACTGGACTTCGTCAAATTTCATTTCTCATTTTAGAAATAAATTTATTGTCTACATCATTCCTGACAGTCGTAAAATTGGATTTTGGAGTTCCAATGTGATAAAATTGGATTTTGAAGTTCCAAGGTAATTTAAGAAGACATCATCAGGATAATTCTTTTTGGCACATTGAATTGTGTCATTTCCTTTTCAGTTCTTTTGGTATGCCCTCTTCCTAAAGTTGTATAGACTTCAGCTTGGAGTGGAAAAATGGATGGGGATTTTGTCTATATCTCTTTAAACATTTAATTATGACAGGTAGAATTTGCCTTGCTATCTAATACAAGAAACCGTGGTATCAAAGATTTTTGGTGCAGTGGTTGTGTTGGGAGGCAGAGATAATTTGAGCCTATTTGAAGTTGTCCCCTTCTACACCAATTCCTTGACCATGGGGAACATGCTTGCCTAGAATATACTGCTATAAGCCTTCCCTAACATTTTACAGAACAAGAATAGGGCTGTTCATGAGTATATTTCTAACTTCCTTGTTAGGGAGGATTCTCATTCAAGTATGAACTACCTTCTATGGGTAATCATGCTTGTCTATGTACTTTGTCTCTTATTGAAAAGTTAAATTAGGCTTGGGTTGAGTCAAGCACAACATACCTTGGGACACTTGTTCAGAATCTCTGCAGATGACTACAGGATTTTAAGATCAAGCTAAGTTGGAGTTGAAAAAGTGAGCATACTATTTGATGTTTTTTTTTTTACAAAAGAATAACTTTGAATCTGCAGCTCATATAAGCATTCAATGCAAGGACCTTTCCTCACTGTATCTTGTGTTGACTCTTCAAATCGTTCTCAGTTTCCTTATATGAAGGTGTCCCAAGCTTATGATTTCTTCGTTAAGAAGAAAGAACAAGATCTCTCTTTCAGTTTTTTTTTTTTTGGGACACTGTAGCAGAGCTACATTTGTAGCTAATGATAGTTGTAGAATTCCATTGTACTATTTATGTTGCCTATTTTTATTGCTCATATTCATGAACAGCTGCATAGAGCTATGGTTTGGAGTTAAAATGTCTTTTTTTCTTTTGTATTTTGTGCTTCCTAGTCCTCTGACTTAAATGGCAGACTAATAACATTAGTCACTTTGGGAATGTAATACTAAAAAAATTATGCATTTGGTTCTGCAATTGGGATTCAGGAATGTCCAATGGCATGAGGCTAAAATTGGTGATGTTGTATGTCTTGAAACTCAAGCCTTGAATAGCTTGACCTTCCTTGTGAGTTGCGGATCCCATTGGTTGTCATCGTTTGCATTTGTTTAGGGTTTGGAGTTTTGATCAATAAGTAACTGCATTGTAAGTTGTAGTTAGGGACTTGCAATTCTTTAACCTCGATTATAAACTTGGTCTTTAACCTTATTTCTTGAATTGAGAAATTAGAGAAACAGTCTACTCAAAGCTTGTATTACATAACTTGCATCTTTAGAGTCCTGAATCCAGAATTACTGTCATTGACTGGTTAAAGGATAGAACTTTGCTTAGATTATGGAATGAAACTCACTCTCAATTTTATCTTCTCTGGAAGGTTGATCCTTCTTAGGTTTGATACCTTTCAAGGCACAAGTTAACTTTGATATTCTTCCTTTTGAAGGAAAAAGTGATGCAGAGACAGTAGACGACTGGCTGGAAGAATTGGAATCATATTTGTTTCTGAGTTATTTCTTTGATAGTAAAACCAGATGGTTCCCTTGAGGACAACACAGGGCCTCCTGAGAGAGACCTTGGAGAAGCCCTCTACGAAGCAGTATTGCCCTGTAGGGAATTATTATGATCAATAAAGAAAATGGTAACGATAAAGCTAGGGACAAGATCAGCCTGTGCAAGATTACACCAATGCAAGACATGCCTTGTCTGCAAAACTTGACATATGCGACCATGAAAGACGTAGTCCTCAAATACCATAGTGGCTTTTATTGGTACGTACAAGTTGAAATTCAATTCTTGGATATTAAGACGTTGGGGGATGCCTATAAGCATGCTGTCAAGGTTTGAGAGTAGTCAGGAATTTGAAAAGAAAGTGGTCCAGCCAGTAAGTCACACTTTGGCACCAAATCTGAAATTAAGCCACATAACAAGGGTTCTCAATAGCAAAGCCAACTAGGAAAACCTACACGTAAGTAAACTCCTTCAGATAAGAAGCCACAGAAGTAGACTGGCAAGTGTGTAATTATCATGAGATTAACAAGCATTCAAAAGAATAAATGTTGTGTTATACAAGCTTCATTTGGCTGAGATGTAGGTGCAAACACCAGACAGAGGAAAACAAAACATTGAAGCAGAGACTCTTGTGCTACAATTGCCATAAACAAGTAACACTTCCAGAACACGAGAGAAAATGCCTCTTTCACTCACAGATGTGGATGCAAGGGAAAATTTTGCTTTTCATTATTGGTGGTAGCAGCCGAAAAGCTTGCCTCTTGTAGAAGTCATTAAGAGGTTGAACCTATTAACAACGCCTTTCCTGAGGCATGCATAGTCAGATCACTTAATCATGTTAGAGACATGTGTCAGCTAATAGTGCTGCCTCCCATATGCCACAAATATCACCGACACTCAAAGGCACTCTATACTGTTGTACATGGTTGCAAAGCAGGTTAGTTTGTCTGCCAAGAGATTTGGTTCATTGAGAACCAAATGAAAAAGAAATTTCAATATTTGATTGTAGAACATTATGTGATGGAGACAATTGATTCTCAAAGAGTAGCCACTGATCCAAGTGGTGAACATGGGTCCTAAGCATGTGTTGGCCTCCAACCAGATCATTTTTATTTTCTTTGTTTCTCTTTGTGAAGCCCCCCCTTGAGAGTTCGACGTTAGAGCAAGAGAGCAAGTGAGAGACTTTTGCATTTCCTTTTTCCTACACAATGCCAAACTGTAGCAGCTGAGCCAACTCCATATGGTGAGAATTATATACCAACAGTTTGAGTGTGCAGCCAGTTTTTAGTAACAGCTGGAAGATGAATTGGTCCATTTTCCATTGATATCTTCTCATTTCCTATTTTACATAGTTTATATAAAGATGTGTTGTATAATTTTGGGAGATAGTTATATTTTTACATCTTTTATCATATAATCACAGTATTGTACCAAGTAATCATATGAATAAGTATCTAATTCAGTTCGTACTGTCAATATGTTTCTTTTTGTGTGAATGGTCCCATGCTTAACTTTTGCATTTTGCTAGTTCTTTGAAATATTTTCATAAATTCATCTATTTAATATTCACATAAATTTTGGGAATTTGATGTGTTATCCACTAGATTCCCCCAAACTACCTGGAGCCTATACCATGTTTCTTGGTTTTAACTTGTTTCATGGCTTGTTTTGGAGGGTAGAAATCTTATAGGAAAAATTATGTGTGTTGTATATTTTCCATAGCTTGTAAAACTCTACTCCTGAAATGTGAACTACATTTGTGACTTGGGTATGATTTCATTCAAGATTTGGTAATGTTGAAGGAGTATATGTATGTTCATGTGTGTGGTAGCTTGTATCTCCAAGAGCTATAGAACCCAAAGTATTCTGGAGTAGGCCAAATTCTGTAGTCCATTTTTGTCTTGTATCTGTTCTTTGTAATTTTGTTCCTTCATTTGGTATTTAAAATAAAATTTGCAAAAATGATTATAACAAGTCCATTGAAAAGAAATGCCCTAAACATTCTTGGACCTGCCATCAACTTAATATCATCAAGCAAATTTAGGTCTTGGACATTAAGAAAGGTGAAGTCCATCATGTTGGCCTCGGAAAATGATGAAATTTTGAGTGCCTTAGCATTATGATGGAGGAGAACAGTCAGACATTATGGAGAAGTTTGAGAAAATTAAGATATATCACTTTAGGGTTTTGGGCCACGAGGTCTTTTTGTCTCCCAGTTTTCATAAGAGTCATCCGTTAAACTCGTTAAGTGGATGTCATGGTAGACAGTACTTAAAAAAGTTTCTGAGTCAGTCAAAACTCCAATAAGGTTTGACTCAGGCTGCAAGGGGTTGAACCAAGTCAACTTAATGAGTTTCAGTGTATTTTGTGAATATTGTAGTTAGACTTCATAAATTTGGTATGCTTGTGTCATGCATGACGGATTTATTGCGCCAACATGTGTTGAACATGGCCTTTGGAGGATGATTTGTTGCCGATTTAATTATAAGAGCCTCAGGGGTTTTTTATTGATTGCCGAAAATTTCAAAATTGTTTTGTTATTGAATTTTCATATGCAGATTCTCTCTTTTGTACTACAGATTATGATTTCATAATTGAGATGAGGTTTGTATAGATTAGAAATTTAGAACATATCAAAATAATCTCAATTTGATTGGTAGAAATTTTATATCTACCATTTTAAACCTTTCTTATCTTTATAGGTCTGTACAAGAGGCTTTCTCTATATTTGTTTTTCTAGGGTGTGCCCATTCTGTGTTTACCCCTTTTTTGTTATGTTCTTTTGCATTTTACTTTTAGATACTTAAGAGTCCTTTGTTGCGTCCTGTTTGCTATTGCAGATTACTGTACCTTAGTCCTACTTACCCACATTGGTCATTCATGAACATTAGTATTATTTCTTTCTTTCTGCTTGTTGGCAGCCATCCTATAGGAATTTTATCATGATAAACAGGTAAGACAAGTTTAATTTCTATTCAGATAATAAACTTTGAACCAGGAATGCATGAAAGAATCAAGCTTCTTCTATGGTATTTTGAAGATTTTGCGTTTCTAAATGTTAGTTTTAATGCAACTTGATTTATACGAAACCCTTAACTAGAGTTTTCTTTCAGTTTCAATGCATAAAATAAAATCATTCTCTTTTGTCGATATCATTCATCCTGTCCATCCAGTCTGGAAGTGTTATTTTCTGTTTTTATTCAATCAATTATGTTCATTCACATGCCTTGGCATCATATGCTTTGCTTCAATAAACAACAATTGTTTAACTAAAGTTCCCCATTACAGTGAAATTATGACCCTAATAAGTACATTAATGGCTTTCTTTTCCCTAGAACTTTACATGCAAACTTTATGAAAATGTTCTCTTGTCAGATTAGTAGCATGGAATCTCACTTCTCTTTGAGTTTTACATATCTTAATGCCAATAACATTTGAAATAATTGTTTCTTCAGGGCGGCATTCATGTGTGGAAGAGAACCAAATTTTGAGCTTTCTGAAGAGGAAAAGCAGGAGCTGCGTAAATTCAACTGGGAGGAATTCCTTGAACTAACACGCAATGCCATTACAAACAAAAGTAATTCATTCACCCTGACAGGCATCTATGATTGTTCTTACTGCTATTCTTATTTCAGAACTGCTCTGGACTATATTGCCATTTAAATTTATATGCTTTAACAAGTCAAATTATCTTATTTCCTAATTCCACACAGGTTAAAATATCATTATTCTCAACTTTGCTTTTAGTATGAGAGCACAACTAGCTCATTTCTAATTTTTTTATGATATTACCTGAGTGTGTTTGCTTTTGTGATTCACAATGCTGATTAGATTCTCCATTCCGAGATAATTTGTCTTCTGTGGTTCATTTCCTTTATTTATTTCAAATGCAAGTGCTATTCTAACTGAATTATTTACAGACAATAGGCCGAAACATGTTCTTACATAGTGTCAAATGTTAACTAACTCAGAGACATTGCAAAGCCATACTGACTGGTGGAACAGCTGCTAATATAAGTGGTCTTGTAGTTAGCATTATTGCTTAAATAACTAACATCACAAAGATGAAAAGATAATATGCTGCACAAAGGTGGCTATGTCTTATGTGTACATAATCAACAGTAGACACAATATTCTTATGCATTTTCAATTTGGCTGTATTGGCCTCAGTGGCCTGCATATATGAGTCATTGCCCTCATTTCCATCTATTCAAGCCATTTGTTCAACTTCTTGGTGTCGATCAACTCTACAGTCTTGTCTTCAAGAATCTCTTTTGTATTCATGTCAGAGCTTCAGGTTGCCATTATGTTCCCTGGATAAACACCAAATTGTAGTAAAAGTCAATAATATTATATGTTGCTTAAGTAATAGGCCGAAACAAGGTCTTACGTAGTGTCAAATGTTAACTAACTCAGAGACATTGCAAGCCATACTGACTGGTAGAACAGCTGCAAATATAAGTGGTCTCGTAGTTAGCATTATTGCTAAAATAACTAACATCACAAAGATGAAAAGATAATCTGCTGCACAAATGTGGCTATGTCTTACTTGTACATAATCAACACCAATATTCTTATGCATTTTCAATTTGGGTGTATTGGCCCCAGTGGCCTGCATACATGAGTCATAGCCCTCATTTCCATCGATTCAAGCCTTTTGTTCATCTTCTTGGTGTCGGTCAACTCTACAGTCTTGTCTTCAAGAATCTCCTTTGTATTCATGTCAGGTGAGCTTCAGGCTGCTATTATGTTTCCTGGATAAACACTAAATTGTAAAGGTCAATATTATTATATGTTGCTTAAGTATGCCACAATGGACTGAATACAAATTTATAGCCTGCATTATTACTTGTTAAAGGTTACTTTCTATATCATGGGCTTTTCAACTGTGTATTGTAAAGTTGACTGGGATTTGGTACCACACCGTTCTTGCAAATGCCATGACTTACATGCTCTAAGGTGGCATAATTAGTGATAGGAGCTGTTTTTCCCTGTAACTTTGTGCTTCTGATTAATGTAAATCCAATCCATGTTTCCTCTTTTGAACAGGATCTTCTAGGCATCATTTCTTATCTCCTAGGCTTCTGCTTTGGCTTTGGGATGGGATTATAACTAAACTAAGCCTACTCATCACACATTTCCAGGCAGAGAAAGGGTCTTGTAATGATTTAGTATTTTTAAATGATTTAATTACATATATAACCTGTGTGCAGTTCAGCAAAGATCACAAATTGTAGGTTGGTAGATCTGCAATCGTATGTGGTGCACATACCACAATGTAGGAAGGATTTTGTTTTATCAATTTTTACCATACTGGGTTCATCTAATGGGAAATCTGAAGAACATGCATTGCCTCATTCTGCATTTATTCTACTTTGGTAAACCCATGTGACAGAATCTGAGATGAACTTTTCAACATATACATATTAGAGATGCTGGAAGACAGGAAAGATGATATCACAAGTTCAAAGGGAGGAACAGTTTCACTAATGTAAGTAACAGCCAAAAGGAATTAACTATACCCCCCTTTATAACATAAAGGTGTATCCAACTAGATTATTTGTTAATATTAACATATATATTGTTAGTCAGATCCAACACATAAAACGCAATATAATGAATAAAACATTGCCTACATCTATACCCTCCAGAAAATTATGTCACTAATCAAAACAATAACAAACTAGCAAACAATTAGCTAGCTATGTTGTAATAGTAATCCTAACATCCCCCCACTTATTACATATTAGTCTTAAAGATTTTTGGAGAGAATCTCAAAATGTGATCTGGATCAAAATGAAGCTTTGTTTTGCATTGAGGTGAAAGGCTTAAATAGGCCCATTTTACAACTGCATTCCCTTGGAATGTGCAATAAATTTCCAAATTTGGAAGATAGGCTTCTATCCAGTTGCTCAATTTAGGGATTGCCTCTTATCAATCCAACTTCCAATATCCCTCTAGAAGATATTGGGAAACTAAGTCGAAAAGACTAATTCCAACATGAGAAAGAATATCTCACGTTTTACAAATTTGCATAAAATGCTTATTATGCCAAAAATAAGACTAAGTCTTAATCTAAAAGACTAAGCCTAATCTAAAGTTTAATAAGCCTAGAAACATAAACCTATGCCTATAAAATGATGTCCTCATCATACCTCCCCACAATAAAAGCATTGGACTCCAATGCTTTTACAATAAAAGTGGGCTTATTTGGAAGAACTCGAGCTAGATGAGGTAGAAGCTGCAAATCGGGTGTCGGATGGGCAAGAGTACTAATGATGTCAAGAATACTAAGAGGTGCCTTATCTGGAAGACAATGCTTGGTCACAACTTTATTTCCAACCCGAGAAGGATTTTGAGGAAGTTGTTGAGGACCAATGGCCTGCTGCTGAGTCTGCGGAGTTTTCTTCAAAATAGGAACTTGTCGAATTAAAAAGGTTGTTGAGAGAAGGGCTGCTAAATAGCTGAAGAAACAAGAAGAGGAGCAACAGGAGCGGTAGCAGGAGGTTCTGATGAAGGAGGAATCACCTCCTTGTGTGGAGAAGTTGGTGTTGGTGTCCTGTAACCTATTGAAGATCAATGCAATCTTTGTGGCCGAGTGGAGCACAGCAAGAGCGTGGTATTCTTGTTGCAATGAATGAGAAATGTCTTATTCTCGTGATGCAAGGTGTATGTGTTGTTAAAAGCATCATATTGAGCCCTCTTGTCATATTGGTAGGGCTTCCCAAGAATTAGATCACTCCAATCCATTGGAATCACATTGCAGGTGACTTTGTCCACAAAGTGTGGGCCAAATGCAAAGGACACGATACAAGTTTTTGTGATGGAGGAGGAGGAATGCTTAGCCTTCCATCCAAGCGAGTATGGAGGTGGATGGGGTTCTATAGGTAGCTGCAACCTAGCGACTACGGATCTTGAAATCAAGTTCTTTTGGGAGCTGTTGTCGATGATACAATCCACAAAAAACTTGTGAGTTAGGTGGGCTTTTGTGACAAACAAATTATCACAATCACCTTCATACAAGTTATGTGTCATCAAGGTAATATTGTTGAGTTTATCCTTGAGATCATCATACTCTTTAGCTTCTCGTATAATCTCAATAGGACCATCTTGTGGTTCCTCAGGTTGAGATTTTACAACCAAATTCTTCATCTTTCTAAAGCACTCAGATTCCACATGTCCTATTCTTTTACAATGACTACAAAATTTCTTGCTATTAAAAGAAGAGGGAGAAGAAGAAGAAAAAGGAGAAGGGGAAGAATTATTCGTCATTTGTTGTTGAGATCCACTCAATTGAGACACAAACTTCTCCTCCGCAAGTTGTGCTTGATTGTACAATGCATTCAAGGTGGTGATGGGCGTATATTTCAACTCTCTGAAAGTGCTTCTTGCATTCCACTCTGGAATTTGGTGATTAGTGCTTTAGCTAAGTTCTGTATACCAGTTAAAATCCTCAATTTGTTAAAACTAGAAAATGTACTCTTGGACACTCATGTTCTATACTTGCTTTAGACGAAGCCATTTTAAGACAAGGTCTTCAGCATAATTTAAAGGATAGAAGGTATCCTTCAATGCTTTCACCAAATCATCCCAAGTATCGATGGGATTTTGGTTTCCTTGGTGGTCTGTTATCAAAACTTTGGCTATACCAAAAAGTTTTAATTTGGCAAATGGGACTTGCTCATCTTTTGGGATTTTGCTATAAGCAAACCACGTGTCCATGTCGAGGATCCAATTGTTTAGGACCTCGGGATCACAAGACCCATCATAAATTTTGACCTCGCATTTTCCTTGTGGGCAAAGGTTGGGGGCTTTGACTTCACTAGGACCACTAGGAGTTGCAATATTAATCACCTTATTGGCCAAAAGACTTACCATTGCTGCTAAAGCGGCCATTTGCTTCATCAAATCGGAAGCCATCAACAATATGATTACTTTTTGCCCAAATAATTGCAAAAACAAAATGTTAAGCAATTTTGCAATGTTTGGGAAGGGCAAAACTAAAAGAATAAGCATAAAAATATTTAATTAATTAAGAAAAATTAATTAAATATTTTAAAATAACTTCCCTTTTGCAAAATAATTTTTTTTAGCTCTTTTTGCAAAATATGAAAATTACCTCTAAACAAAAATATATTTCGCGCCTTTATTCGGGCATTAGTCAGCTTAAAGGAGCTCGGTCAATACGTCAAACGCAACAAGAAGCCATAGCTCGGTCAACCTAGAGGTCAACTGAAATGCATGATCAACAATGCAACATTCGATAGAGTAAGGTGCCTGAATTTGCCGTTCGCCAACGATGTAGGAGCCAGTGTGTTTTGGCTGCAACATTCGATGGAGTAAGGCGCTTGAATTTGCCGTTCTCCAACGATGTAGGAGCCAGTGTGTGTTGCACTTGGGAACGAGTTTATTACAGATTTATTTGAAGACAGGAAAATAAAAAAAGTTGGAGAATTGCTAACACAAATCAGCAGGAGAAGGAACAACCTTCTCAAAGATATTAAAGATCATATGATATGATTTGAGTAATTGTACTTCCATATTTGAGGTCCCATAGACCATATTTGGGTCTCGCGGACGTAATTAAAATCTTTCATTCATTCATTCATTTAGGGTGGAGATGCCCTATTTAAAGGGCTTCAATGCTCTTTCCCTAGAGGATGTGGGATAAAAAAATTTCCAAACCCACGGTGAAAACTACCTTTTGCAAAATCAAATGGTTGGATTTTGCCATGTGTCACTGTTGCATCTGTCTGATCTGGCCAGTAAAATATCGCCAATACGTGCTAAGCAAATGCGTTTGATTGGTCGAGATTTGTCAATGAGGGTTGCTTTGGGATTTGTGCAATCCGGAATTTGTGCGTCGATCAGGTTTCGTCGTCATCGCGTTAAATTTCGTGTCAAGGCCTGCTTCAGGCTTTGTGCGTTTACAAGGAGGTGGTTGATCTGCCTGTTATCCTTGGTCGAGCTGTTGTTAGGTGCACGATATTCGAAGCAGGTTGGCCTTGTTGGTCGCCTCGCCCTGTCCTCGAAGCTAGCAATCTCTTGTCGTTGGCTGCTTACGGCCTGTGTGGTGTACATAACATCGAAAAGGTGCAGGCCTTCCCACGATGGCGTCAGTTACTCCGAATGGTGCGGGTGCCAAGGCTGACGTTGCCTTCGAGCGATGCAGAAACCTTTGGCAAGGCGTGGGCCTTTGCAAAAATTGGGGCCCACGCTTGCTCCTTTTAAAAAAAATTGCTTTGCCTCTTTTTTTTTAATAATTAATAAATAAAACAAAGCTTTTGAAATGCTTTTTTTTTTTTAAAAGCACAAAAATTAATCAAAATGTTTTTAATGGTCTGCAAGAAAACTTGTTAAGCAAGAAACAAAAATGAATCGCAAAGAAGCAAATTTTGTTAGCAGAGGACAAGAATATCTTCAACCTATTCAATCTATGTGGCCCTTTTCTCAATGGGACCTAGATCTTATTGGTAAAATCACTAGTCAGTCGACACACGACCAGCAGGAAGATCAAGATTTGCAAGAGAAGGTTCTATCACCTTTGATCTTTTGGACTAGAAAATCATCCGAGGGCCACTTCTCCTTTGTCATTGAAGGAGGCAAAGGAAAGTTGCATGCGAGGATCTTCGTTGCAGCTCGTTCCTCTTGCAAACGACTCTATAGCCGCGAAGGTTGGTTTGGATGTATGACCCCCCTCATCTCACTCTCTTTCCTCACTACAAATCCTAAATTCAGTTCAAGGGAACTAGAATTCACAAAAGCAAAGTTCTATTGACTGCAACTAGGGGCTTCAAAAGCAAGATCTTGTTGTCTGATGGTTACCCAAAGCCAAACAAGAAGTATGAGGTCGGAAATAACCCAAAATCTTTGCAATTCCTACGCTCTTATACCACTGATGTAGATCAAAATGAAGCTGAGTTTTGCATTGAGGTGAAGGGCTTAAATAGGCCCATTTTACAACCGCATTCTCTTGGAATATGCAACTAGCTTTCAAATTTGGAAGATAGGCTTCTTAAAATGCTTATTATGCCAAAAATAAGACTAAGTCCTAATCTAAAAGACTAAGCCTAATCTAAAGTTTGATAAGCCTAGAAACATAAACCTATGCCTATCAAAAGATGTCCTCGTCAAAATGCCTCAAATGTAACACATGCAAGTGGCTTGGTGAAGATATTTGTACATTCCTAAGTGGGGCAAAACAGGAGCTGAAAGTTGTGCTGCTGAACATGCTCATGTATGAAATGGCTCGATGTGTTTGGTGTGCTCATGGAGTATTGGATTGTGAACAAGCTTCAGAACACCTTGATTGTTGTAGTATAGGATCGTTGGATTCGCTTGTGGTACTCTGGTTCCTGCCAAAATACATTTCAACCATATCGCTGTGTAGATGGCTCTACCCACAACTTGATATTGTAAGATCTTCTATAGAAGATCGAGCAACGGTATGTTGTTTTTTTGCTTCCCAAGAGATTGGTCTAGATCCCAAAAAGAATATATATCCAAAAGTGGATTGTCTATCATCGATGGATCCTGCATAGTTTGCGCTTTGTAACTAGTCAACAACTGATTGCTCCTTATACTCTAGGCTGTATTCCATAGTACCATGGACTTATCTTAACACCTGCTTTGTTGTCTTCCACTGATACTTTTTGGGTTCTTGCATGTACCTTGAAAGATAATTGATTGCAAAGCTGATGTCTGACTTGGTGTAAGGTAAACGAGACTCCCAATCAATTGTCGATGGAGTTGCATTCGCTTGTGAAGAATCATATCGCCATAAGTTACAACTATAGTCTTGGTTCCATGGAACTTGGCATGGCTTTCATACGATATTTCTCAACAAGTGTCAACATATTTATTCTGGGAGACAAATATGCGGTGACATGTTTGCCACACCTCTAAACCTAGACAACAATGCAATAGACAAAGATCAGCCATGTCAAATGACTTATTCAAATCATTCTTTGCTGCAAGAATCATTTTTTCAGAACTTATTGTGATGATCAAGTCATCAACGTACACAATGATGATTACAATCTCCCCTCTTGCTCTTTATAGTAGAAGTTTGGATCATAGGAATTTAGCCAAAATCTATGCTATTCAAAATGCTCATCAATTTTTATGTACTAGGCTTTGGGAGCTTGTTTGGGACCATGGAGAGATTTGACCAACCTACACACCTTTGATTCCTGTCCAAGTGCAAAAAATCCCTTAGGTTGAGTCATGTAGACTTCTTCCTTCAAATCTCCATTAAGGAAGACACTTTTTACATCCATCTGGTGGACCTTCCAACCAAATTGTGCAGCTAGAGCAAGAATCATTTTGAGAGTCATCATCTTTATTATAGGAGCAAATGTTTCCTCACGATCAATGCCTTCCTTTTGAGCATAGCCCTTTACTACAAGTCGTGCCTTTACTCATCTTTGCTATCATTGGATTTATATTTTACTTTGAAAATCCATTAGCATTTGATAGCTTTCATCCTGGGTGGAAGATCAACTAGTTGCCATGTCTTGTTCTTGATACTCTGTGTCCATAGCATCCTTTCAAGAAAAAGACACAAAAACTTGGGGATGAGACAACAACTTGTACAACAGTGCTTATCAGGGCGATATTTACCTCGTCATGAGCCATGCTACGTGTCCTTGGTTCCTATGGTAGATGTGTCTGGGATGCCATCTATCTTTGAATCTTGTAATGTGCTAGTGGAGTACTTTTCATGTGAGTCGATGGATTGGATTGGTTCCTATTACCATCATCATTGTCTTCATCACTATTGTCTTTGTATTCATCTTTTTCATGAATATCCTTTTTGGATTTAGATTCCTCATCATCAGGCGAGATTGCTAGAGCAAGATTAGAAGATGACTTCTTGACTAACATGCAAATTATTAGTAGTCATATCAAATACACCGGTGTAGCCTAATAGAATACATCGATGGGAGTTTGCATCCAATTTCCTTCTATTATGCTTCCAAAAATATAGAGATGAGAGATAGATGGCTTGACTTTGGTCCAAGCTTCTTTAGGAGTGATACCATCAAGTGCATTTGTGAGAGCATGGTTGAGCAAATACATTACAGTGTGTGCAACTTCCATCCAAAAAGGTGAGAATCTTGCAACATGCAAACAACAATTTCCCAGACGGTCCTATTATGACACTTAGCAACACCATTTTGTTTTGGTGTAGTCAGTTGTCAGTGCTGTTATCTTTGGTCTTCAAGAAATAGACCCACGTTTTGCGAGTGTAATCGTCAGCAAAAATTTGAAAATAGCGAGCTCCATGGAAGCTTGGGTCCTTTGGTCCACAAAGATTGGGATGAACTAGATCTAGAGGTCCCTTTGCCTAGGAGTCAAAACAGCTAAATGGGGCTCAGTGTTGCTTTCCAGCTAAGCAACATGGGCAAATTTGAGTAGACCTCTTCAAAGAAGGAAGACTATGTGCCATTTGATGCTTGTATAGTGCAAGGAGATGAACAAAGCTCAAATGACCATACCATCGATCCAAAAGTGATGTTGAAACCTTAGATTTTTACAACTGATTTTCATGACAGACAACCTTCAGCTCAAACATCTTTCCTACTTTTGTAGCTTGCAACAATTATGGATCTTCAAGATTTGTCACAAATAAAGCATACCCTAGTGTAATCTTGCTGTCAAACTCGCTAATTGACTGAAAGTAAATTCATTGCGAGTCCTACGACAAAGAGGACTCCTCTGAGCCTACATGTATGAGATCCAATTCTTGAAATGACATCACCTTGAATGTCGTAGGATGTGTCATTTCCCTAGGTGACTTGTCCAGTGTAGGCAGAATGGTCCAAAGTGTGAAACCAAGCTTTTCTCCCAGTCATATGCCTTGTAGTTCTAGAGTCAATATACTATACTGAATTGAGATGAATTGGCTCGTCAAGAGTCTGAGTAGCATATATAGATTCATCTTCTTAAGAGGGATCATCCTGGGCAACATTGCCATGTTGCTACAGTGAGGTTGGCTTCTGTTTCCATTGTAAGCTTTTCCTCTAGTCAAAGGACTTCTGTTGCTGATGTTTTGAAATGCCAAGGAGCCATTTGTAAAGGGGTAATGCTGACACTGCTTCACTACGTGGCCATTTTTTCCACATAGGGAGCACTTCTTCTAAGATTGGAAATCATTTCTGTGATGCTTTGATTGCTTGAGGACCACTATTGAGTATCACTGGCTTCTTTCCTTTTTGGTTAGAAACCAAGACATGGTCCTCATCATTCTGTGATAGAAGAGAGGATTCCTCCTTCTGAAGCAGATTCACCAACTTTGCAAAGTTGGAGTTTGGTCTGTGGCATTTAGGGTTGTCACAACAACACTATAAGCTGAGGGCAGAGCTTGCATTTAGTTGGAACTAGAGTGTCATCTGACACTGTTTCTCCCAAAGCTTGAAGAGAGGCTTGCGTTTCTGCAATATGTCCAAGGATTTCAACTTTTCACCATGCTGCATTTTCAGGCAATGCAACTGGGGCTTTGTAGGTACAAGACCTGATTCTTGTTCTTCGCCTCGTATAAAGTGCTCAAGTTGTCCCATGCATCCTTGGCTGTGATCAAATCACAAATATATGGCTGAACTTCATCAGATAGACTGAACATCGTAATCAACCTGGCTTTCTTATTAGCTCTGTCAAATTTCTGCTGCTGTTCAGGATCAGTAGTATGTTGTGTTGTGGAGACAGCCACGATTCTCCAAACCTCCTCAAACTCAAGTTGAGTTTTGAGTTTTATTTTCCAGACCGAATAATTATTTCCCTGCAACAACTGGAAAGCAGGCAGCAAATTTTTTGGAGCAATACTAACGATGATGTTAGCCACTCTCAAAAATTAACCTGGAAACCTACTTGTTGCCACATTTTGCAAGGGGTGTGAAATTTTGAAAATTCTGAAAATTTGTTATCTTCCGGATTCGGCCCTAAATCGCAGCAGCTAGGCAGTGATCTGAAGCAATCTGCCAATTTTGGGCGCTTTAGGGCAAATTTGAAAAAGTTGATGGTTTTTTTGACTAAGTATAAAAATCCTCCCCTAAAGCGCTGCAGTTTGGAGCGCTTTGAGGCAAATTCCGAGCAGTTGGGACAAAAAGGTGAAGATTGGCCAAAAAAACTCCAAGTATGAAAAGTTGCCCCAGATCGCTGCAGTTTGGAGCGCTCCGGGGCTAATTTGCCAGTCTCGAGCGCTTCAGGGCAGATTTCCCTTTCCAGAGCGCTTTGGAGCGGTTTTAGGCCGGATCGTGAAAATGTGCAAGAAACGCCTTTTTTGGCTAAGTGTGGAAAATTGCCCCATATCGCCGAAGTCTGGAGCGCTTCCGGGCATTTTTCTATCTCTGGAGCGCTTTGGGGCAGTTTTGGTGCTGCCAAAGAAAAAGCAAAAGAGCCCAAAAATTCCTAAGTATAAAATGAGCCCTAAAGCGCTGCAGTCTTGAGCGCTTCAGGGCAAAATTGTTCAGGTTGTGCGCTTTGGGGTATTTCCTGGACACTTAGTGAAAAAAGGGGAAAGAAGGGTCAGTTTTGTTGAGGAATGAAAAGCGCCCTAAAGCGCTGTTGTCTGGCAGCGCTAGAGGGCAAATCCACCTATCTGGAGCGCTTCAGGGCAGCATTTTGACACTTACAAAAATGTTGAATATTTTGGCAGCCAGGAAGCTCCAGGACAGCAGTGTTTCTTTTTGAGCATTTTAGTGTTGTTTCCCGCCCAAATATTTCCAGTTCTTTTTGAGCATTTTAATGTTGTTTCCCGCCCAAATCTTTCCAGCTAAGCAGCTAACTTCCCCAGAGGAGAAAAGTCAAGATTTTTCGGGATCAGGGCCCATTAAAGTACAGCCAAAGCCATACTTAAAGCGGCGTAGTGGGTGACCATTGAAGACAAATAGTAGCGGGCATTTGAGGCAAAATACCGCTGCATCCACCACATTAATGGGCCATCCCCTCCCAGCTACCAAACCTGTCAGAAGCCATATTGGAATCAAGGAAAAGCATGCTGCAAATACAGATACGGCCGACAAGGATCAAACCTGGCCGCTTTTTGCAGGTTTGGGCATTTGTGCCCACATTGTAATCTGGGGGGAAATTCTGCTATAAATAGCAGTTCATTCTATTGTAATAGGGGGGGAACATATTGCTAAAGAGAGCTGCTGTAGCTAAGACTGTTTGTGTCAAATACAATCCATACTTTGGCTCCAATTGTGTCTCTTTCTTTTATGCTGCCTTATCCGTGTCATTTCTGCATTTACTCATTTATTTTTCTGATTGCTGTCATTCTGAATTCTGGATCGCAAGCATTGGCAATTATCTGAGCCTGGAATTGCTGTCATTCTGAATTCTGGATCGCAGCAATCTGAGCCTGGAATGCATGTTTAAGGATACATAGGGAAGAATCTCATAACTGGTTTCTGTTACATGTATTGTTTTGATTGCTGTTGGTTTAGTTGCTAGTTAGTGACTGTGCTGCTTGTTCTTTCCCAAAGCTGATAAATCACCGTTTCTATCCCTTAACTCTTTTATTTCTTTCCAGTTCTCTTATCTTGAAACCGAAAAGTTACATAGGAAGCCGGCCTTCTGCGAAGATTAGTACGGAAGGCATTCCTTCCTTCCGGCCTTTCAAGTTGTTGGGCGAATCGAGGGTGCAATAACACCAAATCCTTTCCTCATGGCAGATTTGTAACCAACACCAATAATGCCCGAGGTCACATGTGAAAGACGTCTTTCCTTGTACTGACAAGACCACAACTTCATGCTGGATAAGAGGAGTCCCCCTCTTTTCTAAACATGCTGAGCAATGTGGGTGAAAAAATGTTTTGAAATCCTGGCTCTGCTTGTTCTCCTGGATGTAAGGAGGGATTGCTGGCAATGTTTTAGGCCTTGCTCACTCTGAGAAAATGGATCCACGAAAGTTTTGGATCTCATTTGCCAAGCTCCTTTATCTGGCAGATTTTCACATACCATGTTGTTGAGAGGAAACAAATGTGATTGCAGAGAGTGCATGGTGAGGGTGCTTTAAATTGGAGGCATTACTCAGTTGTTGCGATTCCAGGAGCAAGATAGTTGGAGATTGACTGCAATGTTGCAGGTGCCAAGTTCCATGAAGCCTCTGCAGATGAGATCAGAGCTCACCCTCAAACTAGCGTGCAAGCCCACCACGTTTCCCTTCGGTGGGAACTCACAAAATTCTGAGGACGCAGAGGTGCCAACATTGTTTCTGGTTGCTTCCACAAGTACATAATGTTTATATCTGTTTGAAGAGAGGTAGCTCCAACATTCAGATCTGAGCACACGTCAAGAATCTCTGCCAAACACTCGGGGCTGGGCAAGCAAATTTCAAAAACTTTTTTGTTTGCTTCCAGTGTTGACAATGTAAAGAATGCCTTGAATGTCTTTGCTCTTACATGAACAAACAAAAGAAATCACATACCCTGGTTTATTCTAGAACTTTAGCAAATTTGGATGGAGTGCAGTGGTGCTCCGATTCTTCATAAAATGGGGAATGCAGAGGTGTTCTTCCTCTCGAAAATGAATGGTTCAGAGAGAAGGATAATTGGCTCTTTCTTCCTGCCTTGTCTGATATCAAATGTTGCAAAATAGCTCATATAATTTCATTAGAGGAGAAGATCTGATTTATACATCAAGGTTGTTGTTAAGTACAACCAAAAACAGTTGTAGGAAAACTAAATATAACTGAGGTTGTCATATAGGAAACTAAATATAACAAAATAAAGCTCCAAACAAACTCCAGGGGACAATCAAAACAATAACAAACTATAAGCTAACTATGGTGTAATAGTAATCCTAATATGATCAAACAAATAATCAGCATGGTATTTGGAGAACATGCAAAGGATGTCAGCAGATTATCAAACAGATTGGACAAGTCAAAACAGTATTCCAGGTTTGGGTGTAATAAATTTGCGAGGAGGGTTGTCATATGTTAGGCAACAAGTGAGAGGAAACTCAATCTCATTTATGTTTCAAAGTTAACGAGAGACCTTTTCAATTCTCAAAATTTTGAATTTTATACGTGCATGTGTATATCAGATGTATCCTATGCCAGTGCACTCCCATACGCTGAATTTGAAAATGATGTTCTCGTTCTAATATGCTTACCTACATATTCGGCTGACTATAGGCTTGCTAAAATCTATGCACTAGGATACAAGATCTGCAGTAGTAGGGAAGACAAAGATTGGATATTGCTTCCTTTTTTCTTGTTCTTCTGCTGTTGCAGCTTCTTCCAAATGAATCTCATTAGGTATACGGTGCTTGCTAGGTTTGAACCCAAGTTTTCATACCTTTTTTCTAAAGTGCTTTGCATGCATTAAGTCTCCAGAACATACTAAGATATTGTCCTTGTCCTTCACAGTATGAATTATGTCGAGAAGTATCTTAAAGGACAACCTTGTTTGGTCTGACTTCTCTGCTAAAGGATTTGCATGTTGCTTTGCCCATGTTCAATTTTTGTTGAGCAGAAAGATGTTTCGACTGCGTATGAGAGGTTAAGGCTTTAGCTTTGATCTTTTTCCAGTTATATTCCCATATTAACAAGAATAAGAACTTTCTTTCAGAACCATGCCTGTTTGTTGGTTTTGTCATTACACTGCATTAAGATTTTATGGTAGTGGTCTTGGTTCTTATATACCTGAGTCCTGAAAATAATTAAGATATCATGTTAAGATAACTGAAAAGTTATCCTAGCATACCACTTCAGAACAATGTCAACTTTAGACATGGTCCGTATCAGTCTAGCTATAACTCTGTGGGTTGGTTCTTTGAACAGGTTTCATGGTTCTTCCTCTTTTGTCTTTTGTTGCTTCCTAAAGCTTTGAATTGCCTCAAAGGCCCAAAGCATAATCAGGTGAAAATCAAAACTAAATGTTAATTTCTGATTAGGGATTTATCAAAAATATGAAGCACGTAAGCGGAGAGGGAATAATCATAATATTTCCTTGCTCCCCTTGTTGCAGCTCTGAAATGGTTAGAAAAACCCTCCAACAAAAATCCCAACCAATTATATGTGCCCCACTGTAAATCACCTCTTCAGTATGAAGTATCTTTCCTTGATATGTATATCGATTAACTTGGCTGTGAAACAGATGCCTTTTTCATCAATTTTATCTTTGAAGATTAGATGTGAAACGGATGCCTGGGTCTTCAGAAAAATTCAGACATCATGTCAAGACAACTTAAAAGATGTGTTAGCAACTTTACTTCAGTTTTGATATTAGATGTGGTTCCTATCAGTCTGCTGTAATTCGATGAGCTGTTTCTCAAAAGAGGCTTCATAATTCTTCTACTTTTGTCCTTCTTCGCTCTCCAAAGCATTGAATTCCCTTAGCCTATTCAGGTAAAAATCAGGACTTAATATTTCAGAAAATATAAAGCATGTAAACTAACAGGAAATAGTGGTAAAATATCTTTGTGTTGTATGGTCCAGCTGCAAAATTGTTACAAAAATGGAGTAGTCTATTCTTGTAGCAAATGGCACCTCCTGGGCAGGCTTCAGGGCAGGGTTTTATTTCAACTAAAATTTGAATTTTTTTAATTATAACTGTTTAAAATACAATTTTGACATGTTTAAATCAGAAATTGACAGTGAAATTTACAATTTAAACACATCAACAATAGTAATTTGGACTATTACAATTGAAAATCTCAATTTTCATCGACTTCAATAGCTGCCTGAAAAACTGCCCTGTAGGCGATGTTTGGTATGTGTATAGCCATTTCTTACAAAAACATCCAACAAAAATCTGCACCAATCATGTATGTCCTATTATCAGATCACTTCAGTGCCACTGCTCTGCTTCAGTACGAAGTAATTCTTTTCTGGATTTGCATCAGTTAAATTGGTTGTGTAATGGATGACCTTTTCATCAGTCTTACCTTTAATAATTCTGTGTTCACTTCTTTTTTGTTTTGAGTGTGGCATAGATAGTATCCTCACATTCCCAAAGTTTTGAAATTAAGGGTACAAATTCATGATCCATATTTGGCAGACCTGTCAATGTATGAATTGAATATCCATTTATTGATATTGGTTATTGTAACCATCAACTCCCTCCTGTGAATTTTTGTAGTAAAAAAAAGGTGGTTACACAAGGGAGAGCCAAAATAGGGGGGGCATGCAATGCATTCATAATATGTGGCCTTTACAACAGATCATACTGGATCTTGGGAACTATCATCTAAGGACAAAAGTCAACTGCAATTAAATCATTCTCTCAATTTGCATTGATAAAATTGGCATTTTGTGATTCCATCCTTTCGGACCTCAATGTCAACTCTTTGAGGTGGAAGTCTTCCATGGTCCACTGCGAAGTGACTTCATGGTAGGCTGCTGCAGCTTTGATTCGTTAACCTTGGATCACATTTGTCAATCCATTTCATATAAGTGTTTACAAGCTAGAGAATGTCAGTCCAGCTTAAAAGATTGCATATTGTTCAAGCTGTGTTGTTTGAACAAAAATACTGGTTACATAGTGTGTGGACAAGAATCAGGTTATCAAAATGCAATAAAGCCTCAGAACCCATGCAAAAACAAGAGTAACACTTTCACTTTTCTTATATATTTTCTGGTGCACCATTTGTGTGGTTATTAGTTTGGAATTATTGTAAGGAGAGGCTGAAAACACATAATTCACCTGATTAATTAATCTGTGCTCTCTCACATGTGTGGTGTTATGTAGTAATCAGTTCTGCAGTTTTTCCCAATTCAAAAGTTAGGTTCAAATATTGCAGATCTTCCTCATATATGTCTACAAATTTAGCTTCCCTTTTATCTTCTATTTCCAATCAATTTAGAAAATAATCTTAAAATACATTCTCAAACTGGTTAAGCTAAACTACATGATGTAATATTGAACGCTCTTAACATTGTCAATTTGTGATTCTATATAGCATACAATTGACCCATAATGTGGATGCTTTGACCATGTCAATATATCTCTTTATATGGCCCATTCATATATATGAATTTGACACTTAATTTATATATATTTATAGACTAATTGTTATCCAAATGATTTAATACCCTGGCTTTTCTTCTCATGTTGATTATACATCAGGTTCATTCTACCTCTCACTCCTTTTGTTTCCATGGGGACAGCCTTTCATAGACTAAGTACCATCTAACTGATTTAATGCCTTGACTTTTCCTCACTTTTTGATTATACATTCCCTTCCTTCTACCTATCATTCCTTTTGTTTCCATTGGGATAGCCTTTTGGAACCACACTATTGAGAGCCATAATCTTGAGGAAATTTGCGTCCAGAAATGTATATAGAAGGATGCATCCAAAATGTTTGAGTTTGTCCAGATTCTTCTAGATGTTCATATTCACAATACTTTCCAGAACATTCCAAAACATGCATCCACCACAATCATATGTAGAAAATAAGTACGAGCAAATTAAAGATAGCAATAGTAAACGAGAGAGAGAGAGAGAGAGAGAGAGAGAGAGACGAAATAGAAGGTGGGTACTTGTGGGTACCCCAATATTTCACATTTTATTCACACTTAAGATACAAATGATTACTCATTGAGTGGTGCATATAATGATACCATAACTTACAATAACATAATAAATTGCACTATTTAATCAAGGTTATCCATAAAGGTGGATTAACCTATATCACTAAGGGTGAAATGTGAAAAGTGCCCTTAGGCTTACATGAACATGCCCGTAGGCTAGGTTATCCATAAAGGTGGATTAACCTATATCACTAAGAGTGAAATGTGAAAAGTGCCCTTAGTCTTATATGAGGAATAGCCGTAGGCTTACATATGCACATGCTTGTAGGCTAAATTAATAGTGCTCATAAGCAATTCTTCACACTTTTGGCCTTGGCCTAACAAGATTAGATTACACATGTTTTAACACCCCCCCATAATCTGAGCTAAGAGGCCAAGGAGAGGAGGCATTAGAGGTAACACCTTCCCCTCATAATGGATGCTCTAGTGGGCCTCTGCTTTACCATCTTCATCCTCATCTTCATCATCAAAAAGCTTGTGTCTAGCCCTCAAGAATTCTGTCTCAATCTTCTTCAATCTTGTAATGCAATTTTTGATGGAGTATCCTTCCCTTTTATAATACTTGCAAGTATTTGACTTCTTTGAAACCTTAGACTTGCCCTTCGGCAACTTGGATTCTATTGATTTGAAGTCCTTTGGATGAGCCTGTGTATGAGAAAGAGCTCCATAATTTTTCATTACAGCTTTATAATGAATAAAAACCTTGAAAAGTCCTTCAAAAGAGTTAGGTTGTGGATCTTTGATAGTCATAGCATTCACATAACGAACCAAGCCAACTGTACGAAAAGGGGGAGAAAGATTGGAAGTAATAGATTTAACATACTCTTCATCACCCTTTACCTTCCCTCCTGCCATAGCTAGGTCAGCTTTTAGAGCTTTGAAGTGAGATATGTAGTCTTCAACATTACTAAAATTTTAAATTTTGAGATTGGACAGCTATCTCTATTCTGTTAACTTCACTAGCACTTACTTTCCCATAGATATCTTTGATCTTTCAAAGTGGTCTACACCTCAATAGGATCAGGTTTCTCTCTCTGATGTGGAAAAGTACATCTGGTCCAACCAATATGAAAAAGAGTCCAAGAGCTTCCTTCTTCTTATCTAGTTCATGATCATAGAGAGGTTCTGATTCATCATTAAAAATAAACTAGATATTTTTGCTTTTGACTAATCCTGCGATATGAACTGATCAAGTGTTAGAATTTAGCCCATTGAGTAGAGTAACATACCCTAAGGAATCCATTTTGCAGACAAATCCCACACAGAACTATAACAGGTCCGTAAATTGATGTCCATGGCATAGAGCTCAAAAAATTGTGCAATTTGGAAAAAAAATGGACTCCAAATGCTTCTGTATGTAGAAGTTATGGCCTCCAAAAGATTTGGTATATTAGCACTTAAATCAAGAAAAAATTAAATTTTCAAACCTTAGAAAAAATTAGCCAAATCAAATTCGGCCACTTGGCGCTATTAGATTGGATACAGACTTCTTTGATTTGGCGAATTATAGGTTTAAAAGTTGACTGATTTGATTGGTTGGAGATCATCACACACACACACACATATATATTTGGAGCCGACGAGGCTTGAACCCATGACTTTTTGCCTTAAAGCAAATGAGTGGACCAGTTCACCACGCATGCTTTTGAGGAATATAGAGAAAGACTTAAATTAAAGACAACAAAAAGAAGAAAGGCTAGCACCAAGTTTTGAACTCGGAACTTGTCTGCCACAAATGTCCTTACCAATCAATATGCCAACAGTGTCGGTGGAAATGAAGAGGGGCCTTCTACCACATAGTGTGTACACCTTCCTTTAAATGGCAGAAAACCTTTCTTCAAAAAAGGTTGCTTGCAAGGATCGAGCCCCTGACCCATACACAACAAGGGAGCTATCCAACCATTGGGCCATGAAGATTGGATTGAGTTTGAGGAGAGGAAGATCATTTCTTGATGTGTCATTGAGGAGAGACTGTGCACAAGAAAGGATAATGTCGGATTTGAACCAGTGATCTCACTTCAGTAAAGAAGAGAGCAAACCATTGCACCATTGCATTGGGTTGGAGGGAAGTTGCACGATTTACCTTTTAGCACGTATGCTCACTTTATCAAAAGGTTCCACTTGCAACAATCAAATTATGGAGTTTTGAACCTGTGCCCTTGCCTTCAATGACCTTGACGTTGTGCCACTCTCTCTAGTGTGAACGAGGGTTGGTGAAGAATTCCTCAAGAGAGAGAGAGAGAGAATGCGAGTGGGATTTGTAAGCGTGTCCTCCCATTTGCCTCTAAGTGCCTCCACTGTTGCGCTGTCCTTGTGGGTGTGTTCACTTCATGCACCCAAATTCAAGGAGGTGTGCGGCATAACCAGCGTGCATTGTGCGTGAATTTGCTAAGGAAGGGGCCAAACCTTGGCAGGAAATGGGTGGTGCCAAGCAAATTTCAAAATTTGAAAATTAAAAAAAAAAAATTGCACCTTGAATCTTCAGTCGTCAAGGAGGGTTTGTTTTATTGTGACAAGTGTTGTACTTCCGGTTCTTGCTTTGATAACATCTTGAATCTTCAATCGTCAAGGAGGGTTTGTTTTATTGTAACAAGTGTTGTACTTCTGGTTCTTGCTTTGATAACATATCAGAATTCACAATACTTAACAGAAACATTCCAAAACATGCATCCACCACAATCATATGCAGAAAAGAAAGTAGGAGCAAATTAAAGAGAGAGAGAGAGAGAGAGAGAGATCCAACTCCAAGCCGACATTGACATGCTTTGAAATGTGAAAGGAATGCCTGTAGGCTGCATTAATAGTGCTTACTTTTGGCCTTGGCCTAACAAGATCAGATTACACATATTTCAACACAAGAAAAGGTCTTGAATACATGAGAAGTTGAGAAGTTAAGCACTAAATATGACCTATATAAATATTTTCAATTATAAGCTTCAAATAGTTTATAGCATTGAAAGGTCAAAACTTTACATATACGGCATCTACATGGAAAATAATCTTTACGCTTTGAAATAAGTAACAAAATCAAACAATAGGAGTTCATTACCATCTTTTATCATATTTTCCTTGGTTGTTGCACCTAGCCGAAGGCTCTGTTTCTAAAAATAAGCATATTTGTCTAATGATTCAATGATTCTCACTTTAATCTGGTGATGGATCAATCTTGTCCACCTAGGGGCCTGCATATTGTCTTAACTTTTTGTTGTGGAGCTGAAGGTTGTATGCATGAACAGTAATATATTTCTGAGTCTGCTTGCTTGAAAATACTTCAATTATGCATGTAAATAAGGTGAATGTTTGGCTCAAAATTCTAAATGCAATCTTTTGGAGCTCAACAGCTTTGACATGGAAGTCCTCTCATTATTTACATTAAACATATGCAATTGCATGCAAGCATATGCCAATATTAATAAAAGCCTAAAGCAAGATTTCAATTCATTATTGAAAATAAAAATCCACATTTTTAGCATTTACAAAGATACCCGATAAATATTGCATTCCTTGGGTTATATTGTGAGATAAAAGATGTCTGCTGCGATATACTATTGGGGTCATGCCTAAATTGTTGTCATTAGATACATTGGGGGCCCACTTCTCTACGCACACTCACAAGATTTTCATCACTTTCCTATACCAATGGACAGACCTATAAGCATAGGTAAGATGTAATGAAGTACATGCAGGGTCAATGAAGCTGTTGTTACCACCACCTATTAATAATGGGCCAAAGAGGTGTGTATTTATTCTCAATTCATTTGTCTGCAGCTCAAATACCTTCTTCATCCTATCAATGGCTTCATAGATATCGTGCAGGGTAAGCTTATCCCTATCTACCATGTGAAGAACCTTAATTATTGGATCAAATTTTTATAATATTCTGAATAAACTTCCATTGAATCTTATCAAATACGTTTTCTACATTAAATATATATTTTTTGTTTTCCTGGTATGGTTAGTTTGCATACAGTCTTGGCTAATAAACAATTTCGTCAACTTTGTTTTTGATACCAAGTGCTTGCAAGGAGATGCAACCAGTGGCAGCAGTTGAAACAAGCCGTTCATTTTTTGTGAATGTCCTTATCAAGTTTAGGGCTAATAACTGGTTGTAAATATATCCGGCTTTAAACTTGCCTTGTCCACATTTCACCCTATTCAAGTTTTTCCATAGATCCATATGATGTGCTGCACAAGGGGACCCGACAGTGGAATATTTGGAGAGCCTTCTAGTGGTCATGGATGGGAAGCATTATTACTTATTACCTGCACAACATATTTTACCTCCACCTTGAGCACAACAGAGCTTGATAGGTCACAAAGAATGCAATTATTATTTAAACGTTATTATTATGTAACTGATTTAAGAAACATGATATGAATGGGCTAATACACAGAATTCAAAGATGTTCGGCTTTTGAAATCAGTCCAGACATGAAACATTAAGGTGCATCCTGCATTTACCCGAGGTAAAATTTGATCATGTAATATAATGGCATCCCCGATAACTATAGCCAAAATTGTCTCCATAAGAGCCTCAAAATCAAGGTAATTTAAACTCTATGCTACAAACAACAATGCATCAATCATCTAGTGGCATTAGCTCAACCGGTTAGATTCCTCAATATTTAAAGAGGAGACCAAGGTTCAAATCTTGCCGAATGATACATGGATAATATCCAAGCTTTGTTGTAATACCATTATGTGATGATGATGTAATACGGGTGGGACCCGTTTCAATCCCATATAACCAATTGAAAAAAACAATGCATCAATCATGTGTTGCCAGTGTGGGGAATTGGCAATATTAAAAGCATGACTGAATAAACAAAAATTGTCTATAGCACTCTCTGGCTGCTTTTGCTGGGTTTCAATGCGAGCATTTATTTGTAGGTGGGGAACAAAACAAGCATAAAGGTCAGTGCTTAGTGGGACCGGCATTCACATTATCCCAAACAAAGTAAGCATGGTCATGCAGTAACAAGTCAGTTTTATGGTGCCTGAGCCCTAGCCTTAGGAGAAGATGCTTGTCCAATTTCTTCTTGTAATCTTTCTTATTTATCCCCCCCTCCAGAGTGACTTTCATTTGGTGGGAGACATGAAGAGGAATGTGAAGTCATGGTCTTACATCCTTGCTTGTTATCTTGGCAGTTTATTCTGACATTCTAAACTTTATACAAAGAAACTTTGCTCAATTATTCAGTAGTGCATGACTTCGTTTTCCCTTTTCTTGCACCATTTTTAAAGGGTTGAGAAAAAAGAAGGCCATGGCAAAGCAGTGCTTATAAAAGAAACAAGGACGCAATAAAAGGAAAGAAGAATGTCCTATGTAAAGATTATCAATCTCATTTTGTTTTTGCATGGCTAATGGTTTTTCTTAATAGAAGATATCCCTTCTTGGTTATTTGTAATGCTTAAACAGATAGCAAGAAGGGTGGAAATATTTACAAAAGATGTGAGTTTAAGGAAGACAACAATAACAACATATTCTTATTACTAAAAGATGGGGAAGAAATACATAGTCAACTTCGGATGCGTTTCGAACTTAATAGTCTCATAGTCAACTCCGGATGCGTTTCAGCTTTCGTGAATCCCCATGCCCTCTCACTTTCCTATACTGCCAAACAATTACATGTCATTAAAAATGGTACTAAATTCACTATTCTTTTGTTTTGAACCACTGACATGCCGTGGAAAACTCTAAAAACATTCCTGTCAAAAGCAACATTAATGAATTCAAGAGATGAAACCTTTTTGTTGCCTTCTAAACTCGTTACTGGCTAATTTTCCCAATGAACTCAACAAGTTAGCAGAGATTTGCGCCATCTCCATGTGTCTACTGCAAATTTGGCACAATGACCTCACCTTGCTTGGCTGGCGCATATGCTCAATTAAATTTGGTAAATTGCAGAGCTTACTAACAACCATTTATTGACACAAAATGGAAACTCAAATTTGGTTGTTCACAATTTCAAAGAACTGCCGGATCCTTTCTGTCCAAACAAACTGGACCTTATTCTTGAGAATCTAATTCATGTGCCGATCTCTGCATGTCTCTGGATGGCCTTGTTCTGCTATCTGATATGGCTAAGCAGAGCAAAATAACTGTGATTTTGGCTTGATCCACCAATAAATTTTCCTTTCATTTTCCATGCCCAAGTAGCAATGTGAATTTGCACAACTTTGGTTGATACAACTCACAAATGGATCTTTTTATGCTTATTGCTAAATTACATGCAACAAATTACATGTGACTCCTGAAGTATGTGATATTCTTCAAAATTACTCTTCTACTATAGCAAATTAAGAGAATCGGAACAGAAATATACAGAGTAGCATTCACACATGAGACACTAAGATTCTACATAGAGGAATGGCAATGGTGCAAAGGAAAAAATAAAACAGCTTTTATATATTCAAATGTGTGCCTTTAAAATTGAAATCAGAGATCTAGTTCCGTTTGAAATATCGATTGCTGTATTATTTTCCTAATGGAGGAGCTATAAAACCTTTTCCTTGGCTCTGGCCTCAAACCTGCTCAATTTCTCCTAGAACTGCAGGAAAAGAATCTGCCCAATGATTTCCTCAGTTTTTATACAAATTTTATCATCTTTAGGGTCCAAAAGGTGTTCAACTGACCTTTTGCAATTGTGTCATCTCGTCATTTTCCTGAGTGATCTGCTTGAATCAGAACTCTGAATTTCAATTTCACGAGCTAGGTAGGTAGCAATTTTCTCCAGATTAATTTTGATGATTTCAATGCCTATCAAACATGCGGTAAATTTGTCCCTATGAATTATTCCTTAGAACCACCTATTTCATCTGCATGCTAACATCACACTGATCACAAGAAGGTATAATTTTCTGGGGCTTTGAGATTCCAACTCACATTTGGGGGTTCACTTTCCCAGTTGAGTTGCTGGATTAGGAGCAGCAAGTTGCACTGCCCAGTTTTCATCTTTGATCCTGTCGGTACTGATTTAGAATTGTTCTTGATCCATTTTGGATCAAGCAAATGGTATAGCAAACATTCACTTTTCAACAATTTGGAACCGGCTAATAACCCTTCATCTCAGAACTTGTATATAGTGTTTCAGAAGACATCAAAATGGTCAATCTACCTACACATATCTCCAAAAATTGATGAATAAAATATTGAGAGTGCTGCAACGTTGACTTTTGAGAATATTTTGGGAACTTTTTTAAATCCAAAAAGATCTTATTTGCCTGCTAAGCTTTCTGGTATTTCTTCCAAGGGTCATGTAAGCTTAATTTGCTACTGTGTAGTCTACAAATCTTCTTGATACCACTGAGCTTCTAGTCTACACAACACCAAACTTACACAGTAAGACTTCTCAGGTGGAAACATAAGCTTGTAGAATGTGATCTGTTTCTTGCTTCATTTTGAGTTTCAGTTATTAATTCGTTGAAGGCCATTTTGTCATGGGATTAGCAGTAGGTTTTAGTTAATTCCTGTTCACATCCATGAGATCTCTTGGGAAAAGTCTTGATAATCCTTCAGTAACTCTGGCTTGTTAGATGTCTTCTTCATGTCAGTAGTCTCTAGTTAATGCCATTTTCAGGTTATCTTCATAGTTGATATTCAGATGCTGATGCCAATCCCTACTGAGCAGAAAGGTGTTATGTCTTGGCTGAATGTGTTTTTCATTGGAGCTCTTTTAAATATGTTTCCATATCATTTCCAAGAACAGGTTATTTTGCTAAGCTTCTTGTTTTGGAAAATGTTGCCATACTTTGAAGTTCAATACTTATTAGCATACTTAATTTCATTTTTTCTACCCAGCCGTGTAAATCATCCAAGTCTCTTTGGTGACCAGTCAAGGCTAACCTGAGGTAGGCACTAGATCCTTGTCTTTGGCAGTAAAACGGACATTGTTCATGTTCCTGATGAACAACATGCTTGCAGGCGGTTTAGAAATTTTGAAGCATTGGATTCAACTAGAATTATGGAGGAGAGAGATGTAAAGAGACATTTGATTCTCCATGTTCATACAATTCATTTGCAAGAGAGAAGTACTCTTCCCCACATTAAACCATTGGTAGGAGTTTTGATCTTCCCTGACATTATGGCAGCGTGCTTGTGTTTAAAATCTTGATTTAAATACAACTTAAAACATGCATTACTCATATACCGTAGCCTATGAGTAAGAGCAAAGTGAGGAGGATAGTGTAAATTATATTTACTAAAGGAGGCATCACTGAAAACAGTCTCATTCGAGGTCCTCAAATAAGCAAATTCTAGAATTTAGGCTAAATTGTTTCTTGAGTGCCCAGAGGTTCCCCTATCTATAACAACTTTGTGTTGCACATTAAATAATGGGTCTTATGGTTTGGAGGACTACTAGGAAGACACAACGTGAAGGTTTCTTCACTGAATTTTGACACACTGAAGGAATCTAATTAACAAACCTGGCATAAGCAATACCCTTTATAGTTGCAGCATTCCAGAATTGAACCCGACTGGTAATAGATGACGAGGGTTTGTTACCAATTCCCCTCTATATAAACAAAAATAATAATAAAGGAAAAAAAAAGGAAAATGAAAAATTGCTTGGCTTTCACAAGGATCAGTCTGTTCAATTTGGATTTTCAAACCATCTGCTTTGCTTTCTATGTGCTTTTGAATATTGACCCCAGCGAAACCACGTACAGCTTTATCCCAAGTTCAATTCAAAAGGTTCTATTTCTCGGAATATGGACTAAGAATTGGTATCGTAGACTTGTAGCAGTATATGGCATGCCTTCACTTGGTAACTGATGAGTGGTTATGACTGTGTCCTTTTATGAACTGCTAGTAATTAGTCACATATAGAAATTGAGTGCTGCATTCTGCAGGAATGGCATCACAAGGTTCTGAAGGAAACAAATTTCATTCTCAGGAATGGCAGGAATGTACTAATTTAAAAAACGTTTTTTCTTTTGTTGATTTGCTCTGTTCTCATTTCATGCACAATTTGATGTCCAGAGCACCAGAAGAAACTTGAGGCAGGAATGCGGAAAAAGCAGCAAGCT
Source organism: Wollemia nobilis (assembly GCA_028583015.1). Lineage (NCBI taxonomy): Eukaryota > Viridiplantae > Streptophyta > Pinopsida > Araucariales > Araucariaceae > Wollemia > Wollemia nobilis. The sequence continues at coordinate 9,950,909 of JAQPPZ010017210.1, read as the reverse complement.
CAGGCACAAGCCAAGGAACAGGCAGTGAGCGCACAGACACCCCCAGTGCAGGCAACAGATGCCAGTGTATCAAATTTTTAATTATTTGTGTAGAACATGATCTTGGATTGGCTATGATTATAGCAAAATTTGAAAAGAAAGGATGATGTGTTGAGCAGCCTTCCTACAATTCCTCGGACTATATAATGAAGGATGCAAATACATTTATTATTTGTATAAAAGCCCTCATTTGGGTAGATCATTAGTAAAATAGCTGCAATAGATCTGCCAGGAATTGAATCCTGGCATTGTTAATTGTAATAAACACTTGGAGGTCATTTCTCAGTGGTTGAAGTAGCTAGAACGGTGATTATCAAGTTGTTTATTAAACTTGGAATTGGCTTTGCACATATTTCTATCAGAAAACTTTTTAACTGCAAGTCTGCACTGCTTGTTACAGACAGCACCTGGGGAGTTCTTTTAAGCACCCAGAAGATTGATAAATTTATATTTATCTCTAAGATTCAGGCTATTCAAAATGTTTGTGTACATCGGGTTAAAAACAACAGAGGTCTCAGTTATGTATTTTCATGGTAAAAGCCCAAAAGGTGGTTTCTTTCTTCTGAATGCCGGTTCTCTATTTCTTCTTTCGAACTCATTCCGAACAAACATGTACATGTACTTACATACCAAAGATGTATATACGTTTTTTTAAATGGTATTATTTGAAGAAAATGCATTAATAAAATAAATGAAAAAGCAAGAATACCATGCACCGTGCTTCTTTGAACCAGCGTTGGATTTCTGCAACTCGTTCATGCTTCTCCAATGGGCCCGTAGTTTTCCTTAGTCTGGTTTAGCCGAAACTGTAATGCATGGTGGGTTTCACAGGGATGCCTTGTACTGGAATTGATTGTGGAACTTTTGAACATATCTGTATCAGTTATCCGTTTCACAGACATTTAACGAAGTGGAATGATGTCAAAAATGGAAAATAATAAATGCCTATATTAAACGAACAGTTATAGGGTGATTGGAAAGAAACAGCCAATGGATGTTCTTGTTTTATCCTTGTAAATTTAAAAATTTACATTTTCGGTTTTATCTATGTTCGCTTGAGAATGTGTTTCTAATTTATGTTAATTACTTCTAGCAATAATTCTAGCGTTACTAGTAACTGACGCCTTTTGAGTTCCAATTAACAGAGTGCCTCGCTGCAATCAACTGATTTTTCTTTCTTTTTCATGCTACGAAATTTAGACCTGTGTGTGTAATACCCTAAACACAAAAAAAAAAATCTGTATATAAATATCTCATCTACCTATCAATGTTACGTATGTCTTGACGTTTCCTTTTCACACGCATATATAGGCACAAGGGACTATTACTTGAAGGCCTCCTCTGGGTAATTTGAGAATTGGAAATTATTAGAATAACAATAAAAAATGACAATCAACTTTACCTAGTGTTGAGAAAGGCTGAGTAACAAAGATTGATGTTGTGTTTTGTTCTATAACATATGAAGTGTGAGGTATGATTATTAGGGATTCCTATTTACAATGGGCTGAGAGTACCATGTTGGAGCATGCCTTTTGAAATGGTCTACATCGAGAACTACTTAGAATCATAGTGTTTGCATCTATGAGATATTATGGAGTGCTTTTGCTTTGCTCCATTTTGCATTGTTCTCCAAAGGGGTGTAGGAGTTTGGAAAAGTTTAAATGCTTTTCAGTATTTACCATCTGATCAAATTTAGCATGGTTATGATAAAATCACGACTTGGCCATGTTGTGTAAGCCCCATCTAAGGAAATCCTATTATAAAACTTGGTGCATTCGTTAAGCTGTGGTACATTAACTTAATGTGCTAATCAGTTTTTATCACCTACTCATTTTGATCATAGAAATGTCCATAACATATGGATTTGCATGCTTTATGACATAGGTAACTTCTTGACAAAATTTGAGATTAGGTTTACAGAGCAAATTCATTTAGAGAATTTGGAAGGACTATAAATATGATGTTATTTGCAAGAAAATAACACTCTTGCAATTTCAAGCCTTCACACTATTAAGTCATGATATCTCAAAGATAACAAAACATTACATATTAACATATTTATTGTCCAAAATTTGGCCCTTATATTTATGTTATAAGATAATGAAATGGAAAAGTGATGTATCAAAAAAATAAAATTTGACATTATTGTTTTATGGTTTACAAAAGTGGGATTTAATTGGATTGTTGGTTCTTGGAAAAATCTCCAAAGGCTCATCATATTTTATATTATTGTTTTTTTTTATGAGTAATTTTTTGGGGTTCTATAAGGGTCTCATTTATTTATTTCACAATTCTTCTAAAGAGACCAAACAAGAGCTTTTGTCTTTTACAAAAATGTGTAAAAGATCTTATCACATTTAAAACTAAAAACAAGCTTTGATTAATATTATTTTAAGACTACACTATGGTTGTGTAGTCTTAAACTTGAATGATATTAATATAAATAGCAATAGATATATACTTTTTAGTGTTATTCCTTGCATTGGAAACCTTGAGGCTAAAACAACGAATCAAAAAGCTGAAACCACAAACTTGCCACGATTTGGCAACCTAATGCCATCGACGCTTTAAACAAGCTTCAAATATTAGACTAGTTTGTCTTTGACTCATCATAACTTGAGACATTTTGTTGTAAGACCTCCTTGAGTTCAACAAACCATATGAGAGTCAATGTCATAATCCTCTAGCTAACACCAAATGTGTTAAAGGACCTGGATTCTATTTTTGAAGGGCAATACTTTGAGAATCTATTCGTTTCTCGTATCCTTGGATTTCATTGACTTTTGAATCACTTTTTTTGCATTTTTCAAGTGAATTCCTTATGGATGAGCATGAGAAAGAGACCCACCAAAGTCCCTAGTGAAGCTTGGCTCATTGTTTTATTGTGGATATACTATCGAATTTGGTTAATGCCAAAACCTCGAGCTTAAATTTTTTGCCTGCAATCCCATATTTTCTTGTTTATTTTCTTCCTACCATATTTGCTTGTTGAGTGATGACTATATTCAACCAATTTATTTCAAACCTCTTCTAACAATTCTTACTATCATAAATTTCTTTTTTCTTTCCTTCTTTTTAGGAATTATTACATCATAGTAAATGTGTATAAAGTTAAGGAACCACTCAACACATGGTATGTATGGTCTAGTAGAGGGCAAGGGTATAACCATCCATCATAGCCCATGTGAAATTACGTGGTATAACCACCCATCACAAGGACTATGCATACACTATAGAACATGGGTAATTACAAGTTTAGTTAGAGGTTTGTTATACCAAAACTAGGCATTCTATGTATTTAAACATCTACCATTTCATAATGCAAAGCATCGAAGCATTGAGTTCCAACATGTGGTATTAGAGCAAGTAGAAGGAAGATCTATCTCTCCTATTGATCCTCTTCCCCTTTTGATCCAAAGAACCTTACGAAGCACTTTGTTGAAAAGAAGTTTCAAGGGTAAATCACCCTAGAGAAAATTGTTTAAGGTTAACCTCAAAAGGAGAGGTAATTATCTTTGTGAAGCAAAATTCCATAGAAGAAAATCAAAATATTTGAACAAACCTCAAAAGGAGAGGTAGTAATCTTCGTGAAGCAAAAATTCCAATGAAGAAAATCAAAATATTTGGACAAACCTCAAAAGAAGAGGGAGTCATCTTCGTGAAGAAAAATTCCACGGAAGAAAATCAAAATATTTGGACAAACCTCAAAAGAGAGGTAATCATATTTGTGAAGCAAAATTCCATGGGAGATTCAAATTTTAGATAAGTACTAGACATTGCCCGAATAAGAATTAGGGCCTACAATGAAGATTTTGATATTATATCTACAAGATAGTCTTACAAGAACATGAGTAAGCAACAAGAAGGTAAACGATCTAGAAGAATGTGAAGATATTAGACCAAAATCCACAAGGCAAACAAACAAGATTTGGTCCAAAGAAACTAGTGTGTATTTGGTGAAAGATGAGAACAACCAAGAGAGCAATGAGCCTGTGAGAAGAACAAGCCCAATGATCTCGTATGATTTCACATTGAGGAGAACGATGAGCCTGTGTGAATTCTCATTGAGGAGAGCGACGAGCTCGTGTTGACGGAGTTGAGGTCATTAGCTTCATCAATATTTACACAAGACAAATGAACGTCCCTAAGGTCGTGATTTGTCGATCAAGTTTGAAATAAGACACAAATCCAAGTCACAAGATCCATGCATAACCAAAAACGACACGCTTAAGATGGGAATAAACACTCTCTTAGGAGCTCCATGAAAATAACAACACATAGGAGGCAATATACTTAAGTAGTAGGACAGATACTCTTGAGATGACGAAAAAAGATGACCTGACCAACCAAAGCATAAAGAAGCAAAGGCCAAATGTGAAAGGAGACACCAAAATAATCTAATCGCCTCAAGCTTTGCATGATACACTTTAGCAGAAGAAATCTAATCCAAGGAAAATAGGTCAAAGTTTCACTGCTCGACAAACCATATTTGAGCAGAAGATCTCACAAAGCATGTTGGATGAAGTAAACCATCCCTAAAGCATGTGAGGACATTTTCACAATAGAATTAAATCCTTCAAAAATCCTGTGAAGCTAAGTACCCAACAAATTGGAAGCACAACCTAAAAGGTGGAACTAACTTTCATCTAGTTGAGGCATTCCAACAGTTTGACATATTAGAGTAACATAGCTCAAATAATAACTATCTTCCCTACTTGTGCTTAGATGTCTAGACCCAAGACACATGGACACAAAAAAAATAGTACACATGGACACATTTTTAAACAAAGCAAAAAACAACCTTGAATGTTTTCAAAAGCACTTCTAATATCCCACATTGAGAGTGAGAAAAACATTAAAGCAAATATATTATTTGTTTTTTCTATATGTGATTGCAAGTAAAAGAGAAAAGTAAACATAATATTTTAAACAAGAGATTCCAAAGAATATTCTGTAGAGGAAGAAGTATTCCCTCTACTTTTATTTTTTCTGATAAGATACTACTTTTCTTGCAACTCAAGGCATCATTTAAAATACGAGTATAGGATTATATATACTTGTCAAAAAGCATTTTTAGAGGTTGATTTAGTGAAAGAAAAATATTCAAAATTTGTGAAAGTTTACTATGGCTAGTTGAGAACCAAAGTTTTTATTGCCCAATTCCCAACTATTAAGAGGAAATAATTATGCTACTTGGAAAACCAAACTAAGAACATAGCTTGAGTTTGAAGAAGTATGCCAAATTGTAGATGGGACCTTACCCATCTTGAAGAAGAAAATTAATATCAGATAAAGTTTGACAAGGTAGACAGAAAGACAAGATTAATCCCCATGTTCAAAGTAGCAAATGAAGTATAAGCATACATTCAGGATTCGACCACATCCAAAGACGCATGAGAGAAGTTATAGTCAGTCTTTAAAGCAAAGAATCAAAATCAAATTCTATTTCTCCAGAGTCAACTCCATTGCTTGAAGATGAAGAATGGAGAGAAACTTGAATCCTTCATGAGAAGAATTGCTAAATAATGAGCATCACTACAAATATCAGGAGAAAAGATATCTGATGTAGCTCTTATTCCAATTATTTTAAGATACCTCCCTTCTCAATACATTAAATATCATTGACAAAACACCAAACTTTGAAAAACTAGTGAATCTATTAAGAACAAGTACTGAAAAATCAAAAAAGGGAAAATACCATGAAGAAGAAGCATAAGACCTCCACAATGCTTCCAACAGAGAAATAATTCTCAAGGATGTCAGAATCAGAGAAATGATTCTCAAAGAAATATTTTTCACACAAAATATGTGTGAAATTTAAGGTAGAAGTGGCCACATAGGGAAGAAATGTTGGCATAATCCATCTGTAAATGGATCTCCTTCATGAAATATGAACCTACAAAAAGTTATGTCATCATTAGATAAGCAAAATCAGATTTGGAAAGGAGTATAGCAAAATAATATAGTAGAAGAGAACCAAGTTAAGGAAGATGAAGAAAAAGAGAATCCAGAAGAAAAGTACATGTTTACTGCTCTTAGTCAACCTAATGATGTTTGGTAGGTCGATTATGGAGCAACCAATCATATGGCTAGTCAAAAGGATTGGTTTCAAACTCTAGAATGTTCCCATCATACAAGAAATGTCTCTTTGGGTGATGGCACATCCTATGATGTCAAAGGCATGGAAGATATCCGATTACAACTTGGATCTCACACATGCAAGTTAAGAGGAGTCTTGTATCTTCCAAGACTTGCGAAGAATCTACTCTCCATCAATCAATTACTTGACTAGAATTTGAAGGTTGAATTTGACAAACAACAGGGATCTAAGGTATGTCTCATGCATGGCAAAACTAGAAAATCCAAGATTATTGCATATGGTAAAGAAACAATTTTTTTTTGAACTTCACATAGTTCATCGTGATAATATCTACTATATAAAATGGATTTCAGTGTCACCCATAGCCATGCACGACAAAATTTGTCAAAGGCAAACAAAAGGAGCAACAATAATGGAGGAAGAAACCATCAATTTTGACCATGAAGGCATATTAAGCACTCAAAAATGACTGCACAGACAATAGGTGCAAATACTAGAGATGAGACTCGACCAACTCTTGTAGGTGATAGTTAGAACACCACCATTATCAAATCTACACCAATCAATCATCTCAAATAATTGGAGAACCAACAAAACTAGTCAATCAAACAATCCCAAATGGAGCATCTTGAAATTGAAGAGCTACATTCAAAATGCAACTCTTCCCAATCTATAATTTTCAATCAAAATGATCTATAAATTGAGGTGAATGAGAAAGATCATAAATACCTACATAAGGCACTCAAACTATTTTTATTAGCAGCACATCATGCCATCAACCAAAGGAAGCACAAATATATTGACTATCATAAGCAACAACTTAATAAAATGAATGAGTCCAAGGCAAAGAAGAAAAAACAAGAGGTGATTGACCTCATCATAGTAGAAGACGTTGCTCAAGACAATATTTGGCAACAAGTCTACATGGTAGGAGAACATTTGGTCTCATCAATAGCTAATATATTCAAATTACTTGATGAAGATCCTCCCCATGAAAACATTGGAGAAGGCACATATTTCATGCATTGAATTTATAAGTATTAGATAAGTGTATGTGTATTTTTGGAGTGTATGATCGATGGAACCCGTTACTCCTAAGTATCATAGTAGAAAGTCTACATTGATGAGGGAATTCCTCTCTCAAATTTTGACATCACCCGAGTATTTCATCAAGCCAGAAGCTAAGAACCAAGGTTTGAAGACAAACACTTGATCTATGACTATGATGTAATAAGGGGGGAAATTTAGGAATTATTATATCAATAGTTAATATGTATGTAAGTTGAGTAAGCACTCAACACATGGTATGCATGGTCTACTAGAGGAAAAAAGGGTATAACCATCCATCATAGCGCATGTGAAGTCGTATGTGGTATAACCACCCATCACAAGGACTATGCATGCACTATAGGATAGGGGTAGTTACAAGTTTAGTTAGAGATTTATTATGCCAAAATTAAGCATTATATGCATTTAAATATCTACCATTTCATAATGAAGTATCGAAACATTGATTTCTAACACTTCCCACTTTTTTTTTTTGGATTCCTTCTGAATAACACCATCCTCCTCTTCATATTGATATCCACCACTCCTTAAACATCTTCCTACTTTCCTTAGTCATCCTTTATATTAAATTGAGTGACAACAATCATGGATTTATTTAGAATTTTCCATTTCCATCAATATTTCTACTCTCGTTCTTTTCCATCTTCCTAGATTTCTCATTTACCCTTACCTTACCTTTTTCCATTACTAAAAGAGAGGTCGAATTTTATTGCAAGCAAAAATAAGAAAATCACTTGCTTCTATGCTTACCTTTATTCCACCACTCATAATCTATAACAAAGAGTACGAGAAAAAGAGGAATGTAAAAAAAGCATATGTGGTTTGAGGGCTCAAGGCTAGCCATGACCATAATGTTAACACAAAGATGTTTAATTGACTTAACCTCCTCAAAACTCAAGTAATGTGATGATTTATATTATTTTCTTGACATTAGCCTCATTATTCCTCCTCTAATCAAGATTGGAAATTTAAATTTATAAAGTCTTGGTATTTTAATCTCAAATCTCATGTTTGTAATTTCAACGATTAGTTGTCTAGGAAGCATCCATATTAGCTAAGCCAACATTATATTATGAACAATCATTTCCAAGTATAATAATATTCTACCTATGAATCCCAAAATCAATATTGGTAACATTATGTGTCAATAAATTTCCTTCATGATATACAAAAGAACAAGTCCATGCTTTGATTTTTGAGAGTGGAAGGTTCAACTAGAATGGTGTGATTGATCCAATCATTCCAATTTCTCTTATTTATTTTATTATGAACTAAATATCTCTCTTGATTTAAGAAAATTCTAGTTGTTTTTGACAATGATTGTAACTTCTTTAAGTAACATTTTGGCCTTGGCATAATTGTTTGTCTTAAATTTGTCTCTCCAAATATAAAATAATTAGTTTTCCATTAGAATCTTGATAAGCTTAATTTCATTTATCTAGTCTAGGATTAAGGTTAGACAAATCATGGAGATGGAATTATGTTTTCCATATCCCCCAAAGCATTTCTTTATGTTTTTTTGGTATAATTCCTAATTTACACCAACATCAAAGACACTTTCTAATTAAATTCCTTAAATTAAAAAAAACTAACATAGAGTTTTATCAAAAAGGGATCTACCTTGACCCTTCAAAAATCACCCTACATGTCCTATGTTTGATATAATAGTCCATTAAATCATCACAAAGAAATATTTATATATTATTCTTCTTGTAGTTCCAAATTTCCACAACAAGCTCCAAAACTAGAACTTGTGTTGAAGAGGCTATGGGGCTTTACCAACATCCAAACCATCTATGGTTGGGGCTCTAGGAATCAAAACCTAGTGAAAAACCTACATGGAAGTCCCCATCACACCCGAGCATAGGATGAATCACCTTGTCCCATACATTGACATTGATTTTCTTTAACCTTATTCGTATTGATTAAAGGAAGGCCCTGTTGGCATCCCTGCCACATTGTTTTCTTTTGTGCAAAATAATCTCTTATTCCTTGAAACACTCTTATTTTTCAAAATGTATTTCTTATTTTCCATGTTTTGTTGTCAAGATTTTTTTGCTGCGCTTAAGGAATCATGTAGTACTTTCCTTTCACTCATCATGCAGGGTCTTTGTTTTTAAGTCGTGGGCGAGAGTAGTTTCGTGCTATGCTTCAGTGCAGCTTGATTTCAGAGGAGTGGAGTGCAAGCCGATTTCGAGATAGAGGTTGACTGAAATGCAAGTGGGGCCCAAGTATTTTCACCCCACTTGGAGTGCAAGCCCATTTTGGGCCTTGTATGGGTGAAAGCGCCTTTGACTTTTCCTAAGGCCAACGCCACTCAGTTTCGACTAAAACACCAAGTGGAGCCCAAACCTTTTTGTCCCCACTTGAGAGCGCAACTCAGTTTCGAGGCTTGTATGAGAAAAAATGCCATTGTTTTTTTTTTGTTTTTCTAATAGTCAGTGCAACTCTGTGTCAAACAAAAAATGCAGTGTGGGGCCCAAGCACTTTTGCCTCAACTTGGAGCGCAAGCCCATTTCGGGCTAGAAGATAGTCGAAACCAAGTGGGGCCCAATTCCTTTTCACCCCAATTTGAGAGCGCAAGCCCATTTTGGAGCTTGCATGAGTGAAAGCACTTTTTGTCTTTTTTGGTCAAATAAAAATTTGCATGTTGGGTCCCACCTCTCCAGCAAGGCGACAAAGAGTTTCGATATTCTCAAAGCGACTTCCAAGTGGCGTTTCATGAAATGTCTGGCAATCTTGCAGTGAGCAAAGAGCAGAGTGAAGGTCCTCTTTGGGTCAACACTCAAACACAAACAAAGGCAGGCTGGGGCCCACACCAACGAATTCTTGTTTTTCTTGAAAGAGGCATCAAAACTCCCTTTCACGCCTCTTCTCAACGAAACTCAATTTCTGCTCTGTTTCAAATGGTGGTCGTCCAAAACAACTTTCAAAATTGCGCTTTCACTCAATTAATGGTGGTTGGTCAGAGAAGAATCTAAATCCAATCCCTCGGATCCTAGAATATGATTTTCACCATTGAGTCTGTTCCAGCAAGTAAGGAGATGGTGCTATAGGCAAATCACATCGTCGCATTGAAGCCATGAAAATACTTCTCAAGGAGTCATAAAATTCAAGCCATGCTTAATTACTTAATGATGAGTGTTGGAATCAAATCTTTGCTACCGTCACAACGTTTTGTGGTTAGGCATTTATGTTTTATAGGCAGAATCCTCTATAAAAACTAGGAATTCTAATGTAAAATGATGGACGTTTTGCTAGAAAAATACTGTGCTTAAGCTTTGATATGAATACAAAGGATCCTTTGCTCTAAATCTGAATCCCTTTCATGTGCACACATTCTATTATTTATTTCTATTAAATTTTCTTCTCTGTCTCATAATTCTATGTCTGGATCTAGCTTCTGACAGAGAGTAGACACTAGAATAATTTTAGAGGTTGCATATTGTGAGAGTATCTAGGTTTAAATTTTTGTTACATCCTTTGTGCTAATGGCTATTGGTTTAAAGTATAACTAAGTAATCGTGTTGTTTGTTCATCACCCCCTATTAATCTAGCTCATAGCCACGTTTCCCATCCCTTTAAGTTATTTATCATTCCTTTCCTATTTTCTTAATGTAATGTCCCCCCAATTTGCTATTATCTCAAACTGATGGACTATAAACCTCTGAATATTTGATTGAATCACATAAGCATGAATCCTGAGTGAATTCACCAGCCAAGAACTGGGTTTTTGTCTAGCTCCCTTCTCCAATACTGAGGGTTTATGTCCTCAAAAATTCAACAATATGCACACTATCAATCCCTGAAATGGAACCGATTTGCCCTTCGAGGTTTCGTCCGTTGGGTTATCGATTGGGATTTGCATCCCTTTCGATGAAGAAATATCGACCACCGACATTAATCTCCAAGAGAAGAAATAACATAAACTAGAATGTCTAAAATGAGACCAAGTCACTGAATAAATAGGCTCCTCCTTGGGAAACTCTTTTTTTCGTTCTCAATGTGGGATAAACATATTTCTTCCCCTTTAATTATAATATAAAGTTTTAACTTTATAAAATGAATTTAATAATTCACTTAATAAAGCCAAGCTTTGCGCTTTAAAAACTTTGCCTTATGAAACTTCGAATGACCAACTGAAACCTGTTTCGGATACCCATTTCGTTGTAGAACAACATCCCCATGTCCACTCGGTAAGAAACCCTAAAACCCAACACTGCTAAAAATAGCAATTCCAGCATCCTAGCTTTGTTTGACCCCAAACGACCACCAAAAATGAGTTGTAAGAATCCAAAAGTTGTCTCAAATATCTCCAAAGGCTCTCATCCATATGACATAGCCTACGAAAACCCGTGTATAGGCTAGTCTCTATGTGCTCCCACTAGCTGATTAGAAGGGAACATTATAGTCTGCCCTTCCCAAATATTACTTGTCCTCAAGCAATATGATCTGTATGCTAGGATACCAAATAAATCTAAAGAATGTCTCATGATGAAGAGACTGCCCTGAACTGTCATCCCAAAAACTAAAAACATTGTCAAGCTCTATCACCAAACTGATATCACCGAAGATGACAACACTAACAAACTCTGTCATAAATCTGATGCAACCGGCCCTGGTAACTCTGTCGAGCTCTACCACTCTATAAAAAATCCATCCCTTAGAGGAATTCCTGGATCCCATAGCCAAATAGGGATTTTGTCATTCCAAAAATTTTATAATTTTTGCTGTGCCACTCTGACTACAACTGAATTATTCTACAGCTCAACAGAGAACCCATTCTGGACTGAAAAACGAGGAACCCAACAAGAAATCGATTCTACCACTATAGGGAAGAGAACTTCATGCCAAGGTGATACATATAACTCCTTATACCAACCCTTCTTCCCATTCATATATGACATGGTCAAATCATCAACATGTGGACTGAAAGAAAAACTATGAGCATACCTCACTATGCAGTCCATATGAACTTCACCAACTGGTTTCATGGAAGGGTCTATACAATCACCTGTGCTACAACTCTCAACATTCTGCACACCTAAGTCAGGAGATGTTTTGCCAATCATAACACAAGGAAATGAACCTGCATCAACATCATACTCGGGATGTTCCTTCTGAGTGGTTGTAACAGTTGACCAATGTTCTTCTTTGTGAACAAAACTTAAATCAAGATTAAGTTTGTTAATTATCTTCTCCTTTTTGGTGAGTTCTTGGTACATATATTCTGTAGTTTGGATAGCCAAATCCCTATCAAATAACAATTGCAAGTAATCAGATTTTATTTTCTCCAAAGCATTCTTGATAGTTTCTACCTTAATAGTTTGCACGCTTTCAACAGAGGAGCCATCAATCAACCCTATATGCCTATCTTTGAGATGAGCTATCCATAGAACATATTCAACAAAGTTGTGTGTGCTATCCAAATGGGTTAATGTTTGGATAATCTTCTTTTCTGTAACCTGTAACTTATCCTTCCAAATTTGCATTGTATCAAGTTCTGGATTGTGATCAGCAACACACAATAAAGTTTTTGATTTACCATCTTTGGCATAATGATCAGAATCAACATTCCTTTTGACACTACACTCTCCACCTTCATGCACTGAAGTTAGGACTAACTCATGCTCAACCCAAAAATTATCAACTGCATGCACATCCTCACTAGCTGTTGATTTAATAATATCAAAATCAACATGCTCTATGATCTCACCACTATCACGAAATTCATAATGCCCCTCACAAAAATGAGATCCACAAGATGAATTAACTTCATCTTCATCAATTTTGCCCTCCTGTACTTCCACACAAGTTTCTTGAAGAGGTGGCATGTTTATATTTTGAATTGTAGCAGTCTGAATGTTTAGGTCAACACCCTGATCAAAAGGAAATTTGTCTTTATCAATCTTCTCATTTACGTCATCAGCATAACTCTCCAACTCATCAAGAAAGCCACCATCCAACCACTTGCTGGTCTTTTCTGTTTCTAAATTTAACCAGGAGACATCTTCATCGACATTGATCTCCTCATCAAATTTGGAGTCTTCACCATGAAAAAAAACACCATGCAACAATGAACAGTTGCCAGGAAAAATGCAAGGCTCATCATACCTTATGTCCAAGGTCTCACAGACCTCATTGGATTGCTCTAGAAGCAATTCCACAACTATTGTCCTATCATTACCATCGGTACTATAGTTGTCTTGGGACTTGTGGGTTATGGGCCCATAGATATGTCCAAGTGACCACTCTTCTTGGCAAGTGAAGCAACGTTGTTCTCTTCTCAACTGATTCTTGCTTTTGAGAGGTAGTCTTAGAATCTGTAAGTCACTCAGTCTCTTTTCCTTCTCTTGTTCCTCCTATACCAAGAGAGGTTTTAACTTCTTCTCACACTAGGAAACATTGTCAACTAATTTACGTGCAGCTGAAGAGGTAATCTGTCCTTACCTCAAAAAAACCATCAACTTGGGCAAGATGGGTTGGGTAAAATATTCACTTTCCTTAATGATGCGTACCATGATGGTTTGCATGTAAGAGGATATAATGTCTTCATGATATTCACTAATAGAAGCCATAAAATGTCAAAACATCTTGAGACTAAGATCAGCACAATCTAAATCAAGAAAAAAGACATATATTCTAATTTTTGCCATCACTTCCAAAATTATAACCTTCTTACCATAGGATCGGTCCCTGATGTTATTCAAACCATGAAACCTGTCAACCATCAGCTGTAATACCTCCTTCATGATGTCGTCATTATAGGGTGCTTCCAGAGCTGTAATCCTTATGATCTCACTGAGACAAGAGGTGACTGCAAGTATCACATCCCTATCTGCATGTCTCATAATCCAATGCTGGCCTAATGCAACTATAGGTACTTTCACTGCCCATTTCAAAACCTCATGATCGGATTGATCTAGTTCAACTAAACATGTATCAATTTCCTTTAGATTGTCAAGAAGAACATATTTTAACAATTTTTGCGACTGAAGTTGTTTCCCCAAAGCATAGAGCTTACAACTTACATCCATTCTTTTACTAAAATATTCTGCAGATTGAATCTGTTTTCTGTTATTGGATGTGTGATGCTCAACCTTAGCCTTAGAGGGAATCATAGGTGCTGACTTAGGTGACATAGCTACTGTCAACTACTTTTCCAACTTTTCTAGGACAACGAGCTCAAATTTATTAGCTGCAATATTGGTTATAATTTTAGGATCTTGTAAAGTATTTTGTTCAACTCCAACTTTCTTCGATAACTTTATGAATGAAAAATCAACCTTATCCTAAGGAAAAACTGAAGGTAGAGAAATTTGCATCATTGCAGTTAATTGATTGATGGATTTTTGTATCTCACTTTGAGTCCTATCCCAATCACGTTGTCTCCTAGACCAATCATTATAAGACTCCATGAATCTAAAATTTAATTAGGCTTCCACAGGCTGGCAAAATAGCTTGAGCTCTGAACTAATAATACCCAAAAATCTTAAAGCCCAAATCAACCAAATGGATATTCAAATCAACAATACCTAGAAACTAAAAACCTTAGATTTGAAAATGATAACCAAACCCCAACTTTTGTTAATCTTCTATACTCCACAAATTTTCAAGCAATATAATTTCAAACAAAGAATTATTTCTATCAAATCAAACCTGAGAATTTTATCTTCGATAGAAGACTTCACAAAATTTGCAATGAAACCCTGAACAAGCTGGCAGGAAAAACCAGCTCTGATACCACTCTAATGTCCCCCCCAATTTGCTATTATCTCAAAATGATGGACTATAAACCTCAAAATCTTTGATTGAATCACATAAGCATGAATCCTGAGTGAATTCACAAGCCAATAATTAGGTTTTCATCCAACTCCCTTCTCCAATACTGAGGGTTTCCATCCCCAAAACTTCAAAAATCTACACATTGTCAATCCCTAAAATGGAACCGATCTGCCCTTCGGGGTTTCGTCCGTCAGGTTATCAATTGGGGTTTGCATCCCTTTCGATGAAGAAATATCAGCCACCGAGCTTAATCTCCAAGAGAAAAAATAACATAAACCAGAATGAATAAAATGAGACCAAGTCACTAAATAAATAGGCTCCTCCTTGAAAAACTCTTTTTTTTGCGCTCAATGTGGGATAAACATATTTCTTCCCCTTTAATTATAATATAAAGTTTTAACTTTATAAAATGAATTTAATAATTCACTTAATAAAGCCAAGCTTTCCACTTGAAAAAATCTGCCTTATGAAACTTCGAATGACCAACTGAAACATATTTCGGATACCCATTTCGTTGTAGAACAACATCCCCCTGTTCGCTTGGTAAGAAACCCTAAAACCCGACACTGCTAAAAATAGCAATTTTAGCATCCTAGCTCCGTTTGACCTCGAACGACCACCAAAACTAAGCTCTAAGAATCCAAAAGATGTCTCAAATATCTCCAAAGGCTCTCATACATATGACATAACCTATGGGAACCTGTGTATAGGCTTGTCTCTATGTGCTCCCACTAGCTGATTAAAAGGGAACATTACACTTAATCTCAAATCCCCAAGTTTAAAGTAGCAAGGGAACCAACCCTCTCTAGAGATTGGCATGAGAGGTATTTCTTCCTTTTGATTTTTCAATATTGGTCGGGTCTAGGGCGCATGGATGAAACATTCCATACCTAAGGTAGATTCTTGACCAACAGTTTCTAGCATGCCCGATGGGATGCAAATGTTCCACATAAAACGATATTAAGAGTTGATGGTCATTTTTTGCCATCCAATAAGAACATCTGGCAACTCAGCTAAACCTAGAAGCCTCCGAATCTAGAAGCTGGTTAAAAGCCCTCCCCCTCATGATGACAAGATCAAAGGCTAGAAATCTAGAAGATATAGTTGAGTTCTTTGAGCTCAACATCGACGCTTTGGGAGAACATATTATAGTAGTACCCTTGACTATCCCATTAGTCGAGACATCCTCGCAAGTAGCTAGTATAGTTTCACAAACTCCAAGTCCTTCTAGCACCACAACTAGCTTGCCCCTCTAATAAATCACTCTGATCTAGATGACATAGAATTTGCCTAGGCAGTTTCCATCCTAGAACCATTTGAGACTAGTCAATCTATAGGCTGAGAACCAGATCTCAACCATAGTATTAAAGGCTCTGCCCATGTATACCGGTATGAGAAAGACAACCTACGAGCATGCCCAAGATGTCGCTTCGCTGGCAACCATCCACGACATCGTAGAAGAAGACATTATGGTAAGACTGCTAGTACTCTCGCTTAGAGGTAAGCTTCTCTACTAGTACCGATTATTCCCCCCAGTATGATTACTACATGAAACTAGTTAGCAGAACAATTGATAAGTGGTTTCAATGAATAGGCAAATTCTTTCTCCTTGTTGCACCAATTCACCACCATTCAGAGGCACCCTCAAGAAGAGGTATCAAAATTTAATGTCAGGTTCGCCCGAACCTGGCAAAGAGTTACTGACGGCCTTTGATCGACCCCGAAGCAAGCAACATTTTATTACCTAAGGGCTTTCTATTTTGACATCAACATGAGCATCCAAAATGCTAATATCAGTATATTTCCAGCCTTGTACGCTCAGGCACAAAAATTTGAGGTCGACCTAGTCGCTATCGGTAAGTTACCTACAAAGATGACTGCCAATTTTTTTGGACTTACCTCAAAATTTATCCTAGCGCATCCTCTCAGTCATTGCCTACATCTCTAATATACCCTATTCTATCAAGGAATCCCAATACTTCTCAGAACCAGACGGTACCCACCTCGCAGTATCAAGCACCTGCTGTTTCCAAAATTCCAACTCCTATCCCATATCCGGTATTACCTGCACCGTTGGCACCATTGCCATTACCCACACCTCCAACACCTACAAATTCGGACCAGACCAAGGAGATACAAGATATGCAATCATCAATGAGGGTAATGGTGAATGAGATCATCATCTTAAAAATGGGGTAATATGATCAGAGTTCCTATCCAAGGAGATTCGCTCCTCCTCACTCTATTACTAGAGAGCAAGCTTCTTTCACTAGTAGGGATCTCTAGAGAAATGTAGTGGTGTTAGATAATGGAGAAGTTGGTTTATCTGATAGAGCTTATTGGTGCTCCACTTGAAATGAACCACACGATGAGGAGACTTGCATGGTCCATTTGAACTATGTGCAGAACTTGGAAAAAAATGTTCGTGGTGGGAAAATGAATATGATCAGATAAGTGGATCACAAATTTATGATTCCCCATATTGAGATGGTTTATGTTCTTATGAGGACATGTAAAAAACCCATTAAGGTTGATTCAGTTCAAATGGAATCGTTAAAGGTACTTTCTAGTTCCAACATATCGAGCGAGAAGGCGCTACTGCCAGTAAGAGAGCCTATTCAAGTATCAAAATCAAAGAAACCCATCCTATTGAAGGATCTCTTGCCTCCGAGATCTAGGGAAAGAGTTCCTCAATCACAGGCTTTGTCCTCCCAACCCCAAATCGAGATAAGGGACCAGGCAAGAGAAAGGCTCAAGTATCCCTTATTGAATAAGCGTTAGAGGGTAGAAGCAACACAATAATATCAAACCAGATACAAGACTACGAAGGAGGGAGGTGAGTCTAGTACAAGAGCATATGGCATTGTTGAAGAACTAAAGAAAAATGTAGCTAACGTAAGCCTCTTTGATGCGCTTCAGCTACCTGGCTAAATGAACCTATTACAAGAATCGTTGATGTTTGCTAAAAGTAAGGAAAATATGAATCAAACTATTTTAACTCAGACATTGACTACCTCGACCACCGAGAAGAACAAGTCATCGCCATTCTATCTATCCCTCACGATGTAAGGGTGGGTTGTGCATAATTTCATGATCGACTCTGGCACCACAACCATTGTGATTACCAAGGCTATTTGTGAGATTATGGGTATGGAGTACATGAGAAGTAGTCTTGGAGTGATCCAATTGGACAAAAATTTGACTAAGATAGTAGGGGTGATCAAAGATATTCCAACCATGTTGCATAAGATATTGTAAATCATAGTGATACAAGAAGTTGTGGTGGTGGATTTAGAGCCATATTTTAGTATGTGCTTATCAAGGGAATTCACCACCGAATTAGGAGTCTATTTGTCTCTGGATTATTCACATCTAGAAATCCCATTCAAAGGAAGGAGAATTAAAATTTTTAATGAGAAACCCTCTACCTTTCATATTAAAAGGATCTAGGATGCGAAGAAGCAAGTGGACTCATTCAATCTGATTGAGTAAGTGGAGGAAGGAGGAGTAGAACTGATGGAAGAAGCCCTGGATGAGCTCCTCATAGAAGATGAATTTTCCATGCATGATTTCAACTCCATGATTGAATAAAAAATAGGGTGATACTTGATCACTAGGCCTAAAGAGGCTAGGGTACTAAGTGATGAAGACCCTATTTTTGACAAACTATGGAAGCTCTTCTTTGATGGTGCACGATGTAAAAATGGTGTCGGGGTAGGATTTGTCCTTATTTCTCCTTCAGGAAAGCATAGGGCCTACTCCTATAGACTTACATTGAGCTATACTAATAATGCAGCTGAGTATGAAGCCATGTGCTTGGGGTTAAGAAAAGCAGATAAAATTAGAATCAAGTAGTTGTAGATCTTCGAAGATTTAGAGTTAATCTGCAACCAAGTTACCAATAAGTGTGTCACAAAGCAACATTACCTAAAGGTATACCGTAACAAGGTATGGGACCTGCTTGAATCTTTCACAGTGCTAAATATCCAAGTTATTTCATGAGAGCAAAATAAGCACGTTGATCTCTTGGCATCTATTAGAGCCAAATTCTCCATGGCTGAAACATGATGCAGAAATCAAAGACAGTAAGAGTGCTTTACAGGCCTTCGATATCAGACAAGAATATCAACTGGCAAGTGTTTGACAATGATGAACAAATTATCATTTTTTTGGTTAATGAAGCCAAAACTATCGAAGATAGGACCCTTGATGAAGAAGAGTATGAAGGATTAATACAGTTGAAAAATAATCATGTCCCAAAGGGCTTGATCATGCTTGAAAACCTATTTGATCATGAAGATCACTTGATCATAAGATCAAAGTAGACATGAGAGAATATAAGGAACTAGAGCTAGAACCCACAAAGGTGATCAAGGTTGGAATTGATTGTACGTCGATAGAGATTGAGAAAATTAGGATTCTATGCAAGGAATACCCAGATATTATCGCTTGGAGTTATCGAGACCTGGAAGGATATGATAAGAACATATTCCAACACATGATTGAGCTACAGGAAGGGGTCAAACCTTTCAGATAGAAACAAAGGCCAATCAACCAAAAGATTGAAATGTTGATGAAGGATGAGCTCTTGAAGGTGATGGAGGCAAAGATTATCTATCCTATCAAACACTCTTCTTGGATGGTGAACTTGGTCCTAGTGTAGAAAAATAATGGAGACATCCACTTGAGCGTTGACTTTCAAAATATCAATCAAGCATCTTTGAAGGACCAATACCTGTTGCCCCAAATTGATCAAATTCTTCATGTAGTGGCGAGAGCACAAAGGTTCTCTCTACTAGATAGCTTCTTCGGATACAACCAAATCTAGGTGAAGGATAAGGATCAATACAAAATTGCTTTTACCACCAAGTGGGGTACTTTCGCCTACTAGCAAATGTTTTTCGACCCATCAAACACCGAAGCGAATTTCTAAAGAGCGATGGACTTAGCCTTCGGTGAGTTACTAAATCACATCATTGTAATTTATTTAGATGACGTGATTGTTTTCTCCCACAAAAGAGGAGAACACAATCTACATTTGCATAAAGTATTTGAGAAGTGCTGAGAGTTTGGAGTTTCCATAAATATGAAAAAGTCCATTTTTGTGGTGAAAGAAGGTAAGCTTGTGGGCCATGTAATCTTAGAGAAGGGACTAGCTGTCGATCCCTCTAGGACTAAAGCCCTCCTCAAGCTACCTCTTCTAGTAAATAATAAAGGCCTCCAATATTTTTTTGGGCAGATCAATTTTATTAGGAAGTTCATATCTGATTTCACTCAGGTGGTAAAGCCAATGACCGAACTTTTAAATAAGGATGTTGAGTTTCAGTGGACTAAGGAAATGAAGCGAGTATTCAAATAAATCAAAGAGAGAGTCACTCAAGCCCTTGTTATGGTGAACCCTGATTACTCTAAAGACTTATCCTTTACGTCGTTAGTGAACTAGAGAGTTATGCAGCTATCCTTACTCAGAAGAATGAGGATAGGGATGAACGACCGATAGTGTTCCTAAAACAAGCCATCAATCCACACGAAGAGAAGTATAACTTCATTGAGAGACAAGTACATGCACTAATGTGATTATTGAAGAAGTTTCACCATTTTGTCTCCCAAAGTAAGACTATAGTGTACGTAGTACACCCTGATGTTAGGAACTTCATCATCTAAGGTGAGCTTGGTAACAAAAAAATAGGATGGATCCCCAAGATCCAAGAATTCAACATAGAAGTCAGGTCCACTAAACTGGTCCATGGTCAAGCATTGTACCAAGAACTTGCCAGGAGCACTACATCCGAGGTAATAGCATGTCAATAGGATGATCCAACACAAGAAAGTGATCTTGTGAATCGATCTGTAGACGATAAGGATTGGGAAGAGGACCTCATAGAATACTTTAATATCAGAAGGTGTTCTTCTCATCTCAATGCTTCACAAAGGAGAAGTTTTAGGCTTCAATATTATAGGTATGTATTGTTATCGAATGGTTTGTTTCACAGGAACATAGATGGGGTTCTCCTGAGGTGTGTCAGGGGGATAGAGAAACAAAGGATCCTTTATGAGTTCCATTTTGGGATGTTAGGAGGACATTTCATAGGAAGGCCTATGGCCTTAAAAATAATTAAAGTAAGCTATTATTGGCCCACTATTTTTTCCAATGCCTTCAAGGTCAGCTAGAAGTGTGAGAAGTGCCAGAGATACGCTAGCTGAAGCAGGAATGTTTTTTTGTCTTTGCACCTAATTCAGGTCGAAGATCTATTTTAGAAATGAAGCTTAGATTTCATTGGGACGATAGATCCTAATTCCTCTACAGGGCATAAGTATATCCTAACAGCTACAAACTATTTTACCCGATGGGCAAAAGTAGTGCCAACCAAGCAAGCTAACCAAGATGTGGTCATTACCTTCTTGGAAGGATTGATAACCCGCTTTGGGATACTAGATGCAATCGTAATCGACAATAGCACTCACTTCATCGGTGCTAGAATATATGCATTCATGAGTATGTACGAAATTTACTTAAAAAATTCATCTAACTATTACCCATAGGGCAATGGTCTAGTGGAGGCCACGAACAAAAACTTATTGAAGATCCTGAAGAGAACCTTAGAAGAGAACAAACAAAGCTGGCATCTGCTCTTGGATCTAGCCTTATGGGCTGATGGCATATCAATTAAGAAATCAATCAAGATGTCTCCATATTCCCTAGTGTATGGGAAAGAAGCAGTTCTCCCTGCACACATTGAGTTACCCGCATTGTAGTTTCTCTTATCCTTAAATAGTAAAGATGAGGAATTTGATTCCATGAATATCAGGATGGTCCAATTGCTACAATTGGAAGAAGAAATATAAAAGGCCTATGAAAGCTTTTACAAAGCATATGAAGACCACAAAAATTGGTTCGGTAAGGGAACCTCTGATAAAACCTTCCAGGTTGGTGATTTGGTGTTAAAATGGAATGAGAGGAAATCTAAACCAGGAAATCATGATAAGTTTGATGCATTTTGGGAGGTTCCATTTCAAATTTTCAAGGTTAATAAAATAAACTCTTTTATTATTCAAGATTTAGAGTGTTTCACTCTCCCAATATCAGTCAATGGACTTCATCTGAAGGCATACTACCAGTAAGAGGTAGTAGTAAAAGTTCCTCAACTATGTATATAATTATTTCTTTGTTTGTATGTATATATCTTTGCTCTTGGAGAATAAGTCTCTTCATTTCCCTTCCCTTTGCCCTTAGTATTGCAATTTTGTCCAAGCTCCTCGCTATGGTAAAGAATCGAGTTGGCATGGAAATATAGCAGAAGAGTTTAAATAAAAAGTTTTTTTAGTTTAGTTTACGTGTTTTCTAGCGCCAAAAAAAAAAAAGAGCAGTTTTAGAAACCCAAGCCAGTTAAAGCATTTTTGCTCTTATTTTGAGCAAGAAGAGTTTGTTTCATAGTTCTAAATACGTTACCTGGAAAAGCAGTTCAGTAGATAAAGGACGCTTTGTCATTTTGACATCTCAAGGTTGGATAAAGTGAAGTTTCGCTCTTGCATAGGAGCAAAACTATGTTTCGATGCCTTAAGGGCAAAAGCTACAACTAAGGCGGGGCCAACCCAAAATGTTTTTGATCCTCGAAGGTTTCAAAAATTATTTTCTTTGACATTGTTTAACGAATACCCGTAGTCAAAGTTAAAAGCATGAATTTTTGGCAAGCTCATGCTTTTGAGCACCTCGTGTTAGAGAAGAAAGAAAGAAGCGCTCTAATGTATATCATTTTCTTCGGACATCAAATACTAGTCAAAGGTGCTTTCAGGCACTTTGTTGAGCAAAAGGTACTTTCGCTCTCCTTTATTGGCGAGATCCAAATTGTGGCCCTTCGAGTTGTTTTTGTGCAAGTGCCACGTGGCAAGGAATTGGAAGAGATGGTTTTTGCTCCAAAAAAGAATATATTGTGAGCTTCTCCCAATTAACAAAAGCTTTAAATCATGGCACTTTTTTCTATTTTGGGCATTAAATGGGCGAAATAGTTTCTCACTTTACTTTTTAAGCGAAAGCCATTTCGGCTCTTAAAAATGATGAAAGTGGTTGCAAGAGCGAAAGAGAGTTTCAATTTCTCCAATACCTTGAGTGCATATTCTGAAGCAAAGCCTAGCGAGTGTACACCCTGAGGAAGGCCATTGGAGCATGAAATCATGCCTTGAAAATTGAAAAGTAGCATATCACGACTTTTGAGTAAGATTATGACCCACACAGTCAGCCACCATTGGAGGAAGTGCTCAACCACTGGTTAACGTAAATAGGAGATCTCCCACTTTACCCATTATCTCTCCATACATTTATTTTACCCTAAGGCATAATTAAGGTGGTGGTAAATTACAATGCTATAAGAAGTTTAGCACTACAGCTCAAATGAAAGCATAAAGAGATTGCTAAGGGTTTTTTAGTAGCGCTATTTTCTTTGCCATAGTTTAGAGAGAGGGTTACTGGTAAAATACGGTGTGCTAAGCAGCAACGGGACGCTATATTTTTTTAGAGCAAGCACCTGGGCCAACACATAATAAGAAAAACATCGAGTCCAAGAAGGAGAAAACCACCAAGAAGAGAGAAGGTACAAAGAGGTAAAAAAGAGAAGAAGTAAGTAGCACCACCATCACTCATCGACAAGTTAGGAAGAATTAGAGATTGTATGCTCACAAAAAAAAGTTTTGAGAAGCTGCGCTAGACTACTGATGTCATGTTGATAAGGGTATCTATGGAAAGCAAGTGGATGACCACTTATTACTCTCACCTCTATTAGTACCTGTGCACACCTGTGCATAACTGCCTAGAGTTGGTATGCGGAATTGCCAAATTCTATGACCCTCAGACCAAGATGGTCTGAAATGCTGAAGGGGATAGGATGTTCACCATTTCTACAAATTATGTCCAGGAGGCTTTCACTTATGGAGAGAAGCCCCCTACTGATTACATAATCAGGAAAATCAACATAACTGAGTAGAACGAAAGGTACATGCTGACAACTTAGATATGGTAGTTTATGGAGATATAGTTATTAGAG
This sequence comes from Wollemia nobilis, assembly GCA_028583015.1. Lineage (NCBI taxonomy): Eukaryota > Viridiplantae > Streptophyta > Pinopsida > Araucariales > Araucariaceae > Wollemia > Wollemia nobilis. The sequence continues at coordinate 9,926,879 of JAQPPZ010017210.1, read as the reverse complement.
AAGCCAGTGCCCAAAGGATTTTTGGACCTACCCAAACCCCTGAAGCTATTCAAACATCTTGACATATACTCCATGTTAGCATGGGTTATGAGACTCTCCACATACGCAACTATATACAAGTGGTAAGTCTCTCTCGTAGAGTGTATTTTGCATGGTGAATTCTACTCTCCCATTGCCATGAAGCCAAAGACAAAGCCCATGTTCTTCAATTTGGCAGAGTGGATGGTGCGGCAGATGCATATACTATTGAGCAATGTCAAAGTTATAAGGATATTTCATTCTGACTCTACTCATTCCTTGCTTGGTACCTTTTCTACCACATGCACAACCATTTCATTTTCATCACCAAGAACTACACCAGTAAAGAGGGTAAGGCACTTCGAGTTTATCAATGGACTCAAAGTTTATCCAAAGGCAAGTCCTACTATAATTTCAAAAAGAATATTTCTTAGCCCAGATTTGGATCTCATCTATGGCATTTGAGAATGAGTTTCGAGGAAAATGAGAGACTAAATAGTGCAAAAGAAGCTATGCAATGTGTTCCAACTTATGTAGGGCCTTATCGTTAGGATTTATGGGTTTACTGGAAAACTCTTCCTATTGTTGTACTACACCATGGAGTACCTTTTCACCCTTGAAGTTTCTCAAAAAAGTGAATTCACTGATGATACACATGGGCATGGAAGATAGAAGCTGCACACCTGCACCTCACCTTTTCATTTTGACAATATTGAGGTAGCGGTCACAGAGCAAAATTCTTTTCTTGAAGTAACATTGTACAATTTCAACCTAGTCGAGCTCCCCCAACACTGGAGGCATGACCCACTAGATATTTTCAGGTAATTTATCAGAGTAAAAATTTTCCATAGCCACCCATGCCTAGATATTGAAGCACAACGAAATAATCCCATAGGGTGTGATCCGAAATGGCACATACATAAGATGATGCCACTTTCATCGTGGCATGAATTATATACAATGGAGGCTGAATATAACCTTGTGAACAACCCAGTGTACGTACCTAACAAGGAGTTATTGTAGGCCATAAAGGACAAGTTGCCCGATTGGTCAGATGATAAGATTGCCAACTGGTGGATCATAAGGGTCCACAACAAAAAGTAGGCATCTAATTTGTTCCTCATGTTGGATGAAAATTTCTCCATGATATATGACACAAATGTTGATATGTACCAAACAGTCTCTTTTATCGATATCATGCCTCGAAGCACTCAAAGCCCTGGTAGAGTGAAATATGTGGTGGAAGAATAGGGGCAGCCGATTGAACAAGATCCACTTGTCATGAAGAAAGACAAGTAGCTGCCCCTTAAAGAATAGTTCACTCCAATGAAGAGGAGCACTGGTGTAGTAATTTCACTTTCTTATATTGCAAAGAAGCCTTGGACTGGTGCATCCTGGCTCCTTAGCATAAACCCTTCTGCAATGTTGGTAGCCATGGAAGCGAGCATCCTTGAAGTCCCTATTCCAACGTAGCAAGAGTGGTAAGATGTGAAGCTGATTGACCTAGAAGTGGATGCATCAGACAGAGAATAAGGAAGAACAATCCCGATCATGCAACAGTTCACCGTTTTGGCTCTAGGAATGCCCAAGCTTGTAGGTGCACTATCTCTTTCTCCTTCCCTTACTTCTGAGACTCTAGCGACTATGTCTTACAATGTCGAAACCCTCAATTCCATTCAAACTTCATTCAACATCCCCATGTTTACCATGAATTTACCTGCATCCCAATAATTAATTCCATCATCATCCCCTCTTATCTCCTAGACATTTAGTTCCTTTGCATCCATCACCAATGTATTTGCATTTCTTGCATCATCCACACCTGACCTTCCTTAGGTTTTCGTCGATCTAGTCACTGTATTCCATCACCACCAACCCAAGCCTATTTTAACTCTCACTCACCTCCTCAGTTTTAGTGGTATCCCATGATATTCCACTTCTAGATTCTAATGCCTTGATCACAGCCATCCAAACCCCAAAATCACCAAGGGTTAGCCTAATCATTGTGCCATTTATTCTTGATCCATCCATTGAAGTAAACCCCCAACATGATATTTTCCCCATTGAAGTAAACCCCCAACATGATATTTTCCCCTTCACGCCACTCTTTAGAGTATAGGAACCACTGGAAATGAAGCTAGAAGTTCTATAGGAGCACCCTATTATGGAGAGCATATGTCAAACCTGTTAGAGTTCCTCAAGCTAGCTCAAGTGCCAGAAAAGAAAAAACATGCAAGCTCCAACCAAGGTGGAAAAAAAGGGCTATGTTAAACCCGAAGAATATGGAATTCCAAAATATGGAGAAGGTGCCCAAATTTCAAAATCCCTTGGAGGAGATGACACCAATAGATTACTCCTATCATCATATAGTTAAATACTTAAGAACAATTGATATAACATAGATGATGGGGAATATCTAGGTTGAAATGGGCTCCATCTATTTCCATGGGAAGCACTTCAAAGCTCACTTCTTCAAATCTGAGGCCAAAAATGTGGAGCTCAAGGAGACCTTAGCATAGATAAGGGCACAAATCAAGGAGGTACAGTCCAAATCTAAGTAGTTGCAACAACGCGTGGCCAGTTTGGAGCAAGAGGTGGGCAATTACAAAAAGGCAACTGAACATCACATCAAGGTACATGTAGAGGTAGAAATATAGGTGCAAGCATTGAATGCTCAAATACGAGAACTACGAGTTCAATTTACAGGGAAGATGGTGCAAGCGGATGTCTTAAAAAAAAATCACATTAAGGAGGTTCACTGTCGCTTCTTGGCTAACTTTTGAGCCAGGGCATTGAAAGCAATAAAAATGCTTACATTCATTTGGAAGGCCAAACAAACAGTTACTCAAGGTGAACCTATCATGGAGGATGCTAAAAGGGATATAGATTGATGGTTGGAACTAGATATGAAGGTGCAAACCTTAGAAAAAATGGACCTCCAACTTACTCCTATGAGTCCACTCACTCAATCATGGGCAACCAAAAAGGTGACATTACGAGTTTACTTCGTAAAAGTGGAAAGAGCCCAGGAGGCTAGAAGGCTGTTAGAAGTGTTCGATTAGGAAGATAAATTTCTCTGATGTATTTCAAAGCCCTCACATAACTCAGCTTCCCCAGCTTCACTGATGACGATGGGGCTATTCTGATAAAGAAAGAACTAAACCCAGCCTAGGATGCCTTTGAAGGTGATACTTCGAATATTGACGATTGGGGTGAGCCTATTATAGAAACCCAGGTAATGCAATTAATGATGAGGTTCACTTGGATTGAATCTGACATAAATCAGCTTAAGACTTTTGAATACCTGGTTAGGGAGCTCCAAGACCATGCTCTGCTTCAATAAGACACCTAGACCCTGGTTCAAGCAACCTATGATCGCATATATGAGCATATCCCACAATCGAAGTCTTCCCAACAACATGAATATCAAGGAGAGAAAGGAGACCAAGAAGAAGAAGGGGACCATGAGCACAAAAGAGAAGAAGAAGAAGGAGAAAGGGAGAAGAAGAAGGAGAAAGGGAGAAGTTTGAGGAAGAGTCCACTACCAGTAGTGAGAATTCATAAAAAGAGAGCGACAATGATTCTGAGCCCAACAGATAAGGCCTGAGATATTCACATTGAGGTGAGATCAATTCTCCATGAGCTGCCAGAGATGTTGGCATCCCTGCCACATTATTTTTTTTATGAGAAATTTTGCTATGTAATAATCTCTTCTTCCTTGAAAAATTCTTCTTTTTCAAAATGTATTCCTTCTTTTCCATGTTTTTCTATAGAGATTTGTTGGTTGCCTCAAGAAAACATGTAATCCTTTCCTTTCACTCATCATGCATGGTCTTTATTTTTAAGTCATGGGTGAGAGTAGTTTCACGCCATGCTTTAGAGTAGCTTGATTTCAAAGGAGAGAAGCGCAAGCCCATTTCAGGCTAGAGGTCAATCGAAACACAAGTGAGGTCCAAGTATTTTTCCCCCACATGGAGTGCAAGCCTATTTTGGGCTTTGTATGGGCGAAAGCGCCTTTGAATTTTCCTAAGGCCAATGCCACTCAGTTTCGATTGAAACACCAAGTGGGGCCCAAACCTTTTCACCACCACTTGAGAGTGCAACTCAGTTTCGGGGCTTGTATGGGTGAAAGCACCTTTACTTTTTTTTTTCTAAAAGTCAATGAAACTCTATTTCAAACAAAAAATGTAGTATGGGGCCCAAGAATTTTTGCCTCAACTTGGAGCACAAGCCCATTTTGGGCTAGAAGATAACCAAAACCAAGTGGGGCCCAATTTATTTTTGCACCAATTTGAGAGTGAAAGCCCATTTCGGAGCTCGTGTGAGCAAAAGCACTTTTTTCTTTTTTGGTCAAATAAAAAATTGCATGCTGGGTCCCACCTCTCCAACAAGGCGACAAAGAGTTACGATATTTGCAAAGCGACTTCCAAGTGACGTTTCATGATGTGTCTAGCGATCCTGGAGTGAGCAAAGAGTAGAGTGAAGGTCCTTTTTGGGCCAACACTCAAACATAGATAAAGGCAGGCTAGGGCGCACACCAACGAATTCCTGTTTCTTTTGAAAGAGGTATCAAAACTCCCTTTTGTACCTCCTCAGTGAAACTCATTTTCTCCTCTATTTCAAATGGCAGTTGCCCAAAGCAGCTTTTAGGATTGCACTTTTTCTCAATTAATGGTTTTTTGTCAGAGAAGAATCTAAATCTAATCCCCTAGATCCTAGAATCTGATTTTCACCATTGAGGCAATTTTAGAAAGTAAGGATATGGTGCTACAGGCGAATCACGTCATCGCATTGAAGCCATGCATCTATTTCTCAAGGAGTCATCAAATTCGATCCATGCTTCATTAATTTTTTATGAGTGCTAGAATTAAATATCACTGCTATTGTGACCTTTTATGGTTGGGTATTTATGTTTTAGAGGCGAAATCCTCTATAAAAACTAGGAATTTTAATGTAAAATGATGGATGTTTTGCTATAAAACTACTGTGATTAAGCTCTGCTATGAATACAAAAGATCCTTAGCTCTAAATATGAATCCCTTTCATGTGCATGCCTTCTATTATTTATTTCTATTTAATTTGATTCTCTGTCTCATAGCTATAATTCTATGTTTGAATCTAGCTTTTGACAGAGAGTAGATGCTAGAATAATTCTAGAGGTTGCATATTTTGAGAGTATCTAGTTTTAATTTTTGTTATATCATTTGTGCTAATGGCTATTGGTTTAAAGTATAACCGAGTAATCGTGTTGTTTGTTCATCACCCCTCATTAATTTTTCTCATAGCCACGTTTACCATTCCTTTAAGTTATTTATCATTCCTTTTCTGTTTCCTTAATTTCAAATCCCCAAGTTTAGAGTATCAAGGGAACCAACCCTCTCTGGATATTGGCACGAGTGGTATTTATTCCTTTCGGCCTTTCAATTTTGGTCAGGTCTAGGGCGCATGGATGAAACATTCCATACCTAAGGCAGATTCTTGAACAAACATACCCACCACTTAGACTATATTTCCATAGTCCCAAGAGTTTAGGAGACTAACTTAATATATATTTATTTTTTGGTAGAAAGGTTTTCTCTACCCATATGGGAATCTCCATGTTTTCCCCACCTTGGTCATGAAAATTCTATCCCATATATTGAAAGAAGAGATTCCAAATGAATGAGGTATAAATACGAAGAAGTAGGCCATGGTCTATGGTTTATGATTGGTTAAGAAAAAAGAGGATAATGACAATCAAAGGTACTTTCTTTTCTTTCCAACACTCAAACAACCAATTTATTTTTTATAAGAAAGACAAAGAAAGACTACAAACTACAACTTTAGGTAATGCCTTACAGACCCAATTTTTCTTCCATCAGTAAGATTTCTTAGTTCATAGAGATAGATTAAGTATGAATGTTTATTTTACTACGTCATATCCATTATTAGAATAAATTTTAAATGAATTTATTTTATTTTGGAAATATTTGTATATGTTGTTTATGTAGAATATCCATCAATTACCTTGCTAGTTTCTTTTCATTATTGTTATTGCCAAATGGGTTTCTGTCATCATAAATTGAGTAATATTTTATTTTTTATCCATGCCTTGGGCAAAGAATATTTTGTAAGGAAGGCCATTTAGGTTTCTATTTTGAGGGTGGAGATAGGTCTAGGCATCTATAAAAAAATTAACATTTCACCTATGCCTACTTCCACCTAATCTATTATCTTATCAAAGGGAGGGATGCATTTATAGTAATATTAATCAAAATCTTGTCTCCACCTCAGAGCATGCTTTCCAAACTTATTCAAACTCTAATGTCAAATCCATGAGTTCTTTTGATTGTAGACCTACACTTCTAACTAATTTTGGAAGAAAATCTTGAATCCATTTGAGAAATGGTGATCAAAACTTGTCTTATATCCACTACAAGATAATTTATCTTAAAATTTTATTTATTGAGTAATTTTAGAATATTTATTTATTGAGATGGTTTGTAAAATCATCTTGATAAGTTAAATCTTTATTGCTAGTATTAACTATTTTCCTTTCCATACTACTAGCTACTTCTAAAGTTTTCCATAATGAGAGTCCGACATTTCTCTCCTCTTCTCAATAATAGTAGAAATATCAAGAGGATGATGATTTCCCAATAGAAAATTTAACTTTCTATCAATTTGACCTTGAACATCTGTTATAGTAATAAAGAAAAATTATGTTGGTTTTTTTATTACTAACCAATTGCCTCGTTACTCTTTCATAATAGTTTATAATTCTCTTGGATTTCATAAATTATTTGATTAAAGAAAACCTAAAATAATATGTTGTCTACAAATTGCAAGAGGTATTTCTCAACACCATTGGTGACAACCTATAAACATCTAATTATACCATTTTCTTTGGAAAATGAAAGAGTTCTTCCTATGGATTAAAAAATTATGATAAACAAATATGAGAGAATTGGACACCCTATTCAAGACCTCTAGAGATTCCAAAGAAACTTATTGGGAAACCATAATTCATGACTAAAAATCTAAGAGTGTTGAAGCATTAATCAATCCAATCACAACAATTGGGATTAAATCTAAAATTTAGAAATACATCATCAAATATTTTTTAGCTTAAGCTTTAAACATGCCCAATTTGATCAACATTTTAGGCTTCCCATTCATTTTTGGAAAACTTATTATTTTTTAGGCTATGATTATCTCATCTTATTGAAGTGTAATAATTGAACAATAATTTACCATGAAGACATTATATTTGTTATGTATCGTGTAATTTTTCATGTGCCCTTTTATAACTTGAGAAATAATCCATGTATTATATCATGATCTAATAGGATGCCAATTTGACCATCAATTGCATCCATGCTATTGTATTTTGTCTTCCCACCCACCAACCATTTTTCATATTAGTTGGAGATCATTTCATTTTTTAGTGATAAAATTTGGTGTCTAATGACACCATATCAATATTTCATATCATTTTTTTATTGCACTTTCATTAATTTCCTTCATGTAGTTTGCAAGTGATGTTCAATTTTGTTTGTTTCTCTTGCAAGTATTAAAATTTGCTATATGGTATTAGAGCATGTGTGAATATTCATCAACCAATGTAATATTTTTTTATTTGTGACATTTTTGTAATATCATTTTATATTGGACTTGTGTTCTAGAATAATTGCCAGAAGAGTATTGATAGCTTTTTTCTCGGATTTCTTACACATTTTTTTATGGATCTCTTGGGGATGTGCTTTAAATGGTTTTTAATATGAAGTTAGAATTTTTGAAATAAATTTGAATGGTTCATGGCTCTTTCATGATAGGGAATTAGGTGTGTGATTAGGTGTGTTTTAATAAATTGTAGTTGTTTATTTTTAATTGTTGGTTGTTATACGGATTAAGGTGCATAGTTGTCATTAAATGCGACCTTATCCGTAACATGTGATGTATTGCCTATTTATAGGCCTTTGGTTATCAATGGAAATCAGTTTTTGGTTTGTCCTATTTTTCTTGTGCTTGCAATTGCTGATCCATATCGTTTGGTATTATTTTGGGATAAAACTAGGGGTTTTAATTTAATTTATTCCACTACAATTTAATCCATTTAATGCATTCATTAGACCACATTCATTAATGCATTCATTAAACCACATTCATTAATGCATTCATTAAACCACATAACTTTTATTAAATGCATTTTCGCACTACTTTCATTAAATGCATTTCAATGTCGCTTTCATTAAATGCATTTCCATGTTGTTGCCTTTCATTAAATGCATTTTTGTGGTCATTTTTATTTAATGCATGTCATTAATGCACGTGGCCCAAAATTTAAAACCAAAAATTTAATGCATCCACAATTTCCAACTGACATATTTAACAGTGTTTACAATTATTGGAGAGTATTTTTCGCACTCGAATCAGATATAGTGTTAGATTTTGGTTTTGTGAAGATATGTAAAAGTTCATCATTTTGGTCTTCATCTGTTGTAATAGGAGTACATTTTTAGTTGTACCCGATACTCCTGGTTGTTTTTCTTCTTTCTCTCCAACATTTGTATGCATTGGGGAGGAATGATAGGGAATTAGGTGCGTGAATTAATAAATGTTAGTTGTTGTAAGGATTAAGGTGTCATTATCATTAAATGCACCCTTATCCGAAATATGTCATGTAATGCCTATTTATAGGCATATGTTATCAATGGAATACAACTAAGTTTTTGGGTTTGTCATATTTCTCTTGTGCTTGTGATTGTTATTCAATATCATTAGCAATCACAAGTACAAGGAAGAAATTGGTAAACCAAAAACTTAGATGTATTCCATTGATAACATACGCCTATAAATAGGCATTACATGACATATTTCGGATAAGGGTGCATTTAATGATAATGACACCTTAATCCTTACAATAACTAACATTTATTAATTCACACACCTAATTCCCTATCATTCCTCCCCACTGAAGAAGAATTGGTCCCCAATACATACAAATGTGGAAGATAAAGAAGGAAAAACAACCAAGAGTATCGGGTACAACCAAAAATGTACTCTGATTACAACATATGAAGATCAAAATGATAAACTTTTGCATGTCTTCACAAAACCAAAAACTAGCATTCGATATGAATCAGGCTTAAAAAATGCTCTCTGATGATTGTAAACACTGCTATGCCAGAAGATAGTAGAAATTGATCCCTCAAAATTGTAGAAAATAACTAGTATAGTAAAGAAGTTGGAGAAAAATTCCTTGAACTACATGCCAAAAGATGCCAAGTAGAAAAATTAAATTTTATCGATATTTAAATATTTGGTTTTGAATGCTGAAGCACATGCATTAATTATGAGTACCGAATGACACAAATGAAATACCATGAGCATTAATTGGTGTGTTTTATTAAATGAAGGCGACAGTGACGAAGGCAAAAATTTAAAAAATTATTGTTTTATGTGCAACGACCTGAACGATAGGCCAAGATGATGATGAATGAGGACTAACACCATCTAACACGATAGCGAGCGACAGACTCAACACAGAGTGACTGACACCAAGGACTTTGAATGGACGTGCATGGAAAGCCATGATTGACACATGAATGACACATGACTATGATGACACAATAATCGATACAGGACTATGATGGATGTAGGATGACATGTGTGGAAGATGACCAAGGCTGGATCAGACCGAACTCAGATGATGCGATGGATAATGATAATTCAAAAAATACAACAAAGTGTAGACTCGAACTGATGTCATCACAAGGACTGACGACCACCAAATTATAGGTCATGATGGAAAACTGATGACTTGAAAAAGCTCGAGTGGTGGGCAAGTCATCTAAAATGACAATGTGAGACGTGGATGAGAGGCTTGGTGACAATGAGACTTGCGAAAGGTTGGTTTTGACCTGTGGAGAGGGAAGCCATCGCTCACAATGAGCGCTAGCTATTATCTTACATGAGTTGCTCCAAATAAGAAGGGTGAAAATACATTCCCACCACCAATGTGAGATAAAACTATAATTTTAAATAGAACTAGGGGTTTTAATACCAAAGGTATTCAAGATTGTAACTATAAAACTAGGGTTTTATATTGATATTGATAAGGATTTTTATAATGCATGTTCTTAAATATTCTATTATTTTGCTAAAGTCAAGATGGGCAAAGGATCATAAATTTAGATTGTGAAAGGTCGACAATTGTGATGATTGTTAATGGATCCTAGTGCATAGATACAATATTGGGCATAACCTTATGCACACAAAATTTCTCCCAAGATTAACCTATGGATGTGAGGGTTTTATTTCAAGTAACATCAAGTTTCATCCTAACATCTGGATGCATCAATTAGTAGAGAGGTAGTAAAAGTTCCAAAATTCAATAAATGGTTTCATAAAATAAACCCTCAATATTTATGGAATATCTATTTTGGTAGAATCTATACCAAAAGTTGTAAGGGTCCTAGTTTGATATTTTGCTCCATTATCAATTTTGGAGCTTTACAAATATGGTCAAAATGTTGTTTTGAGCTATAAAGAATTAAAAAAACTAAACTTTTATTTATTTAGAAATTGAGGAGATTTATTATCAAATGATTCACTCTCTTCTTAATAAGTTGCATTACATGTTTGACACTATCTAGATATTGCTTAAGGTGGTACTAGGGTTATTTATAGAGAAAGGGATGATTAATAATGAATCATTCCCTTTCTCTACTTGATGGTGCCAATAGGTTATTTGACCCTCTAATCTATATCAACTTAGTTGGACCCTAAGGAGAATGGGTTCAAATCATTGTCCCTTTTTGGGCTCACCTTGCATTATGTCTGTTGTGTTAGAAATTTGTACTCAAAGGTCAAGGTGACACTAATTAGGAAAGAACATGGCCATAAATTCTCAATTAGTGAGTCTAGCATAGGTTTCTTATAGCCCAAGGGTTACAAGTTTTATCTTGTTTAATCCTTTTCTACCTTTTAGGTTTTCTTTGATTAGTTTGCATGGATTATGTGACATGATTTTTTTGATAACTTAATTTTCAAAATGGGTTTTGATAGGAACCCTAAAAATTGCTTACAAACACAACTTAAAGATGCTAAAATTAACAAAAACTAACAGAAATATGGGAAGTGAGTCCCAAATAGGAAAGGTAAACTGAGACACAACAAAAGAGTGAAAGGCCCCATGCAGGGAAGCCTCAAATACATAAAAAAACAAAAAGGAGAACTTTAGTACTCCTTGCCTCTTGTGACACTCTTTGCATCATCCTTGACCTCGACCTTAGTGTTAACCTCAACCACCTTTGTATCCTTCGGAGTTGTCTCAGTAAAATTTTCATGAAAAATAGGAGATGTAAGGCATTACAAACGTCAGTGAGAGTTATCGCCAAGTCATTCAGTTGGGAAATGTTGTTGTTCAATTGAGAAATACCAATAGAGGTAATTTAAATGATGAAATGTTACATAAGCTGTGCTGTAACATCATAGTCCTCCTCATAAAAATCTATTTCCAAATTTTTTTTCTAGTCCTGGATGAACTTGTTTCTCAGACGATATGAAAATCTTATGGTGCCCTTTGTTTCCTCACACTTGATATTTTTATTTACAAGCAACCCTATGAATTCCTCTACAACTGTTCTCTTCATGGTAAACATAGCTAGGGAATAGGTAGAGGATGAGGGAGGACTTGACTTAACCTAGGCAGGGCTAGGTATAAAACCTCTCTCAGTAAGGATGACCTCAGCTATGTGACATGATACTATCATTGTATTGGCAGTTAATTATGTGGAGGTGTCCCACATGGTAGATTATGGATATAATTATATATATAAATATATATAGTAGCTAGTTATTATTGTTGATGATTTAGTCTTGTGTAACTATATCACAATTGGTGATGTCAAATTTAGAAAGGTCCATATTCTAGGAGTTGGACCTAATATTGTTTCAATTTACTACATCATTTGAAATAATAAGATGGATTTTTAGTTAGATCAATGTGTTATTAATAACATTGATGATGGTTTCAGGATTGTTGTTTCAAGATGTTGTGATGAGTTGGATTATATATAGAAGCTTAGTAAATATTTAAATTAGAGGAGTTCTTTAACCATGGTGGCTAAGGTTGATAATACTTCTAAGATTTAGGGTACACTAGTTTTGGTTCCTTGGGGCACATGAGTGATCTTCATATGGTCCATGATCTTCCCTTGAATGATCCACCATCTAGGTTTGTAAAGGAAGAGTGTTGGAAAAACATAATTGTAATTACTTGTCTAAGGAAAAAGCACAATATGCTTCTAATCCCTTTGGATTTGGTCCATAGTGATATTATAAAAGTGATGAAAATATTACATGCTTGGGTATTTTTTGAGTAATATATTAGCCCAGTTTCCAACATACACCAATGGTTAGAACAATAATTATTCTCTCTTGAAAGGGAATATTTATCCCCCCAAGGTTTGGGTGATAGGGTATGTTATTGTTAAATATTAAATCAAAAGAATAAAAAGGGAAGGCAGATGGATAACTTAGGGTTATATATAACTATTACAAGGGTGAGTTATAATTCATTTTCAAGGCTTAAGGAACATAAAACTAATTATCAAAATATATGTTTAAAATCAAAGATTGCATCAAAGAAATAATAAAAAGCAAGATTCTAGGCTTGTTGCCTTAAAATTATCAATATCACGTACATTGCATCATTATCATGAAAATTATAGCATGTAGCAATGTCTACTCTAAAACTTCTAAAATATAACATATAAAATAATTTTTAGAGATCAAAATTCAATTAATCTACTCCTATTCTAAGCTGATTTCAAAGAAAATTAGAAAGAAAAGGGTTAAAGAAAGAAAGAAAACAAGCCATTGAATCTTGAAGTCTTAAACCAATTTTGTTGAAGCAAAAATCATGAATCAAACTAGCTCTAACTTGACCAACCTTGCACAATCTAAGATCAAAGTGGTGCCATATTCAAAGGGAAAAGAAACAATATACTAGAATAGACTCAAATGCAACCACCATCAACATGCGTAGATTACACCAAGAATTCCAATATATTGCATTGATAAGATATTCAATCATTACATTCTTAAACTTGCTAGCATCATGTGATTACAAGAGTAATTCTCCAAGTACAATGACAAGGGTTTAGATATCCACCAACTACAAAAGAAGAAATAAAATCTAAATGTCTATTGCTACAGTGGATTTCAACCCTTTGAAATGGGATCTTAGTGGCTATTTATAGCCTTACAAATTTGAATTTATCAATGGTTTATAATTGTATTTCAATGGTTTACAGTGGTAAATGATTTGGCTATCTGAGTTCTCTTCAACTGAGAGGATGAGGTGTCCAATTGGGGATTTTTTTATTCTTATCTTCAATTTTAGCCATGGATCTCTAACTACTTTGGTAGCTTCTCTGTGAAGATTAGGTAGCTGAATCGTTGCTCTCCAGGTGGTCTAAGATGTCTTGCACCAGTGGTCATTATTTAGTCCAAGTACTGTGTAGTATCCATTTCTTTGTTCGGCTATTACCTTTCCTTCTCTGTCGACCTCTGCTTTCAACTTTCATTTTGGTAGTCAGTTGCATGTGAATAAAAAAGATAAGCAAGATTAGTTCAAATTGCATTTGGCGAGAAAATCATTTTAATATGGATATTTTAATTATTTAAAATATTATTTTCTTTTATTGCCAAGGTTGGTGGTTTAATATTCACAATATTTTATTATTACCATTTTAATATTCATAATGTTTTGGCATTTAATTGTTGAGTTTACTTTATTCTATTCTTATTTTTATTCAATATCCGGATAGCATTCAATTTTATTAGAATGTGTGACTTCAAAGGTTTTACTTTAGATCTTCATATAAATCTTCTCAAAGGCATGCTCTCATTGGTTATTCAAATTTTATTAATTAATACCATAAGGTTTAATTCCTTGTAACTCTAAAGTTTCATTTTGATTTTAATGCCAAAGTATTAATGCTAAGGCTTCCATTATTCATTAAGGACCAAAGTGAGGGTTAGGTTTTCATGGTGGCATGACATTTATCCCTTTTTCATTTTTATTTTTTCATTCCTTTTAACGTCCAACAATTTGATTGAATTAAAAGGATTGAAAAAAATTCTCCTTTTGACATATATTATATGCTTGCTAAGGTCTAAGCTTAAAATATTTTAATTTAATGCAGCTAAATTAATATGGTCCGCACATATGATTTTGGCCAAATAAATTTAGGCCGCACATATACTTTTGATCGAATCAATTCAGGCCTCACATCTGCTTTCAGTCGAATCAATTCAAGTCGCACATCTGTTCGGTAAAAACATTAGCATTAAATGTCTCTTCAATTTTTTTTATCCTCTGATATTAATTTTTTGTGATATTATATTAATTAATTAAAGTACCCTAAGTTAGGGTTATGACATAAAATTTCATCCTTCCTCCATTTTGATTTTATTCGATGTCCAAAACATTAGGTTTTCACCTTAATCTTATGTACTAAATTTAATGTTGAGATTTGATATTTAATTCCAATGTTCGAGGCATTAAATTTAATTAAACTATTCTCCTAAGGTTTCCTTCTCATTTATGGTGATGTATATGAGTTGTTCATTGCCTTTCAGCTGAATTGTTTTCGACTATTCATATTTCTTTGGCCGAACAAATGTTTACCAATTACTTCGATCAAATTACTTCAGACCACTCATCTCATTTCGATCGAATTAATTTGAATAATTCATTTCAATACGAGCAACTTAATTTTAGGGCCACATTATTAATACAAAGGGTTTAGGTTGGTTTTAAAAATTGGACACAAGTACTTTAATTGATTAAAGTCATATCAAATCCAATATGTTATAGGTTTTTTTTTTTTTTTTTCGGATAATAAGGGGTTTACTTGGGTCACCCACCCTTGACAAATTACACCTCTCTTCTTTAGAACTTGAGAATTTACAAATAGATACAATTCTCATCTCAATTGAGATGCTATAGCTAGAAACCTACAAAATTTTACATAAAATATCTGAATTCTTGATTTTCATTTTCTGGATCTTTTCAAATTTCTATATGAATTAAATTACTCCAAAATTTAGCATCTTTCTTGATATTTTTCTATAGCAACCTTCACAATGCCAAAAATTCACCTCTACTATCTATGCCTTACATCTTAGTAGAATAATATTTCTAAAAAATCACACTATTATAGTCCACTTTACTAAAGCTAAATTGCTAGTTTCCTTCCTCACTGAAGTCATAGCCCTTCATTGCTCTTCCCATTGTTTGAACCCTAGTTGAAAAATATTTGCAATTTTATTTTTCGTGACTTGAAAAATCGTCACTGCCATTGTTTTGAATGGTTGACTTCACAGGGTTATATCTCCCTCAATATTGCTTATATTTTTACATATGACCACTCATTTTAAAGCTATTCAAATTATACACAAGTTGGTCCAAGAATCAGTTGAATCGGATAACTATTCATGAAGATATGGCTCCTAAAAGATGAGATATTTTTCAAGAAAAAAACCCTAATCCTTCGCACTTTGCAATTTCATTTTTCACGACTTGAAAAATTGTCACTGCCCTTATTTCGAATGGTTGACTTCATAGGATCATATCTCCCTCAATATTACTTAAATTTTTGCATATGACCACTCATTTTAAAGCTATTCAAATTCTACACAAGTTGGTCCAAGAATCATCTAAATCAAATAACTCTTCATGAAGATATGGATCCTAAAAGATGAGATATTTTTTAGGAAAAAAATCCTAATCCTTTGTACTTTGCAATTTTTTTTCTCATTGTAAGCAGCCTTCCATGCTCCTTTAGCCTTCCCAACCTTCCACTCAACATCCTAGCCTTCCATTGTAGCTCCTTCAACCGACCAACCTTCCATGCTCCTTCAACCTTATTAGCCTTCCATGTTCCTTCAACCATCCCAGCTTTCCACACAACATCCTAATCTTTCATTGTAGCTCCTTCAACCAGCCCAGCCTTCCAGCCAACCTAGCCTTCCATGCTCCTTTAGCCTTAACACTCAAAATATCAACTCATCATTCAACCTTCCACACTCCTTCAACCTCCAACCTTCCACACTCCTTCGGATTATAGCCTTCCATGCTCCTTCAGCCTCCAACCTTCCACTCCCCTTCAACATCTAGCCTTCCATGCTCCTTCAACCTCTATCCTCCCTCGCTCCTTCAACATCTAACCTTCCACGCTCCTTTAGCCTCTAGCCTTCCACGCTCCTTCAGTCTCCAGTATTCCACGCTCCTTCAGATTTGTTGATCGTTAAAGCACCAAACCATTTGCCAAGCCCCTTAGGGGGCAACCCCCTTAATATATTTTAGGTTTAACCCTAAAGTCTCACTTTAATTTTAATACATGAATCATTAAGATGCCTAATGCTAAGGTCATCTGGATTTAAATTTAGGGTCAAATCATTAAAATTAATACTAAGGACTAAGTTTTTCAACATTCATTGAAGTCCAAAGTATCAAGGTTGTAAAAAAATATATTCAAAATACAACATTGCTTTAGATTTATTCTTTCTAAAAAACCTTAATGTTCTCATGATGTTATTTTAATTAATCAATGTGTCACCTAGAATTATTTTTCTAAAATTAAATCCATGTGAAAAAATATTAGCCACTCAATGCCTTTCAGCCAAATTGTTCCTGACCATTCATCTCGCTTCGACTGGATAAATATGGGCCATTCATCTTGCTTCGACTGAATGGCTCTAGATCATCCATTGGCTTTCAATCGAATGGCTCTGGGTCATCCATCAAATTTTGGCCAAATGGCTCTGGACCGTCTATTGGCTTTAATAAATGATAATACATTTTGATCGAAAGTAATTTGTGTGAAGCAAATTAGGGTTTGGTTGTGCAGAATGAACCTTAGCTTGAACCTTAGGAGACATCAAAACTAATGACCAAGATCAATGGATCACATTAAAATTAATTCCATAAACCTTATGATTATTACATCGATAGAATTTTTTTGGCGACAAAGATTCTAACAATATTATTTCAAACATGTGTAGTTTTATATTTAATTATTATTTATTTATTTTTTATTTACACTAGATTTAAGAGAATTTTAGTAGCAACGAAGACTAAAACTCATTGATTTAGTTGGAAAAAACAAATGATTAAAGGCAACAACCTAAGAATTTTTAAAATAATTTTTATTGAGGCCATTTAAATGAGATCAATGCAATCAAAACTCAAGCATATAAAATATTCAAAGCAAATCGATGCAAAATGAGATTCAAGTCTTTAAAATATTCAATGTAAGCAAGTTTAAAACCTTGATGTAAGCAAAATTTAGATCAAAACTAAAAATTTTCAAGTGGGTCCCCAAATTAGGGTGGGTTATGCAATGACAACAACAAATGGTGACTTTGCTGGAAAATGCTTCTAAGCATTTTAACTAATGAAATGCAAATCACTTGGTAATATTTTAAGAAAATGGGGTTAAACAAAATTTACTTAAAAATAATGCTCTATTTTACCTCAGCTTAAATTGTGTGCTTTTGCATTCATCTCCATTCTTTAGATTTGTTAGAATTTTATCACTTGGTTTGAAATTTAGGTTATTAAAAGTATCACTCATAAAAATAAATTACCTTTGCATTGCTCCAATGTTGGTCAAGCATTTATAGCTCTGGTGGAGATGACCTTGATCCCTTCTAAACATTGCTTTATTTCCAGCCAAACATTTATATCCCTGGTAGAGGTTATTCGAATCACCCAAGTACTTTAGTTTATTGCATTGTTAATATTTTCCTTCTTAATTAAGAAGTATTTTGATCAATTGCAAAATATTGAGTGTGCTTTTGGGTTAGGGATCTATAAGGCTAAAAGTAGAGTGTATGCATTTTCACCTAATAATTAAACCAATATGACTTCATCCTTATGACCTAAGAATTATTTAAATGTTGTTAATAAATATGAAGCTTCAGCACCATGTTACACTATTACTAGCTTTATTTGTCTTAGCCCCATAGTCAAAGAATAAGACCAAATAATCTGTTTCACTAGTCCTTAGCTTCACCTAATTTCAAAATAAGCGATTCATCCTTAATTAATTGAATACATTTCCCTTTAAAGGAACCAAGAGTCAATTATATGATCATTATACAATTAGAGAAGAAAAATATAGATGGGAACTAAAACCATAAAATAAAAGAAAACTCATAACAACAAAATTTACCTAATCAAATAAAATCCAAAAAAAAGCAAACCAAAATAAAGCAAAATCAAATAGAAAGCATTTTAACAGAACAAAACTACAAATCTGAAAAAATAGAAATAAAAACTAAAGAAGCAAGAATAAAATATTATACATAACATTTTTTTTAAATTAATTACTTCAAGGATGAAAGTAATGATTTAGGAACTGCTCATTGATTGGTAGAGGGATATCTTCTCCACTCAAATTCTTCAGTCTAAAGGCATTCTCACCTAAAATTTTTGATATTGATAAGGACCTAGCCAAAGGTTATTGAACTTATTATGGTCTCCTTTTTTTTCATGTGCTTTATCCCATAATAATACTAAGTTAGCAATTCTAAAGGCTTTGATTTTGGCTCTTTTATAAAACCATCTCTTAACTATCCCTTGGTGTTTGCTAAAATTTTGAAGGGCATCCTCTCTCTTCTTGTCTAAATTCATTAGATTTGTCATCCTTGCTTCTATCTTGTCATTTGCTTCTAAGTAATATTTCATGATATGCAATGTCAATAGCTTCAAATTGGTGGGAAAGATAGGATCTTGGCCATATACCAGATGATAGGGTGATGTACCTATTGAAGCTTTTATTCTTGTCCTATCTGCCCATAAAGCATATTTGAGTTTATTGTACTAATCTCTAGGATTTATTTCTAAGAGCTTGATTATAGTCAGTAAGCCTTTATTGGTAGACTTAGCTAAACCATTCCCTTGAGGGTAATAGTTAGAAGAAAATTTTAAAGTCACTTTGTTATCATAAACCCATTCTACAAACTGAAGTGAGGTAAATACTGAACCATTATCATAAAATAAAGAGTAAGGTATTCCAAATTTAGTGACAATGTGTTCTTCAAGGAATTGATTCACGAAATATGTGGTGCAATTATTAGTGGCTTGAGCTTCTGTCCAATGAGTGCAATAATTTTTTGCACTCAAAATGTATTTGTGGCTAGCTAAAGAATTAGGATTTATGACTTCTACAAAGTTTAATCCCCATTGGAAAAAGGATGAGCCTCAAATACTAGCTATAAAGACATCAAAGCATTTATTTCTCTAGTAGCAACAACTTGGAAAACATGATAGAATCTAACATGGGCATGGACATCCTTAAAAATATGAGACCAATAGTATCTAGCTCTCAATATTTGATGTGCAGTGGCATTGGCTGAACCATGTTCAGTCTCATATTTGCCATGAAATTCATTAAGAACTTGAGTAGCTTCATATTTATTTAGACATCTGAAATAGATTCCTTTTTGGTTTCTTCTATATAAAACACTTGCTTTGATCATGAAGTTGGCACTATTTAGATGTAATGCTCTTCTTTGAGTAACATTAAAATTATTTGGGCATTTATTGTTCAATAGATAAAACACAATGTCTTGGTCTATTCGTCAAGTTTTGATATTGTCCATAGAATATTATTAGTAGAGGATTTGAGGATTTATTTCAACTAATATTTTACTTAGTCCTTGGCCTCTAACCAATTTCATAGGCTAGATCTCTATATCATTTTTTTGTAAGGTTGTCATTCATTTACCTCTCCTTTCTTCAAATTCATTTTGCAATAGCATGGTTTTGATAGATGAGTCTGACACAATCGCGTAAATTATACTATGTAAAATATAATGCCTAAATTTCTTCACAGCCATTACTAAAGCATATGCCTGTTTATCTATAATTGTATATCTTAGTTGAGCATATTTTAATAGTGAACTTATAAAGGCTATTGGATTTTTTTCATTTTTTTTTCATTCTTTTGTGTTAGGACACTAGTAGTTTAATGTTCAAAAGTAAATGAATAGATGTAAAATGGTTGTATATAATTAGGACTCACTAAAAATAGGGTATTGGATATAGCATATTTAACTCCTTGAAAGGCTACATGGGCTTCATAAGTCCAAGTAATGTCAACATCTTTCTTGTGCATATCATTCAATGGCCTATCTTTGTAAATCTTGAGATGATTTTTCTAACAAAATTAATCTTCCCAAAAAATGATCTGAGTTCTTTCTTACTACCTGGGAGAGGAATTTTCTATATTTCTTCTACCTACTCTTTAGGTTCAATTGAAATACCATATTTAGAAATAACATGACCTAAAATTTTTCCTTTAGTTATTGCAAATGCATTTCTTAGGATTTAATGAGATTTCATGTTCTCTACATTTTTGGAATACATTTCTTAAATTATTAACATGATTAGAACACTTATTTGAAAACATAGAAATATCATCAACATATATGACTATGCACTTGCCAATTAGGTTTCTAAAAGCATAACCCATTGCTCTTTGAAAAGCAACACCTGCATTAATCAATCCAAAAGGCATTCTCTTATAAGCAAAGGTGCCCATTTAACAATAAATGTAGTTTTCATTCTATCCTTAGGATCTATCATAATCCAGCTATATCTAGAATACCCATTTAAGAAAGACATCATTTCAGATCCATTTACCATTTGTAAAATGTGATCTATGGAAGAAAAATGATAATTATCTTTCTGAGAAGCCTTATTAAGATTCCTAAAGTCAATACATAGGCGAATTTATTTAGTTTTATTACAAATAAGTACTATATTAGCTACCCAAGTGGAATTTCTAATGGGAAATATAATACATGTATCTAAGATATTTTGAAATTCCTTCTAAATAAGGGATTCTAACAATGTATTAACAGGTCTTTGTTTTTGCTTAAATGTCTTTGTGTTCAATTTTAAAGGGATAATATGAGTTATAATTTCTTGATTATATGTTTTCAGATCTTCATAGATCTAAGCTATGACATATTTATAATATTTAAGAGATTGTATAATTCCTTCTCTTTCCTAACTAGTGCAAGCTTTTCCTATCAAAATATTTTGAGGATTTTCACTAGTCCCTATATTTATTGTATCATATGCTTTATCTTGAAACAAATATTTTCTACATTCATTACTTTTATAATCTATATCAAATAGTTTTTCAAGAGAAACCATACCTTTAGGAATTATATTGGTTTTCAAGGTTACCTCATTGTCTACATCAGCTTCATCCAAAATTCTATCATCTTCATCTATGACTTGATTTTCAAAAATTCTAGAATTAGTCATAAAATATTGCATATGTTTATCATTTTCAAACACTTGAAAATTATGTATGTTATTTGGAATAGATGGGCAAGCTACTAATTCTATGAAAATATCTCGAGCCTTATATTATCCACGGGCTTTAGTGTACTTGTTGCCAATACTAAGAAATCTGTAATTCTATTGCTTTTTTTGAAAATTAGTTTAATGTTTTTTTTTAGAAAATTGAAAAACTTGTATTAAAACAAAGAACATTTACAATATGGGATGAGAATTTATCCAGCCTTAGTCAGATAGGACACAAGATTACAACAATAAAAGAAAATTTGCAATGGAGACAAATCTCTTAGACCATTACCTAGCTAACAGGGGAGTCGACGAATCTAACATTCAAGAGTGGAGGGACTCCTTCCCCATTGGCCTAAGGCACGATCCTACAAGTTTCCATGTTTGCACAATGTGAGATATTGCCAGGGGGATCGGTTTGGTCTATTGATGCAACTTGTCACGAAATCGCGACACTTTTTCCTTCTTCTCCTTTGGCCGCGAAAATGCAACATGTCGTGATATCGCGAAACTTTTATCTTTTGGCCTCGAAAATGCAACATGTCGCGATATCGTGACACTTTTCTCTTTTGGCCATGAAAATTCAACATGTCGCGATATCGCGACACTTTTTCTCTTTTGGCCATGAAAATGCAACATGTCGCGATATCGCGACACTTTTTCCTCTTTTGGCCGTGATGTTGCAACATGTCGCGATATCGTGACACTTTTTCTCCTTTGGAAGAGATGATGCAACATGTCATGATATCGTGAAACTTTTTCTATTTTATCCGCGATGATGCAACATGTCGTGATATCGCGACACTTTTTCTCCTTTGGCCGTGACATTGCAACATGCCGCGATATCATGACACCTTTTCCTCCTTTGGTCGCGACGATGCAACATGTCACAATATCGTGACACTTTTTCTCTTTTGGCCGTGATGAAGCAACATGTCACGATATCGCGACACATTTTCTCTTTTGGCCGTAACGATGCAACATGTGATATCACGAAACTTTTTCTCCTTTGGGCGCGATGATACATGTCGCGATATCACGACATGTTTCTCCTTTGGCCGCGATGATGCAACATGTCACGATATCATGACACTTTTTCTCTCTTTGCCATGATGATGCAAAGTGTCGTGATATCACGACACTTTTTCTCTCTTGGTCGCGACGATGCAACCTATTGTGATATCGTGACACTTTTTCTCTTTTGGCCATGATGATGCAACATGTCATGATATCGTGACACTTTTTCTCCTTTGGCCGCGACGATGCAACATGTCACGATATCGTGACACTTTTTATCCTTTGGCCATGACGATGCAACATGTCATGATATCGTGACACTTTTTCTCCTTTGGTCGCGACGATACAACATGTCACGATATCGTGACACCTTTTCTCCTTTGGCCACGATGATGCAACATGTCGCGATATCGTGACACCTTTTCTCATTTGGCCTTGATGATGCAACATGTCATGATATCGTGACACGTTTTCTCCTTTGGCCTCAATGATGCAACATGTCACAATATCGCAACACCTTTTCTCCTTTGGCCGCGATGATGCAACATGTCACGATATCATGACACCTTTCCTCCTTTGGCTGCGATGAAGCAACATGTCGTGATATCATGACACTTCTTCTCTTCTGGCAACGACGTTGCAACATGTCACGATATCGTGACACTTTCTCTCCTTCGATCGTGACGATACATCTTGTCATGATATCGTGACACATTTTCCTCCTTTGGCCGTGACGTTGCAACATGTCGCTATATCATGCCACTTTTTTCTCCTTGCTTTCTCCCTTTGCTTTGGATCGCAAAAAAGCAACATGTCGTGATATCGCGACACTTTTTCCTCCTTGCTTTCTCCCTTTGCTTTGGATCGCAAAAAAGCAACATGTCATGATATCACGACACCTATCTCCTTATGGTGATTTGATTTTTCTTTGATCTTTAGCTCATGGGCCTCTTCGGTCTTCTTGGATAACATGTAAAAAAAAGTTAGTTCTTCTAGTTGGTTCCTCTGGGTGCCTTTACCTTAGGTGGCCTCTACTGCTTTTAGGCTTTCTCGGTCTATTATTTTTGCTCTTCCCCTTTGCTTCCCTCTTCGAAGGCCCACGGCTGCCTTGAACAAGGTTCAGGGACCTTTCAACACCTCATCCTCAATAGCCATGTCATTGTGCCATGTCACTGTGCCGCTGAACCCCTACCTCCTTCTCAGCACCCATATTAGCCAAGAATTTTGCCACTTTATTTAGATCTCTACTCACATAAACTAGAATCACATCATCTAATTCCCTCCATAATTCCTTAATTTGAGTGACAAGAATCCTCAACCTCCATGTTTTCAAAGCAAAGTTCCTCATGCAATCTAGAGCTCCAACCATTATTTGAGAATCTAATTCTAGTGTTATCCTCCTGTGGCCTTGTTTAAATACCCAAATAGAAGCATATTTGATAGCTAAGGCTTCTGCTTCATTGTTTGTGGCTATTCCCAAGCCTTGTAGTTCCCAATAGAGCACTATTCCAACATGATTTCGAAAAACCATTCCAATTCCAGCTCTACCCGGATTGCCTTTTGCTGCTCCATCAGTACTAATTTTAATCCAACCTTCTGGGGGTGGTTTCCAACTAGCTCTGTATTGTCCCTCTTGCACTTCAAATTCCTTTTCCATTGCCCCAATAACAACTTGAGTTTTCTCTTTAGCATAGACTACCACAGTTTCTGTGACTTTGCTCCAGATGACCTACCAAACTCCATCTAAAGAAGAAAAAGTTTCTCTAAAAATTCTAGCATTTCTCTCCAACCACACTTGCCACCAAATAAAGTTTAATCCAAGCTCCCAACCAATACAAAGAGCTTTAGATTTAAATATACCCCTCTTCCATATTTCCCAAATATTAGTCCGATTCAAATCACCATTAACTTGAATTTTATAATATAAAAACCATCTCTCCCAAATTTGGCGTGTGAATGGGCACTAAAACATCAAGTGATCAGCTGTTTCCTCGCTCTGTTGCATAAAACACATTGATATGGACCAATGATTCCTTTACATATGAGATTATCAAAAGTAAGAATTCCATTATGCATGAACTGCAAGGCAAAAAATTTTACTTTCGGCCAACCCTTGGACTGCCAAATATTTCTCCAATCCTCAACTTGATATGTATGAGGAGGAGGCTCTGGAAGGATCTTATCATATCCGTCCTTCACCGTGTAGACACCAAGGCTCCCATAGCCCCAAGCTAATTCATCCTCCTCATCTCTATCTGTGAGAAATATTTCTGCCAAGATTTTAGTCATGATGGGTGACAAATTTGGAGGGATTGAAATTGGACACTCATCCAACTTCTTAAACTACTTAAACTTATAATCCCCCAGCTAACTAGTGTTGAAATAACTTTCAATTTGGACCCATACCTTGGTTTCTATGGCTATTTTTATTTGTTGCAATTCAAGAAATTCAACAATGATAGGAGGGTATTGATCCTATGAATCTATCCAAAATCGAGCCTTCTCCCCTCTCCCCACTTTCCAAAATAATCTATATTTTACTACCTAAGATCCTAACTTGAGAGCCTACCACACTAAGGATCCATTACCATCCAAAGGGAAACGACCCACCTCATTTGGGTTTACATGTCCCAAATATTTACTAGTTAAGATTCTACTGAATAAAGAAGTTGGTTGGAAAATCCACCTCCAATAAAGCTTTCCACCAAAGCTTTATTATTTAACTTTGATCTTCTCAGTCCTAAACCTCCTTTTACCTTGGGTTGGCTTACTTTATCCCAACCAACTAAGGCCCATTTCCTCTCTCCTTTTACTCCTTCCCATAAAAATTTTCTAGCCATCTTGTCCAACTCTTTCCATATAGTATGTGGGGCAACAAGGATAGAAAATTTATAAATGGGCATGGCCTGAATGACAGACTGTAAAAAAGTTAATATACCCCCATAGCATAACAATTTGTGAGACCAATGATTAATTATATCCTTGATACAATCCAAAAGATTCCTCCAAATATCTATTTTTAGTTTTTTAAAATGCAAAGGGACCCCAAAGTATACCACTGGGAGATAAGTCCTTGTGAATCCCAAGATCTCTAAAACTCTACCTTGAAGCCTTTGATCAAGATAAAAAAAGACCACTTTGGATTTTTTATCATTGATGACTTGGTTTGTAGCCCTGAGGTAGACATTAAGTGTATCTCTAATCATTCTTGCTTCCCTGAATCTGGCCACTCCCACCAATCCTGTGTCATCCACAAACTATAGATGAGTCAAAACTTCCTCACCCACCTTGATACCTGTTAACAAACCTTGTTGTATTCTCCTCAAGATAAGCCTACCCAATCCTTCAGCCAATATGAGAAAAATATAGGGAGACCAAGGATCTCCTTGATGAAGGCCTCGAGTAGCTCCAAACGATTGCGAGGGAAGACCCTTGATTAACACTGAGTACGTCAGAGTAGAAACACAACTCATGACCCATTCTATCCAATCCTGAGAGAAACCAAAGGCTGCCATCATCTTAGACAAGAAGCTCCACTCCACCCTATCATAAGCATTTGACATATCTAATTTTATGAACATTCCTCTATTACCAAAAGTTTGCATTGAATGGATTGCCTCCTGAGCTAGAACCACACCATCCAAGATCTGCCTACCCTCTACAAAACCCCCTTGCTCCGAGGAGATAATGTTATGTAGAAGAGGTTTTAGCCACTCAGCCATTACCTTTGTGATTATTTTATATATGACATTGCATAAGGCAATAGGTCTATAATCTAAAATATGTACCCCCTCCTCCCATTTTGGAATTAAGGTAATGAAAGTATGATTTAATGCTTTAAGCATTCTTTTACTACCTTTGGACTCCTCTATAACAACCATTACATCCTCCTCCAAGTTATCCCAAAAGGCCTGAAAAAACTCAATTGGAAAGCCATATGGACTTGGAGTTTTTCCGGTGCTCATTCCAAAGACTACATTCTTCAATTCCTCTCTATCAATGGGTTTAAGAAGGGTCTGATTTTCTTCTTCAGAGATAATAGAGGGTATGAAAACAATAACTTGTTTTTGAGCCTCTTCATATTGCACCATACTTTCCTTAAAGAGTTTAGAAAAATAATCCATTGAATGGGAATGCATACCTGGAAGTGTATCAAAGGAGTGTCCGTTCTCACCTTGAAGAGCTTCCATGTTGTTCATTTGTCTCCTAGCACAAGCAATCTGATGGAAAAAATTGGTATTTTTATCACCTTCTAATAACCAAGTGGTTCTTGCTCTCTATTTCTAGTAGGTCTCCTCTTGGTTGTCAATGTCCTCAACCGCTTTACACAATGCATCATCCTCTTCTTTGAGTTGCTCTGTAATTGTTCCTTCCCTAAAGTATTTTTGAACCTCATCCCATCTGGCCACCAATGGAGCTCTTTGGACCTAGAAGTCTGTCTTATTAGCTCGCCTCCATTGTTTCAGTTGAACTTTGACATAATGAAGTTGTTTGTGGAATCTAAACATTGCTGTCCCATATGCTGGGTGACCTTCTTCCCCCCATTGTGGAATTTTCTTTTGGAGTTCCTCTTTTTGTAACCAAAAGTTTTCAAATTTAAATGGTTTGTGATGCTACCCTGTCTTGATCCCTCCTTCCAAAAAAATGAGAAAGTGATTTGAAACTGGACCCTCCAAAATCTGAAATTTTATATTCCATTTTACAAATGCCTCCTCTGAAACCAAAAAATGGTCTAACTTCACCTTCTTGCTATTTGGCTCCCTCCTCTTATTAGTCCAAGTATAGTTGGTTCCAGGGCATTTAATATCCACCAAGTGTAATGCCTGGACTTGGGCAATCATAAGTCGATCCCCTTTGTCCAAAATTGGGGTTCCCCCTTCCTGATCTCTGGAGGATAATTTAGCATTAAAATCCCCAGCAATAATCCAGTCTAAATCTTCCCTTGAGACTCTCATGTTATGCACAACTTTCCATTGAAGCATCTGACCATCTAGGTTTTGAGCCCCATAAAAATTTGTGATTAAAACATGTTCAACTGTGACATTATTTCTAAAAAGTGATGTGAGAACACCCCTCCAAGCTATATGTTCTATTGCAGTCCATTCAAGAGAGTTCCAAAGAGTAACTATCCCCCTTGAGGCACCTTGGGCAACCACTTCCATATGACCAACACCCCTCCAAATTTTGTTAACTATTTTACACATAAGATCTAACGATATTTTTGTCTCCTGGATAAGCAAAAAATCTGTTTTACATTTTTCTAAGAGTCTTTGAACAACAGATTGATGGGTTCTACTGTTTAAACCCCTAACATTCCATGATTGTATAATCATTGGTTACCTTGAGAGCGGTAAAAATCTATTGGCCTCACCGATCCTCTAGTGATCAGCTTGTATCCTTGAACTGCTATCAATTCCTTATTTGATTTTCTACCCACTCCTTGAGAGTTGCCATTTTTTGATCTCTTTTCCACCTGAGTTATCCCTAAAGTTGGCCTTTCTCTATTATTTTTTGCTATTCCCATGCTGACATCCTTAATTATTGGCTGCTCTTGGTTATGCACTATCAATGCCCTTGCACTCTCTGACTGCAGTAACTCACTATACTCAACTACTTGCTCTGTGACGGGGGGAGATGAAAGAGGAGGTTGAAAAAGGATGTTATTATTTTCATTATTCCCATCCACTCCCTCCATGAATTGTTCTTCTTGGTCAATTAGTGTCTTAAATATCTCATACCTATTGGAGGGCTTGATTTGGGTTTGCTCTTTACCATATTTTTTCTTTTGCCTTCTCCTTCTTTTGGGTTGTTCAAAACCATCTCTCTGTGCTTCTTTACCCTGAGAAATTTTTGTTGGTTCATTGTTTATTGTTGACTTACCCTCCTTAGGAAGATTTGACATTCCTAAAGGAGCCTCTAATTTTGTGTGTTCATATTATTTGGGCAAGATCGGGCCAAATGCCCATGTTTGTGGCAAACTCTGCATCTGAAGGGCAATGCCTCATAATCCAAATTGTTGAATCCAAGATAGTCCTACAAGTTTAAGTTCCACCTCTATCGGTAGAGGCTGGCTAAGATCCATTTCCACACATAATATTGCATAAACAACTGTGTTTCCTTCTATTGTGTCTTTGGAAACACCCAAATGTCTTCCAAGGGAATTACCGATAATTTCCAATACCTGCTCACTCCAAAACTCCATTGGAAGTGCATACAAATGGATCCAAACCGGGACAATAGTGGGTTCAATTCGAGGATCAAATCCCACTCTCCAAGGTTGAACAAATAATCCTGCCGGACCATGATTCCTCTTTTTTGATTCGAAAGCCCTATTTCTATCTGCAAGTGAAGAAAAACTAACAATAAAATAGCCATTGCTAATAAACCATAAAGAGTACTCACCAAGAGGCTCCCAATTTTTTCGGACCCAGGAATGCAAAAAATTCAGGGTAGGGTGAATACCCATGAATTTACAGATCAAATCATGATTGGCTCTATATAAAACTATTTCTTCAACCATCCTTTGCTCAATGAAAATCTTTGGCCTT
Organism: Wollemia nobilis; assembly: GCA_028583015.1. Lineage (NCBI taxonomy): Eukaryota > Viridiplantae > Streptophyta > Pinopsida > Araucariales > Araucariaceae > Wollemia > Wollemia nobilis. Next base: position 9,897,917 of record JAQPPZ010017210.1, on the reverse strand, counting down.
GATTATGACTATGGCAAGCATCCATTAACTTGTTGAGATGTTGATCTATTTCCAGCAATCGTAAAGAGCATTTTTAATGCAGTTTTTTATGCTTTTTCAGTCATTGATGGAGATTTATACTTTAACAAATCTGCAAAAGAACTATGTCTCTCTAGAAGAGGATCCGGAGGAGTCCCCATTGGACCCTCCTGGGGCAACAATCTTGTCTTCAAATCCACAGTAACCAGAAATCGCTTCAGCTGCCCAATTGATGCCCTAGTTTTTTCGCATGAAAAAAGTTACTCCCAAATTGCACATCATTTGGGATCAAAATTAGTTTAATGTTAAAAGCATATAATTCATCAATTAAATATTTTACTCTATTTTATAACGAATTAAATTTTTATCATGGCAAGCATATTGAATTCTAACTTGTTTAACCACCAACTAAGAGTTTCCTAACACTTTTAAGCACTTAATATTTTTTTGAGGGCTAATTGGAGTCCATATATCAATGCTTCATATTCTACAATGTTGTAGGTACAAGGAAACTACAATTTATATGTTGCTAGAAAAGATTTTTCTTTGGGGCTAATTAGCTCAACACTTACTCCACTATATTTCCTAGACTTGGATCCATTAAATTTAAGCCCAAACCAAAATTTCATATTTACTTTGCTTACTTAGTGATATTTCAGTTTCAAACTTATTTGTGATCTACTTGGTTTCAAGAGTGTAAACTCCTAATTCTAATTCATTATAGAGAACTTCATTGGTTTTATTATAATATGTAATGAGATCTTTAAGTCTAGGTTCTCTTTCTATTCTAATTTGGTTTGCAACTCCTCACCAAGGCAACCACATGTGAGAGAAATCAATGGCCATATATCCATTTATATTTCTTGACCAATCTCTACTGAGTAACATTCCATATCCATCTGGGATATCTACTACTTGAATGTCTATGTACTATTGAATTCTAGGTTTTGATGCTAACTATATATGAATGTTTTTGAGCACACCAACCATATTTACTTTTGTTTTATCTAACTACACTACCACTCTATTAGAAAGGGTAGGTTTTAGACCTAAATTTTGGCAAACAACATGTGGCATGATGTTACCTGAGGTTCCTGAGTCAACAAGACAATTGTACAAATTCTTACCTACAATTCTAATAGTCAAGAGGAAAGAAGGGTATTTCCATTTGTCTTTTAATGATACAAAATGAGCATCCATGGTTTTATTGGATTTAGTTTTACTTTGATTACTAAATGCTTTAATTAATAATTCTTATTGGTTAGTTGAGAAATTTCAAACAAAGATATATGCTTTTGTTTTCTTCAAGTCTTCTACAATGTTATATGTAGGTTTATCCTATTCTAAACCTTTGTGTGGTTGTGGTGGGACATTATCCTTAGGTGGATTAGGATTATTATTGGCTTGTGTGTCAGGAGGGATGGAAGTATGATTAGGTGGAGTAGAAGAAGTGACTAGTGTTTTACCTTTGCTTCTAAGCATATAATTGTGATTTCCTTTCTTAAAATACCTATAGGATTGTACCTCTTCTTCTAAAGATCCATCATATCCTTCTTCATCTCCTTATAATGATTCAAAAGTTTCTACTACTAAGGTTGTTCCATTACTAGTGCTCACTTGATTTGTATTATCTTCATTAGGTATTATCTCCATGTTTTCCATTTCTTTCTAAAGTATATCTAAAGTTGTTTTGAACTCAATATGATAATTCTCACTATGTTGTGCAATGGAATGTACTCTACACCAATTATTTAAGGCTAAATCTAAAATATTGACTATGGTATTAGGTTGATTTTGATTGGCAATGGGATTTGGTACTCCTCCATTATTTGGACATGTATTCCATTGATGGTTGAATCTCTAGAAATTGAAGTTCCTATTTTGAGGTAGATTATTGGGAGGAGGATTTTGAGGTACCTGCTTCTATAATTGAATCATATCACTACTAAATTTTTGGACTAATATTTGCAGATTGTCTATTTGGGAATTAATGTTTTTATTTTATTCTACAATAGTTTGATTTGCTGTGTTATTTGCAGATGCAGTGGGATTCAAGAAAGTAGGTATATTTTGATTTTGAGTAGCATTCAGAAATGTTAGTGCAGTTGAATTTGCATTGATATTGATAAAGGTAAGGATATTCAGATTAGGATTAATTTTCAAATATACTAGTGCATTTTGTGTATTGGTTTTAGCATTCTTATGACCATTGAACTAGTTATCTAAATATGTTGGAGTAATGGTATGGGTATGAGTGGTAATAGGATTATATGGCTAATTGAAATGTGTATATGGAAAAGGATTCAACATGGGTAGTTATTGTGTAAGGGCTTGATTAATTATTGGGACCTGGTTGAATGCACATGGTTGTCCAAGTGAAGGTAATTGACCAATTCCAAAACCTTGTGTAGACACCTAAAACACGTCATGTTGAGGAGGTTACTCATGTGGACACATTTTAAGGCCATGTGACTCACCTTGGACCTTTCCAAGACCCAAAAATGGTTCTAACCACTCAAACAGGCAACCTAGTCCTATTCAACATGGACTACTGATTTCTCTTGTGATGGGCTCACCATTACTGATGTTGATAGTGGCCATAGGTGGGTGTGCCTATCGATAGCGGCCACAGATTGAGTTGTGGTTGTCGAAGGTGATCGAGTCTATAATAAACTTAGACTACCCAAGCCAAGTAAAATCTATTAGAATGCAAAAATTATAGATGGTTACTCATTGGAAGCTTCTAGAAGCTTTGCCTCAATGGCCCTAGCCTAACCAAATCTTGTTCTTGGCTTCATGGGTAAGCTAGGATGAGAATTTTGGGAGTCTACTTAAGACCCCAAAAATAAGAGAGAAGTCTACAAAATTCATGAGCAATTAGCATAATGAAGTGCTATCTAACTATGATCAAAGAGTGCAATCTCTCACAGACATCACAATGCTACTAAAATTGTGCTATGAAGCTATCCTTTGCATCCATGGATCCTTATAGAGTTTGAAGCCAATCTACACCACTGTGCTTCACTAATCCACCATCAATTTGAGCCTAATTACGTCATCCAACTCTATCTTGAGACACGAATGACCCTTGCACATCAATTCAATAGTAAAATTTAGCATTGCTGAGGATTAATCATAGAGAACAAAGTCTCTATCCCATGGTCGTTGTTTTCAACAACATACCATAGGAACTATCATCGACATCGATAACATCTAATAGAGCTCGTTGATCTGATCAACAGTGTCCTCGGTTTGATGTCTTGATTTTTTTATTTTAGCATGAGACCAAATAAGTAGCCTTTCAATTTGGATTTTTAACATAGATTAGCCATATTTACATTCAGTATTTTTGAATTTCTTTCATGTATTTTATCATTACTTCATGCATTTTCTTTACATTTTGCATTATTCAAGAAACAAGCCTCATTTTGAGAGGCGTCATATGATATTGAACTTTATTTTAGTTTCTTGTGTGTAGGTTATAGGGCCATTAAATATTTACACATCATCAAGATCCATCTTCTTGGCATCATTACATAAATATGGCAAAGTAAACCCTCTATAATCAGAATAGTGGAAGAGCAAAGACCTTGTGGAGTGCATCTTTCCCCTTTGGGGCTACATACTTTGTAATCTTGTCTCAAATTTGGTACCCTAAGAGGGACATATTATAACTGAGATTCATTTCATTAATAAGAAGAGCACCCCATTTTTGTTATCTTGTTATCTCAATGGTTACATAAATTTCATGTTTCAATTTGTTTACATTATTGCAATAGATTAGATGCATGGTTTTTGTAGCTTTACAAGTGGTGATCATGGTTGGATACCTAAAATACATCATGCTGAGGATGCTAATCATGTGGACATATTTTAAGACCATATGACTCATCTTGGAACTTTACAAGATCCAATAGTGGTTCTAACCACTCAATCAGGGTAGCTTAGTCAAATTCAGCTTGGACCACTAGTTTCTCTAGCAATGGGGTCACTGCCATTGATGTTGATAGCGATCATGGGTGGGCCACATCTATTTATAGTGATCATAGAACAAGATGTACCTATCAAATATGACCGAATCTTTAACAAACTTGGGCTACCTAAGCTGAGTAAAATACATTACAAGTAATAGTTCTTAAGCGGTTACTCCTGCAAAGCTTCTAGAAGCATCGCTCCACCTACCTCAACCCAACCAATTCTTGATCTTGGCTTGTTGAAGAAGCTAGGATGTAGATTTGGATGGTCTATAAATGGAGTGATTTCTTTGATCCCAAATCCTGATTGCCTTCCCTAATAAAGTACTGTCAAAATGGAGATTTTGATGAGAAATTGCCATAGCGAAGCACTACCAAACTAAGGAAAGAAGTAATATCCCTTTAAACACAATGAAGTGCTACCAAATTTACATCATGAAATTAGAACATTCATTAATGGAATTTTATCAAGCTTGAGGATCAACCCCCTTATTATTTTACACCAAATTACCACGAATTTGAGCCCAATTTCATGATCAACTATGTATTGAGACACGAATGACCCTTGCACATCAATTCAATAGTGGAATTGATCATCATCAGGCCTAGAACACAGAGAACAAAGTCTCTATCCCATGGCCACTATTTTCAATAGTGGCCCACAGGCATCACCATCGATGTTGATAGCGGCTAATAGAGCTTGCCGATCTGATCAGCAATGACCTTAGTTTGATGTCTTGATTTCTCTAGTTTAGAATTGGATCATATTAGCAATATTTTTATTCAGATTTCTAACCTAGATTAGCAGTATTTACATTTAGTATTTCTACATTTCTTTCCTATTTTGATACATTTTATCATTACTTTATGCATTTGCTTTACAATTTGCACTTATTGAGAAACAAACCTCATTTTGAGAGGCATCATATGCTATTAACCTTTCTTTTAGTTTCTTACATGTAGGTTAGAGGGCTATTAAAGGACTAAACATCACCAAGATCCATTTTCTTGGCATCAAAAGAAGAGGTTGCAAGTAAACCCTCTATAATTAGAAGAGTGGAAGAGTAAAGACCTTGTGGAGTGCATCTTTCCCCTTTGGGGCTACATACTTTGTAATCTTGTATCAAATTTGGTATCCCTAAGAGGGACATATTGTAACCAAGATTCATTTCATTAATAAAAGAGCACCCCATTTTATTATATTGTTATCTCAATGGTTATCTAGTTTTCTTTATCAATTTATTTATAAGATTGCAATAGATTAGATGCATGGTTTTTTGAGCTTTACAAGTGGCGATCACATGCGGGACCTTTTCTTTTTGGTTTCTAACTGAGTATTTTTTGTTGTTTTGTGTATTGCAGGTACCATTGCTCTAAGAAGATAGGACTAACAATGATTGTTGTTGATGTCGTCAGTGGTTAATAGACCCCATTGATTTGATCAACAGTGGCCTTGAGATAGACACAAAAAATTTAGTTTACAATATTTTTCTTTGGATGAGGACTTCCCTGTAAGTGGTTCTCTCCCTGTTCTATTGTATTTTCTCTAAAAAGGCAATTTAGGAATTAATTAAATAACATAGAGAAAGTATAAAAGGAATTTTTTTAAAATCTCTATGTTTATTGGCCACTACTACTGGGAACAATGACCTCTATTGCACCCCAGAATCCATCAGCTAGATTTCTAATTGCCTCTATATCTGATGGTCACTGCTGTGCACCATTTTCACAGAGACAACCTCTGTTAAATTGATTTTTAGGGTTTGCATGCTTGGAGCCTATTTAAAGAATTTCATTTTAGGTTGCATTGCGTATTTATGAAATAAAATTGTTGTTTACATGTATTTTTCTAAATTTCAAACATTATTTCTATGTATGTAGTGAAAAATCATGGCATGTTGTATTATGCATATTTACTTTCGCATAAAGTAAAATGAACCACACACACATCACATTTAAATTTTAACATTAGGGAGTTGGAAGTGACATCCAACAAACTGATCAAGACCAATGATGGCCTTCATCACCACCTATTTGTCTTGTATATTATGATTTTTGAACCCGATCATGGCCAAGGCTGACTCCAAGAACCATCAAAGCTCATGGAAAATAACACACATTTCTCTTTTGAGAGTGTATCACTACCCATAGTAGATTGGGTGAGTATCGATAAGACCTATTTCCCTCATCGGGTATGGATTTCATTTCAATATCCTCGTGGATTTCATCATCTAGACTTCATCACTAGATGTGCGTATGAGAGCCTATAGGTGAAATCCTTTGAAAAATTGAGAATTACATCAAATTTTCAAACTCACATGAGAAAGTGGTACGATATACAATAAATCAAAACACACAAGCTAAATTTTTAGGAAACACAATAAAAATTTAAAAGAGATAACCATATGTGTACATTATTTGTTTCTTAAATCACATATGATATAATTAAAAAATGAATGGTCACCACATGGGCCACACTTAGTTGACAACTAAGGTGGTATCAAATGCACAAGTGGGTGCAAAAATTTATAGAGTTAGTCCACTTGACCAAGTCATACCTAAATAATATTTAGGAAGTTTCCATGGAGATAATTCCACTCGTGGGAGATCTCATCAAGGAGCCCCACCTAAGAGGACTTCTGTAGGGACTTGACATAACTATGAGGAGATTCCTTCTAGATCTCAGTCATCCCATCATGTTGATAGAAAAAATCCACCCAATGAGGGGTAAAATAGAGGGGTCGCATCCATCTGCATACCCACAAAAGCTTCAAATCCCTTCGAGCATGGAGTAGGTCTCATATCATTCTGTAGCATTGGTGAATGAGGTACACCTCTTAACCAACCCTAGAAAGCCCATCATATTAATTTATTATACAAGTATGGTGGAAATTCAACCTATAGGACCACTTCATCTACCCATTATTGTTCAAAGAGTGCACGTAGTGAAGGGATAGCTCATCATACGTATGCCTGAGGTAAGTGTTCTAAACAAGCATGAAACACACCTACCTCATCCACACATGAGGAAAATTCATATAGGGTTGAACATGGTGTTAATGCAACCTCAATAGATAGAGGTAAAAGGGTAGCCATACCTGCAGTTAGAACCAAAATTGCCAAATCTCCTCTCACAGAGCTGTAAATCCAACACCCATACACAACAGATCAAACAAATTTATTGACTAAGCCTAACGTAAATAAAAGAGGGCAATTACTCCCAATATAATTGGAGGATTTACACAATTAACATGAGCACCTAGAACATGAGCACAAAGAAAAATAGAGAGTACACCACCAACATTTATATGAACACAAACAATACAAAGAGGATATTTGAACAAAAATTACATGAAGAAAAACCACGTAGGGTAACTCATAAAGAAGTACCTACACCTAATACTCATAGAAAACTTATCAACATGAGGTTCCATATGCATCATCAAGAGTTGCATCCTAGGTAGATAGAAAAACATTCACCTAGATAGACAGACAAACCCCTTGTTGAAAATCAACAAATAGACATATTCAAAGATCCCTTACCCAATCATGAGGTCAAGGAAGATCAAGTAGAGCATGTGAGTGAGGTTCATATAGCCTCACCTAATGAGGGTTTTATTGGCATGATCAATATCACATCGGAGAGCAAGATACTTCCTAACTAGTCTGCATTATTGTTGAATGTAATCAATGCTCGATATTCATCACAATCCTCACAACAATCAAGTAATTCAACCATATGAGGACCCTATGATTACTTTTTGCAAATAGGATATTAAGCCAACTCTTATTAATGAACCTGATCTACCATTACATATCATAGCTATCATCAATCAGATTTTGTATAAGCAAGTTTTAATTGATACCGGTTTGTCCATTAATATTGTCACTACCATTACATTAAAATATCTCAACCTTCCATATTCACACATCATCGCATATTCATTCACTTTATGAGCCTTTAATGATTTTGTATCCCCTACTATTGGTACAATAGTCCTACCTATTTAGGTTGGGATAAATATTATACCTGTACCATATTTTAGAGGGTGAAAGATAATATAATCACTGTTGGGCAGACCTTGGATGATAGATATAGAATTCATCCTATCCATAGTACATCAACATCTCAAATTCATACACCAAGGTCAAGTACACATGGTACATATCGATCTAAATCTCTTCAAGTATTACAAAGTGATTAAGGAACCACATGAATATTCTTCACCATGCAAGTGCCATGATATCCACTCAAATGAAATCATAAAATATTCAACCAGGGAATGCATCAAGCCATCACTACCCATTGCATATCCACCATCATTGGTGATTCCTCCTTATACCCCTTTCACAATGTCAGGATCTCTTAAGGGAGAACATTCGAAAGGGCCAATAAAAGAAATTCCTCCACATATTTCCACCAGCATGACATAAGAAATCATCATACCCAATAATGAAGAGGAAACACCAATTATCACAACTAAAATAGAATAACCTAGGCAAGTTGATGAGGCATTCACAAATTGTCGAAGTGCCAAAAATACCTTCTCATAAGTTTATGAGAATGGTAAGTGTCAAGATAGAGAACTAAGTTTCTCTATGTTAATCGACATAACTGGTAGCCCCATCAGATATCTCTACTACATCAAAAGTGCTACCACCACCAAAACCAATCACACCTTGTTTATTTTACACAACAAAAGAACAAGTGTATCCCTTACGCCAAAATGGGGATAATCCAACTATCACATATGAACAGTACAAAGTGGAATAAAAGCACGAGTTGAGTCATAAACATGAGCATGTAGACACAATCACTAAAAGATATCACCAAGAAATATTCATATATTCTTAGATTATGAAGACTGGTGATCCATAATTACCCAAGGGTCCTCTTGCACCCACTTTAAATTCACATCCATCATTGGTCAATTGTTAGCCAGATCCATCAACAATGATGTAATCTGCATCCCCATTAGTATTGCAACACATTCTAGATCGTCTAGATAAGATAGAGATACAAATGGGTCAACAAAATGAGGCTTTGCAACAAATCATGCACCAACTCATGAACATTGAGCTATAGAAGCAAATAGCCTCTGAAATAAAACCACTTCCTATACAACCATATGAAATGCATCAACAAGATCAAGCACAAAGTTTTCCATGCCAATTACCTTGCATTTATACACCTTTACCCAAACCTATGGTATCAATTTTCAATCGATTATGTGAAGCAAAGACCATTACTTTGCCTGAGGTTCACCCTTTAGATCCAAACCATCACAAACCCAAAGGATATAGAGAGGATTTGCATTGTCTCTACCATCACTTAGATGGTCATGATATTCAGTCATGTTGCACCTTTAGGACAATAATACAAAATATGCTTGAGAAGAATCAACTTTGCATTGATAGCCTTCTCAATACTGAAATCCAACAAGTGAGCATAGTTAAGGGTACTGCACCTACACCAAAAAACCAAGGAGATTCATCTAAGAAAATGTCTGAGACACTTGTATCTCATCCACCACATCAAATGAGGTCTCAACATCCTCTTCCTTGTAAAATATGTGATCAACATATCTAGATACATTTAATCGAACCCATGTACACCATCATTCATAAGCTATGAGAAACGAAGACACTCATCTTGCTAGACGTACCCTTGTACAACCCATATAGGCCTAGGTCTAAAAATTATAGGGAGGATCATGCTTACCTTTATCACCAAATGAGAGGTCATGATATTAGTGATTTTCATGTCTTTAGACATGTAGTCCAGGACCTTATCGATAGGAAGACCATATCCATAGACGGGTCATTGATATTACCCCATCAAGACACTAGCACTACACAAAGTTCCATGCATCAACAAGGAGAATTGATTACCATAAATTTTCTTGAGTAAGCTGATTATATTGTAGTGGAGGACATGTATAATGGGGGTCTTCAAGGTATCACAACTTACCCACCATCCACATCACAATAAATGAAGCAAAGAGATAAATCCAAAGGTATCATACCTTCCTTGCTTTCATTAAGTAGCATCCACACTGGGGGTACACAAGGTATCACACCTTCCCCATAAAAATCATTAATAAAATCTAAAAAAAAAATATTAAAATCCAAAAACAATTCAAAACATCAAAAACACAAAAACATTTACATTTTACTTTTCATTATAAGCATCCATTAGTTGCATTGCATTAGGTATTTTAATCCATTGTACTTGCATTAGGATAGGTTATGTTTACATTCCTATGAATGGTACCATGTTTGTATGCCAATCATGAATCCTCAAATCATTATCATTCATATTTTCCTTGTGAGTAACTGTGTTTTTCAACATAACTTATGAGTTGCTATTAGGTGTATACTAGGGTTTTATGGTCATTTAGCCATCCCTAGTTATATTTTTATATTTTGTAGAAAACTATCTTGGCTTTTGAAGATGAGGTCTAGTTTTGATAGTACCTTGTATATCTCAAAATCCCATCATAATTTTAAACATTAACAATCCTAGTTTGAACAAGGACGGATGACACTAAAAAGTGATCCTGGTCACCTTAAGCAAAAGGTTTTCCTTGCTCATATTATTATGTGCATGGTCTAGGATGTTAATAATTAACAAAAATACAAGCTCTCCCCTACCCAAGAAATTCTTTGCTTTTATACAAAACAAGAAAAATAACTAAAGCAAAGCAAAATAAACAATGATTTTCATCACTAAGAAAATCCCTTACTCCAAAATAAAATAAAATATAAAATAAACAATGATTTTGATCACTAAGCATGAGCAAGTATCCCAAGCAATCAAAAGAAAAAAATGGGGTAATGAGATTGAATCCCTAGAATCTTTAGTATTCAACCACCATGGGATAATATCCATTACAGTAATGGGTTGAATGAAACCCACCTAGCAATGGAGTATCCTTACGCGTGATGATATATCTGTCATATTAGTGACCTTCTTTTGTATAGACCAATGTCAACTTTTGTATGAGCTAGATTTAGGTGGCATCATTACCTAGTAGTCTAGTCTAAGTGCATCCAAACTCAGTATCATGATGACCACATGGTGATCCTCATTACAACAATGGGTTGAATGAAACCATATGGAAATGAGGTAGTATTATACCTCATCTAATATAATAATTTTCACACATAGGAATAGTGAATATCTGGGCCATATTAACAGGTTTTAATCTTTCAAGAGTCTTGTGTAGTCATTATACAACTTTTTATTAATCAACTAGGGTGTTTGAGTCTCATGGAAAACCTCAAAAATTCCCCTATAACAACGAATCATATTATCAATCACTCACCGTTTTCCTTATGAAATTTTGTTTATTAAGAGGTGTGTATAGAATATGATAGATACTAGATGGATATCAACAATGATATTTAGATGGCCACTAACTATTTTATGCATATCTTTTAGTTCATAGAAGTTTATAGGGAAAGCCCCTACATATCACATCATCTCATCTCATATATGGATTTTTAAATGATTAATTCTTGTGATGAGAGTCACCATTTTTATTCATGATTTTTATATATTTTATGGTGTTTACCATTAGTTTGTTAAACATAAATTAGATTCATTCCTTATGTTTTAAGTGATTAAAGCATACAGGTTTATTTAAATTGGACCATCCACATGAAATTAATGCATTACATCCACCATATCATACACATAGATTAAATGCATAAAAAAATGAAACAAATGTAAAAATGCATATTACATTAACCATTGCACCCATATAGGCATACATAGTAGAGCATATACTCATCTAGATCACATTAGCTAATCATTTATCATCTACATATTGCATGTCATCAGTACATCGCATACATAGCATAACACATCATCATAGGCATTACATAATGCATCCATAACATAAACATAAAATCAAAATTCAAGACACATAATGAGTCATAAAGAGATATCATATATATATATGTGTGTGTGTGTGTGAATGTCCTAGTACATAAAGGTACAAAAATAATCGTAGGCTACAATTGTGTAAGTCCTCAAACGTTACACTAAAATATGATACAATCATAATGACATATCATATGGGGCCTACACCTCCTGAGTCACCTCCACCCTCTGCTCCACCTCTATGAGGTTGCCTAGAGCTAGTACCCACCGATATCTTAGATCACACCTGACCTATGATTGGGCTCTACTAATGACTAGCCAGACTCACTCCACCTACTCCTATAGGATCCTCCTATAGCAAACCACACAACTAGAGTACTACCTACCATAGCAATATATCCCTCTATCTACAAAATATATGCACCATCAGACTAGTGCCCATCATTATATTGGCTAACCAAACCCTACAGTCTAGTCACCTGAAACCCTACAGTCTAGTCACCTGAGCCTATAACCTTGAAATCTACAACTACAACCCTACCACATCTCCTCTAATAGGTGTACCTATTATGACCTATATTGAGCATGTAGGAGCTAATTATAGCTGTGCCTTGAGAGCATACCTATTATGATCTATCTTGAGCCTGTAGGAGCTAATTATTGCTGTGCCCTGAGAGCATCTGCCTCGATGGTCTTGGACACTAGCTACATATATAGATTATCTATCGTAGTAATGGCCATATCCACCTAAGTTTGGAGAGTAGTCCTCTTATCTGCATACCCCCACCACTACTGCTACCCTACACTAAGCTGACTCTAAGCCAACACGAGACTAGTTTATCACTCCTATAACTAATGCTCTAAACTATGTACCTATGCCTACAACTGTACCACCTCATCCTCTAGGGTATACCCCTTACCCTCCTCCTCATCCTGGGGATCATCCATATACCCTGTTTCCTATACCCACTCACCCTCCATCCTACGATGCACTCATCACCCATCATCATCACCACCCTCATCATTTGTCTCATCTCTAGGTCTCCCTAGATTACCGCTTCCCTACCATAGATGAGAGACCCACCAAGTGTCATACTCCATAGTTGTCCCTAGATCCTTCACACTTGTGTCATAAATAGGAGGGTCCACCTCCTCTACCAACCCTATCATCTATGGTGCTATGAGTTGTATATCTGAATTTCAATGATGATAGAGAATAGGTTCCTTTCGAACATCCTATGAAATCTTGAACTACCTAGTGACTCGAGAGTAGTGGAAATACTCCCTTTCCTTCTCATGATTCCCAATGAACCATCCTCCACATATCACTCATGTCAAGTATCTACCCACATCAAGCCAATTTAGATAACCTAGATAGGGTATCCATATGATTTGAGTAGCTTGTAGCTCATCCAATAATTTAATGTAGTGTGCTAGCTCACCTACACAAGGATGTCTTCGACTAGTCTCTGCCTCCCATGGCCACTACACTGCATAGCATCTGTAATCCTCCTACAAGTATGCTATAACCAATGGTAATATACCAAGTTAATCTATCCTAATGTTCTCCCAACCCCAGATCTATAGCAACAAGTTTTATCCCATGCCCACTCACCCCCACTATGTAATCTCATATAGCTCATCGTATATATAAGCTAGAAGTGTGTTCCTCCATGCCATAATCAAGGAATACTATAGGTCACACTCTAAAAGGTCCTACACCATGTCTAGGAGGTTTCAAGGGAACCTTGCTCCTAAAGAGTTGGGTAGTAGCACATTAGAGATAATGTGCATCAATACCACCTAGCACTGAGAGAATAGGTATTGCTTATACTAGTACTCCATGGGAACCTCATAATGCTCTATGTCCCCCAGTGCCTTTGCAACTCTTCCTCATAAAACCTATGCAAAAACTATCTCCTTAACTGTAGTAGGAGAAGAAACGATAACTCGCCAATCGATGGGAATCCTAAAGATACGATACACATCCTACAATATCACCATAATCTCTATAGTAGGGAGATGGAAAGTATTAGTCTTGCTATCCGATCGATGAGCTAAGGCCATGAGGTATGACTAATCCGACATCACCATTGGCAATCGAACAACATGTTTGAGGCCAATCATCCCAAACCACCTCCAGTCATCAATGTCCAACAATGGTCACAACTCCAAGAATAAATTGGGCTCTCGAGCCCGAGTTGTCAGAGTTTGATATAAAGCAAAGTGCAATAAAATGCACACAATCAATAACTCATCATAAATTCATTATAAAAATTAAAAAAAACCAAAAAAATCACTCAAAACAATAAAAAAATTAAAAAAATTAACCTAAGGTTCTCAGCTGCTCACAACATTGATGATCACCAACGATTATATTTTTGATTGTTGGGGTTTGAACCTCATTGCCAATAGTGGTGCCAGCCCTCATTTGGCAAATTAGGTGCCACCCTCACTGAAGATGACCTTGAAGTTGACCCCACGTGGGGTAATTTCCCACCCAAATAAATACCACAAATTAAAATCTAACTACCCTTAAGCTAACCTAAGCTAAATCCTACACTAAGGGGTGAAGTTCATTACCTATAGTTTAATGTGGTTTCTTAACCCATTAATTAGTGAGGTTCATTTTAAAATACATAAATCATGAGGATGAGATGGAGAGGTACCTTAAGAGCTCTAGCTCTACCACCCACTGCTACCTTAGGCTAATCCTCCATTGGGTTAGTGTTGATTTCAACATCATTCCATGTTAGATTGTCTCTCTCCTCCCTCAGAGATCACTATTCTAAACTGCCATCTAGAAATAATAATAATGAAAAATACCAAAAATCCATTTTATATTTTTAATTTTGATTGCCGCTTACTTTGAAAATTGTCATAGTCACCCAACCACCTATTTTGATGACGACCATCGGATTTGCAGGTCTCTGCCACTATATTTGATGATGTTCGAGAAACAATAATAAATTCCCTCACTTTTTTACCACCATGAACTTCATATTGGGCATTTAATCACATCTAATGGTCCACAATCTCAAAATTTTTAATCACACAACCATTTTCAAGCATAAACTAGAGCATGATCCATTTCATAAATCCCCATGACCAACAATCACACAATCAAGGTACATTGGATAAATTCAAGTAGCATGACTTCCTAATTAAAGATCTATTTCAATCCAATAAACTCATTAAATCCCTAGGTTTCCGAAATGTTGCACCCTTTGCCTTGCTATATCAATCTCAAAAGGCTCTAAAGACTCTTAGTATCCTTTGGTCAAATTTCAAAAGGCTCCAAAGATGCCAAAGTCCTTTGGTCAATCTCAAAAGCCCCAAAGAAGCCTACATCTTTGGTCAATTCATCCAAGTCATATTGGTCAAGCGCTTCACTGCTTTCATCATTTACATTTCCTCATTAATGTGTCGCTTGAGGGGGTAGTCATAATCATAACAATAATAATCAAAATCAACATTTGAACATCTAATCATGCTAAGTACATTCATCTAAGAATTATTGCTAACAATATCTTAAAGCTACCATTTTGTTGGGGAATAACAAAAATATTAAACCAAACCTTGGTATGCTTGAATCATGATGTTTTAGACCCTTGTCCGCTTCATGGATAAAAATTTTACCAAAAAAATTAAACCTATTTATTCTATTGGAAGTAATGATTCGAAGATGCATGCTCTTTCCATGATTGGGCCATCTATAGTTGACAATATCAATAAACATCAATCAACCTACAATGTAGTGTTAGATTATCTATTTTTGCTCAGTGTTGTGTTTTTCCATAATGCATCCCAAAAATGGGTATCGGTAGACACCTAAAACACATCATGTTGAGGAGGCTATGAATGTGGACACCTTTTTAGACCATGTGACTCACCTTGGACCTTTCCAAGAACCAATAGTGGTTCTAACCACTCAAACAAGGAATCCTAGTCCTATTCATCCTAGACCACTAATTTATCTAGCGATGGGCTTACCATGCTAATGTTGATAGTGGCCATGGATGGGTCGCACCTATTGATAACGAACATAGATCGAGCCATGCCTATCAAAGACAACCAATTTTGTAACAAACGAAGGCTACCCAAGCTGAGTAAAATCTATTGGAATGCAAAAAATTCTAGATGGTTACTCCTTGGAAGCTTCTAGAAGCTTCAACTCAATGGCCCTAGCCCAAAAAAAATCTTGTTCTTAGCTTCATGGGCAAGCTAAGATGAGAAGTTTGGGAGTCTACTTAAGGCACCAAAAATAAGAGAAGTTTGAAGAATTCATGAGCAATTAGCATAACAAAGTGTTGTCGAACTGTGATCAAAGAGTGCAATATCTCATAAGCATCATGGTGCTACTAAAATTGTGCTATGAAGCTATCCTTTGCATCCATGGAGACTTGGAGAGTTTAAATCCAATCTACACCACTATGCTTCACCAATCCATTATCAATTTGAGCCAAATTATGCCATCCAATTGTGTCTTGAGACATGACCGACCATTGCACATCAATTCAATAGTAATATTTAGCATTGCCAAGGATTAATGATAGAGAATAGAGTCTTTGTCCCACACCCACTATTTTCAACAGTGGCTCACATGTGCCGCCATTGATATCGACATTAGCTATCAGAGCCCGCTAATCTGATCAACAATGACCTCGGTTTGATGTCTTGATTTTTCTATTTTAGTATTAGAATAGATTAGAAACCTTTCAATTTGGATTTGGGACATAGATTATCCGCATTTACATTCAGTGATTCTACATTTATTTCATGTTTTCATGTATTTTATCATTACTTCACACATTTGCTTTACATTTTGCATTATTCAAGAAACAAGGCTCATTTTGAGAGGTATCATATGCTATTGACCTTTCTTTTAATTTCTTGTGTGCAGGTTATAGGTCCATTCAAGAGCTACACATCACCAAGATCCATCTTCTTAGCATTATTACATAGAGGTGGTAAAATAAACCCTCTATAATCAGAATAGTGGAAGAGAAAAGACCTTGTGGAGTGCATCTTTCCCATTTGGGGCTACATACTTTGTAATATTGTATCAAATTTGGTATCCCTAAGAGGGACGTATTGTAACCAAGATTCATTTCATTAATAAGAAGAGCACCTCATATTTGTTATCTTGCTATCTTAATGGCTACATAAATTTCATGTTTCAATTTTTTTACATTATTGCAATCGATTAGAAGCATTATTTTTGTAGCTTTACACCTTGAGGTATTAATTGTTGTTCTACATTTAAGGCTTCACTATATGCCATAGGGAGAGTGGTGATCTAAGGTGATTTCCTTACAAACATGGATGTAAGCAGATATAACACTCTTAAATACATTTATATAGCTGTATCAACATTAAGTGTGTAAGGTAGAGTTAGTTTGTAATATAGTTTATGGAATCTAGTATTGAATAGCCTTCGAGGCTCATTGGGTTCCCTTATGACTACTAAAAATTGATGATATATGATAATTGGATCAATGGGTAATCTAAAATGGCTAATGAATGTTGTTTCCAACTCAACCTAGGAAGTGATAGAATTTGTAGGTAGACTAATGTACCAGTCATATGCTAGTTCATCCAAGGTGAGGGGAAACATTCTACAGGCCACATCTTCATGTTCAACTTGCAATAAAATTAAAGCATCTTTATAAGCCTGTATAGGCTCTTCAACTATCCTATACCCATCATGTCTATACCTAGGAAAATACATTTTAAAATTATTGGGTATGTTATGGGTTGGTCTAGGGATATTCAGTGGACTACTACCACCTAACCAGGGTGTAAATGCTACCATTGGTGTACTTAGTGGAGTGACAAATATATCAACAAATGGTATTATGGATTGAGATGAGGTATTAATGGGAGGAAGAGTGCTTGACTAAAATTTAATATTTTTGGATCTTCTAGGAGGAGTAGGGTTATGCATAAGGGGTAATACTGAAAATTTATTTATCAAAATTTTGTGAATCAAGGCGAATCTATCTAAAATTGGTGTAAGTTTTTCAAAATTTTGCAGAGAATTTATTAAAATATGGTGAATTTTCTAAAATTTTACACAAAAATTATCAAAATTTTTAAATGGTGAGTGGAAGAATGCGAGTGGTAGAAGGTGACTGATAGAAGGCGACTAGTAGATGGTAACTTGTAGAAGGTGATTGGAAAAAGGTAAGTGGTAGATAACGAGTGGCAAATGGTGAGTGGCTAAAGGTGACTGGCAGATGGTGATTGGCAGATGGCAACTGGTAGAAGGTGACTGGCATATGGTGACTGACAAAAAGTGATCGCCAAAGTTCATCAATAAGAATCTACCACATGTCCTCTCCTTTGCCATGTGTTGCACATCTGTAGACTTTAGCCATGCAAACTTCTATAAATAGAAATGTAAGGTTATATTTTGCCTTTTCCAAAGCATTTTCAAATCTTTTATCCAGTGCATTTTCCAGTATTTTCAAAGCGTTTTCCATAGCAGTTTTAGAGCATTTTTAGATGGTTTTCAGAATGTTTTTAGACAATTTTTAGAGCATTTTGAGATGATTTTCAAAGCATTTTCCAAAGAATTTTTGGAAAGATTTCAGATGTTTTTTAGACCATTTTAGTGTAGAAATGACTAGCTCTTCCTCTCCTTTGAAAGTGTCATTAAAGAACTACTTTTGCCCCAACATTGAGAACATTTTTGGCACTTCTAGAAGATATTCAGAATGGGTTTACATCTCTAGAGTCGCAGGAGTAATCAAGATGCCATAATTGAATGTTGATGTATCCCTGATGCAAAGGATAGTTAGTTGCTACAACCATGATGTGTCCACTATTCAGATCAAAGAGGATAACAAAGATATTATTTTTTTTGTGAAACCCTCATATGTGCAACGATTAACAAGACTACCATTTACGGATGGTCACCTGGTGAACAACCAATACGTCTTGATTGAAGATGAAAAATGACTACTAGCATCCAAATTCAGTGTCCATTTTGACAATTTGAAAGGTATGCTTTTAAAATTTAGTTTTTATTTTTCTTCATTTTTGATGTATTGTAGTTTTTGTTCTCTAATAATGTTCTCCCTATTGTAATTTTTTTTTTCTAATAATGTTCTCCTTTTTTTTAGTTAATTATTCTAAGTCGAAAAGGGGTTTAAACATTTCCAACGTTGGAGACAAATTTGTTCATGCTTGCATTGAATTTTTCTAGGCAAGACTTATTTTGTAGGGGTGACCTACAAAAATGCCATTTTGGGTATTGTCCTTATTGATTCGATGTATTGCTGGTGGTAGATTTGATTGGTCCATGCACCTTTCCAATCACCTTAAACATGATCTTCTAAGTGCCTAGAAAATTTAATCTTCTTATGTAGTAACAACCAACAACTTTGTTCTTTCTCTTTTTAATGAAGCATATTTCAATATTCAAAATAGCCCTCCTCCAACTGCATTGCACCCAAGCTTGTTGACCATTGGTATGATGAAGAATAAAATACAGGTAAAATTATTTTCTAGAATAACCTTCATTTTATTTCTTTTCAATCAATCTTGTTATTTTCTAATTTTCTTTTGAAAGCAGATAAAATAGCTCAATATTCTAGTAAAAGGGATGCTGCCTTTAGGATTTAAGAAGCATCTAATGATATTGATACGTAGTTGCAATCATAATTAGTAACTACCTCAAGATCCATGAAATATGTGAGGTCTCTTGGTGATCAACATACACCTATGGCTCCTATTACTTCTAGACATATTATAGTCGATGTTGAAGAAGTAACCTCCAGCTCACAAGGTAACCTTATTATTCAAAAGTACTATTTTAAATGATGTATTTTAATGATTTAAAATTATATTTAGTTTGAGAAAATATTTTAAATGTTTTCAAAGCAAGGGAAAATGGTTGCATCATCAATGGGTGTAGAGTTTGAGTCTGGTATGTTTGGTTAAAATTAATCTCTTTTTATGGTATTATTTTTTACACTAGTTTTAATTTAAATTTTCATGTAAAATTTTGCAGATGCATCGATTACATTCAAAATACTAAAAAAATATTCCTCCATCATTTTCACACCTACAAATTCACCGATAGTAAGTACCACAACAAGTCCATCCATAGCAGGTACCACTGGTGAGGAACAAATCTTTTATGCATGGGAAATAGTTTCTCACACCACCACCTCTGAGAACCAAAATTATTTTCTAGATACACACCATGTCTTAGTCTAATGTTTCAATGTTTCAAAAATTTCCCTTGGGAATTTATCAAATGTGTAAAGCGCATCTCAAATACCCTCTAGGAATCTTGATGATGATTTTCTTTATCAGGATACGAATCCTAAAATTTCCCATTCAAGGCAAGTGATGTGCTTCAAGGTCCATAGAGCCATCATGAAGCATAAGAGAATATTGAGGCAGATGCCATTAGATTTTCCTCTTCCCCCCCAACAATTTTCCACCCATCATCATCTGAACAATGATGATAAAGTTAATTTTTCAAAAAATATTTTATTAGACAATATATGTAAAGCTAAAATTAATGACAGTCTACTTATAGATATTGATAAATTAAAATATTGGGAATATCGAGCCAAGGTTTTGATAAAAGCAATAAATGCTCGATACAAGAATTTTTTAAATAGAAAGGAGCTATTTTTAAATGTGGAGAATGAGCCACAAAAACTTGATTCTTTGTTACATAAAGCTGAATCTGGAACCGTGCAGGTCAAGTCTACATACAATGATGAAGTTATGGGTATTATGCTGAATCGATTAGAAAACCTCAATGTCGAGGCCTAGGCATATTTCAATGAATGGGAACTAGATAAGAAATAAGTAGCAGTTGCAAAAACTGCAAGACTTACCGTTGATGTAAGTTTTACATATAACTAAAAATCATTTTTTTCTTAAATATATTTTGTTTATAAATATTAACCTTTTTCTCTTCTATTTTGAAGTCTAATTTTCAGCACTTAAAGTAGCAAGTCAGTGCCATGAAAACGATGATTAAGACTACAAAAATTAGTGTGACTAATGCTATCGAAGTGAAGAAAATATTATAATACTCTATCAGAGAAAAAAATTGGTTGAATAAGTTTATCAAAGATAAAGGCCTAGATGTGGAGGTTGTATTTGAAAAAAATGAGAAAGAACTAAATGCACATTTTAGAGAAGATCCAGCGAAGGAAGAAGGTTTATTGCTATCGAGGATAAACACTACAATTGAAATTTTGATAAGGGCTGGTGCATTGGAAGCAAAGGATATTGAGCAAGATGCAACTAAAACTTCAGGTACCATGTAGAAAGAAAAGTAGAAGACTATTGCTTTTTATTGAGGAGAAACCAAACATGTTGCATAGCTTTTTTGTAAATTGTAAAATAATGGTATATTTTTGAAATCAATAAAAGAGACAATTTCCAAAAAAAATTTATTATCTTTTTGAAATTTTGTTTTAAATATTGTGATGTTTTGATTAGTTATGTGGATGCAATAAATAATTTTAAATTATGTGGATGCAATAAAATGTTCTTTTATATTTTATGAAATAATTTGAAATGACTGAAATGCAACACAAATATTTACTTTGCCATAAATGGTTTATACAATACAAATATATTAAATAATTTGAATATCATAGACTAATAATCCAATAACAAGGCTTAAATAACATGATATACAAAATATCCAATAACATATCTATGATATAAAAATAATCCAATGTTTCATAATCAACATATCTATAATCAAATAATCCAATTTCATCCATATATACATAATAAAATCAGAGGGCTATGATATACAAAATATCCAATAGCATGTCTACTATCATATTATATGATTAATGATATCCAAAAATACATGTCTCAAATTATAATCAAACATAATAACATTAATCAATGACATGCTAAACTTTAAAAAGTTCTAAGGATCATTCAATTTTGTTTAATGCTCTCCAACTATCAAACATGGGATCTACAAAACTTTGACCAGACGCGTACATTGTATCAATATGTATGCAAATTTATTTTCTCACCCTAATGAAATCCACAATATAAATTGATCTTTCTTGTGCAATTTTAATCAAAGTATTCATTGCTTCCAACACTAGAAGAATTCCACACAATGTGAGAAGTGTTTCAAAGTCACTCATTCAAAATAGCAAATCTTTAGCCTTATCAACTGCCCTATGATTTGCATACATAAAACCTGCCAAGGATTAATATTCTTTGAAAACTCTATATGTCGGTTGATACATTGAAATCCACCTAGTATCTACATATTTTAATAGTTTTTTTACCTTCAATAAATCCTAGTGCAAACTGTTGAAACTTTGAAAATATTTTTGGACTACATAAAAAATAATCATGAATTTCATGGATAAGCTCTTCCACTCTCGCTACATTTGTAAATGTATCCACAATTTTATATGCAAGATTCATTCTATAAGCCATGCAATGAATAGGGATCAAATATGGGACAACAAATGTTTATAGTTGAACACAAAGACCATTCCTGTGTCCTTGCATTGTAGCAACACCATCAGCTCCAACACATATTAACTTGGTGGCTATTTCCATTTCATTCATTCTTGCTATTTCATTTAAACTAGTTACAACAACATTGTAAATATTTTATGCATGGTAATTTTCCACCATATTGCATACTCCAAGTAAATGAGGTTGCCTTAAATGATTTTCCAATATATAAACATACATGTAAATCTAAGATGTGTTGTCAATAGCAGTCACTTCATCAATTAAAATTGAAATGAATTTAGATTTTTTTACTCTCTTTGAGGTCATCCTCCTCAATCAATGAGAGATATTTTACAAGTTTCCAACCACTTCGATCTGACCAATGGGTGCTAGGAAGGTTTTGCACATTAGATAATTGAAATAGATATTTATAATAAATGAAATCAAACATAGGTCTACCCTTTTTAAGAATAGTGAGTGCAAAAACAAACTGCAAAATTTTTGAAGCTAAAGTGAACTTATTCATTTTTTAAAATTGGGCTTGAATCATTACACCTTTCTCAACCAAAGTTTGCTTTTGTTTCATTTATTTATCGTATTCTTGTGCATATCTAATATGTGTGCACTCTGATGCATCCTTCCACCTATAATTTTTTTGTATTGGTCAATCACTTTATTTTGTTTTTATATAAACCTTTCCACAATGTTTTTCTATTGTATCTTTCTTAACTTGCAATCTATGATCCTTTCCATGTTTCCAATTGTAAATTACGCATCTCAATTATGTTATTTTCTCACTACAATTATTCAACAACACTGGCTCAATAAATAGAAATTATGATACACAATCAGGTTGAAATGATCTGTTAATTGTCCACCTAGATAACCTTACACATTTATGTTTTTTAGAAGAAGATTCTTTGAAAGTAGGGACTGTATGAGAACTTTTATTTTCTTTTCCATTTGGTGTGTTAGTTTTATGAATCTCTTCATGCTGTTGTTACATTTCCATAAAATTTTTTTCATCTGTGGGCTTTTCATTATCGTGGATATGTGGAAGTGGAGGTATAACAAGGTCAATAGTGTTTTCTATAGAGAAATTTTTTGCATATCATTATTGCATTTAAAAACATACCTTCTATTAAAAATATAGATAAAAAATGGACAAATCCATCAACCAAAAAACACCATTCTTAATGAATGAAGATATTATATATACAATTAACAATGTAGAAAAATTAACTGGTTAGTAAGTGAATGCATTTGTGTCTTCAATTTGTGTAGATGTTGATGGATGACTGGATTTTGAAATATTATGAAAGTATTTGAGGATACTCCTTTTATCAAAATACTAGCCTCCCTTCTTTCCACTACCAACAGGTGATATTTTACTTGTATAAATAAAAGAGTAACATGAACATCATTTTTAAAAATAAAAATAACTGGTAAAAGAGAACTACTATTTAAGATAACATGATATCTGACCCAAGCAAACTTGATATTGGTGCTTAAATAATAGAAAAACCTCCTTATTGAGTTTCCATAAAAAAAATATTTAAAAAAGAAAAATTAATGGTAAAGAAACTTACCAGTAAATGGTTTTCATTGTATGTCAGTCACCTTCTACCACTCACCTTCTATCACTTGCCTTGTTCCAGTCGCCTGATGTGAATCACCTTCTACCACTCACCTAATGTGAGTTGCCTTTTGCCACTCACCTTGTGCGAGTCACCTTGTACCAATTGCCTAATGTGAGTCACCTTCTACCACTTACCTTGTTCCAATAACCTTGTGTGAGTCACCTAATGTGAGTCACCTTCTATCACTCACCTTATGCTAGTCACCTCTTGCCACTTGCCTGATGTGAGTCACCTTCTACCAGTCGCCTTGTGCCAGTTACCTAATGTGAGTCACCTTCTACCACTCACCTTGTGTGAGTTGCCTTGTGCAAGTCACCTTGTGCGATTCACCTTGTGCCAGTCGCCTAATGAGAGTCACCTTTTGCCACTCACCTTGTACCAGTCGCTTGATGTGAGTCACCTTGTACTATTCACCTTGTGTGAGTCACCTTATGCAAGTCACCTCATGCCAATCATGTTTTTTCAGTCGTGTTGTGTTAGTCACATTTTGACATACTCTCTTTGTTCTACTTTCTTTTGGATATTGCTTGTTGTCTCTTTCCTGCTTTGTATTGATCGCTATAAGATAAAATTAATATTTTAATTGTATGAGTGTTGCTATCATGTTAGCTATATATAATGGGGTACAAGAGGTAAATTTGGTGGGATAATTGAAGAACACAAGCTTATACTGAGAGGGGGGGTGAACAATATAAGACCACTTTTAACTTATTCTTTCAAAACAACTTTCAAAACAATAATATGCGGCATAAAGATAGCAGTAACAACAACAGTAATCAGAACAATACACAAAGCACCATCCAAAAAGTGACACAACAATTTATGTGGTTCACCCAAGATGGGCTACTCCACGGATAAAACTTTTCCTCTAAAAGTTATATCAAAGTCCTCTGGGAATCCTTCCCGATTACAATGTTTATGAGCCTCAACTCAAAGGAGATACCTTCCCCTAATTCTGCTTTGGCTGGTGATCCTCTAGAAGACCTCTACCTCCTCTGCCCTTAGCAAGTGGAACTCTATCCGTAGAAGACACCTGTATTCCCTGCTCTGGCTGGAGATCTCTGTCCTCAACTCTGTCAGCGCAAAGCTGGTCCTCAAATTGCACTAAATGCAGTCCTTCGGTCTAGCACAAATGTCCTCTTTTTGCCTCAATCTCTGTCCTCAATCTGGTCCTCAAAAACTGGTTAAAGAAAGATGGTTCGCAAGCTTTCAACTACTTGCTCAATGCTATCCCTAAGTCTTCACTGTTCTGTCATAGCTGTATTAGATGAAACCAACTTTCACACAGACTGTGCAACACAGCAACACAACACTTCGGCTATCGAACTTCTCACTTCTGTGCACTGTCTTCGAATGACACAACACCAACAGCTTCTGCTCCTTTGTGCAACTATCATAGTACAGTCTTCGCACACTTTGTGCAACCACAGTAGTACAGACTTAGCACACTCAGCTTCTTGACGATCGAACTTCTCCCTCACACTTTGCTTGCACAGATCGCTCTTTGAATGCACACTTCGATCAATGATTAAATCTTCCTCAAACAACCTTCCTTTTATACTCACAATATCAAGATTAGAACCTTGATATTAGTCAACTATTTATACTTTAATCACGTCGGTTGCAAAACCCTGCGTTGTGTCGGCCCAGATTTAACTCTGTCGACTTCATTGCCTCCCTGTAGTTTCTGGTGTGAAACTTCAACATGTCACGATATCGCGACACCTTTGCCTGTCATACAACTTCTATGCTTGATATCACAAAATCACAACACTACTGTCTTTGTCGACCTCCTTACCGCTTATGTCATGAAATCGTGACACTTCCTGTATTTGCTAACATCATCTTCTCTTCTATCATGAAATTGTGACCCTTCTGTCTTCATGCCCTTCCTCTCAGCTTCTATAGCGAAATCGTGACACTTTTTATTTTTACTGACGTCATCTTCACTCTATCATGAAATCATGATGCTTTTGTATTCATAGCATTCCTCTCAGCTTTTGTCATGAAATCATGACATATCGGCTTCTGCTGACGTCATCTGCAACTATGTCACGAAATCGTGACACTTTCTGCAACTGCAAGCTGCCAACTCAACCTGTCACGAAATCGTGACACTTTTTGCAACTGCAAGCTGCCAACTCAACCTGTCATGAAATCATGACACTTTCTGCATCTGTACAACTTCTTTGTAGCCTGTCACGAAATCGTGATGCTTTTGGCTTTTGAATGCTTTCTCCACTGCCTACCGTGAAATCACGACGCTTCTCCTTTCAAGCTCTTCTCTTTGCTGCAAGTCACGAAATCACGATAGTTCTCACTTTGAGCTTATCAGCATGTCGTGAAATTGTGACAGTCCTTCCTTTGATTTTTGTAGCTTGTCACGTAGTCGCAATAGTCCTCACTTTGTCTTTTGCAGCATGTCGTGAAATCACGACAGTTCCTGAATCTCTTTCTCTCTCTTCAATCTTGTCGCGAAATTGCGACAATTTACACTGCAAACTTTCTCTTCTTCAACATGTCATGAAATCGTGACACTTTTCCTTTCGGACTCTCTCTCCTGCAACATGTTGCGAAATCTCGACACTTGCTCGTCCGAACAAATTTCCTGGCAATGTGTCGCGAAATCGTGACACTTTTCTTTCTCTGCCTTCCTGTGCTTCCCGAGTCGTGAAAATGCGACATGTCACGAAATCGTGACAATTTTGCCCACTTTGCCTCTGCATTCTAGCATGTCACGAAATAGCGACACTTTTGCCCAAACTTTCTCTCTCCTCAAACATGTCGCGAAATCGCGACAGTTTTTCCAGTCGCCTGCATACTTTTTCTTACTTGTCTTTTTCTTAAACTTTTTGCAACTGGGCTACCCTGATCTTCTTGGAAACTCACTGTCCATGCTGAAACCTTCACCAAGACACATAATTTGACATCAAACCAAATTGCTTCAAGACCTTCTTGACATCAATGACAACAACTACACTTAGAGCAAGAGCAATGTACCCAAGGTACCCAAAATTGCCAACAATAATTTTTTTTTTTAAATTTGAAGGCAAAAATTAGGCAGGAAACCTTATGATAACGAGGAGAATTTACCCTAAAAAAAATTTGATATTGAAATTTTTGGGTGAATGGGTCGACCTTTAGGGTCCCCAAATTTGCCAAATTAAAATTGTGAAAACCCTAACATTCAAATAAATTTATGAAATTCACCATTGTGTATAACCCCGAGGAGAAGAAAAGGTGTGGAGTTTAGTATTACCTTTAGAAGACTTAGACCTAGTGGTAATAATCATAGGTTCTAGTTTTAATAGTTAGGTACTATGATGTATGAAACATATAAAGTGCAAATCCAACAATTTCAAAATTGAAGAAAGTAGGAACTAAGCTTAAGACTTAAGCAATATGTAATAATTAAACCATAAGCATTGGTCTATTAAGTTGTTTAGAACTATAGTAACAAAGAATTAAAAATTATAGGCCCTCCTAATGTTATTTTTTGTTGAGCGATACATCAGCCCAGTTGCCAACATACACCAACAATTAGAACAACAATTGTTCTCTCTTGAAAGGGAACATTGATCCCCCAAGGTTTGGGTGATAGGGTATGTTATTGTTAAATCTTAAATTGAAAGAATAAAAGAGTATGTTATGTTACAAGGGCAAGTTCTAATTCATTGTAAAGGCTTAAGGAATGTAAATCTAATTCAATTGCTTAGCTAATTATAAAAAAAAGGTAATATTCTAGGCTTGCTGCCTTAAAATTATCTATATAGCAGGAAAATCGTGTAAACCAAGCAATGCAAATAAGTGAAAGATAACAGTAATATAAAAATGATGATAAAAATAACATATATGAAGTTGGTGCATTTTTTATTAATAATATCTATTCCTTCTAAAGAGGTTACAATGAGATCCCCTTTGAGGGTATTTTCTACAAATTCAATACAATGAATTACAACATATAAAATTTTGGTGCACTTTGCAAGATCTTCCTTGCTACCATGGTGTAAAGGCAGGTTTTTCACGACTGCTACTTACAGCTTGATGCTCGCATCTTGCATTCCTTGGTCCTAATGGAAACCTGTAATCTGCACACAAGTAAATACAAAGTAGTTAATAGCATGTGTAGAGCCCTTAGATATAGGACCCAAAATAATTATAATGAATACTAAAATAAAACTAAATCGAATGCATGAACAAAAATGTAAACTACTGTAAAAAGTAAAAATTTGCTATGCTAAAACCTACTGAAAGAAAGAAATAAATAAAATGATCTATGCCAGAGACCATCTCAAGGTAGGATGACTTTGTCTGCGGTCCATATTGGATAGAGTACTGCTATTCTATGACTATATTTTTGTGTCCAAGTCAAGGGTGATGTTTGGGTTTGATCTGTAGTCTTGTCAATGGATTGGTGCGTTAGCAGGAACAAATTAGTGGGTCTTGATCAATCATTAAAGCAAGAGTATTTTATTACACAAAGGATGTAAACACGGTATTCAACCCTTAGAGTAAACTAGTAGTATAACTTTCTAAAATGAGAGGGTTTGAAAGATGTAGAAGAATAACCTCTCAAGATGTGAAAGTTTTGGAGCTTGTGGTTGGGTTTTGACAACACTTCATTGCTTGGAAATTTGAATCTTTAGATATTTTTTAATAGGGGGTGAGTGCCAATATATATATTTCTCGAAATAAATCTAATAATGGCACCAACCCTATGCATGAAAAGCAAAGAGGTAGTTCACATTAAGAAAAGTGAATGCCTATATTTAAAATTTCATGCAAATTGATTAATGCATTGTGATTTTCTATTTTGGCTCATGCAAAGTGCTAGATGGGTCCCGTTGATGAATTAATGGCTTGGGATCATGTGCAGGACTTAAATGGTAGTTTTGGGTGCCATATGGGTCCTATTTGACTTTTGAATAAAATTTCCCGTGACCATTTGGGGTACAATGAATCCAAATTTGAGGCCATTTTAGGGTAGGATGGCCCCAAATTTTAGAGCATATTAGGGTAGGATGATGTCATGACCCTCCCTGATGGAATTTGTGATACAAAAAATAAACATTAATTTGAAGGTGCTTTAATACTTGGTTTGGTGCAATTAAGCGGATATGCAATGTTAGTTGATATTGAAAAAATCATGATATTGCTAACAAATTACCAATGTGTAAGATTAGGTATGCTCATAGGTGGAAGAAGTAGAGTCATCCACCAAATGTAAGGGTACTTGAGGTTGGGTAAATGATGATAAATAAAATTAGAGGTAATATGGATGGATACCTTCATATAGTAATGCATAATCGGTTAGGGATAATCGTCAATTGCCAGACACCTTGAACCTCAAGTTAATAGCCTAGTAGCTATTGTAAATTCTTGGGTTTAGATAGGCAATTGGGTTGACGGAAAGACTCCCTCTTTATCTATTGCACAAGTTGATTTTATTTTTACTTCATCACTATTTGCATTAAAAGAGAAAGGAGAAAATCATGCATTCATTGATTACCTTTGAAAACTCCTTGTTTTGCTAAAGTCTCTTAGCTTATATTTTATTCTGCAAATAATAAAAGAGCTATTTTTAAAATGATAATAGAGTTTCATTTTATAAATAACAAAGAAGTTATTTTAAAATGATAATAAAGTTTAATTTTATAAATTTTAAAATAGTTATTTTAAAATGATAGGCCCAGTAGAGGAGTTGGAGAGCAAGTGGGTAGTTAAACCTCTCTAGTTGCTTTGAGAGGCCCAGGTTCAAATCTCTCGCCTCACATGTTGCGGATATGTTATGTAATGGTTCCCTCATGGTCACAGTCTGTTTACCCCTTGTGGCCACCACCAAAAAAAAAAAAAAAAAAAAAAAATAAATGATAATAGAGTTTCATTTTATAAATAATAAAATAGTTATTTCAAAATGATACTGGAGTTTCATTTTTTTTAAATAATAAAAGAGTAGATTAAGATGATAACAAAGTATCATTTTATAAACAAAGGAAGTTTTATTTTATATGATAAAATAAATTCATTAAAATAATAGTTGTTGTATTTTTAAAATATAGATAACAAACTATAATGATAAGAATAACTCCTTGTGAGTAGCAACAAGATTTCATTCATTATAGTAGATACTTATTTGAATAAACAAATGGAGTCAATGGTTCAAATAAATATAAAACTATATTTTAGATCTTATTCTGCTTAGGAATATTGGATTTGGAAGGTGGTTCTTCCAAAAGATCTATTTAATTATGCAAGAAGCCCTTCGTGGACATTGAAAAGAGAGCTTCTTAAATGGTGAAGCTTCTCCTGTAAGAAGGAAACACTGAGGAAGATGGAATCCTAGCAGGAATAATTGAATGGATGGGAAAGAAGATAAGATAGGTAGTGTTGTGGCTGATCCACAACACACCCCAAAATTGGGGACCCACCTTTTTTGCATGCTTTCAAAGAAGACCACAGTGGCCCAGATGCTAAAAAGATCAAGAAGAGTAGCAAAATATCACAAAATGAAAAAGTGTCGCGATATCGCGACATGTCGCTCCATCGCGGCCAGAAAATGAAAAGTGTCGCGATATCGCGACATGTCGCTCCATCGCGGCCAGAAAATGAAAAGTGTCACGATATCGCGACATGTCGCTCCATCGCGGCCAAAAAATGAAAAGTGTCGCGATATCGCGATATGTCGCATTTTCGCGGCTCAGATAAGCGAAGTTGTACGGAATGAAAATTGTCGCGATTTCGCGACATGTCGCGTTTTCGTGGTTAAGAGCAGTAGAATGCATCATGAAGAGAAAATGTCGCGATATCGCGTCGTGTTGTGAAATCGCGGGTCATAGAGAGAGAGACAAAGTGGAAAATGTCATGATATCGTGACATGTCACATTTTCGTGGCTCAGACAAGCGAAGTTGTACGAAATGGAAAGGTGTCGCGATTTCGCGACATGTCATGTTTTCGCGACCAAGAGCGACAAAATGCAGCAGAATGGAAAATTGTCATGATTTCGCGACATGTCACATTTTCGCGATTAAGAGCAAGCAAAGTTGTACGAAATGGAAAGGTGTCACGATTTTGTGACACGATAGAAAGCAATGAAACACCCCTAAAGAGAAAAGTGTCATGATTTCACGACAGAAAGCAGGGAGACAGCCCGAAATAGAAAAGCATCACGATTTTGCGACGATAGAAAGTAGCCAAAGCGTACGAAATGAAAAGTTGTCGCGATATCGCGACATGTCACCATTTCGCGACCTGAAGACGAGATGAAGGGCGAAAATGAAAAGCGTCACGATTTCACGATAGAGAGCAGCCAAGTGGTATGAAATGAAAAATTGTCATGATTTCACGACAGAAAGCATTGAGACAGCCCTGAAGAGAAAAGTGTCACAATTTTGTGATAGAAAACAATCAAGTGGTACGAAATGAAAAATTGTCGCGATTTCGCGACAAAAAGCAGCAAGATGGTGCAGAAGAGAAAAGTGTCACGATTTTGCGACATGTCGCGTTTTCGCGGCTAAGTGCAACAAAACACAGCGATAGAGAAAAACGTCGCGATTTCATGACAAGTTGCACCCACATGGCCCGAAGCAGAAAAATGTCACGATTTCGTGACATGTCTCATTTTTGTTGTGCATGAAGGCTGACAAGATTGTTGACATAAAAGCGTCACGATTTCGCGACAAGTTGTAGCGAGATAGCCCGAGACAGAAAAATGTCACGATTTCACGACAAGTTGTAGCGAGATAGCCCAAAGCAGGAAAACGTCGCGATTTCGTGAAAGGTTGCATTTGCGCGACCCGTTGACAAAAAATTGTCACGATTTTGTGACATGTCTTATTTTCGTGGCGCATGAAGGCGAACAAGGTTGTTGACAAGAAAATGTCACGATATCGCGACATGTCTCATTTTTGCGGTGAAAGTAGAGGAGTAAAGCTGCATGCATAAAAACATCGCGATATCACGACATGCTATTTTTTGTCACGATTTACACGGGGCCGTTACAGAACATGCAGAAAAGTGTAGAACATGTGGCACAAAGATGTCAGGGCTATGATAACGCTTCAGGATCGACAGTTACAAAGAAGATCAAACATTTCGACGTCGAGCAAAAGGTCAAAATGACAAAGAGGCGAGAAGATGAAATGATGCAGTCTGAGAAATGAAGCGAAACGTCACAGAGCAAAGCAGAGAACCGCACCAGAGGGTTTAAAAGCAGAAGCATAGGATGGGTACAGGGGTCAGAAACCGCTAGGAGCATGGTTGCAGAGCTGACGGTGATAAGCCATTCTGGGCCTACTTTGGAGTGCTTTTCTTCCACTTTTTTTGGTTTTGGAGAACCAGATGTCTGCTATTGTAAAATGACAAATATTTAATGCAGATAATATTTTAGAAATTTTCATCTTATGGGCAAGAAAGAAGGAGTCATTTTCTGCATGCAAGATTAAATGTCTATTTTCCCTTTTCAAATTTTAGGCTTGTAAATGTAGTTGATACAAGTTTTTCTTGGTTGTTGCATGCGAATGTTTAAATCTGAAAACCTCATTTAAATCCTTAGGAACCAGCACT
The DNA here is from genome assembly GCA_028583015.1 of Wollemia nobilis. Lineage (NCBI taxonomy): Eukaryota > Viridiplantae > Streptophyta > Pinopsida > Araucariales > Araucariaceae > Wollemia > Wollemia nobilis. Next base: position 9,865,361 of record JAQPPZ010017210.1, on the reverse strand, counting down.
TAGCTTATCAGGATTGTGCATGTTTTGCAGGTCCAATAGGTTAGGTTGCATGCATGGAAACCTCATATCTTCGATTTTGTCAAAATAGGATAGCATCATACTGAAGGCATTTTATTTTTATTTTTCTGCACTTTACTTTCCGAGAAGCTGTTACTTTATTTTAATTTGCAGTCATTAAAATTAAAAAAAATAAAAATTCAAAATCCCAAAATAGTTGCACCAGGGCATAGGTAATATTGCAGACTTCAAATATGCATATTAAAATTTCACTTTCGGAATTATTTTCATAAATTCACCGAAGTTGCTGTTTTATTGCAGATCTTTAAAAATCCGAAAATAGAAATTTTCATTGCTGGGCCGATTCACATTTGTTTATTCCGGTTCAACGAACAATCATTAAAGTTTCATGATAAAATAAACCAACATTGCCCCTTGTTTACAGTTACTTGCAATCACTAAGGTGTTCCAAGCATTTAAATTGACTATTATTATTTAGGCATATGAATGTTTGTTCATAAGAACCTTGGAGAAATAACTAATTTCTTTGCAAGAGAGAGTTTCCTGTCAGAGACTCTAGTTGCATGATCATTTTGTTATAGGGCAAAATATCCACTCAACATTTTGGCGCTAGAAGGAGGGCCTGAATTGGTTTATTTCAGTGTGATTTAAGTGCTATAGGGATTTCAATTTTGAATATTTCATGCCCTATTCATTATTATCTTAGCCCTCTTTTAACAATACAACTTTGTACTGTTAAAAGGAGGACATGAATTGCTATGCAATGTTCTAACGCTTTGATTATTCATACAGGAATAAGGGGATTTGATTTGATCTAAAAAAAAAAAATTCTTGACTAACGAGGTGGTCTCCATGCAATTGCTTTCATTTGATTTTAATGGATACATCTCTTGGTTGGGGCTAACATGATTATTCATAAGTTACATGTTTGATATTTGCTAGTCATTTCAAGGTTTCATTCTTTCATGACTAACAAATTGGTTTTGAAATTTTTCTTTGGGTTTCATTAATGGCTACAACTGTAGGAACGTGGTATGGGATACATGCTAATCCGTTGAACATTAGTGGAGATTTTCATGATTTACCCAAGAACGTAGAAAAACATTTGCCCAAGTTTAAACACAATGGTCCAACATTAGCCGAGGAACATATTCAAGCCTATGTGGATATCCTAGTTAGATGGAATGTCGAACATGAGGATGTGGCATGTAGAATGTTTCTTGGAACTCTAGATGAGGTGGCATATGATTGGTACATCAATTTACCCACTGGTTCTATTACATCGTGGACTCAATTGAAAGATGAGTTTATCAATCAATTTAGGTTACTCATTGATCCTCTCACGATATATCAACAATTTACTTCTTGCAAAAGAGAACCTAATGAGCCAATGAGAAATTTCAACTTGAGGTTTCGAAAGCTTTATGCGAGACTAATTTCTCCCTATACTATTGAGGAAAATGGTGCTCTTCAAATATACTTTCGAGCATTGGATCCATTGTTTGCCATATTTGTAAGGATGAATCCCTTGGTTATTGATGTTGCATCGGCTTACACAAAAGCTATGATTGTAGATCAACAATTAAGGCCACAAGGTTATGGAATGGAGCAATCAACTATGGTAGGACAACTAGGGGCTTGCAATCAAACCTCGATGGTAAATCAAGCATGGGCACAACAAAATTTGATATCAAATGTTCTTCCCTACAATCAACTTTATCCTACCATACCAACTTATGCTCCCACATGTGCTTATACAAGTACTTTCATCCATCCAACTATGCCTCAATTAGAGAATCATGTGGTCACTCATGGAACCATTGCAACAAATGTTCAAGCATTGTCCGTGGATATCAATCCAACTAATCCTACTACTTCTACCACTCAACCCAAAGAGTTCGTATCGGAAGTAAAAGAGCAAAAGAAAGTGGTTAAGAAGGTATGTAGGCATGTTCCACCACAAAAACGAACACATCAATGTATGCATCCAAATTATCCGAGGAAGAAAATTCATAATGTCGATCTTAATGATGTTTCATGTTATGCTTCTTCAAGTGATACAAGAGATTTTGAGATGACTCACATTGAAGTAAATACCTATTCGAAAAGTCTTGAAGAGCATGAAGTTTTTGGAGAAGAAATTCTATGGATGGGTAACAAGAAGTTGGAATCAAATGATCACCATCTTGTTTTGGAAAAGAAATATCCAAAATCATTACCCAAAAAGGAGGATTTGGATGAACAAACTTATGTGGATATGATTTGGTCAGATGTACTTGCAAAGGATTGGAGCAACTATATGACACGGAATTCAAAAATTGATCCCATTATAGAAGATCCTAAGCCATCACAAGTGGTTGAAAATGAATTTGAAAGAAAATCAACAAATGAAGTTGAAGACATAATCGAATTTCACCACTTATTCTCGAAGGACACTTTGGATGATGTTCTCGAAAGTGATAACCAAGAGGATCCACACCTTCCAAATTGTGATAAAATTGAATCATGGGTTACAAATTTGGATTATGATAGATTTACCAATTTGAATTCAAGAGATAACCCACTTTTGGAAATAACTGAACCATCTAAGGAAGGTGAAGATGAATGGGATGAGAAACATGTTGATGAATCAGAATATGAAGAAGTACTTGAGCATCACAACTTGAACTTGGAGGATGATTACTATGATTCATGGAAGAAATGGGAAGAATATTATCAATCTAAATCTTCTAACAAGCTTGTTGTGTCAATTAATATGCAGGATAACTCAATTGCTTCCTCACATGAGGATACTATAAATCTTGTACAATTTGAGAAAGTTTTGGAAGAGAAATTTGAATCTCATCAAATTTTGGAGCATGATAAGGATTCTACAATCATGAATCAAGAAAGAGAGTCATTTGTTTTAGATTCCTTTGAAGGAAAAGAAATTGAAAATCTTGATCCACTTGTGCTACAACGATTATGCCATTTCAAAATGAGAAAATTACAAAACCAAAATCAATTGGGTTTGATATCATTGATGATCCAATTGAAAATATCACGTTACCCAAAACAACCCAAGTGATTGAACATGGAAATGTGTTAGTTAACCCACCTCTAGATAGACATGACTTATGGTTTGAGAGGGATGGACATGTGTTCAATTGGGTACCTAGGTTTGGTGCCTTTGATAAACAAATCATGGAGAAAGAACAAGTGCTATATGATGAAATGCCATTGAAGGTGAATGAAGAACAAGGATTAATTTCTAACCACACATTTGATAACATTACTTTAATGAATGAAAAGGAGCTTGATGCATTTAAATTGCTAAATCAAATTCATCAACAATTAATTCTTGAACCTAGGATAAAAACTCCTAATGATCCTAATTTAGTAAATATCCTAGATGCTTGTAAATTGTTGCACAAATTTGATTGGCCTACAAATTTGGAAAATGAATTGGCTTTAAAAAGTTTAGAAATAGGCTCTTACTTACAAAGTTTCATTTTGGATAAAGAAAGCCTACTTCTAAATCATGAATTGAATGATGAAACTTACATTTTAAAGAATAGACAAGATAAAGTTAAATACCAATCTTTGTCTAATCAATTTGATTTGAATCCCACCTATGATGTTGGTAATGGAATTAAATCAAATTGGTATGGTGAGCAAGGTAAATTAAAAGTTGTTGCATGGTGCGGTCTAATCTTGTTTTGGTTGGATTCCTATAGCATTTGGCATGCGTATCATGTTATATTTTTGTTGAAGTGTTCTAATCATGTCTGGGATCTAGGAAAGTAATAGTCCAAGCTTGGCATCATCTTGTACTATATTGTATATAGATTTTGGTTTTGGTTTTGGTTTGTGTTTTTCAAGTTTCATTTTAGGATTGTTAGTTTAATCATGATTTAAGTTGTGTGTTTATTTGACATGTTTGGTTTGTCTAAAAAAAAAAAAAAATGATGAAAAAGTTGTTTTTGAGATGTTAACTTATGCTTTGGATCAGGAGAATGTGAAACATTGGAATTATGTTGTAGAAAGCTCCGCAAGTAACACAAACATTTTAAATAATATCGTTTGGAATTTGTGATGCATGAAGTTGTCAGTTATACAAATTATGGCAATACTCCATCTGCAATCCAAAGCGCAATGCATTCATATTACATTTCACTTTGCATGTACATGCCATCTTAGTTGCATATGCATTTCAGATACAAATCATTAAAGTGTGTCAAATCCTCTTAGGGTTATGCTATAACATAAATAAGAAAAAATCCTAAGGTTGGGAATTGATGCCCGAATTATCTAGAACCAAGCACATTTTATACACATTAAAAAGGATCTTGAGCAAAATGATCAAAACCTTGCTTGGAAGAAAATTCAAGCGAAAGAAGTATTTCATGTCTATCCTATTATGCAACATGATCCTTAAAATAGTGGTTTTTACCACTTCCATAAAGCTTAAAGCCTAAAATCAGAGTAGTAAGGATAGGGTTAAATCCTCATCAAACTTAGGTTGAGGATCCAACTCCCCAAAGCTCTGATTTGACCTACATGGAGTAGTAAGGATAGGGCATAATTCTCATCTCGCCTAGGTTGAGAATCTGATTCCCCAAAGCTCCTATGTCTCATTTCATCATAAATCTTGGATTGGAAGGATCGTACTACATGTCCTCTGCAAAGGATGGGTAGTCATCCCCAAGGTCCAAGAAATAAAATTAATATTTCCCATTTTTCACCTAAATCTTGGATTGGAAGGATCGTACTACATGTCCCTAGCAAGGATGGGTAGTCATCCCCAAGGTCCAAGAAGTAAAAAAATATGTTCCATTTCATCTTAATATTGGATTGGAAGGATCATACTACATGTCCCTGGCAAGGATGGGTAGTCATCCCAAAGGTCCAAGAAAAAAAAAAAAAGAGAGAAGAGAATGAATGAAGTCAAGTCATGGATTATGGGGTTAAGTATGCTCATGCGTGGCAACATGTCTTGTCTAAAAGCAAGACCACTGATTGCTCATATGGATAGACTAGCCTGACCATTTCATCCATAACAGGTTAAATCATTTTGTTCAAGATGAGGTAATGAACTCCAAATCAGAATAGTAAGGATAGGGTTAAATTCCCATCTCACTTAGGTTGGGAATCCTATTCCCCAAAGTTCTGATTTCACTTACACTTGCACATGGGTTCAAGATGGTAGTGACTCATAACCAACTTTGGGATCTAGTAAATTAATTCAGTATACTTATATTTATTTGGCCTTAAGAGGGTTTGACAACTTTGATATGTTTGTTCATGATATTAGAAGGTTTGAGCCTTTATAAAGTAGGTTGTGATATCTCTAGCATCTTCATCATACATCAAATCCTGCACAAACCATTCATAGCCTTGCATGCAAATCATAAGTGAAACTGACAATGGAATGTTGATCAATTTCAAACGATAGGGAATGAAACACATTGCACACACCGAGCTGATACTTAGTAATTCTGATGATTCATGTATTTTTGATCTATTGGCATTTGTTTATGTTCTTATGTGCTAATGCCTGTTTCCGAGTTTGTATACTTCCAGGTTGGGTTCTCACTAAAATGCTCAGGAGCATTTGATAGTAGAGTCACCATTTGTTGTGGCTGATCCACAACACACCCCAAAATTGGGGACCCACCTTTTTTGCATGCTTTCAAAGAAGACCACAGTGGCCCAGATGCTAAAAAGATCAAGAAGAGTAGCAAAATATCACAAAATGAAAAGGTGTCGCGATATCGCGACATGTCCTCCATCGCGGCTAAAAATGAAAAGTGTCACGATATCGCGACATGTCGCTCCATCGCGGCTAGAAATGAAAAGTGTCACGATATTGTGACATGTCGCTCCTGCAATGAAAGTGTCACGATATCGCGACAGGTCACATTTTCGCGGCTCAGAAAAGCGAAGTTGTACGAAATGAAAATTGTCGTGATTTTGTGACATGTCACATTTTCATGGTTAAGAGCAACAAAATGCATCATGAAGAGAAGATGTCGTGATATCGTGACGTGTTATGAAATAGCGGGTCAAAGAGGAGAGAGAAGACAAAATAGAAAAATGTCGCGATATCGCGACATGTCACGAAATTGTGGCTCAGACAAGCGAAGTTGTATGAAATGGAAAGGTGTCACGATTTCGCGACATGTCGTGTTTTCATGACCAAGAGCGACAAAATGCAGCAGAAGAGGAAAATTGTCGCGATTTCACGACATGTCGCGTTTTCGTGGTTAAGAGCAAGCAAAGTTGTACGAAATGGAAAGGTGTCATGATTTCGTGATAGAAAGTAGTGAAACACCCCTGAAGAGAAAAGTGTCACGATTTCATGACAGAAAGCAGGGAGACAACCCGAAATAGAAAAGCGTCGCGATTTCACGACAAAAAGTAGCCAAAGCGTACGAAATGAAAAGTTGTCGCGATATCGCGACATGTCGCCATTTCACGACCTGAAGACGAGATGAAGGGCAAAAATGAAAAGCATCATGATTTCGCGATAGAGAGCAGCCAAGTGGTATGGAACGAAAAAGTGTCACGATTTCGCGACAGAAAGCATCCAAGTGGTACAGAAGAAAAAATTGTCGCGATTTCACGATAGAAAGCAGCCAAGTGGTACGAAACGAAAAATTGTCATGATTTCACGATAGAAAGCAGAAGATGGTGCAGAAGAGAAAAGTGTCACGATTTTGTGACATGTCGCGTTTTCACGGCTAAGTGCAACAAAACACAATGATAGAGAAAAACGTCGTGATTTCACGATAGGTTGCACCCACATGGCCCGAAGCAGGAAAATGTCACGATTTCGTGACATGTCTCATTTTCACTGTGCATGAAGGCTGACAAGATTGTTGACATAAAAGCATCATGATTTCATGACAAGTTGCAGCAAGATAGCTCGAGACAAAAAAATGTCACGATTTTGCGTTAAGTTGTAGCAAGATAGCTCGAAGCAGGAAAACATTGCGATTTCACGATAGGTTGCATTTGCGTGGCCCGTTGACAAAAAATTGTCACGATTTCGCGACATGTCTTATTTTTGTGGTGCATGAAGGCGGACAAGGCTGTTGACAGGAAAATGTCACGATATCGCGACATGTCTCATTTTCATGGTGAAAGTAGAGGAGTAAAGCTGCATGCATAAAAACGTTGCGATATCGCGACATGCTATTTTTTGTCGTGATTTACATGGGGCCGTTACAAAACATGCAAAAAAGCACAGAACACGTGGCACAAAGATGTTAGGGCTATGATAACGCTGCATGATCGACAAGTTACAAAGAAGATCAAACATTTCGACGTCGAGCAGAAGTTCAAAACGAAGAAGAGGCGGGAAGATGAAACGATGCAGTCTGAGAAATGAAGCGAAACATCACAGAGCAAAGCAGAGAACCGCACCAGAGGGTTTAAAAGCAGAAGCGCAGGACGGGTACAGAGGTCGAAAACCACTGGGAGCAGGGTTGCAGAGCTGACGGTGATAAGCCATTCTGGGCCTGCTTTGGAGTGCTTTTCTTCCACTTTTTTTGGTTTTGGAGAACCAGATGTCTGCTATTGTAAAATGACAAATATTTAATGCAGATAATATTTCAAAAATTTGCATCTTATGGGCAAGAAAGAAGGAGTCATTTTCTGCATGCAAGATTAAATGTCTATTTTCCCTTTTCAGATTTTAGGCTTGTAAATGTAGTTGATACAAGTTTTTCTTGGTTGCTACATGCGAATGTTTAAATCTGAAAACCTCATTTAAATCCTTAGGAACCAACACTTAGCTTATCAGGATTGTGCATGTTTTGCAGGTCCAATAGGTTAGGTTGCATGCATGGAAACCTCATATCTTCGGTTTTGTCGAAATAGGATAGCATCATACTGAAGGCATTTTATTTTTATTTTTCTGCACTTTACTTTCCAAAAGCTGTTACTTTATTTTAATTTGCAGTCATTAAAATTAAAAAAATAAAAATTCAAAATCCCAAAATAGTTGCACCAGGGCATAGGTAATATTGCAGAATTCAAATATGCATATTAAAATTTCACTTTCGGAATTATTTTCATAAATTCACCGAAGTTGTTTTTATTGCAGATCTTTAAAAATCCAAAAATGGAAATTTTCATTTCTGGGCCGATTCACATTTGTTTATTCTGGTTCAACGAACAATCATTAAAGTTTCATGATAAAATAAACCAACATTGCCCCTTGTTTACAGTTACTTGCAATCACTAAGGTGTTCCAAGCATTTAAATTGACTATTATTATTTAGGCATATGAATGTTTGTTCATAAGAACCTTGGAGAAATAACTAATTTCTTTGCAAGAGAGAGTTTCCTGTCAGAGACTCTAGTTGCATGATCATTTTGTTATAGGGAAAAATATCCACTCAACAGGTAGGTAAGAATTAAAGAGGATGAATGCACCGAAAGATACAAAAGAGAGGAGATACTATTGAGCTCTGAAAGAAAAAGAGAGGGTGTCACGTAAGCAAGAGGAGAAAAACTTTGTGGTCTACGCAAAAACTAGTAAGTTGATCTTCATCCACTAGATCTGAGTGAGAACTTAGGTTGGTTTTTGAGGAAATAATCTCTCCTACTTCACTATGGTTAATATTTTGATTGAGTAAAAGACACCCTCTTTGCTTTCAAGTTGATTGGGTCTGTTTTGCTCGACTGTGTATTCCTGTTCATCTTTGTGGTATCGAGAGATGTGTTCCTCTCAGAACCAAACCATATTTTAGATAACTATTGTTCCTTAAGCCCCTGGGTTGCTTTGTATTATTGGAGAAGGTTTAACCATGGTTTTTTCCTAGTCAATTTTTTTTGTCGCCACGCATTTGGACATCTACCAACCTTACATTTGGGATTGTTGACCAGTGAGAGGGGACCACTGCACTATTGTATTGCGGTAGGTTATCTCCAAAATCCAACCCTGTACTCACCATGTATGCTTGACATGCAAGCCAATCCTTGCTATGATATGCTTATGTGGGAGGCCTGTTTGAAGCTAGTTGAAATCCAACCTCATGTTACCTACTGTGTTGAGGTTCACCGTCGATAGGGTGACTATGTGAAGTCATTATCTTCAAGTAAAACCGAACCCTCCTATGTTCGCATTGCCCAGTTGGTAGTTCAAGCCCATTTAGGGTGTGTGTGGAATCAACCTTTATTCCTTGCATAGACGTTAGTTGGACGTCTCCTTTTTCCTAAACTCGAATAGGAAATCGTCACTCCTTGGGTGAACAACTGACCAACCTTGGCTACATTGGCTTTATGCGAACAACATTATTCAACTATGTTTTAAATGGAAATGAACTAGTTTAATTAATTAGATAAGATGTTCTTTAATTATATTACATGGAAATGAAAGAGAGCTTAATTTAATTAGAGAAAGCATTCTTTAATTATATTAAATAGAAATGAAATGGAGTTTAATTAATTAGAGAAGTGTTATTTAATTATATTAAATGGAAATGAACTAGTTTAATTAATTAGAGAAAGTGTTCTTTAATTATATTAAATGGAAAAGAATTATAGTTTAATTAATTAGAGAAAGTGTTCTTTAATTATATTAAATGGAAATGAAATATAGTTTAATTAATTAGAGAAAGTGTTCTTTAATAATAAAAATGAAAGTTTAATTAATTAGAGAAAGTATTCTTTAATTATATTAAATGGAAAAGAATGATAATGTAATTAATTAGAGAAAGTGTTCTTTAATTATACTGAATGGAAAGGAACTCTTGTTTGATTAATTAAATAAGGTGTCTTTAATTGATGGAAATAAAAGAAGAAAGGTTATTTCATTTATTTAGAGGTATGGGACTCTACATAGTGAAAGTAACAGAAAAAGTGTTTGTTGATAAATTAAAGTAGGAGGCTTTAATTTATTAATTAAAGAAATAAAGAACCTAGTTATTCTATAAATTAAAGGTATGGGACTTTAATTTGTTGAGTAGAGGTTGTAAGGAATTGCTATTTTATTGAGTTGATTGAATAAGGTGTTATTTGATTAATGAAAATAGAAATGATGTGATTCTATGAGTTGTTTGGAATGATTGATTAAAGTAAAACTTGAGATCTAGATGCCTTAGTTGGAGACTCTCATTGGGTGATGAGAGGGGAAAATAAAAATGGAGATTTTTATTAATATCAACTATGCATTAGATGGTTAGATACTTGATTAAATTTGTATAGTTACAATTTGGTAAAGTAAATAGTAAATGCATTTAGAGGTATGCCTATCCTGAACCATGAGTGTCCTGATCCCCTACTATCCTCAAATGATCGATGGAAGAGTGAGAGGACCAAAGTGATGGATGGACTAATGCACCAATTTGCTCTCTACTTACAATTTATTTACTTATGCTCAAATAGACTAGATTTGTGGGGAGATTTCCTTGATGAAATTGATGTAATATATTATTCTTTAAAAGTATGGAGGATTTACCATACTTGCTTATATGTAATAATTGATTAAATGTTGGAAGATGTACCTTTAAATTATTATTTGATTTATTTATGTTTTGTATTTAAATCCTTTCTAGTTCATGTTTATCTTCTTGGATATTGCTTTCTTTTAAATATCTTTGCATGTTTTATGAGTTATATTTTGTTAGATTTAGTATCTAGATCTATCTTTGTTTTCCTTGCTAATAATAATAAGTAATAAGTTCTAGGGTGAACTTAGAGGATAACCTAAGGGATTGAGACCCCTTAGGGTGAACATAGTGGACCTAAGGGATTAAGACCCCTTAGGGAGAATGGTAACTAGGTTGTGGAAAGACTACATCTGAGTTAAGATAGCTTGTCGAAAGATGAGATTGATAGCTTAACTCGCAATACACGTAACATACCTACGCATAATGGCTTGTGTAGAGTATGGAGATGCGTGTATACCTTCTAATGGCTGAAGGTGATAAGTCTAGCTCATCGAGATTGATGAGATTGATAGACTTATTTGCATGACATACGATATACCTACGCAGATGGACTTGCATGAGGAAATCTTATGAGATGTAGCTCTTTGAGGAACTTAGGGGATTTTGTTAAACATTAAGTTAACCTAAGGTTGGTTAGGGGTTTATGAATCCCTCTCCTTAGTAAAAAAAATTTTTTTTTTTTTGTGTGTTTCTTGTTTCTTATTTTTGGGTTGTTACATTTGGTATCAGAGCTCTAGGTACGAGGGTATAGAGCTTCTTATGTGCTAAAGAGATTTGGATGTCTCCAATGAAGGCTTGCTTAAGTTTAAGCTAAATTTGGGATGACCTAGAATCTCTACTTGCTAGAATCTAATGGGAATTAATCCCAAGAGTGGATGAATGTTATGATACCTTAAGTATGGGCTTTGGTATTAATGATACATCATAATCTTGGAATGTTATCCTAGTTAGATTATTGATGCTTTTGGAAAGAAGAACTCTGTATTATGGCTTGAATTAATGGTACAGTTTAAGGTGAAGTTGTAACCTAATCCTTTTCTTGGTTGTAACTAGGTCAAGATGCCACCCAAGGCTAGAAAGGGGAGGCCTACACCTCCACTTAGATAGACTCAACAAAGTAATATCGAAGAAAGGATCCAGAATGAGGATCCAAAAACTTCCAATAGGGGAATGGAAGATCTCACTACTATAGTTGTTGCCATGCAAGATCAGATGAGACAGGTGTTAGAAACCATTGCAAATCAAAATTTGCAAGCTAGAGGCTCAGAGGTTAACCAAGTTGAGGGACTGACTATGAAATAGTTACAAGCTAGAGCCCTTCTAGAAAAGGAAATGATAAGAGACCTAAAGAATATTTGTATCTCCAAGTTTTATGGAGAAGGAGAAGGAGATGCAACTGAGGCTTGGTTAAGGGAATTGGAAGTTTACTTCATGGTAAAGGGGTATTCTCTAGGAACCTAGACTATTTGGGCTATGATTTACCTTGAAGGGGCCACCCTAGATTGGTGGGAAACTTATTATGAGAAAACTAATATTGAACCAGTAGACATCCCATGGAAGGAATTCATAGTCATATTCAAAAAGAGGTTCCTTACAGAGCATTTCTATGCCCTAAAATTTGAGGAGTTTGCTAGTTTAAGGCAAGGAACCAACATAGTGGAGATATACTACAAAAATTTGGTAAGATTGTTGAAGTATGTACCTACCTATAATGAGAAAATATGGGTTCATAAGTTTACTCATGGGTTGGAATCTAGGATAAAGCATGATGTAGACATGCATGAGCCTAAGTCATTACAAAAGGTGTATGACCTGGCGAAGAAAGTAGAGTCACACTTCCATTACAAATATGACACCTTATCTGAGCAAGATCGATAGGCACTAAGGAAGAGGAATAGTGATGGGTTTGTAAAATGGGAGGGTGAACAAGGTTAGAAGGCTAAAAACCCCTAAAATTTTAAGAAGAAATCTAATGGAAATCAGAAGAAGTTCAAGAAGAACTTTTATAAGAAAGGCAACAACCCCAATAATGCTAAGCCTCAACCATAGAAACTATAAACTTTAGTTCCAACAATCAAAGGAGAGGAGCAAAAGTTAAAAAAGTGGCAAGGACCCAAGGATGGGTGTTACCATTATAGAGGCCCATATTTTGCTACACAGTGTCCACACCGATTAGGACCTAGCACATCCAGTGCTAAAGGAAAGGAACATGCACACCAGATCTACGCTGCAACTAGGAGTCAAAAGCTTGAGGGGTAAACTACCCCATTGATTATAAAAGGTAATATTTTTTATAAGCAAGTGAATATTTTAATTGATAGTGGGGCCACTGATAGTTTCATTTCTTGTAAGTTAGCAAAGGATATGCCAGAAAGGCTAAGATATTTGGCTCATGGATGGAAGGTTGAGTATGGTTCTAGGATAAACCTACTCAGTAAACCAATGCTTTCCCTATGATAGAAATTACTTTAGCTAGTGGAACCATGAAATGTTGTTTATATGTAGCTCCACTTCATGCCTTTGATGTGATCCTAGGGATGGATTGGTTATAGGCCCATAAAGCTTTAATCAATTTCCAAGATAGATGGATTGAGTATTCTGAAGAAGGTAAGGAAAGACTAAGAATTCATAGTGAGTAAGGGGTATTCAAACCCTAGATGTTGTTAGCTATGCAATTAAATAAATCCCTCAAGAAAGGAGGGATAGTCTATGTGATTAAGCTAAATGAAGTTGGAGAAGACCAAAAGAAAGAGGTGTTGGAAACACACCCAATTTTATAGGATTTCAAGGATGTATTTCTTGAGGATTTACCTGGACTCCCTCCTATGCAAGAATTTGATTTCACTATTGATCTTATGCTAGGAGTGGAACCAATTCATAGATCTCTATATAGGATGACTCTTATCGAGATGTAAGAATTAAAGGTACAATTGCAAGGGTTATTAGAAAAGGGGTTGATAAAACCAAGTGTGTCACCTTGGGGTGCACTAATTTTATTTATGAAAAATAAAGATGACTCTTTAAGGTTGTGTATTGACTACAAGATGTTGAATAAAGCTACAATCAAGAATTGGTATCCCCTACCTAGAATCAAATATTTATTCAATCAATTGAGAGATGCCATGGTGTTTACTAAGATCGATCTGAGATCAGGGTATCACCAGTTAAGAATACGTGAGGAGGATACTCACAAGATGACATTCAAGACTAGGTATGGGCACTATGAGTTTATAGTCCTACCCTTTGGATTGACTAACACCCTAGCCACCTTCATGAATTTAATGAACAATGTGTTTAGAAGGCACCTGGACTAGTTTGTCCTTGTATTTCTAGATGATATCCTAATATACTCTTGAAACAAGGAAGAACATGATAAACATCTCAAGATCATGTTAGAGTTGTTAAGGGAAAACCAACTCTATGGAAATCTAGCCAAGAGCGATTTCTATGTTTTAGAGGTGTGATATCTAGGACATATTATATCAGTAGAAGGAATTGTTATGGATCCAGAGAAGATTGAAGCCATATTAAACTAGCCACCCCCTACTAATATTACTGAGATACGAAGCTTCATGGGGTTAATGGGCTACTATAGACGTTATATAAAATATTTCTCCAAGATTGATGTGGTAATAACTAACCTTCAGAAGAAAGGGAAGGAATTCAAATGGATAAAAAAGTGTGAAGCTACCTTCACATTACTGAAGTAGAAACTCACTACCACACCAATATTGAAAATTCTAGACCCTCAAGGAGATTTTTTAGTATGCACTAATGCATCATTGGAAGGGTTAGGAGGAGTACTCATGCAAGAAGAGTCAGTAGTAGCTTATACTTCAAGAAAGCTTAAAAAGCATGAAGTTAATTATGCTACTCATGATTTAGAGCTAGCTGTTGTGGTGCATGCTCTAAAGGTCTGGTACCACTATTTGGTGGGGAGACCTTTTGAATTGAAATATGACCACCAAAGTCTAAGGTACATATTTACCCAACCAATACTCAATGCAAGATAGAGAAGATGGATCGAGTTTCTCATTGAGTATGACTTTGAAATTGAGTACATAAAGGGGAAAGAGAATAAGGTTGTTGATGCCTTGAGTAGAAGGAGACACATAGCAGCCATAACTAGAAGTCACATGAAGTTGATGGACCAAGTGAGACAAGAGCAATCTTGGGATGAGTATTGCTTAGAAATTTGAGCTAGAATGGATAGAGACCCTGAGGGTAATAAGGAGTTTGGAATGATAGATAACATTTTGTGCTACAAAGGTATGATCATCATACCAAAAGTAGGTGATTTAAGGAAGCTATTAATGCAAGAAGCCCATAGATCTCCTTATTCTGCTCACCTTGGAGGGGGCAAAATGAGGGAAAACATGAAAAGAACCTTCTTCTGGGTAGGAATGAAGAAGGATATTACCAATTTTATTGCTTGATGCCTTGAATTTTAGAAGGTTAAGGTAGAATGCAAGCATCTTATAGGATAGTTGTATCCACATAGTGTACCTACATAGAAATGGTAGGTCATATCTATGGATTTTATAGTAGGTTTACCTAAGACTAGGTACCAACATGATGCAATCCTTGTAGTAGTCAATAAATTGACTAAGGTTACACATTTTATACCTAGGAGCACCAAGGATGATGCTCAAGTGGTGGCTAATAGATTTTCCAAAGAAGTGTTTTGATTGCATGGGTTTCTTGAGGTAATCATCTTAGATAGGGATTCCAAGTTCACTTTTAAATTTTGGAAAGCCCTTCATCATGCAATAGGTATGAAACTGAATATGAGTTTGGCATACCACCTTAAGATAGATGGTCAAATAGAATGGGTAAACCAAGTACTAGAGGATATGCTTTGCATGTACTGCATGGATCATAAGTCTCATTGGGAAGACTATCTACATCTGGTAGAGTTCACCTACAATAATGGGCATCACTCATCTCTAGGAATGACACCTTTCGATGCCTTGTATGGATGAAAGTGTAGGACACCATTATCTTGGGATAACCTAGAAGATAGAGTTGTGATTGGACCAAAAATGGTCAGAGAAATGGAAGATCAATTGAAGGTAATCAGGCAAAGACTCAAAGAAGTTGTTGATAGGTAGAAGAGTTATGTTGATTTAAAGAGAACTTCGAGAGAGTACTCGGTGGGAGATAAAGTGTTCCTAAGGGTTAAACCAATGAAAAGTGTGATTAAATCCATGAAGTTGGATCCACGGTTTGTAGGACCCTTTGAGATCACTGAAAATATCAGTCCAATTGCATATCGACTTGCTTTACCTCCTAATCTATCAAAAATCCATGACACCTTCCACATATCTTTGCTTAGGAAATATATTGTTGACCCTGAACATGTGTGGGATGTTTCTAATTTATAGATGGCAAATCCAGAGGCAATTGAAGTGATGCTAATAAATATTCTTGAGTTTCATTCTAAGACTATGTGGAATCAGACTCTTGAGCAATGTAAGGTCTAGTGGGACCATTTCTCTGAAAGGAATGCCACTTGGGAGAAAGTGGAGGATATGCAAAAACATTTTCCCTTCTTGTTTGAAAATTTATAAATGTAATAATTTGCTTTTGTTTGTTATTGTTTTATAAAACTGGAAACACCCAGGATGGTGTTTAGTCCTAGCGGGGTAGGATGTCATGACCCTCCCTGATGGACTTTGTGACATGGAAAACAATGTATTAATTTGATGGTGCTTTAATACTTGATTTTGTGCAATTAAGCAGCTATGTGATGTTAGTTGATATTGAAGAACATGATACTGCTAACAAGTTGCCAATGTGTAGGATCAGGTATGCTCGTAGGTGGAAGAAGTTGAGTCATCCACCAAAGGTGAGGGTACTTGAGGTTGGGAAGTGATGATAAGGCAACTCGAGGGTAACATGGATGGATACCTTCATATAGGTATGCATTATCGGTTAGGGATAATCATCAATAACTAGCCACCTTGAGCCTCAAGTTGATAGCCTAGTAGCTATCATAAATTCTTGAGTTGAGATAGGTGACTAGGTTGATGGAAAGACTCCCTCTTTGTCTATTGCATATGTTTGATTGTCTTTTACTTCATCACTATTTGCATCAAAAGAGAAAGGATAAAAGCATGCATACATTGATTACCTCTGAAAGCTCCTTGTTTTGCTAAAAGTCTCTTAGCTATATTTTATTCTACAAATAATAAAAGACTTATATTTAAAATGATAATAGAGTTTCATTTTTTAAAAATAAAGAAGTTTATTTTAAAATGATAATAGAATTTCATTTATAAATAATAAAATAGTTATTTTAAAATGATAATAGAGTTTCATTTTATAAATAATAAAATAGTTATTTTAAAATGATAATGGAGTTTCATTTTATAAGTAATAAAAGAGTATATTAAAATGATAATAAAGTATCATTTTATAAACAAAGGAAGTTTTATTTTATATGATAAAAGAAATTCATTAAAATAATAGTTGTTGTATTTGTTTTAAAATATAGATAACAAACTATAATGATAAGAATAAATCTCTGTGAGTAGACACATGATTTCATTCATTACAGTAGATATTTATTCGAATAAACTAATGGAGTCAATGGTTCAAATAGATATAAAACTATATTTTAAATATTATTCTACTTGGGAAGATTGTATTTGGAGGATAATTATTTTAAAAGATCTGTTTGAACGCGTAAGAAGCCCCTTGTGGACATTGAAAAGAGAGCTTCTTAAATGGAGAAGCTTCTACTATAAGAAGGAAACAACGAGGAAGATGGAATATGGGTAGGGATCATTAAATGGATGAGAAATAAGATAATACAGACATGTAAGAATTGAAGAGGACAAACGCGTTGAAGGAGACGAACGTGCTGAAGGAGACAAAAAAAGAGGATACACTATCGAGCTTTGAAATAAGGAGAGGGCATTACATAAGCAAGAGGAGAAAGAATCTATGGGCTACGCAAAGACAAACAAGCTGATCTCTGTTCATTGGATCTAAGTGAGTATTCAAGTTAGTTTTTGAGGAAATAATATCTCCTACTTCATTGTGATTAACCTTTCGATTGAGTAAAAGACACCCCCCCTTTGTGTTCAAGTTGGCTAGGTCTATTTTGCTTGACTGTGTATTCCTGTTCACCTTTGTGGTACCAAGATATATGTTCCTCTTAGAACCAAGCCACCTTTTAGACAACTATTGTTCCTTAAGATCCTGGGTTGCTTTGTGTTATCAAAGAAGGTTTAACCATGGTTTTTTTCTAGCCAACTATTGTTGTCATCATGTATTTGGAAGTCTGCTAATATTACCTTTGGGATTGTCAACCAATGAGAGGAGATCACTATGCTATTATATCATGATAGGTTATATCCAAAACCCAATCCTACGCTCACTATGCATGCTTGACATGTGGGCCAATCCTTGATGTGATATGCTTATGTGGAAAGCTTATTTGAAGCTAGTTGAAACCCAACCTCGTGTTGCCTGCTATGTCAAGTTTCATCGTTGGTAGGGCGACTGTGTGAAGTCATTGTTCACTGGTAAAATTGAACCCTCCTATGTTATTTTCTATATTTCCTAGTTGGTAGTTCGAGCCCCTTTGGGGTGCATGTGGAATCAATTCTTTCTGCCCTACGTAGATGTTAGTTGGATGCCTCCTTTTTCCTAAAATTCAAATGGGAAATCATAACACCTTGGATGAACAATAAATCAACCTTGGCTACATTGGATTTATGCGAACAACGTTCTTCAACTGTGTTTTAAATATAAATAAACTAGTTTAATTAATTAGATAAGATGTTCTTTAATTATATTACATGGAAATGAAAGAGAGTTTAATTTAATTAGAGAAAGTGTTCTTTAAATGGAAATGAAATGGAGTTTAATTAATTAGAGAAAGTGTTCTTTAATTATTTTTAAATGGAAATGAACTAGTTTAATTAATTAGAGAAAGTGTTCTTTATTTATATTAAATGGAAATGAAATAGAGTTTAATTAATTAGAAAAAGTGTTATTTAATTATATTAAATGGAATGAACTAGATTAATTAATAAGAGAGTGTTCTTTAATTATATTAAATGGAATGAACTAGATTAATTAGTAAGAGAGTGTTCTTTAATTATATTAAATGGAAATTAAATACAGTTTAATTAATTAGAGAAAGTGTTCTTTAATTATATCAAATGGAGAAGAATGATAAATTAGAGAAAGTATTCTTTAATTATATTGAATGGAAAGGGACTGTTGTTTGATTCATTAAAGAAGGTGTCTTTGATTCATGGAAATAAAAGAAGAAAGGTTATTTCATTTATTTAGAGGTATGGGACTCTACATAGTGAAAGTAACAGAAAAAGTGTTTATTGTTAAATTAAAGTAGGAGGCTTTAATATATCAATTAAAGTTATAAAGAACCTAGTTGTTCTATGAATTAAAGGTATGAGAATTTAATTTATTGAGTAGAGGTTGTAAGGAATTGCTATTTTATTGAGTTGAATGAATAAGGGGTTATTTGATTAATGAAAATAGAAATTATGTGATTCCATGAGTTGATTGGAATAATTGATTAATGTAAAACCTGAGATCTAGATACCTTAATTGGAGACTCTCATTGGGTGATGAGAGAGGGAAATAAAAATGAGGATTTTTATTAATACCAACTATGCATTAGATGATTTAATGTTTGATTTCATTTGTATAGTTACAATTTGGCAAAGTAAAGAAAGTAAATGCATTTAGAGGTATGCCTATCCTAAACCATGAGTGTCCTGATCCCCTACTACCCTTAAATGATCGATGGAAGAGCAGGAGGACCACAGTTACGGATGGACCAATGCAATGGTTTGCTCTCTACTTACACTTTATTTTACTTATATTCAAATAGACTATATTTGTGTGGATGTTTCCCTGATGAAATTGATGTAGTATATTATTCTTTAGGAGTATGGAGGATTTACCATACTTTTTTTTTGCTAAGTTAATAATATTTACAAAATGGGTTTTGAAAGGGACCCAAAACCTTATTACATAGTAGCCTTGGTGACTATGCCATTGAGACAAAAAGTTACAGCGGGAATGCCCACACAACACAAAATCCCCTTGACACTAGAGGAGGGATCCCATCCCCACTTCATATCCATACACCTTGACCTACAAGGGAAAGCTCCCATACTAGTAACCCGACACCTAACTGGGTGCCCTACCCCAAACTAGGATCTACTGATAGCATTCCACAAAATTGTAGGACCACACACAATCCAACACCCAACCCCCGTCGCCCAAGGACCCCACAAATTAGTCTTTACCTTCATGCTTCCTAGAGCCCGTGGCCTTCCCTAGAATTCGGGAAGCCTCTTGCAGCTATTTCACCACTGTGTTGATGATGGATGCCACCAGCTGCAACACCAACTAGGATTTTGGATCTTCCCTATCACTTTTGACCTTCGATGCTACCTGAGTTGAGGAGGAGGATACCTCAGTCTTGGGCTTCTTTAGCCTAGCCAAAGCCCTACCACCTATGGGAGTTTGAGCCGAATCCCCCTACATTTTATGCTCACTGCGCTTGGCATTCCTGGTTGGAGTGGGCTTCGGGTGCCCACCATCCTGGCTGGGTTCACCAAGGGACTCATGATGGGGGGAAGGGGGATTCTCCGGAGGGGATGGGTAGCCATGGGTTGGATATTCTCCACTAGAGTCTGGTGGGCTAGAGCATGCTTATACAGGACAATGAGGAGCCCCTGGTGCCTGGGATGACCACTCAATTTTTGACACTTCTCTAGGGTGAGATTGAGGGAGTACATGAGGTATTATGGGACACAAATCACTCTGCTATCATGAAGGTAATTGATGAAACCCAAGTGGAAGCTGCACAGGGGTTTGGTTGGGTCATCGCAGGTTATGTATTGCATGATGGGGATGATGGCATGTTTCCATGGGGTCGGGAGGCTAGACGCATACAACGAGGATTTATCCCACCCCAGGCTCTTCCCCTTATCGAGGAATTGATCGAGCTCCTCTTCCTAGTTATGCCTATCATGCCTGATAAGGCATCCTAATAGGGGTAGACCAAAAATAGAAGCTAGCATGTCAACAAAAACCATAAAGTGCAAGCCTTGGATAGTAACCTCACCTTGGTTCTAGGAAGCAACGAAGTCATCGGTGATGGGGTCCTCAACTCCTATGAATTTTTCTAGAAAAGGGGTGAGTTTTTTGGCATCCATAAAAGTTTTGGCATCAGGATGCAATTGTAGGTGGGCTGGATCAACATAAGTCATGATGGGTCCAAGGATATGGAGATGAGCAACCTTAGTGGGAAATTTTCAAAGACTAGGAGAAGACACAGGAAACAGGGTGGAGGCAATTGAAATGAAGTCCATACTACCCTAGGTCTCGACCTTAAGAAGGGGAAGGGGCATGATGGGGAAGCTCAAAGGACCATGCAGGGAGTGGATGACAAAATGATAATGAGCCAGCTATAGAAGCTTGAGAGAAAGGTGGGGAATGGCCAATCCAAGAGCAAATGGAGCAAGCGAGCTGGCGGAGCCATGCCTATCATGGGATACAAGGTAGGCTCGACCTTCTAAAATGCTACTCAGGATGATGCAGAAGGAAACTAGGTGATGAGGGGGAGTAATGAGGGCCTGTTGAGATTGACACCGAAGCAAGTACCACATGCCAAAGGTGATGGCTGGCCAACCCTTCTTGGTCTACCAATAATCCACGTCACATGGATAGATATTGTTCATGATGATTTGGATACCCGCTTCACAGTTGGCACACATCATAAGATCGCTATTCTTTGAGAACCACCACAACTTATCATTGCTTGGATGCTGGGCCAGGTCACTCGATCTACTCTTCATGTGCCTGTAGCTTCTGTCTGACATGATCCACTATGAGAAGGGTCCAAACTACGAGGGAGAGCTTGCAATAGCTCTAGATCCCTTGTGGATATTCCTAGATGGTCTGATTGACTCTCCGGCTCACGACCATCGATAGAGTGACTTGTCACCCTTTCTTGATTCACTACATTAACTAGGACTTGGGGACAATCCTCCCTCAAAATTCTAAGCCTACTACCTAAAGTAGCCATATTGGCCATGATGTCTGCAACCTGATTGGCCTCCCTGAAGATGTGGTGGATGGTTATTCTCGGGTGATCATGGATGATCCTCCTGGATTCATGGATAGAATTATAGATCTTCCACGATGGGGTTTTCCCATTAGACATGTAACTTATGATATTCTGGGAGTCCCCTTCGATGATTGCTTCCCTGGGATCCTCTCTTAGTAGCTGCAATCCTCTCTCGAGAGCCAAGGCTTCTGCATAATTATTTGATTGATGCCCTAAAAACTCTGCATAGGCTAGAATGATGCAGCCTAGGTGATCCCTGATGACCCCTCCTGCACCAGCCTTACCCAAATTTCCTTTGGAAGCCCCATCAAAGTTCAACTTAATCCAGCCTTTGGGAGGTGGAATCCACCTAGCTTTGTCCTTAGGGTTCACCTTAGGTAGCATCATGGTTTCCTCTAGGGATTCTCCGAGATAATGGAGGATGGCTAGCTCCATGGCTCTCGAGGGAGGCCCAGGGTAGGAAATAAGCTGAGAGTTCTCACTAGCGAAGGCCAAGGCCTTGGATGCCACCGAGAGGGGATCCCTGGGTGGCCCCGAGAAAGCCCTCCTATTTTGCTCTAACCATATCTACCACACAAGGTGGGAGAGACACAGTGACCATAGGGATCTGAGCTTGGAATTGGAGAAGGGTTTTGGCCATTGAGTGAAGAGGTTGAAAATGGTCTGGGGCGGGACCCACTACACTTGGAAAATGCTGAGGATGTGACCAAGGGCTTCAGATGAGAACCTGCAGGAGCAAAAGATATGATCAGTGTTTTCCCAGGAAGAGAGGTAGAGATAGCAGTGATTGGGGATCATGAATCCTCTCTTGGCTAGGTTCTCGATCGTGAGGATCTTGTTTTGAATAGCTGTCCAAATGAAAAACCTGATCTTGGGGATGATCTTGGGTTACCAAACCAGGTTGAAAGGGATGCTCGGCACTGGGAATGGCCTGAGGGTAGAGTAGGCCGATTTGATAGTGTAGGCTCCACTACTAGTATCCTTCCAAATAGGCCTATCCTTGATAGCTTCTGAAGGGATGGTGTAAGCTTGGAGGAGTCTGGATAGGGTGGCAACTTGCTCAAGGAGAGTTTCCACTTCAATGGTTCTCCATCTTGGTCGACCTGCTCCATGACATATGAAGTCCCCCACTTTGCTTCCCATGGAATTTAAGGTGAAAGGTGCCAGACCCACCAACTCTCTACTTTGGCTTAGAGGTTTCTCTTGAATCCACATATCCTACCAAAATTCAATAGTGTTCTCGTTCCCCAGTATCCAACCAGTTCCTTTCTAGATGAGCCTTCTGGTCTGGACAATGGCATTCCAGAAAGCGGACCCATTTTGGGGCCCTTGGTTGTCCAAGAAACTATGTCCCTGCAGGTATTTCCCTTTGATGATTTTGATCCACTCAGTGCTGTAGTTGGAGAAGATCCTCCAAGCATGCTTACCCAAGAGGGCCAAGTTCATGAGATCCACCCTTCTAAGCCCAATACCGTCATTGGCTTTATTATGACACACCTTGTCCCAGGCCACCAATGGGATCCTTTTTTTGTCTTCACTCCTTGACCAAAGAAACCATTTTTGGATCTGCTCAATCTTGGAGCTAACCTTGGTAGGGATCCTGAATACAGACATAAAGTAGAGTGGGATACTTTGAAGGTAAGCTGAGGTGAGGGTGGCTTTAGCTACCTAGGAAAGGAGGTGGCCTTTCCAAGAGGCTAACTTTTTGCTGATTCTATCTATGACATTGTTCCACATGGGGGCAACCGGTCTCCCAAAAAATAGAGGGAGCCCTAGGTAGGTTGAGGGCAGCCCTTTAGAGGAGCAACCTAGGATCCTAGTGATCTTGACCTAGTGGGGTAGAGGAGTGAAAAGGAAATAGACCTTACTTTTGGTAAAATTGACCTTCTGCCCGACGACTTCTTCATAGAGGAGCAGGATGTGCTTGATGGTTCTCACTTGGGGCACTAAGGCTGAAGTCACCAGGATAGTATCATCAAAAAATATTGGTGAGTGACTGTAGGTGATCTAGGAGCAGCCCTGATCCTTGAAATGAGCCCCTTATTGGTGATATCTTTGATGGATCTTCCCAACGCTTTGGCTAGAATAATGAACAGAATGGGGGACAGGGGATCTCCTTGTCGAAGTCCTCTAGAGCTAGGGAAGAACCATGCGGGGGAGCCGTTAACCAAGATAGAAAACCAAGCTGATGGACCTCTGTCCAAAGGAGATGTTGATCCCCTAAATATAGTTTGTGGATCTCTATCCATAGGAGAACTCCTTCTCCTCTACTCTGGTTGGTGATCCTCTAGAAGACTACTGCCTCCACTGCACTGGCTTGTGGATCTCTCTCCATTGAAGACTCTTGTCCCCACTCAGAAGACCTATCCTCACTACCCTGGCTGATGGATCTCTATCCACTGGAGACTACTGTCCTCTCTACTCTATCACCTCCAAAGCTCTATCTCAAATCTATACTAAACATAGTCCAGTCGGTCTAGCACAAATATTCTCAACAAGTCCACTCAAATCTACACTAAACATAGTCCAGTCGGTCTAGCACAAATCTGCTCAACAAGTCCACTCAAATCTACACTAAACACAGTCCAATCGGTCTAGCACAAATCTTCTCAACAAGTCCACATAGAACTTGCTCAAATCTGCTCAACAAGTTCACTCAGAACTTGCTCAAATCTTCTCAATAAGTCCACTTAAAACCTGCTCAAATATGCTCAATAGGTCCACTCATAACCTATCCAAATCTGCTCAATAGGTCCACTCAGAACCTGCTCAAATCTACTCAATATGTCCACTCAAAACCTTTCAAATATGCTCAATAGGTCCACTTAGAACCTATCCAAATCTTCTCAATAAGTCCACTCAGAACCTGTCCAAATATTCTCAACAAGCTCACTCATAACTTGTCCAAATCTTCTCAACAAGCTCACATAGAACTTGTCCCAATATGCTCAATAAGTCCTCTCTAGAACTTAACCAAATATGTATTGTAAGCTTCTACAAAAGCTCACACAAAATTAGTCCACAAGTCTTCTCAAAGACTTGCCTCAAATCTTCTTAACAAGTCCACACATAGAACTTGTCCAATCTCATAGAAGCATAAAGAGAATTGTTAGAGACTCAATATGTTCTACTCTCAATGCACAATCACTTTCAAAATTTTCTCAATCTCATAGAAGCATAAAGAGAATTGTTAGAGACTCAATATGTTCTATACTCAATGCACAATCACTTTCAAAATTTTCTCAATCTCATAGAAGCATAAAGAGAATTGTTAGAGACTCAATATGTTCTATACTCAATGCTCAATCACTTTCACAACTCAAATCAGAATGTAGAATAGTTTGTTTTATGGAACTTGAACAATCACTTCATACAACCACTTGACTAGGCTCAACCAACTCAACTCAATCAATTGCTTAATGAAACTCCCCTTTCTCACAAACCCTAGTCCAAGCATATATCAACCAACTCAAAATATTTCCAACAATGCTCAACAACAAATCTCACATAACAATGATACTCATGTTCTTTTCAAAAACCCTAGTTCAAGTTCTTTGCACAATAACTCACTTCAACAACAATGCTTATAAAACAATCTTCATATAACAATGATACTCATGATCTTTGCAAAACCCTAACTCAAGTTCTTCACACAACCAATGGCTTCAACAACTATGCTTATCAAACAAGGTTTTAATCACAACTCTTAATTCCAGAAAACCTTGAAGCATTAACTCAAGCACTTTCGAAAAGGAAACCCTAATCAAATCCTTTTCACTCCAAAATTTATTTTTTAGTAAGCCAATCAATCAACTCAACCAAGGAAGAATTTGCCCATACCTTTTTGCTTGACAAGGAGTTGATCTCACAAATCTGCCACACTCACAATTACTTCTTTGCCAATCTCAATAAGGGTTAGAAGATAATAATTTCCTCAACAAAACACAATACAAAATGATATCAAAATTACACCTTATCACTCCAACTTAAAAATAATATTCACCATAATCTTCTTTAATAGAAAAACCCTTATTAAAATAAAATCAATGCTCAATAGTCTTAATTCTCCAATATATCAATATATTAATTAAGACTTTAATAAACAATTAAAATAAAAACCTCCTTATTACTCCTAATAACAATACTCAAATACCACCACTTATCCAATAATTAATCCTTCTAAATTTTCACTTAACAACCCTTATAACTCCAACATAGGCAAATAATCATAAAACCTTAAACACCCTTATACCTCCAACTTTAGGCAGATAATAAAAGTTTTAATCAAAAATATTTACCTTGCATTCAGGGGGAATCGAACCCTCAACTATGCCCATGACGTGCACCTTAACCACGGCCTCAAATGCCGCATGAGCTACGTGCTCATTTGAAACCAACGAAGCACCATGTGCTTCAAGTAGTGCTCCCTCTGCCCTTGGCAAAAACAATGTGCACCTTGGGCACCTTTCAATCAACACGATCTCCAATGCAGCCACCACATTTCAAACGTAGGCTCTCTTGCAAACAAATATTTTTGCACTTGCCCACTCGCCACTAGGCCATACTGCTCGGTTGGCCTTCAAACAATTAATGCTTCCCTTTTTAAATTGTTCGTTGTACATGAAAATCAAAATCTCACGAGCTCTTCTTCCTTTTCGCATGCCAATTAATAATTCGAGCAAGGATAATGTTTATGCCCTTTGGGCAAGGTATTTATATTTGCTTTCTCCACTCCTTGGAGAACGTCGACGCTTCCAAAGACTCTCCTTCCATGATGTCGGTGAAGGTTTAATAACTTTATAAGGTGCTTCGAATGCCTTTGCCTCCAAACCCAACTTTGGGTTTATGAAATATAATTAAACTTTATAAAACCCACTTTGATTTATAAAATATTATAATGAAAATTATAAATATTTTATTTGGGGTTTTCACCATATCACTTTAATATTATAATAACAATTATTATAATATTATATCCTTTTGATGCCTTGGATAAATTGCTTCCTTGGGGTACCTTGACCCATTCTCTTGGGTGTAAAATATAGATATTTAAACCCATCATGAATTTCATTAAACTTCCACTTGCACTTGAGCTGAGCTATCACCTGGCACCTTGACATCAATGACAACTAATTTTGGACATCAATGACAACTGCTCAAAATGTCCAACAATCTCCCCCTTTGTCATTGATGGCAACCCAAATTCTTTTTACTAAAATCTTGACTTCTTCTTCTGTGCTGCTCCCCCTGGGACACTGCTCCCCTTGGCTCAATGCTCTCTCAAATATCAAATCTCTCCCCTATACTCAAATCTCTCTCCCCCTTTGACATCAATGGCAAAGGGTCACCTTTGGGGCTCAAGGCTAAGAATGAGCCTCTTAGCTTAGCCCCTCCCCCACCTTCTGTTAAGGTGGTTAATTCTGGGGTGGGAGTATTTCTACTCCCAGAAAGCATTGTTCTTTACCTTTATCCTCTTCTCTTCTTTTCTAAATTTTTTGAATCCTCTGACTATTTCTATCCATGTCATATGTTCCTGTTCCTATTCTTATTCTTGTTCACATCCATGTTCTTGTTCCTATTCTTGTCCATGTTCACATCCATGTTCTTGTTCCTGTCCTGTTCCTATTCCTATTCATATCCATATTCTGTTCCTATTCCTGTTCTTATTTATGTTCAAGTTCCTGTTCATACCTGTCTCTGGAATGTCTGCTCTACACCACTTTGTTGTATGACCATCATTATTGCACTTATAACACTTAATGTTATTATTCCTTGGAGGTGCAAATGTCTTAGGATTTCTCCTAGTGAAGCCATATCTTCTTCTGTCATTAACCCTGCAATTCAATGCCTTGTGACCAAACTGATTACATGAGTAACAATACCCATGAAAAAGTTGTATGTTCCCATATTCCTATTTTTCATGTGTCCTGCATTGTGAAGCCATGTGCCCAAACCTGTGACATGAAAAGCATCTTCCATTGAAGCTTCCTTGTCTTGACCTCATTGGTCTCCTATTCTGATTGTTGTTCCATCTGTATCTTCTTTGTGCATTGTTCCTATTTTTGTTGAATTCTCTATTGTCCAACCCATCCTCTGATGTCTCACTTTATTTTACACTGTCTTCTTCTGAAGTATCTTCATCTGAGGTTTCTTCTCCTCCAAAACTTGAAGTTGACTCTCCTTCCCATTTCTTTTGAACCTGTTCAAATCCAAGACTTGTTTTGCTTGATGTAGTCTTTTGTGTCTTGATGAACTTATCCAAGTTCTTTGAGCTATTTTTAAATCCTTTCATCTTGATCTTGGAGTCCTCTAAGTCTTATTTTAGTAGTGCCACTTCTTGTGCTAACTTCTCACATTCCAAGATCTTTGCTTCTAACTTATCTTTGAACCTTTTTGCCTTAGCCTTTGATTTTTCTAAATCCTCTATAAGCAATCTTCTCTCTTCATCACATTCTTGAAATCGAATTTCAAGTTTAGAGTGTTGCTTCCTTACCTTATTTACGGTGTCAAGGGCATAGATAAGTTCTCCCTTGAGATCATAACCATTCTCTTCTGAATAATCCTCTATTTTTTTACCTTTGTCCACATATTTACTCTCTTTTGGCTTGTCTTCTATAGGATCACTTACTTCTTCTTCTAATGCCATTAGAAGATTTTCATCTGGTCCTTCAAGTGCATTCTCATACTCATCATCACTAAAGCTATAACCATCCCTTGTACAATCATCTTCAAGATGTCCAAAGTTACCACATCTAAAACACTTGAGAATAACTAGAGTTTTCTTAACTGGTTCTTTTTCTTTAATCATAAACAGAACTTCATCTCTATCATTATCTGAAACACTAGCATCACTATCACTTGAGTACTTACTTGCATTATCCGCATAGTAGCTCCTCTTTTGTCTTTGAAAGAACTTATTTCCTTGTCTACTTTGTCCATCCTTGCCTTTCTTTTGATGCTTATCCTGCCTATATCTTTCTGATTCCTTGTATCTATGATCCTATTTTTCTTCACCATTGTTGTTCTTTGGTTCTCGAAAATCTATTGCAAAATATCCATACTTTCCATAATTGAAACACTTAATAGATCTTAGATCTATGGATCTTCTGGAACCTTTATTTCTTCTACCATAATTAGCTTCTTCATCACTAGATGACTCATTGCTTGATTCTGACTTCTTACCCTTTGTCTTATTGGTTGCTTTGAATGTTGCTTCCTTCTGGGACATAGGATATTTTGTTCTTATCTCAAATGTTGTGAGCATACCAAGCAACTTATCTCTTGTCAAAGTATCACCATCTATTGATACTTCTATAGCAGAAACTTGTTCACTGAATATTTTTGGAAGAGATCTTAAGACTTTATCACAAACATCATATTCATCAATCTTCATACCAAGTCCTCGCATATCATTAACAACCTCATCAATTCAAATTAGGTAAGCACTAATATTTTCCTCTTCGTTCATTCTTAATTCTTCAAGTTGTCTTTTGAGATTTTGACTCTTTGCTTTCTTGACACTTTTATCTCCTTCATATATGTTTTGCAATTTATCCCACATTTCTTTTGTAGTGTTACAATGCATAACTTTCATAGACTCTATTCTATGCAAACCTCTCACAAGTGCATTCATTGCTTTTGAATTATAGTGTTGTAGAAGCTTACCTTCCTTATCTGTAGGAGGATTGATTAAGGGATCATATCCAAATTCCACTGATTCCCAAATTTCATTGCCAAGAGCCATCAGGTAGATCTTCATCATCATACTCCAATACATATAGTCACTTCCATAAAATATTGGTGCTGAATTATTTGAGGACACTTCCTTAGGATCCATTATGTTCTTGTTAGCTTTTCCTTCAAGTTGTTAAACTCTTCTGAAGGCACCCGCTCTGATACCAATTGAAGAACACAAGCTTATACTGAGAGGGGGTGAACAGTATAAGAGCACTTTTTACTTTTCTTTCCAAATCAATATTATGCAATGTATAGATAGCAATATCAACAATAGTAATCAAAGCAATGCACAAATCACCACACACAATAGAGACACAGTTTTAATGTGGTTCACCCAAATATGGCTACCTCCATAGAGAAAATATTTCTCAAATAATCTCTTGGGAATCCTTCCCAATTACAATGTTTATGGACCTCTTGTCCAAAGGAGATGTTGATCCCCTAAATCTGGTTTGTGGATCTCTATCCATAGGAGAACTCCTTCTCCTCTACTCTGGTTGGTGATCCTCTAGAAGACTACTACCTCCACTACACTGGCTTGTGGATCTCTCTCCACTGAAGACTCTTGTCCCCACTCAGAAGACCTGTCCTCACTACCCTGGTTGATGGATCTCTATCCACTGGAGACTACTTTCCTCTCTACTCTATCACCTCCAAAGATCTATCTCAAATCTGTACTAAACATAGTCTAATCGATCTAGCACAAATCTTCTCAACAAGTCCACTCAAATCTACACTAAACATAGTCTAGTTGGTCTAGCACAAATCTTCTCAACAAGTCCACTCAAATCTACACTAAACATAGTCCAATCGGTCTAGCACAAATCTTCTCAACAAGTCCACATAGAACTTGCTCAAATCTTCTCAACAAGTTCACTCAAAACTTGCTCAAATATTCTCAATAGGTCCACTTAGAACCTATCCAAATATGCTCAATAAGTCCACTCAAAACCTGTCTAAATCTTCTCAATAGGTCCACTTAGAACTTGCTCAAATCTGCTCAACAAGTCCACTCAGAACTTGTCCAAATCTGCTCAACATGTCCACTCAGAACCTATCTAAATATACTCAATAGGTCCACTTAGAACCTGTTCAAATATTCTCAATAGGTTCACTTAAAACTTATCCAAATCTGCTCAACAAGTTCACATATAACTTGTCCCAATATGCTCAATAAGTCCTCTCTAGAACTTAACCAAATATGTATTGTAAGCTTCTACAAAATCTCACACAAAATCAGTCCACAAGTCTTCTCAAAGACTTACCTCAAATCTTCTTAACAAGTCCACACATAGAACTTGTCCAATCTCATAGAAGCATAAAGAGAATTGTTAGAGACTCAATATGTTCTACTCTCAATGCACAATCACTTTCAAAATTTTCTCAATCTCATAGAAGCATAAAGAGAATTTTTAGAGACTCAATATGTTCTATACTCAATGCACAATCACTTTTAGAATTTTCTCAATCTCATAGAAGCATAAAGAGAATTGTTAGAGACTCAATATGTTCTATACTCAATGCTCAATCACTTTCACAACTCAAATCAGAATGTAGAATAGTTTGTTTTATGGAACTTGAACAATCACTTCATACAACCACTTGACTAGGCTCAACCAACTCAACTCAATCAATTGCTTAATGAAACTCCCCTTTCTCACAAACCCTAGTCCAAGCATATATCAACCAACTCAAAATGTTTCCAACAATGCTCAACAACAAATCTCACATAACAATGATACTCATGTTCTTTTCAAAAACCCTAGTTCAAGTTCTTTGCACAATAACTCACTTCAACAACAATGCTTATAAAACAATCTTCATATAACAATGATACTCATGATCTTTGCAAAACCCTAACTCAAGTTCTTCACACAACCAATGGCTTCAACAACTATGCTTATCAAACAAGGTTTTAATCACAACTCTTAATTCCAGAAAACCTTGAAGCATTAACTCAAGCACTTTCGAAAAGGAAACCCTAATCAAATCCTTTTCACTCCAAAATTTATTTTTTAGTAAGCCAATCAATCAACTCAACCAAGGAAGAATTTGCCCATACCTTTTTGCTTGACAAGGAGTTGATCTCACAAATCCGCCACACTCACAATTACTTCTTTGCCAATCTCAATAAGGGTTAGAAGATAATAATTTCCTCAACAAAACACAATACAAAATGATATCAAAATTACACCTTATCACTCCAACTTAAAAATAATATTCACCATAATCTTCTTTAATAGAAAAACCCTTATTAAAATAAAATCAATGCTCAATAGTCTTAATTCTCCAATATATCAATATATTAATTAAGACTTTAATAAGCAATTAAAATAAAAACCTCCTTATTACTCCTAATAACAATACTCAAATACCACCACTTATCCAATAATTAATCCTTCTAAATTTTCACTTAACAACCCTTATAACTCCAACATAGGCAAATAATCATAAAACCTTAAACACCCTTATACCTCCAACTTTAGGCAGATAATAAAAGTTTTAATCAAAAATATTTACCTTGCATTCGAGGGGAATCGAACCCTCAACTATGCCCATGACGTGCGCCTTAACCATGGCCTCAAATGCCGCATGAGCTACATGCTCGTTTGAAACCAACGAAGCACCACGTGCTTCAAGTAGTGCTCCCTCTGCCCTTGGCAAAAACAACGTGCACCTTGGGCACCTTTCAATCAACATGATCTCCAATGCAGCCACCATATTTCGAATGCAGGCTCTCTTGCAAACAAATATTTTTGCACTTGCCCACTCGCCACTAGGCCACGCTGCCTGGTTGGCCTTCGAACAATTAATGCTTCCCTTTTTAAATTGTTCATTGTACATGAAAATCAAAATCTCACGAGCTCTTCTTCCTTTTCGCATGCCAATTAATAATTCGAGCAAGGATAATGTTTATGCCCTTTGGGCAAGGTATTTATATTTGCTTTCTCCACTCCTTGGAGAACGTCGGTGCTTCCAAAGACTCTCCTTCCATGACGTCGGTGAAGGTTTAATAACTTTATAAGGTGCTTCAAATGCCTTTGCCTCCAAACCCAACTTTGGGTTTATGAAATATAATTAAACTTTATAAAACCCACTTTGATTTATAAAATATTATAATGAAAATTATAAATATTTTATTTGGGGTTTTCACCATATCACTTTAATATTATAATAACAATTATTATAATATTATATCCTTTTGATGCCTTGGATAAATTGCTTCCTTGGGAGAATTAATTTGACCCATTCTCTTGGGTGTAAAATATAGATATTTAAACCCATCATGAATTTCATTAAACTTCCACTTGCACTTGAGCTGAGCTATCACCTGGCACCTTGACATCAATGACAACTAATTTTGGACATCAATGACAACTGCTCAAAATGTCCAACAAACATAAGGAAAATTTGGTGAACCTACCTCTGCAACACTACTCCCATGTTTGCTTGCCATAAAATATATTTGTGCTTAAATTTGAGGTTGTGTGAATATATGGTGCTCATTAGAAGGTTAGGAGTGCATGTAAGAATGAAATTGCAAATTAAAATTTGTATCCCCCATATAAATTTTTAAATATTTGACCATAAAAATGGTTTTCTATGTAGTATTTTATTGAGATTTGTAGGGGTATCACAAGGACAATGCTTCAAGAGATTTTGGCTTGCTCTATAATTTCTTGTGTACTCTAGTTTTGTTCATTTTGTACACCTAGCATGTTTTAGTACTTTAGCTATTTTTATAGGTAAACTCCTTTCATGTTGTATGGGGCAAGTAAAATTTAATTTATTTTGGTCAAAATTTTTAGGGGCATGTATAGGTAATGATCAAGTACATTTTTCTCTACATTCATATTTTTGGCCATGTTTTTGCTTTTTTTTTGTTTATTTAAAAAATTTGCAATTTTGCATGAACAATAGAAACAAAATTAACAAAAAAATTGTTTTAGCATTGTAGCATAGAATTTTTATTTCTATTGCTTCAAATAATACATATTAATCTTTTTATTTTTTTCTAAGGACTCACAAGTGGCTATCCATTGTGGTTTCCCTTTTAGTATTTAAGGAGGGGTAATATGTGTTTATAAAAAGAGCACAAAAAACTAACTTTGCAAATGGTGGAGAGTCTTGTCCCTGATACATATGGGATAGGGGTGGACTAAATTTGTTAGTCTTTAGGTAGGACAACAACAAACCATGTTGGTTGGTAGTTTTGCTTCACTTTCTTCACCCAATTTTCACCTATCTTCCATATTTCTTGGATATTTTTTCTTGTTTAACTTTTCTAAAACCCTAGAATAAGGATAGATTCATGATTAAAGGACATGTTTTTAGTGTCTCCCAAAGCATGCATCCTAAAAATTAATGGTTCCAAGATCACTACTTTAAGTGGGGATCATGGTTGTTGATTTAATTTTAGGGTTTTCAATACAATCATGATTCTAGTACAACCAAGGTTAATATAGTGTATCATTTAGGATAATAGTTGTGATTTTATCATTCCAAAATGAGTGTAATTCAGTAATCAAAATAAAAATATAATTTTTTTTTCATCCATTATAAATACCCATTTTATCTCCTCATTTTTTAAGAACACAAGATTATACTGAGAGGGGGGGTGAACAGTATAAGACCACTTTTTACTTTTTCTCTCAAACCAATATATGTAATGTAAAGATAGAAATATCAACAGTAGTAATAAAAGCAATGTACAAAGCACCACACACAATACAGACACCATAATTTATGTGGTTCACCCAATGCGGGCTACTCCATGGAGAAAATATTTTACTAAAATTTTCTCAGTTAATATCTTGGGAATCCTTTCCCTATTACAATGTTTATGGACCTCTGTCCAAAGGAGATGCTTATCCCCTAAATCTGGTTTGTGGATCTCTATCCACGAGAGAACTCCTTCTCCTCTACTCTGGCTGGTGATCTTCTAGAAGACTACTACCTCCACTACACTGGCTTGTGGATCTCTCTCCATTGAAAACTCTTGTCCCCACTCAGAAGACATATCCTCACTACCCTGGCTGATGGATCTCTATCCACTAGAGACTACTATCCTCTCTACTCTATCACCTCCAAAGCCCTATCTCAATTCTGTACTAAACACAGTCTAGTCAGTCTAGCATAGCTCTGCTCAACTCTTGTACTAAACAAAGTCCATTCGGTCTAGCACAAGTCCACTCAAATATGCACTAAACATAGTCCAATCAGTCTAGCACAAATCTACTCAATAGGTCCACTCAGAATCTACTCAAATATGCTCAATAGATCCACTCAGAACCTACTCAAATATGCTCAATAGATCCACTTAGAACCTGCTCAAATTTTCTCAATAGGTCCACTCAAAACCTGGTCAAATATGCTCAATAGGTCCACTCAAAACCTACTCAAATCTTCTCAACAAGCTCACACAGAACTTGTCCAAATCTGCTCAATAAGTCCTCTCTAGGACTTAACCAAATATTTATTGTAAGCTTCCACAAAAGCTCACACAAAATCAGTCCACAAGTCTTCTCAAAGACTTACCTCAAATAAACTTAACAAGTTCACACAGAACTTGTCCAATATCATAGAAACATAGAGAGAATTGTTAGAGACTCAATATGTTCTATACTCAATGCTCAATCACTTTCTCAACTCAAATCAATCTCATAGAAGCATAAAAATAATTGTTAGAGACTCAATATATTCTATACTTAAAACTCAATCGCTTTATCAACTCAACATCATAGAAGCATAAAGAGAATTGTTAGAGACTCAATATTTTCTATTCACACAACTAAATCTCTTTTACAACTCAAATCAGAATATAGAATAGTTTTTTTTATGGAACTTGAACACTCAATTCATTCATCCACTTGACTAGGCCCAATCAACTCTACTCAACCAATCACTCAAGAAGCAACTCTCACTCACAAATCCTAGTCCAAGCATGTAGCCCCAACTCAAAATAATTCCAATAATGCTTAACAAAAAATCTCACATAACAATGATACTCATGTTCTTTTCAAAATCTAGTTCAAGTTCTTTGCATAATCCAATGGTTTCAACAACAATGCTAATAAATCAATCTTCACATGAAAATGATACTCATGATATTTTCAAACTCTAGTTCAAGTTATTTGCATAACAACTCACTTCAACGACCATGCTTATCAAACAAGGTTTTAACTACAACTCTTAATTTCAAAAAACCTTGAAGCATTAACTCATACACTTTTGAAAAAGAAACCCTAATTAAATTATTTTCACTCCAATCTTAATTTTAAAGAAAGCCAATCAACCAACACAACCAAAGAAGAATTTCCTCATACCTTTTTGCTTAACAAGGAGTTGATCTCACAAATCTGCCACACTCACAAATTTATCTTTTCCAATATCAATAAGGGTTAGTAGACTTTAATAATAACACAATGCAAAATGATGACCCAAAATATACCATATTACTCCAACTCAAAACTAACATTCACCATAGCCTTCTTTTAATAGAAAAACTCTTAATGCTTAAAAGTCTTAATAGAAATTTAACTAAGACTTTAGTCAAACTTCTTATTACTACTAAAATAATAAATCTCAAATATCAATACTTCCAAAATTAATTAATGGCATAAGGTACTTCATAAAAATAACTTAACAATCCTTATTTCTCCCACAATTAAGATACTTTTACTATGCAAGTAAATATCACAAATGCTCCTCTTTCTAACCTTTTCACCTTAGGAAATAAACTTAGGATAAATAAAAATTTAATTTAATTCTAAGTACCTTAGCCTCAAGTGGGGCTTGAACCCATGTCAACCTCCCTTTGCGTGCCCTAGCCGTGGCTGCCAGCCGTGTGCACTAGGAACACGTTTGAAACTGATGAGAACCACGTGCTCCAAAACTTCCTCCACATGCAATGTTCGAAAAAAAAAATGGCACCTCCTTTGGCACTCAAAAACCAAGCATGAACCATGCCTCACATGGATCGAATGTAGGACCTGCCTTCCTCCACGCTTCTGCAAGCCAAGCTCTACCACCGAGCCACCGTGCCTAATGAGAATGAGATTTCAACTTCCATGTGTAACCTTCCACTTGGCGCTAAAGGAAAAAATTCTTTGTCCTCTCCTCAAATTGCATGTACGAATGAATAAACCGGGGACAAAGCTATTTTAAAAATATTAGGAGCGATCATCATTTTTTGAATGTAAACTTTAGTATATATATACACAAGCCTTCATGGTTTTCAACGTCAGCACATGAGCATGGAATAAGACGTCGGCTATAAAGGCTTAAAATACATTTAATTAAAACCAACCCAACTTTAGGTTTGGGTAAATAAAATTGCCATCAAGATTTCAAATGATTGCCTTAAACCCAACCTTGGGTTTTATAAAGAATACTTAAACCCTTTTATTTATTGAATATTATAATCAAAATTATAAATATTTTATTTGGGTTTTCTCAAAGTCACTTTAATAATACTATAATTATTATTATAATATTATACCTTTTCACTATCTTGGATAAATGCTTCCTTGGAAGAAGTAAAACCACTTTCTGACCCATGCTCTTGGGTGTTCACTGAAGATATTTTGACCCATTATGACTTCTATTAAACTTTGCACTCGAACTGGAGAAGAGCTATCACTGGCATATTGACATCAATGACAACTTTGAATTAGGGACTCAAAATATCCAACAATATCCCCCTTTATCATTGATGGCAACCCATATTCTTTTTACTGAAACTTTGACCTTTCTTTTTATTCTGCTCCCCTTGGGACATTGCTCCCCCTGGCTCAATGCTCTCTCAAATATCAAATCTCTCCCCATTACACAAATATCTCTCCCTTTGACATCAATGGAAAAGGGTCACATTTGGGGCTCGAGGCTAAGAATGAGCCTCTTAGCTTAGCCCCTCCCCCACCTCCTTTTGAGGTGGTTAATTTTAGGGTGGGAGTATTTCTACTCCCAAAAGGCATTGTTCTTTGCCTTTATCCTTTTCCCTTATTTTATAAATTTTTTGATTCCTCTGACTGTTTCTATCTATGTTATCATTTCTATTCCTGTTCCTATTTCTGTTCCTGTTCCTGTTCACATCCATATTCTTGTTCTTGTTCCTATTCATGTTCACATCCATATTCCTATTCCTATTCATATCCATGTTTCTATTCCTGTTCTTGTTCATGTTCATGTTCTTATTCCTGCTCATACCTATTTATGGAATTTCTGCTCTACACCAATTTGTTGTGTGACCATTATTATTGCACTTATAACACTTAATGATATTATTCCTTGGAGGTGCAAATGTCTTAGGATTTTTCCTAGTGAAGCCATATCCTCTTCTTTCATGAACCCTGCAATTCATTGCCTTATGACCAGAATGATTACATGAGTAGCAATACCCATGGAAAATTCGTCCATTCCATATTCTTGTATTTCATGTGTCCTACATTGTGAAGCCATATGCCCAAACCTGTGACATGAAAAACATCTCCCATTGAAGCTTCCTTGTTTTGACCTCATTGGTCTCCTATTCTGATTGTTGTTCCATATGTATCTTCTCTGTGCATTGTTCCTATCTTCGTTGAACTCTCTATTGTCCAAATATTCCTATGATGTCTAACTTAATTTTACACTGTATTCTTCTTAAGTATCTTTATCTGAAGTTTCCTCTTCAAAACTTGAAGTTGGCTCTCCTTCATGTTTCTTTTGATTTTGTTCAAAACAAAGACCTGTTTTGTTTTTTGACCTTCTTTGTACCTTGATTATCTTATCCATAATATTTGAGCTATTCTTGAATCCTTTCATCTTGATATTGGAGTCCTCTATATATTATTTTAATAGTGCCACTTCTTGTGCTAACTTCTAATATTCCAAGATATTTTCTTCTAACTTATCTTTGAACCTTTTTGCCTTAGCCTTTGATTTTTATAAATCCTCTATGAGCAATCTTCTCTCTTCATCATATTCTTGAAACTGAATTTCAAGTTTAGAGTGTTGCTTCGCACCTTCTTTACCATGTCAAGGGCATAGATAAGTTCTCCCTTGAGATCATATCCATTCTCTTCTGAATATTCTTCTTTTTTTTGCCTTTGCCCACATCATTAATTTTTTTTGGCTTGTC
The DNA here is from genome assembly GCA_028583015.1 of Wollemia nobilis. Taxonomy (NCBI): domain Eukaryota; kingdom Viridiplantae; phylum Streptophyta; class Pinopsida; order Araucariales; family Araucariaceae; genus Wollemia; species Wollemia nobilis. The sequence continues at coordinate 9,826,924 of JAQPPZ010017210.1, read as the reverse complement.
TTCTATAGGATCACTTCTTATTCTAAAGCCATTAGAATATTTTCATCTCATCCTTTAAGTGCATTATCATATTCATCATCACTGAAACTATAACCATATATTGTACAATCATATTCAAGGTGTCCAAATTTACCACATATAAAACATTTGAGAATAACTGGAGTCTTTTTCTTAACTGGTTATTTTTCTTCAATCATAAATAGGACTTCATATCTATCATTATATGAAGAACTAGCATCACTATCATTTGAGTACTTACTTGCATTATCCGTATAGTAGCTCTTCTTTTATCTTTGGAAGAACTTCTTTCCTTGTCTATTTTGTCCATACTTGATTTTCTTTTGATGCCTATATCTTTCTGATTCCCTGTACCAATGATCATGTTTTTATTCACCATTGTTATTTGGTTCTTTACAATATGTTGCAACATGTCTATAATTTCCACAATTGAAACACTTAACAGATCTTAGATCTATGGGTCTTCTGGAACCTTTATCTCTTCTACCATAATTGGCTTATTCATCACTAGAAGACTCATTGCTTGATTTTGACTTCTTACCCTTTGTTTCCTTGTTTACTTTGAATGCAACCTCCTTTGGAGGGATATGATATTTTGTTATTATCTCAAAGGTTGTCAGCATGCAAGGCAAATAATTTATTGTCAGACAATCACTATCAATTGATGTTTCTATAGCAAAGAATTTTTTCATTGTACCTTTTTGGAAGAGTTTTCAAGATCTTATCACAAGCAGTAGATTCATCAACCTTCATTCCAAGTCCTCTCATCTCATGTACAAGTTCATAAATCTTACTAAGATAGTCATGTTTTCATCATATTGCATTCTCAAATTTTCAAATTCTCCTTTGATATTTCTAATCTTAGCTTTCCTAACACCTTTATCTCTTTCGTTTATGTTATGTAGTAGTTCCCACATTTATTTTATTGTTTTACAATCCATAACCTTCATAGATTCTTATCTACACAACTCTTTTATAATTGCACTCATAGATCTTGAATTTGCATGTATTAGAAGCTTACATTCCTTATCTACAAGAGGATTGATTGCTGGATCATATCCAAATTCCACTACATCCCAAAATTTATTTCCAAGTGCCATTAGGTGAAATCTCATCAACATACACCAATACAAGAAGTCACTTCCATCAAAGACTGGTGCTGTATTATATAAGAACCCACCCCTTTGATTATTTTGATCCATTATGTTATTGACCACTTTACCTTCAAGCTGTCAAACTCTTCTGAAGGAACCCGCTCTGATACCCATTGAAGAACATAAGCTTATACTAAGAGGGGGGTGAACAGTATAAGATCACTTTTTACTTTTTCTCTCAAACCAATATATGTAATGTAAATATAGCAATATCAATAGCAGTAATCAAATAAATGTACACAACACCACACACAATAGAGACACCATAATTTACATGGTTCATCCAATGCAGGCTACTCCATGAAGAAAATATCTTGGGAATCCTTTTCCTATTACAATGTTTATGGACCTCTATCCAAAGGAGATGTTGATCCCCTAAATTTGGTTTGTCGATCTCTATCCATGGGAGAACTCCTTTCCCTCTACTTTGGTTGGTGATCCTCTAGAAGACTATGGCCTCCACTACACTAGCTTGTGGATCTCTCTCCACTAAAGACTCTTGTCCCCACTCAGAAGACCTATCCTCACTGCCCTAGCTGATGGATATCTATCCATTGGAGACTATTATCCTCTCTACTCTGTCACCTCCAAAGCTCTATCTCAATTCTATAATAAATACAATCCAGTCGGTCTAGCACAACTCTGCTCAACTCTTATACTAAACACAATCCAGTTGGTATAGAACAAGTCCACTCAAATCTACACTAAACATAGTCCAATCGATCTAGCATAAATCTGCTCAATAGGTCCACTCAAAACCTGCTCAAATATGATCAATAGATCCACTTATAACCTGCTCATATTTTCTCAATAGGTCCACTTATATGATGCTCAAATATTCTTAATAGGTCCACTCAAAACCTGCTCAATAGGTCCACTTAGAACCTTCTCAAATATACTCAATAGGTCCACTCAGAACCTGCTCAAATTTTCTCAATAGGTCCACTCAGAACCTGCTCAAATCTACTCAATAAGTCCACTTAGAACCTGCTCAAATCTACTCAATAGGTCCACTTAGAACCTTCTCAAATATACTCAATAGCTTCACTCAGAACTTGCTCAAATATTCTCAAAAATCTCACACATAACTTGTCCAAATTTTCTCAATAAGTCCTCTCTAGGACTTAACCAAATATTTATTGTAAGCTTCCACAAAAGCTCACATAAAATTAGTCCACAAGTCTCATCAAAGGCTTACCTCAAATCAGGTTAACAAGTCCACACAAAACTTGTCCAATCTCATAGAAACATAGAGAGAATTGTTAGAGAATCAATATGTTCTATACTCAATGCTCAATCACTTTCTCAAATCGAATAAATCTCATAGAAGCATAAAGAGAATTGTTAGAGAATCAATATGTTCTATACTCAAAACTCTATCACTTTCTCAACTCAACATCATAGAAGCATAAATAAAATTGTTAGAGACTCAATATGTTCTATTCATGCAACTCAATCTCTTTTACAACTCAAATAAGAATATAGAATAGTTTATTTTATGGAACTCGAACAATCACTTCATTCATCCACTTGACTAGGTCCAATCAACTCTACTCAACCAATCACTCAAGAACCAACTCTCACTCACAAACCATAGTCCAAACATGTAGCCCCAACTCAAAATATTTCAAAAAATGCTTAACAACAAATATCACATAAGAATGATACTCATGTTATTTTCAAGCTCTAGTTCAAGTTCTTTGCACAATCCAATGGCTTCAAAAACAATGCAAATAAATCAATCTTCACACAACAATGATACTCATGATATTTTCAAACCCTAGTTCAAGTTATTTGCATAAAAAATCACTTCAACAACCATGTTTATTAAAAAAGGCTTTAAATACAACTCTTAATTTTAGAAAACCTTGAAGCATTAACTCATACACTTTTGAAAAGGAAACCCTAATCAAATCCTTTTCACTCCAATCTTAATTTTCAAGAAAGCCAATCAACCAACACAACCAAAGAAGAAACCTAACAAAATGGACTCCAATCACATAACATAAATGCAATATAATGGAAGAAACCTACAAATTGATATTCTTATCATTCTTGAATTCACACCCCTTCTCCAAAAGAATACAATCCATCATATAGCCACCGAAAACCAAAGAAACCCTAAAAACATATTTTTTCCTAAAAACTACTAAAAATAGAAATGAGTCGGATTGCACCCAAATTTGGTGCACATATCTCTCTTACAATAATGAACCTTAATTTAAAATATTAGGTCTCAACTTAAGGTATAGCAAAATATAATAAACTTCTAACATTAAAAAAAATCCAAAAATCTCGGGAACCTATTCAAAAAGCTAATTTTGTGACACTAGATGGAGGAGTTAGGTCCCGAAAGTATATTTTATGGAGGGTTAGGTGCATCAGAGATGGGCTTGATGTAGAACATGCATGCAGAACCACCTATTAAATTTCAAGGCAAATGGGCGTACGGTTCACAAGTTATGGCTCCGACAAGGTGCATCAGTATATATACACATGCCTTCATGGCTTTAAATGTCGGTGCATGAGCATGGAATAAGACGTCGGTGGTAAAGGCTTCAAATAATTTTAATTAAAACCAACCCAAATTTAGGTTTGGGTAAATAAAATTACCATCAAGCTTTGAAGTGTTTGCCTTAAATCCAACATTGGGTTTTTTAAAGAATACTTAAACCCTTTTATTTATAAAATATTATAATCAAAATTATAAATATTTTATTTAGGTTTTCTCAAAGTCACTTTAATAATATTATATATTTTTTCTATCTTGGATAAATGCTTCCTTGGAAGAAGTAAAACCACTTTCTGACCCATGCTCTTGGGTGTTCACTAAAGATATTTTGACCCATTATGACTTCCATTAAACTTTGCACTCGAACTAGAGAAGAGCTATCACTGGAAGCTTGATATCAATGACAAATTTGACTTAGGGACTCAAAATTTCCAACAATTTTATCATCATGCCTTAAAATATCATGTCATATCATACATTAATTTGCTCTTCATTATTTATAACATTGCTCTCAAATTTTTTGCCCCTATTGCTTCAACAACATATGACCTTTTTATTTTCTCTCTCACCCTTGTAGGTACAACTGAATCCATCGATCTCTAATTTTTGAGGCACCTTGTAGGTACCTTTCATGGAAGATGAGATGCTCTACTAGGATTTTGTATCCAAAGGCCAATTACTGCCACTCGAGAAATGATTTTTGAGGCACATCGTATCTATTGCATATAATAGAGGTATAATCTCTCCTTTACTACTATGGTGACATAGCAAGAAATATAGATTAGAAGTGAATATTCTATTGTAATTATATTATAAATGGTATGGTCCTTGATGCCCTAAGAGTCAAATAATTTATTTTATAACATTAGGATTAGCCCTAGCTTTTGCTTTTTTGAATGATCTTAGTTGAGTATATTTTGAATACCCTATTTTAAATTCTACTTAGATTAAATTAGTTTCAACTCTAATTGCTTAGTTATTACTTATTTATCTTGATTTAAGTATTTTGGTATATCTTGTATTAATTCTTATATATGTATGAGATATCCCCTTTTACTTGCAAGAATTATAATTACTTAAAAAAATGTTACCTTTGATGATTCATATTCTTATAGCACCATAGGGACCTATATCAATTATTTTGAGTATTCCTTACCATATCATAGTGTTCATACTAATGTCCATTCTGAATCAATTGATATTAGGCCTTTTTTTGATGAGTTATATTCCATTGATTTTTTTACTTTACATGTTACAATTATTTTCCCATATACTAATTTTCCAATTGAGTTGTTTGATCCTCCTTTGTTGATCATTTTTTTATAGATATTTTATTTAATTTTTTATGATTTTGATCCTATACCTAAGTGAGCTACGACTACATTCAGGCCATGGAGCTAATATTACAACAAGAATATCATTGAAAAACCCTGAACTTATGATTTTATTGCAAATGGATATTAATGGATACCTAATTGAATACACTTAGGAAATAGATGTACCAAGTGGAAGAATATTATGTAAATAGTTTTGTTCTCTCATTACTTATGGGTAGGAATATTATTTTTTAAAAATAATTTTATAAAACCATGTTTGATGATTATGGTTAAATTGAAAAACAATAAGGACTATCCTATTATAAATGAATTTTTGCCATTCAAGCATCCACAAGAGCTAGCTGAGTGCCCACCAAAGCCAGTAGAGTGCTTCTAAGCATTTTTGGTTATCCTTGAGCACCCACTAGCTTCTCATGCACTAGGTCTACAACCCTACGACCCTCGAGCACTATTAGGGTATCTTCCCAACTATCACTGACATAATTTATGTAAGAAAAAATAGAAATAGAAGGTTTATTGACAAGGTAATAGTTCTGTGCATTTATTTTCATATTCTTATGCTTTGTTTAAAATTTTATTATAGTATCTAGGGTTAGTGATTTTATTCTGAGGGTCTCATGCAATGGAGCCCTCACAGGTGTTACTAATATTTGTTATTGTTTACTGTGTGTAGGTATAAGAATCATACATTTGGTAGTTTTTGAAGCTAGGGTGTCCCTATCTAGGATATATAAACCCACTCGTAACCTTGTTGGGATCATACAAGCGTGAAGACACCAGTCATTATTTTCAACTAGGGTTTTGGAGAACCCTAGTAATCTGTAATTTTTGTATCAACATAAGCATTCTAATACCCTACATTTGGGACATACTGATTGTAACATTTGAGATCCACCCACAACAATAAAGAGTTTATCTATTTTTATACAATAATTGTGTCTTATGATCTTACTATTATTTTATATCATTATTGTATTTGTGTTGCTTGATTTATGATTCACAGTTTATGTTAAACTCTTGGATCATTTGAGTTATGGCATATAAATTAAAGGAATGTGTATTTTATAACGTTATGTCAAGTATTTGAGCTAAGCAAAATTTGGATTTTATTTTAATTAAGATGCATCCTTGTTTAACTAATATAGATTTTGGATCAATTAGATGATGACAATTGATTTGATTAGAGTGCTTCTGAGATTTATGTTGCTTTACTTTAGGAGTATGTTTTTAAGTGCAATAGAATAAATTCTAGAGATATGGTTATCTTGGGTTGGTTAGAATATTTGGTGGGACCCAAGTCAAATAAAATTCCAATCCTTGGAGGAGTTATGTGAATGCAATAACTAGGTAGATATGAGTCTTAGGAGTTGCAAGAATGTAATAGCTAAGAACTCATGAACCTAGAAGGAGTTGTGTGAATACAATAGCTAGGTTTCTTGTGAATCATTGCACCTTGAATGAGTAGGATCAAGTGTATCCCATATAGGAGTTATGGGACCCTTAAAAAGACAATGGTGGTGGTTTCTTGAACATGTAGGTTTGCATAATCATTTTCAATACTAGGTGAGTGGTATTGAATCCCATAGAGGTGTGGTAACTAAGCACCAAGGCTTTATGCTTGAATAAACCACCTAGATGGACTTAAGGTTTTGTTAGGGAATAGACATTCCATTTTAAGTGTTATGGGACTTAAAGGATAATCCCCATGTTGTGGTTACATTGGGAAAATTAGGGGGACCACATTGACATCCTTCTAAATGATGAGGTTTAGGAAGGTAAACCATAAAAAACTACAAGGGGTTGGCCACTCCTATCCACTGAGTGTTGTTTGTAGTAACATATAATTCAAATGTGGTGAAGCCTTGAGAATGCTGAAAGAAAAATATTAGGAAATCTTGAGAACCTTACTTGTGTTAGGTTTCAAAAGAAAAAAAAAAAATTATCTCTCTAGGGTTGTAAATTTTGGGTTTTTATAGTTGGTATATGATATCTAGGTCATAGGTCTAGAATATTACATGGAGTGTGCTTAGGATGAGTCTTGACTTGATGTGATACTTGAGAAAGATACCTTGTAGAGAGGCAAGTATGACCTTGATCATATCTATTGAGAGATAATGATCTATGTTATTTCAAAAGAGAATAAAACTAACTAATTGTAAGTACAATTAAGAGAAATTGTAACTTACCCAACTCATTTATATGGATAGGAGATGGTACCTATATTGAGGTCTTCCAAGAGGGTGGAGCTAGTGTTGCAAAAGGATATTGTAATATAGTCACCTAAAAAATTAGTGAGAATAAATAATCATGGTAAGGAATCGAGAAAGGTAGAGAGATCTAACAAGGAAATTGGTAGGTCAAGGGATTCCAAAAGGAGTATGGTAGATACCACCTTCGTATTTTAAAGAATTCAAGAGTAATTAAGATAACTTACATCCATGGACATATCATTGCAAAATAAGATGGAACATCATCAAATAATGTTAGAAAAGTTGTTCAAACATGATATTAGAAATAATAAAGGGAAATCAAGTAAGGAACTCAAAGTCAAGAGAAAGGCAATATCCCAACCACCCAAGTCAAGTACTCACTATGAAAAAGATGCTCCCGACAAGAACAATAAAGTAATAATATAGATAACCAAGCACATCGAGTTTTTGTAGCTACCAGGAGTCAAACTCAAGGTGGACAAGCTACACCATTATTACTAAATGGTAATATTTTTGATAAATATTTTAATGGATAGAGGAGCTATAGATAGTTTTATTTCCACTAGTATTATCAAGGATATGTTAGAAGGATGTGGATTTTTGGCACAAGGGTGGAAATTTGAGTATGGTATTGGATAGACCTACTTAGTGGATCAATTTTTACCTATAGCTAAGATAAATCTACCTAATGGGTCCACTATATGGAAATTATATGTGGCATCCCTCCATGCTTTTGATATTATCCTAGGAATGGATTGGTTGAAGGCTTATGGAGACTTAATAAAATTTCAAGATAGGTGGATGGATTACATTGACAAGGACAAGAGGAGAGTAAGAGTTCAAAGTAGTCAAGGTTCTTTTCAACCTCACATATTTTTAGCTATGAATTTAATGAAGACCATTAAAAGATATGTCATCAATATTAATAGAAATTTTTGAGCAAGAGGATATGAGAAAATATTTGAGAAACATCCAATATTGCATGAATTTAGGGATGTATTTCCAAAATACCTTCTAGGACTACCACCTCAATAGGAATTTGACTTCTCTATTGATTTAACGTTAGGGGTTGAACCTATTGGAAGAACACCTTCTAGGATGACCTTGATTGAGTTGCAAGAACTGAAGGTGCAACTTCAAGGTTTGTTATAAAAGGTTCTAATCAAACCTAGTGTGTCACTTTGGAGTGCTCTAGTATTTATTTATGAAAAATAAAGATGGTTCCTTAAGGTTATGCATATATTATAGGATTTTGAATAAGATAATAATTAATAATAAGTATCCTTTACCAAGAATTGATGATCTCTTCAAATAGTTAAAGGATGCTACTATATTTTCAAAAATAGATCTGAGATCTAGATATCATCTATTGAGGATTTAAGAAGAGGATACTCACAAGATGGACTTTAATATGTAATATAAGCATTATGAATTTATGGTATTGTCATTTGGGCTAATGAATGTACTGACAATTTTTTTAAATTTGATGAGCATGTTTTAAAAGTATTTGGATTTATGTGTATTGGTATTCCTAGATGATATCTTGATATATTCTTGCACCAAAGAAGAATATGACCATCATTTGAAATTAGTGTTGAAGGTGCTGAGGAAAACCAATTATATGGAAAGTTGTCCAAGTCTGAGTTTAAAACTTAAAAGAACAATATTTGGGTCACATCATCTCAATAGAAGGAATTGTAGCGGACCCAAAAAAAATTGAGGCTATATAAAGTTGACCACCAACAAATGTGACAGACATCAAGAGTTTCATAGGAATCACTAGCTATTATAGGTGTTTTGTGAGAGATTACTCTAAGGTTACCTATTAAATCACTAATATTCAAAAAAAGAAAAAAAAAGTTCAAATGGATAAGTATGAAGCTACATTTGAGGCTCTAAAATATAAGTTAACAATAGCACCAATTCTCAAGATACCAGATCCTCTTCATAATTTTACCATATATACAAATGCTTCCCTAGAATATTTGGCTAGGTTATTATCTTAGGAAGAGGCCACAATAGCCTATGAGTCTAGAAAACTCAAGAAGCAAGAAGTAGAATATGCTACACATGACCTAGAATTGGTAGTAGTTCTGCATGCTCTAAAGATCTAGAGATATTATTTATTGGGTAAACCATTAGAACTATGGATAGACCATTAGAGTCTAAGGTATATTTTTACCCAACCTATGCTAAATGCAAGACAAATAAGATGGATAGATTTATTATTAGAATATAACTTTGGTATTGAGTATATCAAAGGAAAAGAAAATAAGGTTGCAAATTCCTTGAGTAGGAAGAGGCACATAGTTGCAATGACCGAGAGTCATATAGACTTGATGGACAGGGTCAAGGAGATGCAACTACAAGACCCATATTACATAGAAATACACGATCAAATTGAGAGAAATATTGAAGAGAATAAGGGTTTCAATGTAAAATATGGACTTTTATGTTTCCAAGATAGGGTAGTTATACCCAAAACTGGTGATCTAAGGAGATTTGTTATGCACGAAACACATAATTATCCCTATTCTACTCATCCAAGAGGGTAAAAATGGGGGAAAATGTGAAAAAGACCTATTGGGATAGAATGATGCAAGATATCAATAGTTTCATTGCGATATGTTTAGAATACCAAAAAATGAAGGTAGAACATCGACACCCGATAGGGAAATTATACCCACATGATGTACTACAAAAATGGTAGGTAATCTCTATGGATTTTATTGTGGGTTTACCTAATACTAGGTACTAGCATGAGGTAATCTTGGTAGTGTTTGATAAGTTGACCAAGGTTGCACACTTTATATTGGGGAACATGAAGGATGATGCACCAATGGTGGAAAATAAGTTTTCCAAATAAATTTTTAGGCTACATGGGTTTCTTGAGGTGATCATATCAAATAAATATTCTAGGTTCACATCATAATTTTGGTAGACTCTATACCATGCAGTGGGTACTAAGATAAATATTAGTTCTACATATAATCTAGAAATAGATGGTGAAATCAAGAGGGTAAACCAATTTTTAGAGGATATGCTATGCATGTATTGCTTGGACCAAAAGTTTGAATGGGAAGAATTTTTGCATCTTGTAGAATTTACATATAATAATAGTCACCATGCATCTTTTGGAATGGCCCCATTTGAATCCTTGTATAGCAAGAAATGTAGAACACCTCTATCATGGGATAATCCAAAAGATCAAGTGGTGATTGGACTAGACACTACCCAAGATATGGAGAAACAAATTAGAGCAATATGGCTTAGGCTCAAGGCAACAACCGATCACCAAAAGAGTTATGCTAATATAAAAATATCACCAAGAGAATTATCTATGGGGGATAGACTTTTCTTGAGGGTAAGACCTATGAAAAGTACCATCAAGTCAATTAAGTTGGATCCTCACTATGTTGGGCCCTTTGAGATCATTTATAAGATTAGTCCTATAGCACCTTACCACCCAATCTGCCAAATATCCATAATACTTTCCTCATATCCTTTCTTAGGAAATATGTTGTTAATCCTACTGCCATGTGGAATGTTTCTAAATTATAGGTGGCATATCCCTAAACCATTGAGATGAGACTAGTAAATATTCTAGGGTTCCATTACAATATATTGAGGAAATGAACCCTAGACCAATGCAAGGTCCATTGGGACCATTATTATGATAATTGTACCACATGGAAAAATGCTAAATATATGAGACAACAATTTCAATACTTATTTGAATGAAACATTTGTATATTCACTTATAGTAAATATAGAGGATTGTGTTTAGTCCAAGGGGGGAGTATGTAACAACCCTCCTTGGAAGAACTCATTATTGACAATGAATTATGTATTGTAGTGAATGTTCAATTGCATAGTTTCTTTTTATGATGTCAATATGATTGGGTAATTGCACTTTGTGCTTGGAATATGGTACTATTGACATATTTGTGGGTGCAAGACCAAGTACTCTCTCTATGGTGGATTTATATGGGTGAACCACCTAAGTTGATATATGTTTTGGGAAATTATGGTGATGACTTGCTCATTGATAGCTTAGGGTAACAAAATACCCTTCATGCAAATACATTTGAACTTTAATTGTTTCATGTTCACACTATTGGGCTAAGAAGTTTCTTGTGCAATGAGTCTCCTTAATAGGTTGGTTATAGCAATAGATTATCTTAAAAGGGACCACCTACTTAGGGATAAAACAATGGTGTGTAATATTGTGGATGTGAATCTATGTTTGTATGTGGTATGCATAGATTTTTTTGGATAAGAATTATTAAAGTATTAATTAGATGGTAGCATTAATACTTCAAAACTAGTAAAATATTAATTAGTTGGTGACATTAATATTTGGAAAAATTATTTCCAATGCTAATAAATTGAATTATTAGAGATATTTTAATTATTGTATTATAGTCTAATGTTTGAAATAAAATTTCAAATGGCTTACAAAACTTGAATTAAGCCTTTTGTTTATGATTGATACGCTTGGATGGTGCATTAATTAGCACAATGGTGGTATTGGTAAGTAATATTTTATTGAGCTTGTCAAACGTTATCTTCACCATGTAAAAGAGCATCTAAGTCTATTTGAATGGAATAAGATGTTTTGGAGTGGACCATTTTTTGTTTTGGAAGGCATTGGAAGCTTGGAATGAGGCAGTGCGACTCTAGAGAGGAGGATGTCGAACAGGACTAGGAAAGGTAGCCCATATAGGTGATTTATTGTTTGTTTGGTTGGTCCCATTGTTTAGGAATAACTACACAGTACTTATTGAATTGATTTAGCTTCTTGTTTGTTATTTTTTTGTGTTGTTAAGCCTATGTAGCTTGCAAGTTTTCCTGAGAATTATTGATCTAATAAATATCAACCTTTAGATGGTGCCTCGATAGTTGGTCGAATTTTCTTCTTTGACCAATGTATTATCAATTTACCTTTATTTTGGCTTTGGATTATTATTTCTTATTTTGCACATACTTGGATATAGCGGGCAATGGTTTGTAATGTTTTTTTTCCTATGGTCGTGTGCCCTTCTAATTGGGTCTAAGCATTTGTATCTAGAGGTTTGTATAATTAGTATGTTGGCTTCTATTTTAGAGTGAATGTTCTAGAGTGCTTGGTGTTCAATATTTTTTATTTGAATATATTCGCCTTGTTGTTTTTGAGCAAAAAATTTGTCTTTGGAAATAGAAATTTATTTTCCTATATTTGTGTTGAGGTTGATTCCTTTGTTTTAAAGGTTTTTTAAATGCTTTAGTTAGACTTATATTGGTTTCACTGTCTATAGAAGGAAAATGCTTCATTTATTTTACATATTAATGTAACTATTTTTAGCTTATGAAAGTTGAGTTTTATCTAAATGAAATGCTTTAGAATATGGAAGTTAAAGCTAAGTTTTATCTAAATGAAAAGCTTTAGAATATGGAAGTTAAAGTTGAGTTTTATCTAAATGAAATGCTTTAGAATATGGAAGTTAAAGTTAGTAAAGGAAATATTGTTGGATGTAATCTTGTTAGAGTAATAATTAGAATATGGACATATAAAGAAGAGGTATTTGTCATTGTAATCATAAATGGAGATCAATCATATGTAATCATCTTTGCCCACGAAGTGGCTTATAGGACTTTTTTCTCCTTAAGCAACTCTCTCATATTGGGAGATCTTATGGAGTTATTCCTTCCTTAAGGATTATTATTGGTGTTTCCCTACATCAAGGGTACTATCTATATCTCTCTAATATATGGATTGTTATTGTGGATAAATGATTTTATATTTCTGCATAATGGTGAATGATTTATGTTAATGAAAATAAAGTTTTGTAACAAATCTAAAAGTTGAAAATTATAGGAGTATTATTTTAGTTGTTATGCTTTTGTTTGGTTATAAGGAATGACTCTTCTTTGGTAATGGTTTTTCTTTAAGAAATATAGTTGGAATATTTTGGGTTTTGAAAGAGAAATTATCATAATGATTCCTGAGATCTATGTAGGTTAAGGGATCATTATGAAGAGAAGTATGGGATTCTCTTTTATAAGTTGGTTTATTGAAATTTGGGTTTTGAAAGAGAAACTATCAAAATGTTAGTCTTACAATGGCACTGAGAGGGGGGGTGAATCAGTGTAGTTCTTTAAACTTGAATTTACAGCTCTTAAAACTAAAATAAAGAAACCTTAAAACCAGATAAAGCAAGTATCACAAGAGAACATCACACAACACAAGATTTTAACGAGGTTCACCAATTTGGCTACTCCTCAAGAATGACTGCTTGGACTACCATCCAAATCCAGCCTTTGCAAAGCATCAACTTTACAATCAATTTACCAGCACCAACTGGAAGGAGCACCAACCCCTGATTTACCTGCACCAACTGAAAGGAGCACCAACCCCTAATGCCAAGCATCAACTTGGACTTCAATTTTGAATCTATAAGTTTGATAGTAAGATACCTTCGCTTTTGCAAGACCCTGACTGGTCTACTTCACCTTTGTGCTCTCTGTGCACTCTGCTCTCTCTGTGCAATCACTTCACACACTCTACTTTGTTACAGCTCCACTTTGCGTTCGTCTTCACCCTTTGCACTCTCTGCTCCTTCTTTCTCTGTGCAATCACAGATGCACTTAGGACAATTCGACATGACTCTTCGCTCACTTTGCACACTTCGCCATCATCTCACCGCTTCTACTTCGCTCTTACGACCACATTTCACACTTCGACACGCATTCGACGACTTATTCGACTTCATTCAATTCTCCAAATAGCCCTCCTTTTATAACAACATTTTCATGATGAAAACCCTAATCTTAGTCGGCTTGCATAACAACTGAAAACCCTAAAATTAGTCGGCTGTTCGTCGGTCTTCGTCGGCTTCAACTTAACCACGAAAATACAACATGTCGCGATATCGCGACACTTTCGCTTTCTCTCTCTTTCTCTTTGCATCGGACCGCAAAAAAGCTACATGTCACGATATCGCGACACTTTTTCTCCTTGCTCTTTCTCTTTGCATCGGACCATGAAAAAGCTACATGTCACGATATCACGACACTATTTTCTCCCTCCTCTTTCTCTTTGCATCGGACCACGAAAAGCTACATGTCGCGATATCGCGACACTATTTTTCTCCTCCTCTTTCTCTTTGCTTTGGCCCACGAAAAAGCTACATGTCGCGATATCATGACACTTTTTCTCTCTCCTCTTTCTCTTAGCTTTGGCCCTAAAATACAAATGTCGTAAAATCACGACACTATTCTCTCTCCGTACTTTCTCTAATCCTTTGCCCAAAAATGACATGTCGATATCGTGACACTATTTTCTCTCTCCTCTTTCTCTTCGTGAAAATACATGTCACGATATCGTGACACTTTCTCTTCTTCATCTTCTTTGTCGAAATCGTAATTTCTTTTCTTTGACATTTTTCTTTTTGTCATGAAATCGTGACACTCTACCTTCAATCTTCTTCTCTTTGTCAAGAAATCGTGACACTTCACTTCTTCTCTTTTCATGAAATCATGACATTCTCTTCAAGTCTTCCTCTCTTTCTTTTGACATGTCAGAAATCGTGACACTTTTCTTTCTCTTCCTTCCTCTTTCGAGTCGGGAAAATGCGACATGTCATGAAATCGTGACACTTTTCTTTCTCTTCCTTCCTACTTTTCGATGTCATGATGACACTTTTCTTTCTCTTCCTTCCTCCTTTCGAGTCAAATGCGACATGTCAGCAAATCATGACACTTTTTCTTCTCTTCCTTCCTCGCTTTTCGAGTCACAAAATGCGACATGTCACGAAATCGTGACACTTTTGCTTCTCTTCCTTCCTATCCTTTTTGAGTCGCAAAAATGCGACATGTCACGAAATCGTGACACTTTTCCAACTTTTCTCTCCTATTTTAGTCACAAAAATGGACATGTCATGAAATCGTGACACTTTTCCAACTTACTCTCTTTCTTCGAACTTGTCATGAAATCGTGACACTTCTTCCTACTTTCTCTTTTTCTTCCAACATGTCATGAAATCATGATAATTTTTCCACTTGCCTTTTTCTCTGCCAACATGTCTCGAAATCGTGACAGTTTTTCCACTTGCCTTTTCTCTTCCAACATGTCATGAAATCGTGACAGTTTTTCCACTTGCCTTTTTCTCTTCCAACATGTCACGAAATCATGATAGTTTTTCTTCTTACTTTCTCTTCCAACATGTCATGAAATCATGACAGTTTTTCCTACTTGCACTTTCTCTTTGAACATGTCATGAAATCGTGATAGTTTTCCTCTTCTTCTCTACCAATTTTTCTTTCTTCTCAACATGTCACGATATCGTGATAGTTTTTCTTTCTCTCAACATGTCGTGATATCGTGACAGTTTTTCTTTCTTGCTCAACATGTCACGATATCGTGATAGTTTTTCTTGCCTGTTGTATATGTCACGATATCGCGACACTTTTCTTACTTGTCTTTTTCTTTGATCTTTTGCATATGGGCCACTTCGGTCTTCTTGGAAAATCACTGTACAAACTCTGAGTACCCTTTGAACTCCTGTCTTCTGCATCTGAATATCTTTTGAACTTCCTATCCACTGCATCAATAGATCTATCTGACTGTGTTGACAACAATGACAATACTGTTGCTGCACCTTGCTCAACAATCTCCCCCTTTGGAATTGTTGGCAACACATGTGCAATTTCCTGTAACTCTTCTCCCCCTTTGACAATAATACCAAAGGGCTACTGCAGACTCCCCCTGAGTCCATGCACAACATTCTTAGGCACAATTTATTACACTTAGCAAAAATCATGAACATGAGCAAAAATATAATCAAATACTTAAATGCTCCCCCTAAAAATGTGATCCCTATAGCTAGTCAATTCTTGGGAAGTTTGACCACTCGACCAATCTATCTTCAAGATAGAATGCACCTCCACGTACTCTTTCTGTCATCGACACATCCTACCCAATCTGCATCTGAATACGAAATAAGGGTGAAGTATTTACCTTTTGGATACCATAACCCATACTCCATAGTACCCTTGATATTATAGAAGACTCTGTCTCTCTGTGACTGGTGGACCTCTCTCCACTTGAAGAATCCTCACTCAGATCTATCTTCAACTGTGTTGGCTGTTGGATCTCTATCCATTGAGACTCTGTCCTCTATACTTTGTCACCTCCAAAGCTCTGTTAATGGGCTTACTAAGAACCTGCTCAATAGGCTCACATAGAACCTGCTTAACAAGCTCACATAGAACTTGTCCAATGTTGAATAACAAGCTCACACAGAACCTGTCCAAATCTGCTCTAACAAGCTCACTAAGAACTTGCCCAAATCTGCTCTAGAAATTTGTCCCAACACTGTCCTCAAATCTGTCCCAACATTGTCCTCAAATATTTCCCAAAGGCCTTCTTCAAAGGCTCAATCAATCATGCTCAAGTAGTACTCAAAATGAACTCAACAATGAATGACAGTCTCAAATCAAATCCACTTCATAGAAGCATAAAGAGAATTGTTAGAGACTTAATATCTTCTATTCTCAAATCTCAATCTCAACTCAGAATCAAGGAATAGTTTATTTTATGGAACTTGAACAACCACATGCATCCACATAACTTGACTAGGCTCAATCAACTCTACTCAACCAATCACCTCAATGAACAACCCTTTATCACAAACCCTAGTCGAAGCATGTATCAACCAACTCAAAATGTTTTCTCTCTAACTCAAGTTCAAGTTCTTTGCACAACCAATGGGCTTCAACAATAATGCTTATAAAATATTCTTCACATAACAATGATACTCATGTTCTTATCAAACCCTAACTCGGGTTTTTCACACAACTAATGGCTTCAACAACAATGCTTATAAAATAAGGTTTAATAACAACTCTCAAACTAGAAAACCTTGAAGCATTAAACCAATCACTTTCAAAAAAGAAACCACAATCAATCCTTTTTACTCTTGTCACATGAGTCTCCTTGGGATTAGCCTGAAATCATGCTACCATGCATACTATGCTCGGGGTGCCTATTTCAAGCCATATATCTTCAACTTACAAACCAAGTTGGGATCATCACCAAGCTGGAAACCATCTGGCTGCTCAATATAAACCTCTTCTTCAAGCTTCCCATTAAAAAAATGCTAATTTCACATCTGTCAAAAAAATTGTCAAGTGACTCACACTTGTACCAACTTTTGTCCAACACTGTACCAACACTACAATTTTACTGCCAACTCTGTGCAAGCATCAAACACAGTACCACAACACCAACCAAATCCCTTTTTACATTTTCAACTTGGTCTATGTTTTCTACAGTCACCGCTGGTCACACCTTACTTTCAACTGTTCGAATCAGAAGACAATATTTTGTTAACCACTTCACGGCCAACTATAGTGCACCTTACTCAAACTCATACTTCTGGACCTCGGATAGGTATGATTCATAAAGCAAAGTTGCTCATCTTGATGAGCTAAACATGAATCAATGATCAGACTTCAATATTTTTCACCACAACGTCATACTAGATCTAACAATCTTCACATCAATGTGTAGTTCAAATACCCACTGCTTTTATCGAAACACATATATACGGCTAGAGCAACATTCTTTCACTAACCAAATTATCTGAACTGTTATAATCCTTAACTTTGGACAGTGGCAGTAAGAACCATCACCAGTACAACAATGACATATAGCAATACTACCAATAATGAGAACTCTCAATTTAATCACCACCCTTCATGGCACTTCCACAAACAACTACATGAACTGAAAACACACTTCGACAACTATACGACAACTCCCCCTAACTACTTGCCTTTCATCCTCGGAAACCCAAACAAATACATAGGAGCATTAAAATAAAACTTTAAGATTGCTCCCCCCGAGGATGTGCTACCTGGAGTTGCTTAGTGCAATAGAGGAGTAGTCTCCTTCAGTCCAAGGAGACACGATTTCCTTTCTTCTATCTTTCTCCAAACTTTCTTGAACTCGGGCTTGGATTTTTCAACTGCATCCCTGTTTTGCACCTTTTTGTGAACTCAAACATTTCTCTTGTGTGGTTGTCTCTTGTGCATCCTTGATGAATGATTATTTTCCTTTCTTTTATGTACATGATTTATTCCCTGTCTGTGTTGCGTTCTTTGCGTCTGATGAAATCTACTATTTTGCCTTAGATTAGATACAAAAGTGCTTGGACAAAACCTTGCTATGTGCCCATGACCATTACATTGAAAACATTGTACATAGTGTTCACTCAGAAACGTAGATGTATTTCTACCAAGCATAACTCTTTGATTTATTATTCAATCCACAATAAGTTGCCTTGTGACCATACTGGTTGCATCTGAAACAATAGCCATTAAAAGTATTAGTATGAATAGAGTGAGAGTGATAGAACCTCTTTTGTTGTGGCTGCTTTGTTGTAGATCTCCTTTGATATTTTCTTCCTTTTGAAGATTCAACTTCAAACTTTTCTTGCTTCGATCCTTCAACAATGAACTTCTTCTTCTCTGCAGAGTTGGAAGATGAAGGTTGTTCAGCTTCATATCCAAGACCACGCTTATCCGTGGAGCTTCTTTGTTGGTTTATCATTTTATCTAGCAACTCTGTGCTCTTCTCGAATTTGAGATTTGTATTGGCCTCTTCTAGTTGTTTCTTCAATAAAATAGTCTCTTCCTCTTGTTTGCAGCAACCAATCTCTTTCTCATTGATCTATGACCTGAGAGTTTCTTCAATCCTTTTGAATTCTTCTACCTGTACTTTCAACCTGGTTATTATTTCATTTGCATCATCAAGCTTTCTTGAGATTTCCTTATTCCTTTTTCTTTCTATCTTCAATTCATCCAGAGCTGCAATTAGTTCCTCTTTCAAATTTATTTTTGCATCAATTTCTTCTTCATCACATTTCTGTTCTTTTTCTGTTTCTCTTTTAGAATCATCCTCTAGGACTTCATTAACTTTCAGCATATATACCTCTATGTTCTCATCGTTATTCAACTTTAAAGCTTCGACCTGAGCTTGATGTGTTTGTAACTTGACCTCCTTGATCTCATCGTCTCCTTCATGAATACTCCTCGGTTTGTCCCATATTTCTTTTGCCATTTTACAACTCTTGATCTTTACCAGTTCATTGTCTACTAATCCGCACCTGATAGCATTCCTTGCTTTTGAGTCATTTTCAAATAGATTCTTACCGACAACATCGGTTGGAGGAGTGATGGGTATTGTGTATTCATTGTTTATTGAATCCCAGATGTCGTATCCCAAAGCACAAAGATATGCCTGCATCCTGATTCTCCAGGTCGTGTAATTAGTTCCATCAAACAAAGGTGCTTTGTTTGATGAGAAGTCTTCAACCTCATCTGGTTCAATTTTCTCTTCCACAGGAACTAAAACTGACTGAGATGCCCTTTTGGAGGAGGATCTATTCTTCTTACCCATTGCGTACTAATCCAAGATCAACCCTAGATGATTTAGCCTAAGAAGGGAACTTGGCTCTGATACCAATTGTTAGTCTTACAATGGCACTGAGAGGGGGGTGAATCAATGTAGTTCTTTAAACTTGAATTTATAGCTCTTAAAACTAAAATAATGAAACCTTAAAAATAGATAAAGCAAGTATCACAAGAGAACATCACACAACACAAGATTTTAATGAGGTTCACCAATTTGGCTACTCCTCAAGAATGACTGCTTGGACTACCATCCAAATCCAGCCTTTGCAAAGCATCAACTTTACAATCAATTTACCAGCACCAACTGGAAGGAGCACCAACCCCTGATTTACCTGCACCAACTGAAAGGAGCACCAACCCCTGATGCCAAGCTGCAACTTGGACTTCAATTTGAATCTATAAGTTTGTTTGTAAGATACCTTCGCTTTTGCAAGACCCTGACTGGTCTACTTCACCTTTGCGCTCTCTGTGCACTCTGCTCTCTCTACGTAATCACTTCGCACACTCTGCTTCGTTACAGCTCCACTTTGCGTTCGTCTTCGCCCTTTGCACTCTCTGCTCCTGCTTTCTCTATGCAATCACAGATGCACTTAGGACAATTCGACATGACTCTTCGCTCACTTTGCGCACTTCACCATCATCTCGCCGCTTCTACGCTTTCTGCGCTCTTACGGCCACATTTCACACTTCGACACGCATTCGACGACTTATTCAACTTCATTTCAATTCTCCAAACAGCCCTCCTTTTATAACAACATTTTCATGATGAAAACCCTAATCTTAGTCGGCTTGCATAACAACTAAAAACCCTAAAATTAGTCGGTTGTTCGTCGGTCTTCGTCGGCTTCAACTTAACCGTGAAAATACAACATGTCGCGATATCGCGACACTTTCGCTTTCTCTCTCTTTCTCCTTTGCTCTGGCGCGAAAAGCTACATGTCGCGATATCGCGACACTTTTTCTCCTTCTCTTTCTCTTTGCATCGGACCGCGAAAAGTACATGTCGCGATATCGTGACACTTTTTCTCTCTTGCTCTTTCTCTTTGCTTCGGCCTCAAAAGTACATGTCGACGATATCGTGACACTTTTTTCTCCTTCCTCTTTCTCTTTGCTTCGGCCCAAAAAGTACATGTCACGATATCGTGACACTTTTTCTCTCTCCTCTTTCTCTTTGCTTAGGCCCATGAAAATACAACATGTCACGAAATCGTGACACTATTTCTCTCTCCTCTTTCTCTTTCTTTGCCGCAAAAAATGACATGTGCGGAAATCGTGACACTATTTTCTCTCTCCTCTTTCTCTTTGACGTTGACGAAAATGGACAAATGTCATGATATCGTGACACTTTCCTCTTCTTCACTTCTTTGTCGTGATATCGTGACATCTGACTTTGTACTTTTCTTTTTGACTTTTTTCTCCTTTGTCATGAAATCGTGATTCTTTCACTTCCTCTCTTTCTTTGTCAGACAAATGCGACATGTCATGATAATCGTGACACTTTTCTTTCTCTTCCTTCCTCCTTTGAGTCGAAAATGAAACGACATGTCACGAAATCGTGACACTTTTTCTTTCTCTTCCTTCCTGCGCTTTTTGAGTCGCGAAAATGTGACATGTCGTGAAATCGTGACACTTTTTCTTCTCTGCCTTCCTACACTTTTTAGAGTCCAAAATTACGACATGTCATGAAATCGTGACACTTTTTCTCCTTCCTTCCTCTTTTGAGTCATGAAAATGCGACATGTCATGAAATCGTGACACTTTTTCTTCTCTTCCTTCCTCTTTTTGAGTCGAAAATCGCGACATGTCACGAAATCGTGACACTTTTCCAACTTACTTTCTCTCTCCTATTTTAGTCGCGAAAATGCGACATGTCACGAAATCGTGACACTTTTCCAACTTACTCTCTTTCTTTGAACTTGTCATGAAATCACGACACTTCTTCCTGCTTTCTCTTTTTCTTCCAACATGTCACGAAATCATGACAGTTTTTCCACTTGCCTTTTTCTCTCCAACATGTCGCGAAATCGTGATAGTTTTTCCACTTGCCTTTTTCTTTGCCAACATGTCGTGAAATCGTGACAGTTTTTCCACTTGCCTTTTCTCTTCCAACATGTCACGAAATCGTGACAGTTTTTCTTGCTTGGCTTTCTCTTCCAACATGTCACGAAATCGTGACAGTTTTTCTCTTGCGCTTTCTCTTCGAACATGTCGTGAAATCGTGATAGTTTTCCTTTCTTCTCAACATGTCGCTTTTTCTTGCTCGTTTCTTCTTCTCACTCATGATATCGTGACGATTTTTCTTTCTTCCACATCACATGTCACGATATCGCGGTTTTTCTTGCTCTTGTATATGTCGCGATATCGTGACACTTTTCTTACTTGTCTTTTTCTTTGATCTTTTGCATATGGGCCACTTCGGTCTTCTTGGAAAATCATTGTACAAACTCTGAGTACCCTTTGAACTCTTGTCTTCTGCATCTAAATAGCTTTTGAACTTCCTGTCCACTGCATCAACAGATCTATCTGACTGTGTTGACAACAATGACAATACTGTTGTTGCACCTTGCTCAACATAAAATGATTTCTAAGACCTATGTAGGTTAAGGAATCATTATAAAGAGAAGTATGGGATTTTATTTTATATGTTGGTTTATTGAATCTTGGTTTTGAAAGATAAACTATTATAATGGTCCCTAAGACTCATGTGGGTAAAGGAACCATTATAGAAAGATAAGTATGGGATTATCTTCTTGGTGGCTTATTTTATTATATTTTATGCATGGTTGCTTGCATAGTATTAATGGCATGATTAAGTTGCATTGCATTTGGAGTTGTCCTAATCCCTAAGTATTCCTCAAGAGTCATGGGTAGATTCCATTTCATGGAGAGGATTACATATTTATAGATGGATTGGAGATTCTTGTGGATGGCTTCATAGTACCTTTGAATGTATAAATGCTATGGAAATAGAGGCTATGTAAAATAAATTCTTTGTTAGATGAGTTTTGTAAACTTGATATTTGTACAAACTAAGAGATTGTATTGCTTTAATGTTACCTTGGATTTTTTTCATTAAGATGATGTTGTAATATTTTAGTATGATAGATAGTTATGAGATCTATCAGTTTGTTGAATTGTATCTTTATATATCTTTATGTTAAACTGTTGCATCATTTGAGTTATGGCATATATATTAAAGGAATGCATTTTTTGTAGCATTATGTCAAATATTTGAGTTAAGAAAAATTTGGATTTTATTTTAATTAAGATGCTTCCTTGTTTAACTAATATAGATTTTGGATCAATTAGATGAAGGCTATTGATTTGATTAGAATGCTTATGATATTTATGTTGCTTTTTTTTTTTTTTTTTTAAAGAAAAAAACCCCTTGCGAGGCCGCCTTGGTCTAAGAGACCACGAACAGGGGGTTCTACACCGTCAAAGTCACCCGGGGTCGCACCCCCACCAACATTATCAATTGGATTTTTGGTACCCAATTCAGATTTTTGGTAGGGTGGAGATTCGAACCTAGGACCTCCCTTGGAGGATTGCCCTCTCCTCTCCAACTCACCTACAACACCCGGGTTTTATGTTGCTTTAATTTAGTAGTATGTTTCATGTGAATAATTACACATTGAATGAGTACAATCGGGTGTATCCCATCTAGGGGTTTGGGATCCTTCACAAGACATAAGTGGTAACATGGTAGTTTTGGATTGTTACAAATTGAATTTAGGAAAGTAACATGGTACCAAGATTATGAGGATGTCATTTGACTATCTATTATCTTAGATGTGTTACCAATGTTATGTCACCTTTGTCAAAGCTATTGTAGGGGACAAAACCATAGAAAAAATTAGTGTATGTGATGCACATGTGCAAACAAATAATCATGCATGGAAAATAACATAAAAATTAATTATCATCATGCAATATCATGGTATTAATGATAGGGATCTACTTGTGTTAAAAACTTAGTGCAATTTTAATGCAAGTGTAAGCTATCATGACTAGTTGTCATCATTAAATCATTACAAAATCCATTTATTCTAAATAAATTAGGTAAGCAAACATACATGCAAAATACGTAAGTTATGTAGGTAATCCATCATGTAGGTGAGATTATCAAAGATTGGGAATATTTAGAACAATTTTGTTTGCTTCTTATGATTATTTTTGGATTAATAATTGATAATATAGCGTTGTCAATGGTTACACTTCATCATATTTTCCTAGTTTTGTAAGAAAATAAAGTCATGATCATTTTGAGAGATGTATACCTAGGTAGGATGTCTGACTTAGTTATTGTAACATTCTACTTTCTTGACCCAAGGGAGAGGGCTATTTTTTATTTTATTTTAAAGGGGATAGGAACACAACCTTATTTTATAACTCAGTTAAGGCTCACCGTAATGGTAACCTAATTACCTCTCTTGTGAATTCTTAGGGTGCCCTGCTCTCTTCTTTTAGGGATATTTTAGAAGAGACTAAGAGGTATTTTTCCTCTCTCTTCAAGGAGGACTCCCTATCAGATGATGAGAATGAAAAGCTTATTCTAAACTGTATTCCAACGATTGTTTCTAGAGAGATGAATGAGCACTTGATGGGTCCAATTTCCCTTGAGGAGTTGGAAAATGTTGTATTCAAGATGAAAAAATGAAAAGCCCCAGGCCCAGATGGATTCTCGATTGAGTTTTATCAGGAGTTTTGGGATTTAATCAAATTTGATCTTTTGGAGGTGGTCCATGAGTCCCAAAAGAACAAACATATGCTAAGGGCCCTAAATGCTACCTTTGTGGTGCTTATACCCAAAAAAGAGGGAGCAAATTCCTTGGATATGTTCAGGCCTATTGCTCTCTGCAATGTTGTGTATAAGATCATCACAAAAATTATTGTTGAGAGGCTGAAGATATGGTTGAGCAAAATCATCTTTGAGGAGCAAGGAGGGTTTGTTGCTGGCCAACAAATCTTGGATGGGGTTGTTATTGCTATAGAAGCTATTCACTCGATGGAAACTTCTAAGGAGAAAACTATGTTCATTAAGTTGGACATGGCCAAAGCCTATGATCGGGTCAAATGGTCCTTTCTTCAGAAAGTTCTTGTTGCTTTTGGATTTGAGGAGGAATGGATTAGATGGGTGATGAGCTATGTTTCTTCTTCCTCGTTCTCTGTTCTTGTTAATAATGATCCATTAGAGTTGTTTGAGGCCTCAAGGGGATTGAGGCAAGGAGATCCTTTATCTCCTTATTTGTTTATCATTATGGCGGAAGGGTTGGGAATATTGCTCAAGTCTCAAGTCATGCAGGGTCTCATTCAGGGGTGGAAGTGGGATAGTAGTTTGCCACCTCTTTCCCACCTTCAATTTGTTGATGATACTACTTTGTTGGGAGTTGCCACTATTAGGGAAGCTGGCAATATTAGACAATCTCTTGACATATATCTTGGTGCTTCTGGACAGTTGATTAATGAGGACAAGTCTTCTATTTTCTTCTTCAATACCCCTCCTCTTATTCAAGCCAGGATTGCTCGCATTCTAAGATTCCAAGTTGGGACTCCCCCCTTCATTTATCTTGGTATTCCAATTTCATCTCACCCTCTACCTAGATCTTCTTGGTAGTCTATGCTTGATAAGTTTAGAAGGAAGGTGAATCACTGGACTTTCAGATGGCTATCCACTACAGGTAGAGTGTTGCTTTTAAAATATGTTGTTCAAGATTTACCCATTTATAGATGTTTTGTACAAATAGCTCCCTCTCACTTCATCAAGGACATGGATGCTTTGTCAAGACAATTTTTATGGTCTAGAAAACTTGATCAATCTAAATGGAGTTTGGTTAGGTGGGATTCTATATGTAGGCTAGTGCAAGAGGGAGGCCTTGGGTTGCGACAGACAACTCTTTTTGGGCAGGCTTTGGCTGCAAAACTTTATTGGAGATGGTGTACCTCTCAAGATCAGATTTGGGCTAAAATATTATCTTGTAAATACTTGAGAGGTATTTCTGAGGCTGAAATCCCTAGAGTCAACTTGGTTGGGAAAGGTTCAGTTATCTAGGACACTCTGAAAAGAGGAGCTAATTTAATCAAGTAGGGTTTGTTCTGGATTTGCAATCAGGGATCAAATGCTCTTTTTTGGGAGGATTCTTGGGATGGCCACCCTCCTATCTTGAATAAATATCCTAGGTTACGTTCCCTAAGCATTTTTTCTTGGAAGCAAGTTGGTCTCGTGTGGAGGACTTTAAAAAAATCTAGTCTTTTGGAAATATGGAGATGTACAGGTGGAAATATCCACAAGAATGGCCCCAGGGGGGACTGGCCAAGGATAGAGAGGTGCTTGCTCTTATTCTTATGGGGAGGCCTTGTTCTTCATTGAGGGGTAAAGATATTATGGCTTGGAACCCTAATCCTAAGGGAACCTACTTGGTAGCCTATGGTTATCAGGTTCTTGATAAGCAAAAGTATGGGAGTCTTCCTGTCACTTGGTGGAAAAAGGTGTGGAACAAATTTGCCTGGCCAAAATGTAACTTCTTTCTCCGGTTGGTAGCTCGTAATAAATGCCTCACTTGGGATAATGTGAGGAAGAGGGGATTTCAGGGGTCCCTCTTTTTGTGTCCTTTGCAGTAAGAATGAGGATGACTCTTCTCATTTATTTTTCCAATGCTCCTTTGCCAGAGACATTTGGCACCATTGGTGGAGCACCTAGAACCATCCATGTTTTCATGTGCTATCCCTGGTGGAGTTTTGGAGTAGTCTGGGTAGACCTCCGGCCAAGGCCCCCTTCCTTCGGGTGGCTTGGAATTTGGGCCCTTCTTGCATCATCTGGAAAATTTGGCTCGAACGGAACCGACGCATATTTTAGGGTAGTTATTTGGTTGTTCAACAGATCTAGCAAAGGATCTTGTATATGGTTCAGGAAACCATCCATAGCAAATGTGATGTGGACCCTCTTTTGGATTCTAGGGAGGAGAAGGTACAACAAGCCCTTGGTCTCTTTGGGGATGGTGTGAACTCTTCTAGCCCTAGTAGGGTTCCTCACCTCAACAAGAAGGTTAGGAGAGATGGTAGGTGGAGGCCACCCCCTAGAGGAGTTTTAAAAATTAATATTGATGGATCGTCCAGGGGTAATCCTGGACATGCTGGCATTGGCGGTGTTGGGAGAGATTCTACTGGTGGTGCCAGTTTTTTCTTTTCCATTTATAAAGGTGTTCACTCCAACAATTTTATGGAAGCTCTTGCAATTCTTGAGGCCTTGCGAAGGGGGTTTTCTCTTGGTTGGCATAGGATTATCTGCGAGTCTGACTCTCAAATTGTGGTTAATATTTTAAATAGTAAAAGGGTGGAGGAAGTTAATTGGTAGTTGGCCTCTGTAGCCGTTCATATTCTCAGAATGAGTGAAGAGTTCGAATTTATATCCTTTGTGCACATTCCAAGGGAATGGAATGTGGTTGTTGATTACCTGGCCAAAAGGGCTTATGAGCTGCTTGGATCCTTGGAGTATCGATAATTGGGAGAGTCTCCCATCTGGGGACTCTCAACGCCTATGGGAGTTGATCCACAAGGATGTACAGACTTAATGTGGTTTATTCTTGTTGTCTTTTTCGGGTGTCATTCTAGTCTAGTGGTTTTAGCCTATTTGGCTATTTATTTGAGTCCTGGTTGGAAGCTCAGTTGTACTCTATAATCCAGACTTTTTATCAATAAATTTTTACCCCTTTATTTAAAAATAAATAAAAAAAACAACCAAAAATAAAAAAAAAAAAAAAAAAAAACATAAAAAAGAAAACACAAAAACAAAAACAAGAACAAGAACAAAAAAACAGAACAAACAAAAACAAAAAAAATAAAACAACAAAAACACAAGAACAACAAAAACAACACAAAGAAAACAAAAACAAAAAAACAAAAACACACACCCCAAAACAAACAAAAAAAAAAGAAAAAAGAAAAAAACATAACAATGACCTTTCTAGACCAAAATACTTTTAAGGCAAGAATCAATAGAGGAAACAAAATAAAGAATAGTTTGAGCTAGGGAACTAAAATACCCTGACCAAACCAAAGAGAAGCAAAAATAAAGCAAGAAGAAACTAGGTACCTTCAAAACTAGAGCCATCCAAAGAAATGATAGAAAGAAGAGCTTCCCTAATTTGCGAAGCCCACCATCTAGGAGGGTGGCCATAACAAGTAAGATCACCTTTGTCCAAAGCCCAATTAGCTAAAGCATCAAGACTCTTGTTTTGATCTCTGACCACATGATTGTAATCAACTTTCAAAAATCCCATCTGGATTAATTGAATCTTCTCAATAATTCTTTTTATTCTCCAATCAACCTTATGATTCTTAGGAGTCTTCAAAATATTAATCATGAGTTGAGAGTCAGACTCAACTAGCACATTTTCCCATCCAACCTTAGTAGCCTCTTGAAGGCCTCTGAGGATACCATACCCCTCAGCAAGGTTATTGGAAAGAATACCCAAATTCTCAACAAAAGTAAAAACCAAGGAGCCATCTGAAAGTCTACCAATTCCTCCCACACTAGCTTTTCTAGGGTTCCCTCTAGAGGCTCCATCAGTATTGACTTTTCCAAAATCCTTAGGAGGAGGTTGCCAATTTCTTGTCCTATCCATCTTACAAATACTCACATTCCCTTTAATATGGTTTCCCTTAGAAGATTTAATCTTCAATCTTTGCATCACTTGATCCCATCTTTGGTGGGAGTTTTGGGGGTGATTAAGGAGTTGATGGACCGATTCAACTAAGTTGGCTATGGTATTTTTCCAAATATAGTGAATATCCTTCCTATCTTGATTAAAAATTTGGTTGTTCCTTTCATTCCAGATATTCCAAAGAAGAATGGTAGAACCCATCCAAACTAACTACCTAATAAAATGATCAACACCCTCTTGTTTAGGCCAATCCCTCCAAAGTTGTTCAAAAGTAAAAAAATTGGACCACTGTAAGCCAAGTAAAGTGGCCATTCTCCTCCATAGCTCAGAGGCTAAAGTACACTCAATAAAAATATGGTTAAGAGTTTCTACATTCTCTCCACACATTTCACATCTAAAAGGGCCATGAAAACCACACTTCATAAGTTGCTCACCAGTATGACCACTTGCCTGTTGATTAGTTGATCAAGAATCTATCCAAAAATTTACCTATTGACCATTATGAATGATCCAAAATAAATTTTTCTTTATCAAATCCTCACCAGTCTTAAGAACTGCTAAAATGGGAGAACCTTTGGTAGGAAGTTGATAGCGAACAAGGTCTTCAAGACTTTTGTTCTCAACATATTTAGCACGGAGATTATTGGCCCAAAGAGCATTGGGGTTATGCAACATCCTCCAATATAATTTAGTAGCTAAAGCTTTGTTGTTATTAATAGAAGACCGAAATCCTAACCCCCCTTCATTCTTAGGAAGACATAAAGTGTCCCATTTCACCAAGGCCCATTTTCTTTTCTCCTTAGTACCACTCCAAAGGAATCGATGATTGATTTGATCCAGTTCTTGAAGAACAACCTTTGGGATATTCAACACGGAAGAAACATAAATAGGAATAGCTTGAAGGACTGATTTTACCAAGGTGATTCTACCCCCAGAAGAAAGCCACCTGTTGGTCCACTTTCCAATTTTCTTCTTGACTTTGTCCAACAACCAATTCCAATATTTATTTTTCTACCTTTGAATATTGATGGGAATACCTAAATAAGTGATCGGAAGGGAGGTCTTCTTATATCTTAATTTATCCAAGACCATGGATTCCTATCTAGTAGAGCAATGAAAGAAAATAACTTTAGATTTTTCTTCATTGATCAATTGCCCAATAGCCTTAGAAAAATAGCTAATGATTTGCTTAATATTAGAAGCTTCCTTAATTGTAGCTTTACCTAAAAGAGTAGAGTCATCAACAAATTGAAGATGAGAGATAGGTCTAGCTCCATGAGCAATGGTAACTCCCTCAAGGGTTTTGTTTTCCCTCTTTTTGGTTATAGTCCTACCCAAGCATTCAACAAGAATGATGAATAAATAAGGGGATAGTGGGTCACCTTGCCTAATACCTCTAGAAGCTGGGAACGACTGAGAAGGCCTGCCATTGATAAGAACTAAGTAGGAAACTGAAGAGATACATCCCATAATCCAATCCATCCAATCCTTAGAGAAACCAAATTGCCTCAAAACTTTGATAAGGAAGTGCCAATCCACTCTATCATAAGCTTTGGATAAGTCTAACCGAATGAACATGGAAGGATATTTTTGCATATCCATGGAATGGATGGCTTCCTGAGAAAGAACTATCTCATCTACTATTTGATGCCCTTCCACATAACCCCCTTTCTCAGGGAAAATAATCTTATGCAAAAGAGGCTTCAACCTTTCTGCCATGATCTTAGTAATGATTTTGAGAAGAACATTACATAAAGCAATAGGTCTAAAAGTTGAGATATGATCAACCTCTTGAGATTTTGGAACAAGAGTAATATAAGTTTTATTGATAACCTTCAAAATTTCTTTGGCTTTCCTGGCTTCTTCCACCACCTCTAATAAATCAACATGAAGGATATCCCAGAACTCTTGGTAGAACTCAATGGGAAAACCATCAGGACCCGGGGTTTTCCCTTTTTGCATTTTAAAAACTACCTGTTGAAGCTCATTGATAGTAACAGGAGCAATCAAAATAGAGTTCTCCTCATAAGTGATAAGAGAAGGGATTTCTTGAAGAACATTTTGTTGAGAAGTTGAGTCAAGAGTAGTAGCAAAAATATTGGAAAAGTAATCAACAACAATAGAGTTCATGCCATCCCAAGTATAGACAACATCTCCAGAATCTGATTTTAGGGAAGAAATAAAGTTGTGAGATCTTCGAGCTAGAAGAGATTTGTGGAAGAAATTTGTGTTTCGATCTCCTTCTTTGAGCCATTGAATTCTAGATTTTTGCTTCCATAAGAGTTCTTCTCTTTTTCCCATTCCTCTAACTGAGTTGTGAGTTTAATTTCATCTGCACTTCTATTCTCTGTGAGGCCATCTAAATGGATTTTCTTATTCAAATTTTCAAGTTGAGCAATAACTTCATGTTTTTTTTATGAACATCCCCAAACTCCTTCCAGTTCCAAGTCTTGATTTTGGATTTAATGTATTGCAATATTTTGGCAAAACATAGAACATCTTAGTCCCATGCCTAGGCTTACCTTCCTTCCACCATTGTTGCACATGAGGTCTAAAGGAACTGTCTCTAAGCCACATTAATTGAAAATGAAAAGGAGAGAAACTCACATTGGTTTTCCACATTTCCACCATGATTGGCCAGTGATCCGAACCAACATTGTTAAGAGTCTTCACTTTAGGAATGTGACCATGGATTAAGAAATTTTCAGAGAGCAAAAACCTATCCAATCTCTCCATTATACAAGCTAAGCCTTGCCTTATGTTAGACCAAGTCATAAGGCCATTATCTGGTTGGATGTCCACAAGATGGAGGTTTGCAATATATTCACTCATGAGGTCAGTGCTTTTGTCCAAATTTCTATTTCCCCCCATTTTCTCATCCAGAGAGAGGATGGTATTGAAATATCCTCCGATCAAGATCCAAGCTTCAAGAAAATGAGAGATAATATGAGTTATATCCTTCCACTATCTTCTTTTTTCCTCCAAAGTAGTTCGGAGCATAAACAATAATGCAGAGCATAATTTGGTTGGAATGTCTACTTTGAATAGCTATAGCCAAAAGACCCCAACTGCCAACCATATGGTGAATAACTACCTCTTTTGGGTCCCAAAGACAAGCAATGCCACCAGAAGTCCCTTGGGAACTGAGGGAAACCACTTTTCTAGCTGGCCAAATTTTACTAGCAATTGAGTCCATATCCTCCATTGACATCTTCGTTTCTTGAAGGAAAACAAGATGTGGATGATTTATCTGAATCATTCTTCTAATTTCATTTTGTTTTGAAAGACTCCCTTTGAGTCCTCTAATATTCCAAGTGATGATCTTCATTAATACCAGGGCTAAAAAATTTGGAAGGGTCATTAATATTACCTTCCTCTACAAGATTTTCACCTTCTTTTACCATATGATATTGATTGGTCTTGCGACTTGCTTTTTGATTAGAATCCATCTTCAGTTTTTTTTCCTATTTCTTGACTTACTCCAATTGAATCTGAGATGGCTTCTAACCTTGAAGAATGCTCGTACACAACCAAAATTTTACTAGAGGGTTCAACAGAGTCTATATTGGGACCTATATTATTTGAAGTTTTGACATTTAAAATATTGTTTTTCTTGTGTAAATTTTCTCCCTTTTTTTCTATTGAAAACCTTTGATTTGTTGGTTTGTCTCTGAGTTCTTCCCTTCATATTTAAATTGTGTTTCTAAGATTTATGTTTCCATTATTTCCTCTTCCTCACTTGGGACATCATTTGTGGAAAGGATTTCAAACATATTAGCAGATGACTTTGATTGATCCTTCATAACTGGTTTTTCTAAGTGTTCTTCTTCTTAGGCATTTGGAAACTTGTTGAGTTTATATCTTCTTTCTTTTGATCAAGAATTTTATTTGGGCAAGCACTAGCCAAATGACCATATTCATGGCAAATTCTACAATGAAAAGGAATGTTCTCATAGTCCACTACTTGCTCCCAAGTGTCTTCCCCAAATTGTAATGTGATATTTTTAGGTAGGGGTTTGTCAAAATCCATTAAAACACAAATCTGAGCATAAATAATATGTTCAAAATTTTGAGTACAATCAACAAGTCATCATAAAAGTTCCTAAAGAGTTTCCAATTGAAGAAAAAAATAGTAGGATTCCAAAATTCAATAGGGAGGCCAAAGATTCTAACCCACATGGGAGCTATAGAAGGCATCTCTTCTTCGACTTTAAATTTAGTATGCCAGGGCTTCATGAAAAGCCCTACCCTTCCAAAAACCAGGGACCCCCTTGAAAAGTTTTCTCTCTATCTTCATTATTAGCAAATAAAACAAGAAAATAACCATTTGGATAAATAGATATTTGTAACTCACCTTTAGTTTTCCAACTTTTTGTTGCCCAGACTTTGAAAGCAGATAGGCTCGAATGAAAACCCATGAACCGACAAATTAGTCCTCTTTTTTCCAAATCTTCAATGCCAGTCTGAATGTTACCCATATCAAGCTTAACAATAGGAGTTCCATCAGCTGCTTTAAGACATCCTGACTCCATTTTCTTGGGATCAATATTAGGCATTCTTAGAGGTTTATGGGAAGCCCTAATATTAATATTAGCATTGGGCTGAGGCTGTCCACCATGGAGGGCATCCCTAAAATTCATTTTTGGGGCTGAGTCTTCGAAATTCTTACCCTTGACAGGGGTTTTCACAGTAGAATTATTTTGTGGGTGCACCTTAGCACCAGATTCACTTGAGATCTGAGCCATTTTTTGATCAACTACTTGAAACTTGTTTCGTGATCTCTTTAATCCTTGCCCTAGACATCATGGAAAGGTATGGTTTTCACTTTTATTTTGTGCAGCAAATTGGAAGTCATTGTCACTCAAGTTCACAGCATGATCTATTGAAAGATAGATTTCTAACCCATATTGGATCCCCTGCAACATATCCTGCTAAAATATTGAGCATAAACCACAAAAATATTGGCTACTAGGGCCCGAAGGCCCTAAAAACCAACCTCTGGAGCTGCTTGCACTCAACCCAGATGAAACCCTCACACAACCGCTTACCAAAAATCTCGTTCACACATAGGGATGTGCTAGGATCTGTGTTGCTCCAAATTATATAAAAATTGGTGGAGATGTTCTAGGGTTTTTCAGGCATCTACCCTCAAAATTTTAGCTCAATCCGAGTTCGAATGAGTGAGATATGGCCAAAACAAGTTTGATAGTTTGGGCAGTCCTGTGAAAAATGTACCTCCTCTAGACCTAGATTTTTACTAAGGAAAAGAGTCTAATCATAATCATTTTTTTAAAATTTGCTCTTTATGTCAGGATATATTTTGAGTTTTGTCTTCCAAAAAACATTAATTTTCCCCCCTTATTAGTTGGGAATCGGGATACAAGAATTTTGATCTCCACTAGCCATAGTACTCTTTCACAAAATTTGAATATTATTATTTTATTGAGTCCACATTGAAAAATACTTTTTGGTAAGTATATATAAGATTAAACTCAATTTTTAATTTATACTTTAAAAATTGTGAGAAACGGTTATCTTGTCAAATGAATGTGTGTTCTTCCTTCCTTATTGGAATTTTCCCTCCCTTTTTTTTGAATATTTATTTTAAAATATTAAAGGTGCATTTTTATAAGCACTCCATTTTATATTCTTTGAATCACTTTCCACTTGAAGTGTGGGATAAGTATTAAAATTTTCCTTGATTTAAATTCTCTCTTTTTTATAGACTTGTGTGTTGCATATTTTGCTTTGGGAAAAATTAAGTAGCCTTTTTTATTAAGTCATGCTCTTGTTTTAGTGATGATATTCTTAGTGCTATTGATTTGCACAAGGATCTATATTTTGTGACTTGAACTTATGATGATATTTTTTAATATCTACCATAAGAATCTTAATGCTACACTATTAAAATTTAGGATTGTTTGCTTTGAATCTTTTCTTCTGCTTGTCACAATGCTCTTACAATGGAAATTGCTTCTTCATTGGATGATTTTCATATTGGAGGGCTCATTGTTTTATTTTTTCTTTTCTACATTATATTTTGTGTCTAGCTTGGTGTAGTGCCTAGGATTTTATATCTACATGTCTCTTATTTTATCTCTTATTCCTCTATCTTCTATTATGTTCTTTCATTCTTGTTTCTCTATATTTTATTTGATGTTTTGACTGGATGGGTCATGGGTTCTTTCCCATGAAATGCTTGTCTATAGTAGGTTGTATCAAAATTTTATTTTGTGTGAGGAAATGTTTGAAGACTCAAACATTCATAAAGAATGTTATGTTTTATTATTATTATTATACTAGAGGAATCGGTAACTCATTACAAGTTTTTACACCTCTTTGTGGGTTCGAATATCACTCCTTGTCGCCACTATAACCTCCAGTTGCATTGGGTAAACCTTTTACATAGCTTACTACATTGAAGTGATAGGCCCATCAGTACCATGGGGTCTGAGGTATTGGAACTCTGGTCTCTGTGCTCCTACAAAAGCATTTTGATTGTTGACCCAAACCCTCGGATCCATAGAGAATGCTATGTTATAGGTTACTTCAACTGTTTCTTTTTTGCTTGGGCCAGCTTTGCTAGCTCTCCTTTCTTTGCTCGAGGATCCTTGGTTTCTATGGTAAGGTGCACCAACATTGGTTTTTATATGGATGTTTTGGGGTTTCTACTATGTAGGTGCACTTTTTTTTCTTATCCAAACAATCAAACTAGATCTTTTATTTCAATTATCTTATTTCCCACATAGGATTTTCAAGCTTGTTTCTTAAAATCATGTAAGCCTTAATTTGTTCTATTTTTGAATAGTAGTTATCGTCACATTCCTCTTATTTTCTAATTAAATATTTTCCAAAGTATTTTATATTTTCTAGGTTTCTTTGAACGTAGGTTTACTGCCTTGTCATTTTCTTAGTATTCATTCCAACTGGAATATTTACATGAGACCATTGTTGGTTGTGTGTAAATTATATTCATGCCTACTTTGTGATGTAGCTAGTTTAAAATTCCTCTATTCTTCCTTTATGTATCCTTGAGAGATACTTGTAATATTGTCCTTAGAATAAATTATGGTAGCAATTATCACCTTTCAATAATTGGTGGATCTCTTTCTCTTAATATCACATCTCTTTGTAATTTTAAAAAGCCTTTAATGGCTTCCTCTTTGTTGGTTTTCTTCTTGAAATTTTCTAAGAAGCTTCAATGGCTTCTATATTTTCTTTTTAACTTTTGAGGAGATTATATGGATTTCTTTATTTTTGAGGAGTTTCTTATGGCTTCCTTTCTTGCCTTTTGAAATGGTTTTTTTCAAGGGAAACTTATGACCCTTTTTATTTCTTGTTGAATTGACCTAGTTGTTTCTTATATGCTTATGACCTTATTGGTATTAGAAGGGATTGAAAATCCTTTTGATGCTTGAAGGATTTTGGTAGGGATTTTCCACCCTAAATTGTTTTGAATCTATCATGGAATATTGCTTCACGATGAGGATTGCCTCTCCTTTTAAGGTTTTATTTGAAAAAATTTATATAGGGTAATTTTACCCTTGAAACTTATTTTCTCAAACTTGAAACATTTTCTCAAACAAAGTGCTATTTTTTCTTCTCTATTTCAAAGATAAAGGAGTATCAAAAGGAGAATTCTTACTTATTTATACCTACGCTAATACTACATGCTAGAACTTAATGCTTCAAATTATTTGCATTATTCAATGAAGGGTATTTAACTACATAGGATGCTTATTTTAGGCATAAAAAACTCTCAACCACACTTGCAACTACCTCTATTCTATAATGCATGCATATATCTTGTAATAAGTGGTTATATCACTTGCCACATCACATGGACTATGATATAATAGTTCTAAATAGATAGACCTCCTCCTAATGAACACCACATATTTACCCATTCCCACTTCTTTACATCCATGTATTGGAGTGCATTTCCAAAAATATCATACACACTCTAAATAACCCATATTTAATGTCCTCGCCTACCCACTTTTTACTCAAGCACATATCATTATAGTGCATGTAACCTGTTTTTTTTATAAATATTTACCATAGTCATTTTAATTTTTGTCATCTTGCTTGACATGTGCATGATGTCATTCTCTACTTTTCTAGAGGTCTTCTATAACCAATCTTCACCAAGATATTTTCTTGATAAGGTTTATTTTATCCTTACTAGAAAGTTTATCTTTTCTTGTTTCTTTCCAATATTTATATTTCCATGGATAAATCTTGTGCTTTGGTTGTGCAAATCTCTCATCTAAAAGGTGTTAACTTTCTCTTACTCCTATATTTTTATGTTTTTTTTTTTTCTTAATTTCCACTTTAGAATCATTTGATTAAGCTCCATTATATGTTACTTTATTGGCTCAATAATTTATTTTTATTGCATGTAAGAGTTATATTCTTTTAGTTTATCATTTGTATTAGTTTAACCATTACCATGTTTGTTATTTGTGTTGATAGGTCTATTTATTTTTCTCCTCTTAGGGAAAAAAACTACATCAATGACAACTCATCTACTTAAGGTGCTTGACGGAGAGGTTTCAAGGTCAAATAACACTGAGGCCTTTTAGTGGTTGAGAGAAAGGTATGTGTTGTTGATTGTTATGTTGGTTGCTTAATTTGGATGTGTAAAGGTTGAAGAAAAATATAAATATTTTTATGTGCCTAAGGTTGAAAAATAATTGTTTTTAATGGGTTATAAGATTTAATTTTTACCTAAATTAATATTGGTTATTAAGTGTTTTGAGGGAGATAAAAGGGTAGGCAATTATTATTTATGAATGGTTATTTTTGAAATATTGATTTATTAATTTGGAGATTATAAGGAGCAATTCGAGTGATTAATTTTATGTGTGATTTGATGATTTCTAATTTCAAGGAATAATAAGGTGTATTTGGGATTGATTATTTTTTGTGTTTGAGAAATAATTTGAAATAGAGTTAGTGTGATATTTTGTCATCTAACCATTTAAATTGGCAAAGAAGAAAATTGTGATTGAAGACAAGTTTTCTAAGGGTACTTCTACATCAATCAAAAGGTATAGGCACATATTCCTTGTAAGTGATTTTTGAATGTTGTGAATGCAAAGTTGGAGTGAAAAGGATTGTTTGGTAAACATTGTTGAGTGTGTTTTGAATTAATGCTTCAAGGTTTTCTAGAATAAAGATTTGTTGATAAAAATTTGTTTTATAAGCATTTTTGTTGAAGCACTTAGTTGAGTGAGGAACTTGAACTAGGGTTTGCAAAGATCATGAGTATCATTGTTATGTAAGATTAGCATTGTTGTTTAAGCACTTAGTTGAGTGAGGAACTTGAACTAGGATTTGCAAAGATCATGAGTATCATTGTTATGTGAGATTTATTGATGAGCATTAATGGAAATATTTGAATGAGTTGAGACTAGGGTTTGTGAGCAAGGATTATTTCATTAAGTGATTGGTTGAATAGATTTGGTTGAGACTATTCAAGTGAATGTGTTGATGTGATAGTTCAAGTTCTATGAAACAAATTTTTCTATATTTTGAATTAATTTGAGAAAGAGGTTGAGTGTTGATGAGTGTGAAACATATTGAGTCTCTAACAATTCTTTATATGTTTCTATGGTAAAAAGAGTGATTAAAAGTAATTGAGAATTGTGGTGAATGTGAAACATATTGAGTCTCTAAAAATTCTCTATATGTTTCTAAACGAGTAATTGAAATTAATTGAGCATTGTGATAAGTGTGAAGCATATTGAGTCTCTAACAATTCTCTTTATGTTTTTGAGTTTGGACAAGTTCTAGTGAGGACTTTTTGAGTAGATTAGTGTGAGATTTTATGGAAGATTACAAGGCATATTTGAGAAAAGTCTTTGAGAAGACTTGAGAGCAGAGTTGAAAGATTGATTTTTTCAAACCTTGAGTTAATTTTTGAGGTAGATCTAGCAGAGTTGATTTGTGATTAAGTCAAGCTTTGTGTTCAGGCTTGAGGATAGATTTGTGCTAGACTGAAGGACTATTTTTAGTGCATATCAAAGAATAGATATTGAGGACATATTTGTGCTAGACCGAAGGACTATGTTTACTACAGATCAGAGGATAAATTTTGGTGCATATTTGAGAACAGGTTTGTGCCAGACCAGAGATAGATATTGAGCAAATTTGTGCTAGATCGAAGGACTATATTTAGTGTATATTTGATACAAACCTTTAAAGGTGACAAAGTATAAAGGATGACATTATCCAATGGATAGAGATCCATTAGCCAGGGCAATGAGGACATGTGTCTTCAGTGGATAGAGATCCATTAGCCAGAGTAGTGGGGGTAGCAGTTCTTCTAGAATATCACCAGTCAGAGCTAAGGAGAAAGAGTTCTCCTATGGATAGAGATCCATGAAATTGATTAAGGGATTGGTATCTCCTTTGGACAGAGGTCCATAAACATTGTAATAGAGAAAGTATTCCCAAGAGATTGATTGAGAAAATTTTAGTGAAAGATTTTCTTCGTGGAGTAGCCTACATTAGGTGAACCACGTAAAATTGGTGTCTCTATTATGTGTGGTGATTTGTGCATTGATTTGATTATTACTATTGATATTGCTATCTATACATTGCATAATATTGATTGGAAAAGAAAAGTAAAAAGTGGTCTTATACTGTTCACCCCCTCTTAGTATAAGCTTGTGTTCTTCATTTGGTATCAGAGTGGGTTCCTTAAGAAGAGTTTAACAGCTTGAAGGAAAAACTTTTAAGAACACAATGGATTCTAATAATGCGTTCTCAGATAATTCAACACCAATATTTTATGGAAGTGATTATATATTTTAGAGTATGAGAATTAAGACTCACCTGATGACACTTGGCAATGAAATTTGGGAAGCAATTGAAAATGGATACATACCACCAGTTGATCCACCTACATATAAGGAAGGTAAGCTTCTCCAACATTACAATTAAAAAGCAATGAATTCCATTTTGAGAGGTTTACATAGAATAATCAATAAAATTTACGCATTGCAAAGATGCAAAAGGAATTTGGGATAAGTTGTATAGCATATATGAAGGAGATAAAAGTGTCAAAAAGGTAAAGATATAAAA
Organism: Wollemia nobilis; assembly: GCA_028583015.1. NCBI lineage: Eukaryota > Viridiplantae > Streptophyta > Pinopsida > Araucariales > Araucariaceae > Wollemia > Wollemia nobilis. The sequence continues at coordinate 9,787,483 of JAQPPZ010017210.1, read as the reverse complement.
TATCAAAGGGCAATTTGAAGAATTAAGAATTAAGGATGAGGAAAACATTAGTACTTATCTACTTTGGGTAGATGAGGTTGGTAATGCCATGCAAGGACTTGGACTTAATGTTGAAGAATCTGATGTTTGTGATAAGGTCTTAAGATCTCTCCCAAAAAGATTTAGTGAAAATATTTTTTCTATAGAAGAATCAAAATATGGTGATTATTTGATAAGAGATATGTTACTTGGTATTCTTACAGCTTTTGAGTTAAGAAAAAAAGAGGAACCTAATCTTTGAAAGGAAGCAACATTCAAAGCTACTAAGAAGATAAAGGGAAAAAAGTTAGATTCAAGCAATGAGTCATCTAGTGATGAAGAAGCTAATTATAGCAGAAGGAATAAGAATTTTAAGAATATTTAAAGATACAAAATCTATTAGATGTTTCAATTGTGAAAAGTATGGTCACTATGCAATGGATTTTCAAGAAGCTACAAATAACAATGATGAAGAAAAACAAGATCACAGGAACTGAGAATAAAAAAAATACAGGTAGCAAAAGAAAGGCAAGGATGGACAAGGTAGACAAGGGAAGAAGTTCTTTCAGACATAAGATGAGTTACTATGCATACAAGGCAAGTAAGTACTCAAGTGACAATGATGCTAGTTCTTCAAGTAATGATAAAGATGAAGTTCTATTTCTAATTGAGGAAAAAGAAGAATTTAAGAAAAGGTCACCAATAATTCTCAAGTGCTTTAGATGTGGTAATTTTGGACATCTTGAAGATAGTTGTACAAGAAATAGTTTTAGTTTCAGTGATGATGAATATGAGGATGCATTTGAAGGACCAGAAGAGAATATTCTAATGGCACTAGAAGAAGAAGAAGGTGATCCTATAGAAGACAAGTTAGAAAAGAATGAAGATGTTATCAAAGGAAAAAAATAAAGGAAAAATAAAAAAAGGAGTTGATCTTGAGGGAGAGCTTATTTATGCTTCTAAAATATTAAATAAGGTGATAAATAAAAACTTCCAACTTGATATTCAGTTCGAAGAATGTGATGAAGAGAGATGAAAGCTTATAGAGGATCTAAAAAAGTCAATGGCTAAGACAACAAAGTTCAAGAATAAGCTAGAAGCAAAGGTCTTAGAATATGAAAAGTTAGAACAAGAAGTAGCTCTACTAAGGGAAGATTTAGAAAAGTCCAAGGATAAGCTACACAAGTTTGGAAAGAGTTCAAAGATTGTAGATAAGATGATCAAGGTACAAAGAAGGTCAATAAAAAAAATAGGTCTTGGTTTTGAATAGGCTCAAAATAAACAAGAAGAAGAATCGACCTCAAGTTCTAAAGAAGAAGAAACTTTAGAAGAATAAAATTCAGAAGAAAATAGTGTAAGATAAAGTGCGACTTTCGAGGATGAGTTGGACAGAAATTTCAATAAGGAAATGAACAATGCACAAAGAAGAAATAGATGGAACAAGAACCAACATAGATAAAAAGAGACTAAGAGACCAATGAGGTTAAGGTAATGAAATTTCAATGGATGATGTTTCTCATGTCACATATTTGGGCACATGAAAGACAAGAGTATGGGAACTTTAGGAACATGTAGCTTTTTCATGGGTATTGCTACTCATGTAGTCAGTTTGATCACAAGGTAATGAATTGCAAGGTACATGATAGGAACATATATGACTTCACTAGGAGAAATACCAAGACATTTACACCTCCAAGGAATAATAACATTAACTATTATAAGTTCAATAATGATGGACATATAACAAAGTGGTGTACAACAGATATTCCAAAACCTAGTATGAACAAGAACAGGAACAGGAACAGGAACAGGAATAGGAATAGGAATATGGACATGAATAGGAACAAGAACAAGAATAAGAATATGGACATGAACAAGAACAAGAATAAGAACAAGGATATGGACAGGAATAGTAACATGGACATGAACAAGAATAGTAAGAGGAATTAGAAGGATCGGATGAGAAGGAAAGAGGACAAAGGTAAATACCAGTGCTTGTTGGGAGTAGAAATACTCCCACCCTAGAATTAACTACCTCAAGAGGAAGTGGATGAGGGGCTAAGTTAAGATACTCTTTCTTAGCCCTGAGACCCAAAGGTTACCCTTTGCCATTGATGTCAAAGGGGGAGAGATTTGGTTTAAGGAGAGAGCATTGAGTCAGGGGGAGTAATATCCTAGGGGGAGCAGAATAGGAAAAAGGTCAAGTTTTGGTAAAAAGAATTTGGGTTACCATAAATGACAAAGGGGGAGATTGTTGGACATTTTGAGTAGATGAGTTTTCATTAATGTCAAGAGTGAGTGGTCATTGATGTCAATATTTTAGCACCAGTTAGTGGCAATTTCAGTGGGCAACATCAATTTTAGGTTTTCCAATAAGTGCAAAAGGATAGTCCGCCTTCAGTTTATCAAGACCCAGTTCTAGGCAATCAAAAGAGGTCCAAAGGGCAAAGAAGAGGCCCATGCAATTAATATTATAATAGTTTATTATAATATTAAAAAGGAAATTTAAATTAATACTTAATTAAATTAAATTAAATTAATTAATTAATTTATTAATTAATTTAATTAACTTTCATGTTACTTAAGTTAATTTTAATTTAATTATAAATTAATTTTATTAATTTAAATAAACCCTAAAAAGGGTTATAAAGCTAAGTTTATAAATCAAAATTTTAAATTTGATTTGAGCACCGACGTGTTATGAAAATAAGACATCATATATATAAAGGTAAAACCTTTGCCTTAAGTCCCCTCCATGATTTATTTGAATGCCAATGTTCTGATTTATGCATAGAAAGAAAGCAACGATTTTCGTGTTTGAAAAGTCTTCGGTGGAAGAGAAGGAACAAATAGGAGCAAGGCTCCTCTCACTTTGCACAAGCACCGCATAGCGTAGTTGGTGACGACAAAAGGTGTTAAGACGTTTAATGGTAGGGAGGACACGGGTTCAAATATTATGGGGTTCACGTTTTGCAATGAAGGTCTTCGATTTTGGAAGCAATGCCAACAAGAAAACAAAGGAGGCAAGCACCTTCCCCTCCTTGTGGGAGCACCTAGCCCACGTGGTGGGATAACACCTTGGTAAGGTGCTCGACGAAAAGGTTTTAGGGTCAAAACCCACCGAGGCCTTTTAGTGGTTGAGAGAAAGGTATGCATTGTTGATTGTTATGTTGGTTGCTTAATTTGGATGTACTAAGGTTGAAGAAAAATATAAATACTTTTATGTGCCTAAGGTTGAAAAATAATTATTTTTAATGGGTTATAAGATTTATTTTTTGCCTAAATTAATATTGGTTATTAAGTGTTTTGAGGGAGATAAAAGGGTAGGCAATTATTATTTCTGAATGGTTATTTTTGAAATATTGATTTGTTAATTTGGATATTATAAGTAGAAACTCGAGTGATTATTTTTATGTGTGATTTGATGATTGCTAATTTCAAGGAGTAATAAGGTGTATTTGGGATTGATTATTTTTGTATTTGAGAAATAATTTGAAATAGAGTTAGTGTGATATTTTGTCATCTAACCATTGAAATTGGCAAAGAAGAAAATTATGATTGAAGACAGGTTTTCTAAGGGCACTTCTACATCAATCAAAAGGTATGGGCACATATTCCTAGTGAGCAATTTTTGAATGTTGTGAATGCAAAGTTGGAGTGAAAAGGATTTTTTGGTAAACATTTTTTAGTGTGTTTTGAATTAATGCTTGAAGATTTTTTGGAATAAAGAGTTGTTGATAAAAATTTGTTTTATAAGTATTTTTGTTGAAGCACTTAGTTGAAAAACTTGAACTAGGATTTGCAAATATTATGAGTATCATTGTTATGTGAGATTAGAATTGTTGTTGAAGCACTTAGTTGAGTGAGGAACTTGAACTAGGGTTTGCAAAGATCATGAATATCATTGTTATGTGATATTTGTTGATGAGTATTGTTGGAAATATTTGAATGAGTTGAGACTAGGGTTTGTGAGCAAGGATTATTTCATTAAGTGATTGGTTGAATAGAGTTGGTTGAGACTAGTCAAGTGAATGTGTTGATGTGATAGTTCAAGTTCTATAAAACAAATTATTCTATATTCTAAATTGATTTGAGAAAGAGGTTGAGTATTGATGAGTGTAAAACATATTGAGTCTCTAACAATTATCTATATGTTTATGTGGTAAAAAGAGTGATTGAAAGTAATTTATTACTGTGGTGAATGTGAAGCATATTGAGTCTCTAAAAATTCTCTATATGTTTCTAAACAAGTAATTGAAAGTAATTAAGCATTATGATAAGTGTGAAGCATATTGAGTCTAATAATTCTCTTTATATTTTTATGAGTTTGGACAAGTTCTAGTGAGGACTTGTTGAGCATGTGAGCTATTGTGGAATTTTACAAGGCAAATTTGAGACAAGTATTTGAGAAGACTTGAGAGCAGAGTTTATTGATTGATTTTTTCAAACCTTGAAGTAAGGTTTGAGGAAGATCTAACAGAGTTGATTTGTGATTGAGTCAAGCTTTGTGTTAAGGCTTGAGGATAGAGATTGAGGATAAATTTGTGTTAGACCGAAGGACTGTGTTTAGTGCAAATAAAAGGATAGATATTGAGGATAGATTTGTGCTATACCGAAGGACTATGTTTAGTATAGATCAAAGGACAGAGTTTGGTACAAATTTGAGGATAGGCTTGTGCTAGACCAGAGACAGATATTGAGTATATTTATGCTAGATTAAAGGATTGTGTTTAGTGTAGATTTGAGATAGAGCTTTGAAGGTGATAGATTATAGAGGATGATAGTCTCCAATGGATAGATATCCATTAGCCAGGGCAGTGAGGACATGTGTCTTCAATGGATAAATATCTATTAGCTAGAGCAGTGGGAGCAATAGTTCTTCTAGAAGATCACCAGTCAAAGCTAAGGAGAAAGAGTTCTCCTATGGATAGAGATCCATGAATTTGATTAAGGTATTGGTGTCTCATTTAGACAGAGGTCCATAAACATTGTAATAGGAAAAGGATTCCCAAGAGATTGATTGAGAAAATTTTAGTGAAATATTTTCTTCGTGGAGTAGCCCACATTGGGTGAACCAATTAAAATTGGTATCTCTATTGCCTATGGTGATTTGTGCATTGCTTTGATTATTACTTGTTGATATTGTTATCTATACATTGCATAATATTGATTGGGAAATAAAAGTAAAAAGTGGTCTTATACTGTTCACCCCACCTCTCAGTATAAGCTTGTGTTCTTCACCCATAAAGTTTATTACCCATTTCATGCCTTTTTTTGAGTGTAAATCTTCTAATATATTTTTGGAAAGCTAGTTGAGTCATTAGGGATTATTATGAGGGTTAACCTAAAGAGGGGGTAACAGTTCTTATATTTTCTTTTATTTTACCTTTTCCAAGTGTCATCCTTGGGTGACCATGTAATTTTTACTATAGTAATTTCAAAGATATTTCTAAGTATTGTGTGTTAAAGTCTTTTGGGTATGATAATACAATGTGTACTCGAGTCTAGCCATAGTACTTTTAATGAGCCTTTTATCCATATGGAATAACACCCATACAAATTATATCTTATTTATGAGTATATATTTATAGATTTATGTTTACAAATGTTTTGAACTCCCATGTGAATTCCCTATCCCTGCATGCATGGAAGTCTATGATAGAATGAAAGTCAACAAGGGTAATACTTACTAAGCTATTTTTCTTATCCTCCATAGGTACTTATAATATTTTCCATCATCAAAACTCTACCATCCATGATGAAGATGAATTCTAAGTATACCCTATAGGAGGAGACTAGATGATCTCTCAATTGTTAAATATCACCCATATGAAGATGCTAATGGGGTACTATGAGGAGTTGGAAAGATACATCAATATAAAGGAAACGTATAACCATTTAAGAACTTTATATTAGACAAATTTTTAGTATTTGAGAAGATATTTGATTATTTCTAGCTAGTGATTGTCTATAACAAACATCTAAATAGCAAAATTGGAAAAATGGTCTCCATAAAAAGAAAATTTTTGCATCCATCAATACTTTGGTGATTAGGGTTGTGTTTGGTCTAGAATTAACTTCATAATACACAATAATCACCTCCTATGATAAGGAAACAAAGTTATAGGATAATTACTAGGAGATATTTCTCCAATTAGTTACCTCTCACTAGATGAAAGCCTCTAAGAAAAAATTTTACACTATAGTGAGGACCCTATGGTTAATTCCAGGGATGTAATTAGAAATGCAATCATGCTACATAATCATGTGATAAGAGAGATTGAATCTAAGAATTTTTAGAGACTATATATTCCCACTCTTGAATCTCATCTTATAAAACAAGTTCATTGATTGGGACAAATTTGTTTGTCGTGAGCTATTTAGTCAATTGTGTAGTGTCCTCAATACTATTTCATTATATATGAACTTTATTTTTATTTTGTAGTCATTTAATATTTATGCCAAATAAAGAGAAGTTAGGAGTTGAGAGAAGGATTGAATAAGGATTGCTAGTTCCCCTATGCTACCTGATATTCTATGCTAAAAATTGATAGGGAAAGTAAAATTTTGTGCATGATAATTTCTTGAGGCACATTCTTGAGATATTGATTGGGAATAATAGAACCATTTCATGGATGAAATATATGTATAATATAATATATTATTACTTCTAAGTATTAGGAGAGGTAGTTAAATTAATGACTCTTCCCATCAGTCCCACTAATGACCTTGTTCTTAGGGAATTATATCAATATTACATCCTACTTCATTAAAGGATTATTGGTAAGCACCTTAAGAACCTCATTCATTTTCCTTTCTCCTTTGGTTACTATATCTGTGATTCAACCATACCTAATTAACATTGAGGTGTAGGCTTCCTATCTATGTATAAAGAATAAAACTATAACAAAAGAGGTGTAATTGAGGCAACTTATTTTTAGATGATTTTTTTCTTTGAACATCAAGAAAATAAAGAATATTTTTTGGTCAATTATGATGGCAACTAGGGTATTCATGAAAGGATTAATGAGAAATCAAATCTCATAATATGGATTAAGCTTCATAATGGTCATAATGTAATTAAAGGACCTAACGATCCTAAGGGATTGTTAGGAGGAGTAGTCACCAAAGAGGACCTTAAAGGACCCTTATCTACTATTTTTATAAAGGAAATAGCATATTTTTTGGAGAGTAAGAAGAACACCCTCATGGAAGATGCTCTTAAGGGTATCTTCCTCTGAGGAGAAAGTTGGATTTAACACCAAGGTTAGAATACCAAAAGTTTGTATTGTTGGAGAATTTTTGTCAAGTACATAGCCCATTGTGTTTCTATCACTAATATATAAAGAAGTGGCCAAAGTATCAACTAATTTCCTAAATACATAGGGATACCCATAATAATATTCCTCAATGGTAGGTTCCAAGGGAACTCTCATAGGTTCATTATAGGGATAAAACTCAACCAAAGGAAGGAATAATATTGTTGGAGAAGCAAAATGGAAAGTAATGGTTATAATGATAATTAATATCAACTTGTAAGAAAAATAAAGTTATTACCAAAAGTGGAATAAGAAGAAATATATAAATAACAATGACAAGAAAGAGACCTTTGATGATACTGATCAACCCACTTTCTAGAATATAAAAAAAAAAGTAGCTAAAAATTATGGAGGAACAAAAGGCCTAGACTTGATAGAATAGAGGACAAAATACCATGAGAAATTATCACACAAATGTTAAAAAAACAACACCTAGATAATATACAAGAGATAAATATCTTTGATGATATTTTGACAACTACCCTCTAATAGATCCTTATTTTAACTTTGATTTAGATTTGCTTGTTAGATTTATAAATCAAAATAAAAAGGAATAAAACCAATCATGGTATAAAATACAAGTAGGAAAATATGACAATAAATTAAGCTATCATAAATCCTACCATTTTATCTAGCAAAATTTGGTGAATGAATACTTCCATGTTATTGCACATGATTTACCCACCTTATATATCTATAGCAATATAAAGCTCCTCAAGTTTGAAGAACACAAGCTTATGCTGAGAGGAAGGGGTGAACAGTATAAGATCACTTTTTAATTTTCTTTCCCAAACAATATTATTCAATATAATCAATGGAAATATCAATATCAGTAACCAAAGAAATTCATAAATCATCACACACAATAGAAAAACCAATTTAACGTGGTTCACCCAATGTGGGCTACTCCATAGAGAAAATATTTCACTAAAATTTTCTCAATCAATATATTAGGAATCCTTTCCCTATTACAATGTTTATGGACCTCTATCCAAAGGAGATACCAATCCCCTAAATAAATTTCATGGATCTCCATCCACAGGACACACCAATCTCCTAATATTTGCTCTAGCTGGTAATCCTCTAGAAGACCTCTACCTCCACTACCCTTAGCAAATGGAACTATATCCACATAAGACACATGTCTTCCCTGCTCTGGCTGGAGATATCTATCCTCAACTCTGTCACCTCCAAAGCTCTATCTAAAATTTGTACTAAACATAGTCCATTGGTCTAGCACAAATCTGACCTCAATCTCTGTCTCTGGTATGGCACAAATCTATCCTCAAATATGCACCAAAATCTGTCCTTGAATCTGTACTAAACATAGTCTTTTTTTCTAGCACAATTTTTTCTTCAATCTCTATCCTCAAGCCTTAACTCAAAGCTTGAATCAATCTCAAATCAACTCTGCTAGATCTGCATCAAAACTTAAATCAAGGTGAAGCTGGGGCTGGTGGCTTACTTAGAGACCACAAGGGTGAGGTGCTTGTAGCTTTTGCAGAACATCTTGGAGCTCAAACTAACAATGTAGCTGAAGCAAGGGCAGTTTGGAGGAGCCTCAAGGTGGCGGAGAATTATCCGGGGAAAACTGTTGGTGGAAGGTGATTCTCTTATTATTATAAATCTTCTAAAGAACACTAAGAGAGCTCCTTGGAGATTTTATGACTACATCCATGAAGCAAGGGCTCTAATTCATGACCGACCTGAGGCCATAATTTTGCATACCTTCCGGGAAGCAAACATGGCAGCTGATAGGCTGGCAAATGAAGGCATTGTAGCAACAAATTTGATCACGTGGACTGAAAATCTTCCTCATGCAGTCTCAATGGTGATAGATAATGAAAAACTTTAGATTGGAAGGCTCAAAGTGGATCAATGACAGAAAATGGGGGCATTTAAAAAAAAAAAAAAAATTTTGAACCTTATAATGGATTTTGTCATATTTGTTTTTTTTGTTCATGTGACTAGTGTTTTTTGCAGCTGGTGGGGCACTGATATAGGTTTTTTATCTACAAATTCATGCATGGGAAAAATCTTCTTTAGCCTCAAGTATTTCCCAAGGTGTGTTTGGATTCGATGTCGCAAAAAGGCCCTAGCAAGAAATAACAAAGTGTTGGAGATCCCTGACAATGAGGCACCAGACCCCACCATAATAGTCTTGGAGAAGATGAAAATTTCATCAGCCTCCAACAGGATCAACCAGTTGAAGAGTCTGTCTGGCCTCATCAGTGCAGTTGTTGATTTGTGTGATTCCTTAAATCTTCTAGTTTTATAGCCAGCAGTTCCAGGGGCACAAGGAGTCAAAGGCAAAATCTAAATATGATGGCAAGAACGATGATAAGAAGTTAGATGAGGACTACAAGGAAGACTGCTTGGCCTCTTGGCTGTCCATTCTATGGGATGTTTTTTTTTTTTTTGACCATATTCTATTATTTTTATATGGGCACAAGCTACTCCGCATGGTGCTTGCATGATTAGTTTTTGTCTTTGTTAGTTCTTTTTTGCGTCTTTCTTTTCTCGATGGCCATAATATTAGGCTTCCATAGTTTAGTTTGGTCGTATTCTAATGGAAGAGTAGGTCTTGGCCATTTTTGTTGTCAATTTAAACTTTTAGGGCTTGGCCTTTGTCCAGTTGGTCAGTGGACCCTATTTTGTAAAATGGTTTTGGGTCAACCAGTTAAAACCCGGTGTTAATTATAATATTCTCTTACTTACCAAAAAAAAAAAAAACTTAACTCAAGGTTTGAACAAATCAATCAATCAACTCTGCTCTCAAGCCTTCTCAAAGACTTATCTCAAATCTACCTTGTAAGCTTCCACAAAAGCTCACACCAATCTGTCCACAAGTCCTCTCTAGAACTTGTCCAATCTACTCAATAAGTCCTCTCAAGAACTTATCCAAATATGCTCAATAAGTCCTCACAAGAACTTATTCAAATATGCTCTCAATATGTATTGTAAGCTTCCACAAAAGCTTACTCAAATATATCCACAAGTCTTCTCAAAGACTTACCTCAAATATGCTCAACAAGTCCACTCTAGAACTTGTCCAATCTGCTCAATAAGTCCTCACAAGAACTTATCCAAATCTGCTCTCAATTTGTATTGTAAGCTTTCACAAAAGCTTACTCAAATCTATCCACAAGTCTTCTCAAAGACTTACCTCAAATATGCTCAACAAGTCCACTCTAGAACTTGTCCAATCTCATAGAAACATAAAGAGAATTGTTAGAGACTCAATATGCTCTATACTCATCACAATGCTCAATCACTTTCAATCACTCTTTCAAAAACATACAGAGAATTGTTAGAGACTCAATATGCTTCAACTCAATCACTTTCTCAATTCAATTCAGAATATAGAATAGTTTGTTTTTGGAACTTGAACAATCACTTCACACATCCACTTGACTAGGCTCAACCAACTCTACTCAACCAATCACTCAATGAAATAATCCTTGCTCACAAACCCTAGTCCAAGCATATGATCACTCACTCAAAATATTTCCAACAATGCTCAACAACAAATCTCACATAACAATGATACTCATGTTCTTTTCAGACCCTAGTTCAAGTTCTTTGCTCAACAACTCACTTCAACAACAATGCTTATAAAACAACTCTCACATGACAATGATACTCATGTTCTTTTCAGACCCTAGTTCAAGTTCTTCACACAACCAATGGCTTCAACAACAATGCTTATAAAACAAGGTTTTAATAACAACTCTTTATTCCAGAAAACCTTGAAGCATTAACTCAACACACTCAATAAGGAAGCCCTAATCAAATCCTTTTCACTCCAAACTTATTTTCCAGAAAACCAACCAATCAACTCAAATATGGAAGAATGTGCTCATACCTTTTTGATGATGAAGGAACTTCAAATATCTGCCACAACCACAAACACTTCTTTGCCAAGCTCAAAGAAGTTAGAAGATCATAAACTCCCTCAAAAGTACAATGTAAATATCAAAACACATATACACCTTATCACTCCATCTTTATGAAAACATTCATCTACAAAAATGATTGACCAAGTACACCTTATGATCTCCCTATAATAACAACAATATCACCTTCAACAAAAAGGTTCTCTCAAAATAATCAATCTTCAATTTACCCTTTTGATAAATCAACCATGTAAAAATAACTTCATGTAAAAATAAAGTTTACCCCTTATCTCTCCTTTTAAACAACAATTAAAATTTAAATTAAGCCCCTTTAACTTTAACCCCTTATAACTCCTTTAAACTAGATTTAAAACTTAGGCTTAGTAAAAATTAAAATTAAAACGTTTACCTCCGCCTTGGGTGAGACTCGAACCTTTGATTTCCACCTCCTCATGTGCCCTTTGGCTATCTCAAGCGCTAGGTGCTCGTTTAACACCAAACGAGCACCATGTGCTCCTTAACCCTTGCTGGCGCCAAGTAAAAATAAATCGTGTGCTTCCCATGCCAAAATGATCCGCCATGATTCGAACGTAGGTCTCACACTGCCCAAGCGCCTTAACTCCCAGCCAAGTGCCACTAGGCCACGCCGCCTAGTTGGATGGGGGTTCTCCTCCTATGGAAACTTCAACCTCCTCATTGGTGCTAAAACCAATTTCATCTTCTTCCCTTCTGCAGCCTTCGATTACGAATTGCACGATTTAGAATATATTTCGAACACCTTTGAAACTACCATTAAGGCATGTATTAATATACAATGCCTCCCCTTTCCTTGGACATCGACGCATTTTGATTTTTCACTTTAACCTTAGACGTCGGCACATTTTGTTTTTAAATAATTAATTTATAAATTATTTAAATTCTTTAGAATTTAAATCTTATAAATTAATATTTAATTCCTTTGGGTTTTATTAAGGCTTAAAGCCTTCTCTGAATATACCACCTTGTATAAGTAATATTTATTTATAAAATTTAAATTCAAATTGAATTTAAATATTTTATAAAATAAATATTAAAACCTCTTTTAGCTTTTCAAAAAGCTTCCTTGGGTTTTTATGAAAAACCTTTTATTTTGCTCATCCATGGTTTTAATAAAAACCAACCTTCATATGCTTCCACATAATATTAAAAATATTATGAAGTTCTTTTGCCATTAACCTTTGCATTGTTCCTTGACATATTCCTTGACATCAATGATGACTTCGTTCCTTGACATCAATGACAACTTGACTCAAAATGTCCAACAATCTCCCCCTTTGTCATTGATGGCAACCCAAATTATTTTTACCAAAAACTTGACCTTTCCTTTGTTCTGCTCCCCCTGGCTCAATGCTCTCTTCAAATCTCTCCTCTTTACTCAAATACCAAATCTCTCCCCCTTACTCAAATCTCTCCCCCTTTGACATCAATGGCAAAGGGTCACCTTTGGGGCTCGGGGCTAAGAATGAGCCTCTTAGCTTAGCCCCTCCCCCACCTCCTCTTGAGGTGGTTAATTCTGGGGTGGGAGTATTTCTACTCCCAGCAAGCACTGGTCTTTACCTTTATCCTCTTTCCTTCTTATCTGATCCTTCTGATTCCTTTGACTATTCCTCTCCATGTCCATATTCATGTTCCTATTCTTATCCATATCCATATTCCTATTCCTATTCCTGTTCATGTTCATATCCATATTCCTGTTCCTTTTCCTATTCCTATTCTTGTTCCTATTCCTGTCCATACTTGATTCTGGAATGTCTGCTCTACACCACTTTGTTGTATGTCCATCATTATTGCACTTATAACACTTAATGTTATTATTCCTTGGAGGTGCAAATATCTTAGGATTTCTCCTAGTGAAGCCATATCCTTTTTTATCATGAACCCTACAATCCATTGCCTTGTGACCAAACTGATTACATGAGTAGCAATACCCATGGAAAAGTTGTCTATTTCTAAAATTCCCATTTTCTTGTCTTTCATGTGTCCTACACTATGAAGCTATGTGCCCAAACTTGTGACATGAGAAGCATCATCCATTGAAGAAACCTTGCCTAGACCCCATTGGTCTCTTAGTCTCTTCTACCTTGTCCTGTTTCCTATTCCATCTGTTCCTTACTTGTGTATTGTTCCTTTCCTTTTTGAACTTTCTATTGTCCAACTTATCCTTAGAAGTCTCACTCTCTCTTTTACTTACTTCTTTTGATGCTTCTTCTTTTTTGGTGTTTGAGCTTGACTCTCCTTTTTTTGCTTCCTATTTCCTTTGTTCTTCTTTAGAACTAAGTCTTGTTTTGGTGATTGATGACCTTTGTGCATTGATAATCCTATCCAAAGTCTTTGAATTTTCCTCAAACTTTTGTAGCTTATCCTTAGAACCTTTTACTTCCATCCTTAGTGAAACTATCTCATGCTCTAATATTTCACACTCTAGATCTTTTATCTTTAATTTTTTGGCCATACCTTCTTCAATTTTTCTTGCCTCTTCAACCTTGATTTTGAAGTTGGTGAGTTCCTGTAGAAACTTTGCTTTTGCTTTCTCATCTTCTTGAGCTTGAACCCTTAATCCTGAGTTCTCCCTTTTTAATTCTTCAAGATTAACCATAAGTCTTTCACATTCTATCTCTTTTACCTTTGACTGTTCAACCATACCTTTTTCAACTCTTCTTGCCTTTTCAACCTTATCTCTCAAGTCAGAGAGATCTTGTAGAAGCTTTGTCTTACATTTCTCATCTTCTTGTATTTGAGCCTTCAATTCTAAATTCTCTCTTTTCAATTCAACAAGTTCCTTAAGAGTGGCTTCCTCTTTTTCTTTTTCTGAATCTTCTATAGGAGCATCTTCTTTTTCTTCTATTATTGAAAGTAGAGTTTCTTCTTCATACCTATTTTGACTGTCCCTATTATCATTTAGATCCATTTCATCTTCACTACTACTGAACCCATGATAATATCTTGCATCATGATCGAGTTGACCACAAACAAAACATTCTTCACCTTCTTGTGGACAATAAGTTGCATGGTGACCTGTATTCCTACATCTGGTACAAAACTTTATCAATCTGATATTTTCTCCACTGCTTGATTCATCTCTTGAATCTATTTCCATTCTTCCTCCCAAAACAACAATATCAAATTCATCTTCCTTTTCTTTCATGACCATGTGTGTTCTTTTCTTCTTGTGTCTCATGGTTCTACTTTTGCCTTTCTTTGCCATTTGTGTTCTTGTAAGATCTTCCTTCAAGTTGTTAAACCTTTTTCGAAGGAACCAACTCTGATACCAATTGAAGAACACAAGCTTATATTGAGAGGGGGGTGAACAGTATAAGACCACTTTTTACTTTTCTTTCCCAAATAGTATTATTCAATATAATCAATGGCAATATCAATAGCAATAACCAAAGCAATGCACAAATCATCACACACAATAGAGACACCAATTTAACGTGGTTCACCCAATGTGGGCTACTCCACGGAGAAAATATTTTACTAAAATTTTCTCAATAAATATCTTGGGAATCCTTTCCCTATTACAATGTTTATGGACCTCTATCCAAAGGAGACACCAATCCCCTAAATCAAGTTCATGGATCTCTATCCATAGGAGACACCAATCTCCTAATCTCTACTCTAGCTGGTGATCCTCTAGAAGACCTTTGCCTCCACTACCCTTAGCTAATGGAACTCTATCCACTAGAAGACACCTATCTTCCCTAATATGGTCTGGAGATCTCTATCCTCTATACTCTATCACCTCCAAATCTCTATCTCAAATCTATACTAAACACAGTCTTTCGATCTAGCACAAATCTACCTCAATCTCTATCTCTGGTCTGGCACAAATCTATCCTCAAATCTGCACCAAACTCTATCCTCAAATCTATACTAAACATAGTCCTTCGGTCTAGCACAAATCTATCCTCAATATCTATCCTCAAGCCTTAACTCAAAGCTTGACTCAATCTCAAATCAACTCTATTGGATCTGCCCCAAACCTTAACTCAAGGTTTGAACAAATCAATCAATCAACTCTACTCTCAAGCCTTCTCAAAGACTTATCTCAAATCTACCTTGTAAGCTTCCACAAAAGCTCACACCAATCTGTCCACAAGTCCTCTCTAGAACTTGTCCAATCTACTCAATAAGTCCTCTCAAGAACTTATCCAAATATGCTCTCAATATGTATTGTAATCTTCCACAAAAGCTTACTCAAATCTATCCACAAGTCTTCTCAAATACTTACCTCAAATCTACTCAACAAGTCCACTCTAGAACTTGTCCAATCTGCTCAATAAGTCCTCACAAGAACTTATCCAAATTTTCTCAATTTGTATTGTAAGCTTCCACAAAAGCTTACTCAAATCTATCCACAAGTCTTCTCAAAGACTTACCTCAAATCTTCTCAACAAGTCCACTCTAGAACTTGTCCAATCTCATAGAAACATAAAGAGAATTTTTAGAGACTCAATATGCTCTATACTCATCACAATGCTCAATCACTTTCAATCACTCTTTCATAAACATACAAAGAATTGTTAGAGACTCAATATGCTTCAACTCAATCACTTTCTCAATTCAATTCATAATATAGAATAGTTTATTTTATGGAACTTGAACAATCACTTCACACATCCACTTGACTAGGCTCAACCAACTCTACTCAACCAATCACTCAATGAAATAATCCTTGCTCACAAACCCTAGTCCAAGCATATGATCACTCACTCAAAATATTTCCAATAATGCTCAACAACAAATCTCACATAACAATGATACTCATGTTCTTTTCAGACCCTAGTTCAATTTCTTTGCTCAACAACTCACTTCAACAACAATGCTTATAAAACAACTCTCACATAACAATGATACTCATGTTCTTTTCAAACCCTAGTTCAAGTTCTTCACACAACCAATGGCTTCAACAACAATGCTTATAAAACAAGGTTTTAATAACAACTCTTTATTCCAGAAAACCTTGAAGCATTAACTCAACACACTCAATAAGGAAGCCCTAATCAAATCCTTTTCACTCCAAACTTATTTTCCAGAAAACCAACCAATCAACTTAATTATGGAAGAATGTGCTCATACCTTTTTCTTGATGATGAAGGAACCTCAAATATCTACCACAACCACAAACACTTCTTTGCCAAGCTCAAAGAAGTTATAAGATCATAAACTCCCTCAAAAATACAATGTAAATATCAAAACACTTATACACCTTATAACTCCATCTTTATGAAAACATTCATCTACAAAAATGATTGACCAAGTACACCTTATGATCTCCCTATAATAACAACAATATCACCTTCAACAAAAAGGTTCTCTCAAAATAATCAATCTTCAATTTACCCTTTTGATAAATCAACCATGTAAAAATAACTTTATGTAAAAATAAATTTTACCCCTTATCTCTCCTTTTAAACAACAATTAAAATTTAAATTAAGCCCCTTTAACTTTAACCCCTTATAACTCCTTTAAACTATATTTAAAACTTAGGCTTAATAAAAATTAAAATTAAAATGTTTACCTCTACCTTGGGTGAGATTCGAACCTTTGATTGCCACCTCCTCATGTGCCCTAGCCATAGCCTCGACTGCTATGAGTGCTAGGCACTCGTTTAACACCAAACGAGCACCACGTGCTCCTTAACCCTTGCTGGCACCAAGTAAAAATAAATCGCGTGCTTCCCACGCCAAAATGATCCGCCATGATTCGAACATGGGTCTCACACTGCCCAAGCACCTTAACTCCCAGCCAAGTGCCACTAGGCCATACCACCTAGTTGGATGGGGGTTCTCCTCCTATGGAAACTTCAACCTCCTCGTTGGCACTAAAACCCAATTTTTTCTTCTTCCCTTCTCCAGCTTTCGATTACGAATTGCACACTTAGAATATATTTCGAACACCTTTGAAACTACCATTAAGGCATGTATTAATATACAATGCCTCCCCTTTCCTTGGACGTCGGTGCATTTTGATTTTTCACTTTAACCTTAGACGTCGACGCATTTCGTTTTTAAATAATTAATTTATAAATTATTTAAATTCTTTAGAATTTAAATCTTATAAATTAATATTTAATTCCTTTGGGTTTTATTAAGGCTTAAAGCCTTCTCTGAATATACCACCTTGTATAAGTAATATTTATTTATAAAATTTAAATTCAAATTGAATTTAAATATTTTATAAAATAAATATTAAAACCTCTTTTAGCTTTTCAAAAAGCTTCCTTGGGTTTTTATGAAAAACCTTTTATTTTGCTCATCCATGGTTTTAATAAAAACCAACCTTCATATGCTTCCACATAATATTAAAAATATTATGAAGTTCTTTTGCCATTAACCTTTGCATTGTTCCTTGACATCAATGATGACTTCGTTCCTTGACATCAATGACAACTTGACTCAAAATGTCCAACAAAGTTGGCATTCAAGATTATAGAAAAAAAAATTAAATATTTTATCACCAAATATGCTAGATTAGAAGTGGAAAGAGAGTGCATGATAAATCTCTTTTACAAGTTCAGGGTGCCAAGGATTGACATGGAAGATAATTGGGTGTTTAAAGTCTTAAGTGTCAAAACCTAAAGAAAGTATCAAAGGGTATAACCCCACCAAGAATATCATAGAGTATATCATGATAAGAAAAGAGTATTTGGTGGTACAAGAAAAGTTTGCTAAAAGACAACAATTGACATTAAAAGTATATGCTATATTATCATGGTCGAGAGATGTTGGCATTTTAAACCTTACTACCACAAAATATCATGGGTCCCAAATATAAAATAGCCATAATATTAAAGGTCAAAATAATAATATAAGAGTAGAATAATATGAGAAAATTAATATGTATATCAAGGCTTATATAATACTGAAATAAACATTCATTTATATACTAAAATATGAATGTAAATAGCCCGAATCATTCATGAACTATGCATGACAAAAACTTACAATATTAATTGCTCAAATATATATACAAGGTTTATTACTTCTCTTCCTATTACAATCAAATAATGATATATGGATATCAGATCTTTGATTGCCATATCATGGAGCATTGTCTCCATAATATAGCCATAGTAAAGTTACTCTTCAAGTACTTGACTATTGCTTTCCATATGACAAGTCTCATGAATCTTGGCTTGTCATATTACCACTTGCATACTAGATGGACACTTGACTCTAAGACACTTGCACACATGATTCTTACACTTCTACATGCATGCCTAATATAAAAAAAATTGTGCACATCCTCACATTACATATTTGCATACTTGGATACATGACACTTGTGCACATTCTCTCAATCTAAACTTGCACTCTAACTTACATGACACTTGTGCATTTATTGCACATTTATACTTACGTAAAAGAGGAAATATAAATCACACTTCTAAAATATAAACTCAACCCTAATCTATTACATATTTACAAATGTACCATGAAGGTATCATGGGGGTACATTAGCATGTACCAAATAATGTAATATATCTCAACACCCCCCTATATTACATTATTTGGTTATTGAAGACTTTAGTCTTCAATCTTGGTCTTTGTCTTTATCTTCAATATTCATCTTTATCCTTTCATGTAGTTGTTTAGCATGTGATCTATCAATCTATTGTTTAAGTACTTACTTTTGATTTGTATCTCTTTTTTATTTTTTACTTTATTGATATTATTCATCTATTATTTTCAATCTTGGTCTTGATCTTGTCATGTTATCTTCCTAAAATCACTTTGCTTGTGTCCAAATATTCTATAGCAATTGCAACATTAGTATCTTAAGAATTCTTTGAAAAAATACATCTTCATTGTTCAAAAATTTTGTTGAAAGGGATTTGAATTAATTTTCTTTAGGTTTTTCTTCTAATTCTTGAATTTCTTGAACTAAATTCCCTTTTTTATTTCCATCTCTAAATTGTAGTTCGGATTGTTGTTAATGCCCATAATGATACTGAGGATGATATTGATGTTGTTAATATTGAGATTGAAATTTTTGTTGCCGTTGAGGATTATATCAATATTGAGATTGATATTGCCTTTGCTATATTGGTTTGTTCATTTGACATCCTTGATTCATATTCATTTGTTTTCCTTGATTCTGATTATATCTACAAAAATTTGAATTATGACATTTCCTCTTGTATATATGAAAAAATATCGAATTCCATCTAGATTTGTACTTGGAAGTTGTAGCTATATTACTTGGTATATTTTCTTTAGATACCAAGGCATTATTAGTCATTTCATCTTTGACTAAGTTCTCTACTTCATATTCCTAAAGAATATTAACTAAGTCATCAAATGTAGTTTCTTTGCTTAAGACTTGCAAAGATGTGACTAGATGCTTGTAACTAGAAGTTCCCTTAGAGTTACTTGGACAAGAAATTTATCTTCTATTTTTTCTCCTAAAGTTAATAGTTTTGTTTTTATATATGCTACTTTTTGAAGAAAGAGTTGTATACTTTCTTCACTATTAACCTTTAAGGAATATAGTTGGGATTGTAGGTTCATAATTTTAGCTTTGTTTTTTCCCTCAAATATTTTACATAAAGTATTCCTCGCATGTATAGAAGTTTTTTCTCCACTTAAATATGGTTGTATCTCATCAATTATTCCAAATGTTATTAACATGAGAGCATTTGCATCTCCTTAAAATTTTTGTATTTCTATTACATCCTTACTAGGTTTTTTTTATTTCTAATTACTACCCAAAGTTTTTCTACAACTAGGATTGATTTCATTTTTTTCTTCCATGATGCAATATTTGCTCCTTTCAATAGTTGAGATTCAGAAAGGAAAATTTTGTTGTTTGACATAATCAAACTCATTCAATTCTTTGAGGTAGTAAACCTTATATTTGCCTACTTTAGAAATAACTCAAATATGAAATTTTCAAATTATAATTTTCTAGTCCTTTGATGTTGAAAATATTTTAACTCCAAAATTAAAAATTTAAAAATTTTTAAACTTTCAAAATACTTCAAATTTTCAAAATCTTCAAAAACTCAAAGTTTTTAAAGTTTTTCAAGATCTCCAAAAACTAAAAAATTTTAAAGTTTTTCAAGATCTCCAAAAGCACAAAGTTTATAAAGTTATTCAAATTCTCTAAAAACTTTAAAAACTTTCTAATACCTTAAAAAACTTTGAATTTCAAAAATCACTCCAAATCAAAAAATAAAATCCCTTTAACTCCTTATATCTCCTTTTCTTTTTAATTTTCCAACTTCAAAAATACAATAATAAAAAAAACTATACAATATCTACCTTATATCTCCAATATTTACCTTAGCACAAGATTTAAAAAATTTCCCACCAAAATGCTACGTGATGTATAATTAATTTAGTTGTTATCTGATAATGCATCAACACTGAAGTAGTTGTCTCTGTTATCAAAGGTAAATGTAACACAATGGGCATTATGGGTTTTTCTACATGGGTATCTCCTCATGAATTCATATGTTTCAACTTCAACGTGCATCAATTCACCTTCCTTTCCAACATTCTACATTCTACTTTTGGATGTACTCAGATTTTTGGTTTGGCTTTCAACTTTTGCTTTGAATCATACACTCAAGGCACTTTTGATTTATCTATTTTAAGCTTCTAATTCATAGCACTTAGGGTGATTGGTCTGACTTAATTTTTATTTTGGTCTAGGGCACTTAGTTTTCCTATGACTCACTTCTAGTTTATGGTACTTATTTCACCTTTGGATCTCTATTCATTCAGCACACTTGGTTCTCTCTATTGGTTTAGGGAGCTTAATTCAGTGAATAACTGCTTATACCTAGTTCACTTGGTTCCTTCACAGGAGAGTTGCTTGAATTTATCTTAAATAACCAACTCTTTTATTTTGTTGGACTCTAATTCACTATGTAGACCACTACCTATTTTTCCTTTTTCCTTTAGTATTTTACTCTTTCTGATTGCTTTTACTCTTCCTTTTTATGTTGGCTCTATAATAAAATGTTGAATGGATGAGCCAATTCACTTGTGTACTACATTGTACTTTTCATGTTGGCTTTGTATTACAATATTAAATAGATGAGCCAATTCACTTGTGTTGACTACATTGTACTTTCAATGTTGATTGAATGGCCTATCCTTATACATTGCCTCCTTGTTATGATTGAATGTCCTATTATTTTATTTGTTTCAACTTATATTGGCTGAATGACATTATCTTCTACAATATTATACTATAGGGACTCTTCCTCTATATTAACTTCTCAAGATGCTCTATTCTATATTGGCTTCTTGAGACTCTTTCCTTTATATTAACAGCTTGGAATTTTCTCTTCAATATTGGCCTCTTGGGCCGCCTTTCTCTTCAATATTGGCCTCTTGAGCCTTTCTCTCTCTATTACAAAAATATCTACCTTGAATAAATTTCTTCAAAAAGTGATCCATGGTCATGACCAAAAGGATATATAGATAAATTTAGTTAGCCTAGTTGTCCAATATATTATAGAAATATACTTCCCTCTTTTTTTCTATGTAATATTATACTTTTCTTTATGTTCTTTGTTCTTCTACTTCTACTCCTCTTTATCTGCTACTCTTTCTTCTCCTCTTTCTTTTATTTCTCAACTCTTATGAAGTGTTGAATGGTTATCAATCCATTGCAAATTTTAATTATTATGTTGCTTATATTCTCTCTATTCTCTTTTTGCTTCTCCTTTCTCTGATCTCAAAAGCTGAAATTCTTCTCTATCTTTGTAGGAAGATTCTCAACCTCTATAGCAAAACTTCTTTGCTGCTCTTCCAAAATCTTCAACATCTTAGGTTGCACCTAAGAATTCAATATTATTCTCCTCCTTACTAGAGAACCCAATATCAATGTCAAGGTGGCTTTGAATATCCCTGAATGACCAACTATCTTTTGAGTTGGTTCTTCCTCAATCTTCAAACTACAAACTTCAAACTTATATCTCCAACTCTAAGTTGGCTTCTTTTGTCAATGTCCAACTTTTCTCTAAGTTGGCCCTCTTATTCAATTTAGTTTATTCCTAGTCTTTATTGATTTTCCTTCAACCTAGTGGAAAGACCCTAGCTTGTTCTAATCAATAAGACCTTTTAAAAAATAGAGTCCAAGTCTACATTACCTTTAAAGTGAATAGAATCTAAATCAATTTTATTAAGAGATGGATAAAATTAATTGATAATGGTGGTTAATAAATAACACTGTCAAACTGGATAGATTCTGGTGGTAGCTTTGATACCACTATTATATTTTTAATCCTTGCTACCATTAAATATTACAAGTCCTAAATATAAAATAGCCACAATATTAAAGGTCAAAATAATAATATAAGAGTAGAATAATATGAGCAAATTAATATGTATATCAAGGCTTATATAATACTAAAATAAAATTCTTTTATATACTAAAATATGAATGTAAATATCCTAAACCATTCATGAACTATGCATAAAGAAAACTTACAATATTAAATGCTCAAATTTGTATAGAATCTTCATAACTTCTCTTCCTATTACAATCAGATAATGATATATGAATATCAGATCTTTTATTTCTATCTTATGGAACATTATCTCCATAATATAGCCATAGTAAAATGACTCTTCAAGTACTTGACTATTGTTCTCCATATGACAAGTCCCATGACTCTTGGATTATCATCTTACCACATGTATACTAGATGGATACTTGATTATAATATACTCACACACACGACTCTTACACGTCTACATGCACTCCTAATCTAAGATACTTGTGCATATCCTCATATTATATATTTTCATACTTGGATATATGAAACTTGTGCATTTCCTACACATTAAAACTTTCATAAAAGAGAAAATATAAATCACACCTTTAAAATATAGACTCAACCCTAATCTATTACATATCTACAAATTTATGATGAATATACCATGGGGGTACATTAGCATGTACCAAATAATATAATATACTCAACAAGACAGTCCTAACTTACATGAATAATGATGGCTTTGGCACCATCTCATCATAAAAGAGAGAGAGAGAGAAACATATATTATTAAGAATAGAAAAAACTAATACATTCAAGCAAGGATATGAGACCCTTTATATAAAAAGATGGATTCCTTGGCCAACACTCTACCTAGATGTACAAGAGACAACTTGCACATTGACACTTGTGCATTTATTACATTGCATGAAGTAACTAGATAACTTCTCCCTAAAGTAATCTAATGTCCTAAGTATGTACCTTGGAAGATACATTTACATGACCCAAATGATGTAATATACTCTATTTCTACCACCCCCTTGTATTAAATTATTTGGGTATTTAAGACATTAGTCTTCAATATGAAGTTCTCTTGAATCACATAGATGATCTCTAAATGTTTGAAATTTGATTTTTCTGAGTGATTTTGTAAAGATGTCTTCAAGTTGATCTTCTGTAGGAACATAATTGAGGATGATGTGCTTATTCTGAAAATGTTCTTTGATTAAATGACATTGAGCTTCAATATGCTTTGTTCTTTCATGTATGATTGGATTTTTGATCAGATTTAGTACTCCTTGATTATCATAGAATATCATAGTGGGATTTCATTTTGATTCCCATGTCAGATAGTATGTATTGTAACCATAGAGCTTCACAGGTTGTATCTCTTGTTGCTCGATATTTTGCTTTAGTTTATGATTGTGCTATTGTATGTTGTTTCTTGTTGTGCTAAGATATGGGTCCCAATACGAGATAGAAGACATAACCTAAGGTAGATTTCATGTCATCAATAGATCCAGCATAATCTAAATTTGAGTATCCTTGTAGACAAAAATCTTTGACATCCTTCATATAAGTTAATCCATGATTTGTAGTCTTCTTGATATATTGTAATATTCTTTGTAGCTTTGCAATGACTTTCTCTTGGTTCTTGCATGAACCGTGAAAGATAATTTACTACAAATGCTATGTCTGATCGAATATTTTTTAAGTATAGAAGACTTCCAATAAATTGATGATACAATATTGTTGAAACCAATGGTGTTTTATCATTTTTGGATAGTTGAATTCCTTGTTCCATTGGTGTATCTTTTGGCTTACACTTTATGATTTTGTATTTTTCAAGAACAACTTTTGCATAGTTTGATTGAGTGATAACTATTTTATCTTTTCCTTGATAAATCTCTAGACCAAGGCAATGGTTCATTAGTCCCAAATCTATCATTTCAAATGTTTTTTCTAGATCCTTTTTTATATCATTTATTAACTTTTCTAAAATTCTAGTAATTATGATGTCATCAACATATACTATGAGAATCAAAATATCATTTCCAATATTCTTGGTATATAGACTGGGATCTGTTGTACTCCTTTTGAAGTTATGATGTAATAGGTGATTGTTGATCTTGATGTTTCATGCTTTAGGAGCTTGTTTTAAGCCATATAGAGATTTATTTAATTTGCATACCTTAATTTCCTGCCCTCGAATGAAAAATCCTTCAGGTTGTGTCATATAGACTTCTTCTAAGTCACCATTAAGGAATGCATTTTTTACATCCATCTGATGAAGTTTCCACCCCTAATGTGCTTCTAGTGCATAAAATATTCGGATAACAATCATTCAAGTTGTTGGTGTGAATGTTTCTGCGTAGTCAATTCCATCTGTCCAAGTGTACCCTTGGGTTACTAGTCGAGCTTTGTATTTATCAAGTGTTCCATTTTCTTTGTATTTAATTCTATAAACCCACTTGCATCCCACTATATTATTTTCTAGAGGTAGGTTTACTAGTTCCCATATCTTATTCTTCTTGAGTGATGCATATTCAGATTCCATGGCTATTTTCCAGTGTGAGTCTCTTAGTGCTTGAGGAGTTGACGTTGGTTCCATTGTGTTACTTATCATTCCTCTATTCATTTTGGTCATGTTATGAGTTTGAGGTCTTGTAGAGATAAGATCTGAAATTATTTCTAGATTTTGATTCTCTAAGAGTATTTTTAAGTCATATTGGTTATTTTCTAGGTAGTTCTATTGAAGTTTCCATGTCTTGTTCAACTAATTTTTACTCTATACTCATTGTATCTTCTTTTGGTAGATTTAGGAGGACTTTTGTGTCACCACTGGATTCATCTGTGTCATTTTTTACCTTTTCATCAAAGATTACATCTATGCTAATGTAGAATTTCTTTGTAGATGAATCTAGTATGTTGTATTCTGTAGATTCATTGTCATAGACAACAAATATCCCTGTCATTATTATCGTCAAACATGCATGTAGGATTTACATCCAAAGATCTTTAGTTTTGGAATATGCATGCAGTATTTACATCCAAAGATCTTTAGTTTTTCTATGTTAGTATTTTGTCCAAACCATGCTTCTTCTAGTGTAATATGCTTGAGTGTTCTTGTTGGTAGTTTGTTTTGTATGTAGACTATTGTTTGTACTACTTCGGCCCAATATTTGTGATCAAGTTGTGCTTCTTTTAACATACATCTTACCATTTCCATTATTGATCTATTTCTTCTTTCTACAATTCCATTTTGTTGAGGCGAATATGTTGTAGTAAGTTTTCTTTTAATTCCATTTTCTACAAGCAATGAGTTAAATTCTTTGGAAATAAACTCTCCTCCTCTATATGAACGAAGTGCTTTTATAGTCTTTCCTGATTCTTTTTCAACTTAAAGCTTAAATTGTTTGAAATAACTAAATGCTTCTAATTTGTACTTCATGAAATATACCCACATTTTTCTAATGTGACCATAAAAAAAAAATTGAAAGTATTTATATCCTCCAACACTATCAACTCCTATTGATCCACATAAATCTATATATATATATATATATATATATATAATTTCTAGAGGATGTTGAGCTCTGTGTTGATGAAGTTTGAAAGGAATTCTATGTTGTTTTCTTGCTAAGCATTTTGGACATACAATAGTTTATGGAGATAAGTTGGGTAGTCCTTCTATCATTAGATATCTGAATAATTCTTTCATTGATGTTTCACTAGTATGTACTAGTCATTTGTGCCATAGTTTTAAAGCATTGATTGAAAGAGTTGAGTGAATAGTAGTGTATAGGATAAATAGACCATTTTTATAAGATCCTTATGCTATCATACTTCCTTATCTAGATATGTGACATTGTTTTCTGCTAGTGAGACCCTTGAATTCTATAGTTAAGTCTTGATTCATGAGTTGAGAAACAAATTTAAGATTGGTAGTTAATCTTGGAACATACAAAACATTTTTTATTATACCTCTTTCATCCTTAAGGTTTATAGGAATATTTATGATTCCTTTCACTTCATATGTTTTGATATTTGCTACAACAACTATTTTTTCATTTATTTTCTTCAAAGAGTTGAACCAATATATATTTCCTATCATATGCTTACTTGCACTTGAATCTATATACCAATAATCCATGATGTTGTTATTGTTAGGATTTGTGAAATACCTTATGTCTCCCTAGAGATTTTAGGAATATGTTATAGTGCTTTTGTAAAATGTAGTTCAACTTTGGTTGATTATGTATAGTTTTTGTAAAGATCAAAAATCAAAATTTCTAGCACCTTATTACTCCTATTGAACTAAGAACTTTTCAATTTTGAAGAGGTTTTAATGTTGGATTTCTTTTGTCCCTTTTGAGAAATTTTAAGATAAAAAAATTATAAATTTCCAACCTTAACAACAACAAAAAAAAACCTAATAACCTCCTTTTTAATCCTTTGGATTTTATTCAAGTGTTTCTAATTTTCAATAACCTAATTTGATGTTGTAACCCTTATCACTCCCAAATTTGGAAAATTATAAAATTAATAATATTTGCAAAATATTAAATAATTTAATCCTAAGTAGAATTCCTTATTTCTCCCAGTTAAATTATAAATATTATTTCAATTTGATAAGTTTTTCCTTATGTTTTTTGCTTTCAAAATCTAAGATTTGATCTTAGCTTATAACCCTTATATCTCCCTAGAGTGAAAGAAATAATAAATGGGACTTAAATCATACCTTTGAACGTTGTATCACCACATTGTTTGGTGCCTTTTTCAGTTGAATATAACAAAACTTTAATGTCCTCCCTTGGTGCTAGAAACAATGCTTATGCTTTGGAATTCCATAGAAGAATTCCTTGCTATAAATATGGAGAGGTTTGAATGTCCATGTTGCGCTTTCCTCTATTTTTATTGTGCTTTCCTATGCTTTGATTGCGCTTTCCTATGCTTGACTGCTTTGGACTTGAGCATCTTTTTATGGAAGAAATATCTTGAACTATGTGATAAGTGTCACATATATTACATATGAGCGCTCCACCTTTCTTAACGTACTTATTTCCTTCTTTAACGCTTCTTTATCACTCTATAACGTATGAGCACTCGTGTGGATACTTGTGTGAGGCTTGTAGAAAACAAGTGTCACCACTTCCTTGATATTTCGTGTAACTCCTACGTGAGGTTTATTGAGCATTGAAAGATCAAATGATGCCTTAGAAATTTTATGATAAGTGGCATTCAAGGTCTCTACATGAAGTCCTTTGCTATAACGCTTCCAAGTAGAATATTATAACTCCTTTTGTATGCCTTTCCTTAGCTTGCTTTATTTATTGGACAACAAGCAATATTTTCTTTTGCAATTGAATTGATGAGGTGTTATGGATCTTCGAATAGCGATTTTGGTGCTTCCTTTGGTGGACGATCTTCTCCAAGTTTACGACATTGAATTTATCACCTTTTCTTCTTGTCTTCTATACCTTCAATGTTTTTATTTCTATGCTTCTTTGTAGTGTAGATAACCTCTTGTTATGTTGTCCACACCACATTGGTGGAAGTAGATTTTTACACCTTCTCTTTGTAGATGACCACTCTTTTTGTCTACATAAATGCAGCTTGATAATAGCCTTATCTGGGCTTTGATTTTATAGGTTTTTTCATCCAAGATATGTGGAGAGTGAGAAATTTGAGTGGCTCCTTTTGCTATGGAAGAAGAGTGCTAATGTTTGGCCTTCCTTGGATGGCTTACCCTATAGATATTTGTACTTCATGAAATATACCCACATTTTTCTAGTGTGATCATCAAAAAATAACTAAAAGTATTTGTCCTCCAACACTATCAACTCTCATTGGTCCACATAAATATGTATATATAATTTCTAGAGGATGTTGAGCTTTGTGTTGATGAATTTCAAAAATAATTCTATGATGTTTTCCTGCTAAGCATTCTAGACATACAATAGTTTTTGGAGATAAGTTGGGTAGTCCTTCTACCATTTGATATTTGAATAATTCCTTCATTGATGTTTCACTGGTATGTCCTAGTCATTTGTGCCATAGTTATGAAGCATTAACTAAAAGAGCTGAGTGAATATCAGTGTCTAGGGCAAGTAGACCATCTTTATAATATCTTGATGTTATCATCCTTCCCTTTCTAGAGATGTGACATTGTTTTTTTCCAGTGAAAACCTTAAATTCAACAGTTAAGTCTTGATCCATGAGTTGAGAAACAGAGATAAGATTGGTAGTTAATCCTAGAACATACAAAAAAATTATTATACCACTTCCATCCTTAAGTTTTACAATAATATTTTTTATTCCTTTCACTTCATATGTTTTGCTATCTACTACAAAAACTAGTTTTTCATTTTTTTTGAAAAGAATTGAACCAATATATGTTTCCTGTCATATGCTTACTTGCACCTGAATCTATATACAAATACTTCATGATGTTATTATTGTCAGGATTTTTGAAATACCTTATGTCTCCCTAGATATTTTAGGAATATATTATAGTGCTTTTGTAAAATGTAATTCAGCTTTGGTTGATTTTGTACAATTTTTATAAATATCAAAAATCAACTTTTCTAACATCTTATTACTCCTATTGAACTAAGCACTTTTTAATTTTGAAGAGGTTTTAATGTTGGATTTCTTTTGTCCCTTTTGAGAAATTTTAAGACAAAAAAATTATAAAGTTCCAACCTTAACAAAAAAAATCTTAATAACCTCTTTTGTAACACTTAGGATTTTATTCAGTTGTTTCTAATTTCCAATAACCTATTTTTATGTTGTAACCCTTATCACTCCCAAATTTGGAAAATTAGAAAATTAATAATATTAAAGAATTTAATCCCATGTATAATTCCTTATTTATCCTAGGTTAAATTGCAAATATTATTTCAATTTGATAAGTTATCCCTTATGGTTTTTGCTTTCAAAATATAATATTTGACCTTAGCTTATAACCATTATATCTACCTAAAGTGAAAGCAATAATAAATGGTATTTAAACCTTACATTTGAACATTGTATCACCTCACTCTTAGACACATTTTTCTATGGAATATAACAACACTTTAATGTCCTCCTTTGGTGCTAGAAACAATGCTTATGCTTTGGAATTCCCTATCTTTAATGTTGGAATGTAGGTGCTGAAAATATGGAGAGGTTTGACCTTTAAAACCAGGAGCTTTTAATGCTTCCTCTTCCTTCCTTCCATGTTGTGCTTTGCTATGTTTTTACTATGTTTTCCTATGCTTGTCTACTTTGTACTTAAGCACCTTTTTATGGAAGAAATGTCTTGAACTTTGTGACAAGTGTCACACCGTTACATATGAGAAATACACCTTTCTTAATGTACCGATTTTCTTCTTTAATGCTTCTTGTTCACTCTGTAATGTATGAGCACTCAAGTGGGCACTTGTGTGAGGCAAGTGTCCACTTCATTGATATTCCATGTAACTCTTGCATGAGGTTTCTTGAAAATTTAGAGATGAAATGGCACCTTATAAAGTTTATGCCAAGTGGAATTCAATATCTTTGCATGAAGTGCTTTACTATAACACTTCCAAGGAGAATATTATAACTCCTTTTGTATGCCTTTTCTTAGCTTTCTCTATTTCTTGGACAACAAGCAATATTTTATTTTGTAGGTGAATTGATGAGGCACTATGGATATTTGAATGATGATTTTGGTGCTTCCTTTTGTGGATGATCTTCTCCAAGTTTAAGACCTTGAATGTAGTACATTTTCTTCTTGTCTTATATGCCTTCAAATGTGTTGATTCTTGTGCTTCTTTGTAGTGTAGATACCCTCTTGTTATGCTATTCATCCCACATTGTAGAAGTAGATTTTGATGTCTTCTGTTTGTATATGAGAACTCTTTTTATCTATGTAAAAACATCTTGATAATAGCCTTATCTGGGTTTTTATTTTCCAAATTTGTCCATCGAAGATATGCAGAGAGTGAGACCTTTGAGTGGTTCCTTTTTCTATGGAAGAAGAGTGCTAATGTTCGACATTCTTTGGCTGGCTTACCCTGTAGATATTGTGTCTTTTGAGGAACCTTCAAATCTACTCTCTTCCTACGTATAACATATTGTAGAATTACAATACCATATAACCTTATATGTATAGAAAACCTTTTTTAATGTACCTTTTGTTGAACTTTTTTGTAGGTCTGAAATTATGGTTTTGTAGAATATTTTTGAATGCAAATATGGGGGTTTTGAGGATGTATCTTTTGCTATACTCCTTACCCTTTTTGATTGGATACTTTTGAAGAACACAATATTATACTGAGAGGGAGGGTGAATAGTATAAGATAAAACTTTTACTTTTCTTTCCAAAGCAATAACTTCAAATATTATCAATTGCAATAATAAAATAATGCACAAATCACCACACACATAAGAGACATATATTT
The DNA here is from genome assembly GCA_028583015.1 of Wollemia nobilis. Classification (NCBI taxonomy): domain Eukaryota; kingdom Viridiplantae; phylum Streptophyta; class Pinopsida; order Araucariales; family Araucariaceae; genus Wollemia; species Wollemia nobilis. The sequence goes on along the minus strand of JAQPPZ010017210.1, from coordinate 9,756,545 downwards.
AACGTGGTTCACCCAATATGGGCTACATCCACGGAGAAATATTGCTTATAAATTTCTAAAAAAAATTGTGGGCACCAACCTATAGGAGACACCAATCCCCTATTACAATGTTCGTGGACACCAATCCATAGGAGATACAAATATCCTTGCTCAAGTTCATGGACACCAATCCATAGGAGACACCAATATCCTCTCTGAAGTTCTTGTCCTCAACTCTGCTCAAATCCTGTCATAATCCTTGTTCAAATCTGCTCTAAAAACTGTTCAAAATCATTGCTCAAATCTGCTCATATTCCCTACTCAAATACTCCCAAATATTGCATACAAAAAATGCTCATCTATCTTCAAATTAAATCATAATCAATGCATAATTCTGCCCAACTCATCTACTTTCAATTTCAATTAAAACTAATGCACAAATATGCCCAGCTCACAAATTTGATCTATAACCTTTGCACATTTTCTCCCAAATTCAAACAAAAATAATGCACATCCAATAATTCCTTATATCTCCCTTAATTCTCTAATCAAATTTAATTAAATAATTTAATCATCACTAAAGTTGACTCACATACCTCTTATCATTTCATGCATTCTTCAACATCTTTCTTTGTTGTGAACACTTGTGTATGCCAAACACTCTCCATGTGAAAGCCTTCATTACTAATTGCCTAGTCTATTCCTTTTGGTGGATTTTGCATAAAGCCTTCATTACTAATTGCCTAGTCTATTCCTTTTGGTGGATTTTGCATTCTTCAACCTCCTCTGCATGATTGCACTGCACTCCCCTATGAGTGTCAATGGCACTGCGTTCTTTGGTTGTGATCGATACTTAACAAACTTCCTAGATGTTTGTGTTTGGACCTACGAGATCTTATTCCAATGTCTATGAGTGTCTATCTTCTACTTTGCAATCCCAATCAGACACATATTGATATTTGAAATAGTGATAATGCTCAACTTTCACAATGTGCAATGACCGATTTGTAGTGGTGAATTTTAACTCCTTTGTGCGTTGGTTTCTTCATTTAATACGTCTACCTTGGCACTTACAAAACCTTGCTTAATTCAAATTTGTTGTGCTTTTCCTCTTACAATTGAGCTCATGCTGATCTCTTATTCAATATTTCATTTTCTACAATGTAGAGCCTGTAACAATGAATCCAAGTCTGATATATTTCCTATCAGATTGCAACAATATATTCATACCTTCCAGTTTGATAGATGATGATGATTCTTCTCCACCATAACTTCTTCCAACGATTGCAATATCACTATTTTCTCTATGATGCTTGTCCTCTTTGGAGATTATCCAATATTATCTATTTTTTTTGTGAATACAACATACTCAACGTTTGGAATATTGATGACACTAGTTTTGTATTTTATACCTTATACAAGCATGTCCCAAAACTTTGTTGTATTCAACTTGGAGCTTCGCTAGAATATTTCATTCATATTATCTTTACCTCACAATGCCAAGCCATCACTTTTCTTCCCTCGGTGGAAGATACACAAGATAGTTTCCTTCTTCCCTTGCAACGCTATCTCTGTTCATTGCCTTTTTTTTAGGATTTTGTTTTTTGCCTTCGTTCAAAAATATATTTCTTTGTTCACATCCTGGTTTCTTTATAAAAAGGCATGCACTGCTTACTATATTCCTTATGTTCCCTCACTTGGCTCTCTGCTTACTGTCCATGCTTTGGTTCTCTGTGCACCGCCCACACTTGGCTCTTTGTGCATCGAATCTTCTTCACTCTCTTCATTCACAAGGTTTCATCAAAGGATATCTCACTACGCTCATCCTCAATGATCAAGACATTCATCAAAAACCATGTTTCAACATTGTATATATACCATTTTCCATGTGGAACCCAAAAGTCAGCCCACTCTCCTTTTTAAAGTTTCTTTTATATTATAATATTTAAATCGATAATTTAAATATTATAATATGCCAATATTAAGCTTTTATTCAATAATATATTTAAATATTTTGATTTAAATACATTAAGCCTTTGTCTCATCACTTTATAATGTCCTTCACTTAGCCTTTGTCTCATTATTGTTTAGCCTTCGTCTCATCACTTTATATTATCCTTTACTTTAAAACATTTAAATTTGATATTTAGATATTATAATACTTTACTTGAAATACATTTGTCTTGCTTCTCTTGAGATATATATTTGCCTTGCTTCACTATGTGCTATTTACCAAAGACAACCTTTGACATCAATGATAACTCAACAACTCAATAATTCTAACAGTATCTCCCTTTGTCATTGATGGCAACCCTAAAAAAAAAATTCTTTTACTACAACTGGATTCACAATATGCTCCCTTGACAAGTTGCTCCCACTTACTGAATTCCTCCCCTTTGACATAAATGGCAAAGGGATCCTTGGGGCTAAAAATAATACACTTAACACAACTCCCTAACCACCTTCTTGTCTTGAGGTGATAAATTTTGATATGGGATTAAAAATACTACCAACTTACTTTTGAGATACTCAAACGTCTCCTTTGGTAGTGATTTGGTAAATATGTCAGCAATCTGTTCCTTTGTAGCAACATATTCCAACTTAACTTGCTGATCAACCACTTGCTCTCTCAAAAAATGATATTTGATTGAAATATGCTTGGTCCTTGAATGCATCACTGGATTCTTTGAAATATTGATGGCACTTGTATTATCACAAAGTATAGAGATCGGATGCTCATGCTTAATTTTTAAATCACTTAAAGTTTATTTCATCCATAAAACCTTTGTACAATAGGCAACTACTGCAATATACTCTACCTCTGCAATAGATAAGGATATTGATGCTTATTTCTTACTTAGCCAAGAGACCAAACAAGTCTTGCTTTGTTTATGACAACCTAACCATATTCATTCAACCTGACATTTGTAGATCAAACAAAGGTTACTCTACCTTTGCACACAAGTCTTGTTTTGTTTCTGACAACATGACCATCTTCATTCAACTTATTTCTATAGACCCATTTGGTGCCAATTACATTCTTGTCTTTTGTATGTGGAACAAGTTTCCAAATCTCACACTTTTTCTATTTGCTCTAACTCTTGTTCCATTGTATTAATCCAATATTGATCTTCACTTGCTTCATTGAAATTCTTGGGCTCAACTTTAGAAGCAAAGAAAAATTTGCATGCTCACATGTTCGTGTTCTCTTCCTCCTTGTCTATCTCTCATCTAGATTCCCAATAATCAATTCTATTGGATGGTTCTTTTGTACATACATGGATGGTGTCTTAGGTGATGCCTTTCTTGAGAGTTTCTCATCTTCTTCATTTTCTTCACCTTATTATTTGTAACTTTCTCCTTTGTTGAGTGTATATTTTTCCCAATTGCAAAATACCACCACATGTAGAGTATTGAATAGAAAACTCTCTTGAAAAGAAACCAAATGACAAACATTCAACTTCTCCAAGGTTCTGGTAAAATATCTAAATATTGTAATAGTGCCAAAAATAATTCAATAATGCATGTGGCAATAAACAAGGGGCTTTGCTGGTTCTAAACAATTCTTAGCGATTGAAATATCTAACTGAAAAGCCAATGTTTAGGGTTTTTTAAATTGATGCTACCTTGAATCCCTGTTAATAAAAATTTTTATCTTCACTTAAAAGGTTTCAAATGATAAAATGTGGAATTTTCCACCTCATTTTAATGTCTGTGCCTTTAAGATGAAGTAAGTTTTAGATAGTTGGGTTTATTTTATCTTCCTTATGTTGATGTCACTGCCCTAATAGTAGTTAGTAGAAGTTAGCGTGTTAGCAATGTTAGCAAAATTAGCTTTCATTTCTTATCTTAATTTAATGTGAAATAGCAATTTAGTATCCCTCCTAAACCATGTGTTTTATCTGAAATCTTAGATTAATGAATTTTGGAGGTGCAAAATTTTTGGAAAATGACCAGAATGAAAATAACTTGAAAGCTTAACAATTTTGGAAATGGACCAGAATAGAAATGAAACTAAAAGGAAATTAGCAAAATTATGGAAAAGGACCAGAATGGAAATAAAATAAAGTGAAATTATGGATGGACCATAATGAAATGATTGAATGCTTGAAATAAAATGAACTTAACAAAAATTAATAATAAACAATGCAGATTTGGTTAGCTAAAAAAGTCAAATTCTGAATTAGTTTAGCAAGCTCCTCCCTACAAAATCTCAAGTTATGAGGTAATCATAAAACAACCTGAATTAATGGACCTGCAACATAAGCACAATACCATTAAATCAAGTGCAAGACTCAAAGGAAATAATAGAGAAACTACATCATCTTGACCTTCGCCTATTGCAACCTATTTCATGGCATAAGACAATGGCTAGAAGTCACTAAAATGCAGAAATGATAAGACACTAAAAATGTTAGTTTTATGATTAGAAACATTCCTTTTGATTTTGCTCACAAAATTTTTCTACCCTCTCAAAATCTGAAAAATGCTCTTTATTATTGCTTTTTGGAATGTTACATCATTTTCAGCCCCCCTAAACAGGTAGGATAGCAAGGTATAAATAATGCTTAGAAGTCCTTTCGCTTCAACTTATTTCACAATTAAAATAATAAATGGATATAAGAAAATAATCCATCATCATTTTCTGTGATTTAATACAATAAAATAACACTTCTAAACATTATTTTAAACAATAATAAAACCAAAAACATAATCTTACGTAACTCCTTATGTCTCCCCTTTCTCTTATCACATAGGCATTTTAAAGAACACCCCTTTGCACCCATCAAAATGAATAATAAAAAAAACATTTAACTATACCTTATAACCCCTATGATTTTAGGCCTCCTTTAAAACATTGAATATAATAAAACAACATTCACATTAAAATAAGGCAGGCCAATCTCATTCAACAAGATTTTTGCTATGCTCTTTAAAACCAAGGACCGATGGTATCTCTTCGAAGCCATACCAAATGTGCCCAAGGATTGCGATGACATCCCCCATCTTGGGCACTTTAGTTTCCATATAACCCAGTGAGGCCATCATGCCATAGATGTAGCCATGGTGTTGTCAACACTATGTCATGGTGCTACGATCGATGCAGCCATGGTGCTATCAAAACAACATCATCATGGTGATGTGTTTGATCGTAGCCATGGCACTATCAACACCACGTCAAGGGGCTACCATCAATGCAACCATGGCACTGTCAACACCATGTTATGGGGCTACCACCAATGCAGCCATGGCTATCAAGCTCCTTGCTCTTGCACTCATGCTATGCAATGCCAACAAAAAAAATTTCATGCTCTCGAGGTAGACCTTTATCTCCATCGATTAGGTTTATGGGTTGCCCTAATAATGTTTCTTTTTTGACTTGTTTGACAACATACCTCTAGTTTCCACTGTTTCACTATCAAATTTGACACCTTATGTGTTGTCCTCCTCAAACCCTAATGATATCTTTGGACCGCTTCCTCTTTTCCTAGCATTATGTGGCCTCGAACGTTTTGGAATAGCCACCCTTGCCTTCGATCATTTTTAATAGATGCCATCACCTTCTCCTGCAATCAAACATAACATGGTCAAACATATTATTATCACATCCTTTGTAAAGTATATTATAATAATATTATTATATACAATATAATAATAACATTTTAGAATAAAATAATCATAATAATATATTTTTTTGGTAGAACATTATGAACATTATGATATAATCATAATAATATTAATATAATAACATTTTAGAACATCATAATAATATTACTATTATATACATAATATAATTAATGTAATTATATTAGGTAGATAATAGCATATTATTTTCTATCACAATTTCTTTGTACCTTTTGTATCCTCTTCTTGTTTTAGGTAATGTTTTGGTCAGACCTTGCTTTATTAAACACATTCCATCACCTTAGATAGTATGAAAAACATTAAACTCTATTTATCAAAATGGATTTTAATTAATCTGAGAATTAATGCCTATATTAATTAATCATTAAATATCAAATAACTAAAGCAATTAAAATCATTAACATAAACGGTCAAACATCACTATTATTACAAGCCAAAGAAAACCAAAAACCTTTAATACCAAAACATGACAAGTGGGTCCCAAAGAAGTTTGGGGTGGTTGTGGAAACTCCACAAAATCCTTCTTGATACACAATCTCTTGAGATGGTTCTCTTGGATCTATTTCTTCATCAACTCTTATATTTGAACTTTCCACAATTGTATGTTATCTTTTATTGTAGAATCTATAGGCTTTGCTCTTATTGGAGTATCCAAGGAAGATACCCTCATCACACCTAGAATCAAACTTACCCAAATTTTTCTCTTCTCATCTAATGTAGCATTTACTTTCAAAAACTTTGAAGTACCTCACATTAGCAAGTTTTTCCTTCCAAAGCTCATACAACTTTTTTTGGTGATTTACTCTTATTTGAGATCTATTGATGATATAAATAGTTGTATGAATTGCCTATCTCTAAAAGCATCAAAAATATTAGACTCATTTAGCATAGCCTTGGCAATACCCTGAAAAGTTCTATTTTCCCTTTTAACTACTCCATTTTGTTATGGAGTTCTTACTGCTGAGTATTGTCTCTTGATTCCATGTTGTTCATAATATTCTACAAATTCACCTGAAGTGAATTCACCTCCTCTATCGTATCTTAGAAACTTGATATTTTTGCTTGTTTCATTTTCTAAAAGTGCCTTGAATACCTTTAACTTTTCAAATGCTTATGATTTTTCTTTTAAGAATGTTACCCAAGTCATTCTAGATAAATCATAAATAAATAACATGAAGTAATTTTCACCTTGTAAACTCTTTGTCCTTGTAGGACCACATAGCTCGGTGTGAACTACCTCCAAAGGCTTGGATGAAGAAAACTCCTTTGATTTGAAACTTGATCTTGTTTGCTTACCATGCTGGAATTGTGCACAAATCGTGCTTGGGAGTTTTTCTATCTTGGGAAAATCTTTGACTGCCTATTTGTTGATTATTTTCACTATGTTGTCCAATTTTAGGTGACCCATTCTTCTATGCCATAACCAGCTCTCATCCTATTGTGATAAAAATCATTTTTCTCCCTTAATTTCACTCAACATGTAGAGATTGTTTGCAGTTCTACTGGCATCTACAATAAGCTTTCCTATCTTGGATTTCTTGATCTCACATCCATTTGGATTAAATGTGAGTGTGTGCCCTTGATCACATAGTTGACTTACACTTAGTATATTGTACTTCAATCCTTTAACATATAACACATTTTATGTCCTTTATCTTCCATGATCTATACTTAAAGTCCTTTTTCCAATAATTTTGGTAGAAGCATTATCACCAAATTTCACTGTTCCTCCATTTATTTCTTTGAGAGAGAGAAATTTGCTTTTGTCACTTGTCATATGGCTTGAAAAAACACTATCAATGTACCACTTATTTCCTTCATTTTGCACATGAAGAGTTGTTTGTACCAACATGGAATTTTATTTTTCTTGTTCCCTTTTATTTTTTCAAACATTTAAGGATATATCTTTCTAAATTGTTTGACCTTCCTCCATCTTGCTTGATTTAGGAAGTTCAAGAAATATTTTTCTACATAATTTAGCTTTGTGCCCAAAATTATCATATTTGTAACAAATGATATTGTAATCCATGAGAGGTACAAATGAATTGAAATTTCTATTGATGAAGCCAACATCATTTTTCATATGGATCATCCAATGGATAACCTTATGACCATATTTGTTACATGAAAAATAATAACCATGGAAGAAGTATTGAAAAAAAAATTATTACCTTGGATGATATGGTCATATGGTTCTTTCATTATTATTTATGTGATTGACTTATGTCCATGATGATTCTTTGTTTTCTTCCTCCTTTATGCTTTCAATTTTTAATACATCAGCATAGGTCATGGGCTCTTCTTTCTTTGATGGATTTGTTTCTTTGAGCTTGACTCCTATTTCTGTTTCTCTTGACCTTCTTCAAAACCAATTCTAGTATTAATCCCTAAAAGTCTCTGTCCTTTGATAATATCATCAAATATTTCAATGTTTTTTTCAAACCTCATATTTTTTTGTAGCTTATACTTAGATTTTTCCACTTCCTTTCTTAGAGAGACAACCTTATGTTCCAATTTTTCACATTCCAACTCCTTTGCCTTTAATTGCTCAACCATATTTTCTTCAATTCTCTTTGTCTCTTCAAACTTCAATTTTAAGTCAGTGATATCTTGTAGAAGCTTTGTCTTTGTTTCCTCATCCTCTTGTACTTGAACCTTCAATGTTGAATTCTTCTTTCTAACCCTTTTTAATTCTTCAAGAGCAATAATAAATTCTTCCCATAACAACAGTAGTAAAAAAAACTTCAAGAGTTTGTAATCCAAAGAAAAGAAGATACAAGTTTGAGATAAACATCCAATAAATGCTCCTTCTATTCATTTATAGAGTGTACAATAGTAGCACAAGTAAACATTTTAGATTTTACTCCTTAAAGTGAGGGTTCAAATTCTATTTATAGTTTTGTAGTGAATTTGAAATATTTGAAAGAATTAGGAGTTGGAGTTCCATATTAGTAAGACACTAAGGCGGTAGCCTCCTAATTGATCCAAGAAAGAAGAAATTATCTGCTTCATTTATCCCTTGCAACTAGCCTCTACAAGTTATTCGACCTTTATTACTTCCAGTTGTAGATCACCAAGAAAATATTGAGGTCATCTCATGTTCTTGTTTTTGATGCTTTGTCATAGATCAAGAACTAAAAGAGTTCATGGATCTTGGATTTCATCACTTCATCTTCTTATCTCAACCACTCTAGCTTAGAACCAGATCAGATACATGTATCCTTATGCCATGTTGAATCTTGTATTTATACATTATTCTTGCCATATTCAATGTGGATCATCGATATGCTTTTAGATGGCTAAGCTTAAAGCTTTATAAATATTGGTACATTTTAGTGATCGTGACCTAGAGCATATCATAGCATAGAGCATGTTCTAGAGTGAAACTCATCACTCATAACATGGAACATGATCTAATACGATGTTTGAATTTCCAACTTTAGTCATTTGACTACTTTGACCATGGTGTAGAGCAAGGATGTGCTAATCCAAGATTGCAATATGAATCTTTACTATAGGACACACGATGTAGAACCTTATTCTGGGCCAAAATTTGATGTCACCAGGTGTAGGTTTGACCAATTCTGATCATGGATTGAAGAACATTTGCAACTCATAGCCTATTTTAGGATGGATCCATCTCATGGAACTTTGCCTTGACCTCCTTTCATCACTTATGGTATGAAAATAGCTTTATTCTAGATTTTAGACTTTAAAACTTGGTACTTTGACCATTTTGATCGTGATATAGAGTAGGGGTGTGTTAGAATAGGATCACATTGCAAAAAAAACTTACTTTGGGCTATGTAGCATAGAACCCTATTCTAGGTCAAAATTTGAATCACCTTCCAAGTACTTTGACCCATCTTGACCGCAACATAGAGCATTGCATTGAGCTGCATGGTATAAAGTTATTATTTGATCCAAACTATGTAGAACCTTGTTTACAGCTACGATTCAAAATACCAAGATGAAAAATTTGACTATGATAACTATGGCATAGACCATTGTGCTGAGCCACATGGTATAGAACCTTATATTGAGCCGAGAAATGTAGAAGTGTCTTCAAATTTGAGGTCCTCATATTTTACTCTGAGTCACAATTTGAGTTGCTTAAAAAGCCTATTTGACCATGTTGACCATTATGTAGAATAGGTTGCACTAAGCCATTGTCATGATTTGGAAACAAATTTTAGATTTTGTAAAATTTTTCTATGTAGCCTTTTGGACCTACAACTCCAAGAAAGAAGATATAATTTTAGGGTTTAGGAGATTCAAGCAGATGATTTTTTATCTTATAGTAAATCAAGGTTGGAGGTTTCTTACTAGGAAAAAAGTGGGTTGGATTGATATTATTAATGCAAAATATCTTTGGCAAGTCAATATTCTAGTGGAGGAAACTTCCCTCCCTAATGACTCTACTTTTTGGAGCTCCCTTATTAAAACTAGGTATCTCATCCAGAAAGGAATAAGATAAAATCAAGGTAAGCAAAATAATTTTTTTTTTGGAAAGACTCTTGAATTTTAGACTCTCCTCTTATTGAGAATATTGACCTTACAATTCTGAAGCCCCTAACAGACCATATTTTTGGGGATAAAATCAAAAACTTCATCAAGTCTAACCATAGAAGGAAATGTTGGAAAGCTATCCTAATGGACAACTTAGGTGAGAGGAAAGCTAAAGCAGGTAAAGATATATCTAAAATTATGAGAACCCACTTCATCCCTAATGCTAAAATATAAGATTCTCTTGTTTGGAGACTAGGTGAAAATGTTTTCTTTTAATTCAAATTTACATGTTATATTTTAGAAGAAAAGAGTGATAGTTGGTTTCAATTCAAACAAGTTTGTCTCAAACATATCACTCTCAAGATTACCTTCTTCTTCTAGCTTGTTGTCCAAAATAATATTCTCTCCATTGAGAACCTTCAATCTAAAGGAATTTTAATCCCTAACAGATGTTACCTCTATAGATCAAACTCTAATTTTATCCACCATCCATTTCTTGGCTATCCCTTTTACCATAAAGTCCTACATTTTCTTCTCAACTTATTTGGGTATGCCTGGGCCAAACCTAATAGTATAAAACAACTATAATGATAATGGTACTCTCCCTTTTATATCCATAGACTAAATCCCTTATGGTCCTTCTATCTTCCCCACTTCCTTTGTGTAATTTGGATAGAAATAAACAATAGAGTATTTTTAGATGAATCTAGATATCATCTCTCTATTGAAGTCAAAATTCTTAAAGTTGTGAAAGAGAAATCTTATCAAGTCCTATATCTTAATGACAAAGGTAAAAAGTTAGAGACCAGGTTGATGACTTCTCTTGGTTTTCATATGTCCTCTCCTAGTCCCCCCAATCCCAACTGTATGAACAAATCAAAAGTCAAATGGGTTCCTCCTTCATTGGGTTAGATAAAGATGAATATTGATGGTGCAGCTAAGGGAAATCCTAGTCTAGCAAGTGCAAGTGGAGTCTTTAGGAATGATAAGGGCCAAATTTTGCTTACCTTTGCTAAAAACCTTGGAATCTAGATGAGCCATTTTGTTAAAGTCAAGGCCCTCTTCCAGGGCTTAACTCTCTTGGAAAAAATCCCTTCCAATAAGATCATAATTGAAGGAGAATACATGAATATCATTAACATGTTAAAAGGCTCACAACCTTACACCTAGAGTATTGATAACCTTATGGAAGAATCCAAAAAGTATCTGGCAAAAGATCAAGAGTTTCATCATTTAGAAAGTCTATTGTGGAGTCAATTATGTTGTGGATGCTATGGATAACTTAGGCCTTACCCAATATAATCTCTTTGTTTATAGATGTAACTATCCTCAACCCCTTTTTCATTGTGGTTTCATTGATTACATTCAGTCAATCTAATTGATTTTCCTTTACCTTGCCACCCCTAAGACTGTCTCTTAATATTCCTAAGGTAGTGTTCTCAATCATTAGTATCTTAGCCCATGTCACCTCCCCTTTTAATTATCACATTTTTCATAGGTCTACCATGTGGACCTCCTTCCCATTCTAGGTGTTCCTTAGTCTTAGGTTGTTGACTTCCCACCCTATCCCTTGGGACTCTTGCTTGGCTCATGTTTATTCCATTTTTAGCCTTTGCTTTTGGTTCTCATATACGTGGTTTTTGGATTTTTTGACCCTTTTATTAGCATTGGAATTTGGATCTTCCCACTCTTTTTGCTTTGGTTTTATAGTCATTACCTAAACATGCCCAACCCCCCTCATAAGCTATAGGTCAGTGTCCTTATTTATAGTTTATTGAGAATTTATTGGCTTTCTTTTAAAAATGATGTCTTGGTAAGAAGCAATTGCCACAATTTTTAAACTCATGCTTCTAATTTCTCTAATATTTATCACCTTATCACTATTTTTATCTCCCTTCATGTGATACCGAAGAAGTGTGTTGGCCTCCCTATTCGCTCCCTCAAAGGCCTTCGTCAAAAATTTTCCTCCAAAGCATTATTCCAAAATATGGTGTTGATGTTGAGGAGGATTTCTTGGCATGGAAATAATCACCCCCATGTAAGTTATTTTATCCATGCAATATGCTTTGGTACATTACCCAAAACCTTCTCAATCATCATTAGTGATTGGACATACCTTTTAAGCATTGTTTACTTCCATTTTTCCATTGGTTGCTCTTTGGCTTTTTGTCCCTTTGATTTCTCTATAGGCTTTGGGTCTGTCTTTTCTTTCTTCTCTAGTGTGCTTGGACCCTCTCCTTTTCTATTCCCATTATTTTTTTTTACCTTGTTATTCCCTTTTGTGCCTATTGGAACCTCTATTTTTTGCTCATGGTTTGAACTTGAGGTGCTTCAGTTGGACAAACTTGTTGAGGAGATTTTGGATAATGCAAAATTTCTTCCCTTCCTCAAAATTTTGGAGGTCATGACATGGAAGTATCCAAAGAATTAGCTCAAAGTTGGGTTGATGGTAGATTCATGGTGAGGGGTCTAAGCTTCAATATCAACATTGAAATTCTTGCTAAAATATTTGGTTTCCCTGATGATGTCAAAGTTGTCATGAGAGAGAAACACTCATTGGCTAATGAATTATTATTTTTCAAGGACAAAGGTGAGAATATTAGTAAGGATAAAGGAGGAATTATAAGATAAACCCTTCTTAAATCTTGGGACAAGATGGTGGTTCCTACTATCAACTACTATACGATGGATGGATAGACTAATATCCTAAGAAGTTTCCATATTGCTTTTCTTAACCACATTCGTGGGAAGAAAATCATAAACATTCTAGGGTATCTTTTTAGGTCCATAGAAAAGTCCATTCACAATGTTTTGAAGGTATCCTCATCCTTCTCTATCCATCAATGCCTACATTTTATCATCTATCAACACTTTCTTCATAATCAAGCCCAAATGGTGATGATGAGCATTATCCTGAACAACCCCCTAAACAACTCTCATCATAATTCCCACCAACCTATGTGTGGTCAATTGGAGGCTTTCATTCTTGAGGAAACCATTAGGGATGATCCAGGGTATTCCAACTATATGGCTATTCATTCATTAAATCCAAGATTTAAGTAGCTACTCCTAAGGTCAATTTTGAGGCTCATAGGCATTATGTCTATATTAAATATTAATTAGGTAAAAGAAATAAATCTCCAATTCACAAAGATCCTGACCATGACTCTGATGAAGTAGCAGATAATATCCCTTAAACTTTAAAAACCAAGATTGGAAACACTTTTGGGTAGACTCCTTCCCACAAGGTGACTTCTCAGAGTGTTTCTCCCATTCTGTCAAATTTTTCTCTTCATGATTCTTGTATCCAATGTATAAGCAAGAAAGGTTACTTGCAAGGGCTTGATGACCTACTCGGAGTATTGACTAGAGTGGCTAGTATGAGCTCCTCTTTTCTTCAACAGTCCACCACCCTCGACGAATTTAAAAATATTATGGAGATAATTTCCTTGAGGAGCTTTTAGAGACCTCTTCTCTAGTGGATACTAATTAAATCTAATGGCTCTGGTCCTTTTTGTTTGGTTATTTTTTGTCTATCATCTCTTTTGATGTTTTACTTCTATGTTAGTATTAAGGATATCCTTGTTTTGAATTTATTTTGGGACTTCCCCTTATTCAGTTTAGTTTTTTGCTCCTCTCCCTTCTATTCTTGGGAGGTATCCTTGTAGGTCCCTCTTCGGAGACCCTCTTTTTTTGTAAAAAGTTTGGGGACCCTTTCAAAACCTCTTCCACCAATCAATCAAAAAAAATAAATGTGGGGATTGGATAAAAAATAACATTATTATTTATGTTCTTCATATGTTATTGAAGGTAAAATATAAAAAATGTGAACATATCTACAAAGAAGAAAATCGGGTAGCAGATAATTTAGCCAATTGCAATGTTGATCTTTAACTTGGTGAAATTCAACTTTTACAAGGCAAATTTCCAAGTGTTATTTTATCTCTTGATGAAAATTATGTCAAGAAATTGATTGAGAAAACATAGAACTTTGAAGAATATGAAGAATATATTTGATAGAAAAAGAAATAAATAATATTTATCCTAAAATGTCATGCTAGATATGGTTTAATCGATCTAATAGCAAATGTAATATTTTTGTATTTTGATGGGAGTGGCTCCTAATAGAATCCACATATAACTTATATATCTAGCATGTGTGTGGTTAGAGAGAGAGGAAGAGAGAGAGATCAATAAATAAAAGTAAATTTCAAAAATATGGAAAGGTGTCATTAGAAATCAAACAATCTCACTAATGAAAATATAATCATATCCAACTAATGATGAAATTATTAGAATTGAGGGGGGTATTACAAGTGACCTTACAACAAAGTTAAAGAAATGATCATAAGATTAATTATTTTAATATTACAATAAATCCACCTATAGAAGGCATACAATTGCCCATAGGTAAATACACAAGTTAATACAATACAAGGTTAGTCATGGCCTTAAGTGAAGATTAACACCATATATCCCAACCATTATACTCTTTAAGCCACATAGAATAAAAATAAAATGGGTTTAGATGATTATTATTGAATAGATCACATCTCAAGAAGAAGAATTTATGATTTGATCTAACTCATAAGAAAATATCCAAAGAGATTGTATTATGCGTTTGTAACACTATGAAATAAAAAAAGCCTTCTAAATCTTTTTGCTATTTAAAGTTACCCAATATTCCTTTTCTACTATGCATATTGAAATCTCAAAGGAATAACACCTCAAAGGTCTTTTAAACTGTCAAAGGAAACAATTTAATTCATTAATTAATATTATCCAATAATACCTCCTTTATTTTTCAAAGGATATAGAATTACATTAAATCCCTCCCAAGAATATAATATTCATATTTATGAACCATCATTAGTTTTGATATGAATAAACTAATCTCTTTCCAACATCTATATTAAAGAATAACTATATGTGAAGCACATGCATTTAGGACTTTAATTTTTTATGTTTGTCTCTTTTCTAAAATGGATCAACAACCTAGTTATTTCTTTGCTCCTATGAATTTTTTATCTTATTTTTGACTATCCCTATATGATTTCAATACCTTTTGAAGCTTTTATAGCAAAAACTACTAGACAATCTCCATATTCCAAATATTTTTGAATGCATCCTTACATTCCTTACTATATGTTTTTGCTTTGTCATATTAAAGTAAGTTTAATACTAAATTCCAACATAACTCTTTTGGGACCATAATAATACTTTGAATATTTTAAAATGCCACATTCATGATAATGTTTTAATTTTATTTTGTAGTATTAGCCACATTTCTTGTTAATATTGTGCTATTTCTTTCAATATTTTCAAATCAATGTCCCTCAATGTTTCCTTCTCTATTTATTCATACTTTGAGGGTCTTCTTTTATTTTTCCATTCCCACCAATGCTTTTATGCCCCATTATTTTTTTTCCATTTTCAAAAGATTTATAAATCGTTATCCTATCTTGGAGAACCTAAAATGCATAGAATAACCTTGAAAGTATTTTCTTATATTATCTTAGAAACACCCAAGTTAGAATGATATCCCCCATATTACTTTCTTTATCATACTATAGAAACCCTAAAGTGCAAAGGACAAATTTTATACTACCTTTATTTTTATTTCAGGAAGATGATTTTCTACTATTTGATAAAAATGGAGATGATTTACCTAGATGAAACTTAACCTTTTCATCCTCTTCTTTGAAAATTTATTGCACATCTTCCTTTATAGCTTTAATTTCTTTTGAATTTGAAATTTGTAAATTTTAATTTTGCATCCTTTTCATGTCATTAGCTTTGAATGAAAGGTGACATCCTTCACCATATTATAAGTTAGAGGGGCTTTCCTAACCATTTTTTTAGGAATGCAAAGTCCTTAGTTTGATCCATCTTATACTACTATATGATACTCTTTCTTCAACTTTGAGTTTCTATTATGACCCAAACCCTTTACATTTTTAATAATTTTCACTCTAGAATACCTTGTCATATGTTCAGTACTACGATATTTTACAACATAGTAATATAATTTTTTTATTTTACTTTTGTTGAACCTATTACTTTAATTTAGATTTAATTATGTAATAGATACTATAAAAGGTTTTTAAATATCCATGGTAGTATATATTTGTGCATATATAACTTGTTTTTTGTCCCCTAAAAGTTGATGTCTTTTGGGTGAATTCTTCTAGAGTAGTATTGAAGGTGTAATTTGTAGTTTTCATACATGGAAAGATTGATGTGAATGGTAGATGAATTGAAGAGTATTCATAGTAAATATTATATTGCTTTATTTTTTATTAATTAATTTATTATTAGATAAGAACATAATCATTTTATTTTACCTCTAAAATGCACCTGGAAGAAGAAGATGCAAACAATGGAAATAAGAAAGAAGGGGATTATGCATATGAATAAGAATAAAAATATGAAAAAATATAAGTAAAATTGAAAAGGGAAGAGTGAAAAATAAAGAGGAGATATTGAAAGTGGAAGACAAAAGAAAATCTAAGTGTCATTAGATCCACTCAATTGGTAATTATAATAGATAAATAACATGTATAAATAAGTATCAAATGATATGAGTTCAACTATTTAAATTCTTCCATCTGATTCAGTTGATTCTTGGACCAACTTTTGAAGAATTTGAATAGCTTTAAAATGAGTGGTCATATGCAAAAATCCGAGCAATATTGAGGGAGTTATGATCATGTGAAGTCAACCATTCGTAACAAGAGTAGTGACAATTTTTCAAGACGTGAAAAATAAAATTACAAAGTGTGAAAGATTAGGGATTTTTCCTAAAAAACATCTCATTTCTTAGGATCCATATCTTCATGAAGATTTATCCGATTTAGCTGATGCTTGGACCAACTTGTGCAGAATTTGAATAGCTTTAAAATGAGTGGTCATATGCAAACACCTGATCAATATTGATGGAGATACAACCCTGTGAATTTAACCATTCGAAATAAGGACAGTGAAAAAAATTTAAATTGCAAAAAATGAAATTGAAAAGTGCGAAGGATTAGGGTTTTTTCCTAAAATATGTCTTATATTTTAGGAGAAATATCTTCGTGAAGAGTTATCCAATTTAGTTGATTCTTGGACCAACTTGTGCAGAATTTAAATAGATTTATAATGAGTGGTCATATATAAAATCCAAGCAATATTGAGGGAGATACAACCCTATGAAGTCAACCATTCAAAACAAGGGGAGTGACAATTTTTCAAGTCGCAAGAAACGAAATTGTAATTATTTGCCAACTAGGGTTCGAATTATGGAAAGAGCAATGAAGGACTAGAACTTCAGCAAGGCAAGACATTCTATATAGACAAATAATTTTTCATCTAAGTTCTTTTTCCCTTTATCTTAGAAATTGTGCATGAAATTTTTATAAAGTTTTTATCAAATATTATATTTGTTATAGAACTTTCAGATAAATTTCATTAGATTTTGAGTTTTAGTTTCCTTTCCATGGATTAATTTATAGTTAAATCCTTATAATCATCCCTATTGGTAGATGTTAGTGAGTGCACCTTAGAGAGATCCTCATTTCTCCAAGATAGGGTAGTTTTTGGTAAATATAATGGGTATTGGTGGGGGGCTTCAGCCTTGAGAATATAAATTGATAGGATTTGGAAGTCTCCAGGAGTGATTCTATCATTTCTTCCCAAAGGTTTCTTCCTAGCCATTTTTTATTATAGAGAAGAAAAATAAATAATCCTAAAATGGGGTCCTTAATTTATGGGAAGAGCAGGGTTCTTCTTTACCCATTGGTATTAAGGATTTTCACCTAAAAATGTAAATCTATCCCTAGTACTAGTATGAGTTACCATTGAATTTTAGGAAATAGATACCTTCAAGGCAATAGGCATCTAGGAGAATTCCTTGAGATTTTAGATACAATAAAAGATGGATTTTTGGCTATTTATGCTCAAATATTGGTCATGATTGATATAAGTAAAGCTTTACCAGAATCAATCATTCTTAAGTATGGGGATAAGATGTGGACCCAAACTATAGATTATGAAAACATATATTTTAGATGTAGAATATGTCATGATGTGGGGCATATTGAGAGATCATGCCCTAAGATTAGCCTAGGAAAATTATTTGTAGAAAATCGTAAGAGAAATTTACAAATGGTTATGGATAAATATGGTTTTCAACCTCCAAAAAATAGATGTAGAAAAATAAAATAAACTGAACAGTGGAGACCAATAAGAAAGGATACTCAAAGAAATTGCAATTATTTTGAGGCTTTAGCCTATGAAGAAAAAGTAGATCAAAACTTATAGGACACAGGACAACAATTTTAATATATTAGCAAGGAACCCTCTATTCAATATGATCCTAATTTAAGGAAGAACATTCTCGATGAACCCACTGAATGTGTTTCATCATATTTTGAAGACTCCCTTGAAGTACCATGCACCATTCAAGAGGAAATAATTGGTAAATAAAATGCAATTTTAGAAGGTAATACCTCTACCATTAATAAGGAAATACCAAAAAATAAGTAGGATAATTCAAAAGCTTCTATAATAGAGCCAGGAGAGGATAAATATGTTAAAAACCAAAATGGTGAAAGAATATTGAGGAATAGAATAATAAGACCTACTCCTGATATAGGTAAGGCAAAAAGAGGAAAACCCTCAAATTATCAAGCAAGATCCAGGGAAGCAAGAGCTAACATAGAGAAATGAACACAAACTAAGTTGGTTGAACTTCTCTTTACCAAACAAAAAAATGATATTGGTAATATGCAATAAGGGCCAAAAGCCCCTAATGAGACATGATTATCATCTCATGGAATATAAGGGGTGCTAATACCCCCTCAAAGCATATGTGTATTAGGGACCTATGTTTAAGTAATAAACCTGATATTATCTGTATACAAAAAAATAAAATTACAAAAGAAGAAGTTTCAAAAACTATGAAAGTAGTTTGGGCAAGATGTGAATGGGATGCTATGGATTTTGAATGAGCAGCAAGGGGAATTCTAACTTTTTGGAATCCTTCTAGAACCTCTTGTGTAACCATTCATAAAACTAGGCTTTGGATAACCTCTTTAGTCACTTGATACTTTGTTGATATTTGATTCATCCTTATCAATGTGTATGGTCCTACAACTCATCCAGGTAGATTAGAAGTTTGGAGTGAAATTGAGACCTTTATGATAAGTAAATACCAAGAAAATCGTTTCATGATCATTGGAGATTTTAATTCCATTACCAAGTTGAATGAAAAATTTAGAGGAATTAGGAAATTGACCCAAAGTATGAAATATTTCTTAGCTTTTATTCAAAACAACAATTTGTGGGAAGTTGAGTTTGAATAAGACTACTATACTTGGACCAACAACAACAGGAGAGGTCAGAACCTAATAGACAAATAATTAGATAGACGCATCCTCTCATATCATTGGCTAGATGAAGGAACTTATTCTAAAATTAATACCTTAACAAGGATTGGTTAAAATCATTGGCCAATAAGATTTAAAATGGTGCTTAGTGAATTTAAAAAATATCATATTTTAAATATGAGTAGATGTGGGAAGACCATCCTCAATTTTTTGATATGATAGCTCAAACATGGAATTATTTAGGTAATGTTGGGTTGTATTCTCTTCCAAATAAAATTAAAGCTATGACATCAGATTAAAAGAATGGAACAAGAACACCTTTGAAAATATTTTTGAGAAGAAAGAAGAACTAAAAGATAGACTTTCAAATTTTCAAAAAGGTGATGAAAATAATACAAGCTCAGAGGAAAGGGAGTTGCTTAGTGAATATCATAATATTTTGAGTAAGAGAATTTCTAGAGATTAAAATCAAGATAGACTTGGTTAAAAGGAGATAAAAATACAATTTTTTTTTATAGGATGGTTATAGTATAGAGATATTCTTCAAGAATTGGTAGAATTAAATCAATAGAAGGGGTTTAGATTGAATATCATAGTGAAATTAGAAAAGATGCTAAGTCATTTTATCATAATATTCTAGGTTTAGAGGAGACTGAAGTTCTTAATGATAAAATTCTTCAAGATGTTCCTTCAGTTATAGCAAATGAAGAGAATAGGAAACTGATGGTGTCTATTACTCTAGAAGAAGTTCATTTAGATATTTTCTCTTTTAATAAGGATAAATTCCCTAGTCCAGATGGGCTCTTTGTAGATTTTTACCAACATAATTAGGATATAGTGAAGGATTATTTATTGGTGGTAGTGGAGCAGTCTAGGGTAAAAAAATACATTCCTTATAAAATAAATTTAACTTATCTTACCCTAATTCCAAAAAATAAGGATGTTGAATTATTTGATTCTTTTAGACCCATAAGCCTATGTAATATGGCTTATAAGATTATTTTCAAAGTGATGGCAAATAGATTAAAGCCATTGTTAAAATAATTTTAGAAGAGAAAGGAGGTTTTGTGAAAGGGAGATAAATTTTGGATGGGATAATAGTATCTCATGAAGTTATACATTCAACAACTTCAAGAAAAGAGAAAGCTATGATCTTAAAACTTGATATGAGTAAATCCTATGATAGGGTTAAATAGAATTTTATTTTTGCAGTTTTAGATAAGTTTTGTTTTGGTAAGAAATAGTTTATATGGATTAAATCCTATGTCTCTATAGTTTCTTATTCGGTGTTGGTCAATGGGTTAGTGACATAATATTTTAAATCCAAGAGAGGTCTTAGACAAGGAGATCCTCTATCTCCTTATTTGTTCATTATTATGGTAGAATTTTTGAGTAAGAACTTAAATAAGGCTTAAAAATATGGGTTTATAAGTGGACTTAAGGTTAGTAATAACATCGATAACATCACCCATCAATAGTTTGTATATGATACAACCCTTTTCAAAAGGGCAATGATAAATGAGGCCAGAGCTTTGAATAACTTTTTAAAAGAGTACGAAAGATATTCAAGGAAAAAAATTAATAGACTAAATCCAAAATTTACTTTCTTAACACTCTTGCTAATATCAAGGCAAGAATTTATAGGTTACTTCAAATGGAGGAGGCAAATGTTGAAGAACACAAGCTTATATTGAGAGGGAATGGTGAACAGTATAAGATTAAATTTTAATTTTCTTTCCCAAACAATATTATCCAATATAATTAATGGTAATATCAATAGTAGAAATAAAAGCAATGCACAAATCATCACACACAATAGAGACAATAATTTAATGTGGTTCACCCAATGTAGGCTACTCCATGGAGAAAATATTTCACTAAAATTTTCTCAACAAATCTCTTGGGAATCACTTCCCTATTATAATGTTTATGGACCTCTGTCCAAAGGAGACATCAATCCCCTAATGCTTTGATTTTTGTATCTCTATCCATAGGAGAACTCTTTCCCTTCTCTAGTTCATGGAACTTGATCCAGGAGACCTCTATCTCCTTAACTAGTTTATGGATCTCTCTCCATAGAAGAACTCTATCTTCCCAATTGGTTCACGGATCACACTCCATAGGAGAACTCTTTCCTCTTGATATGGTTTGTGGAAATATATTTATAGGAGAAATATTTCTCCTCTACTCTATTTGGTGCTCTTCTAGAATACTTATACCCCCACTACACTGGCTTGTGGATCTCTCTCTAGAGAAGACCTTTGTCCTCACTACCCTGGATAATGGATCTCTATACACTAGATACTGGTATCCTCTTCTCTGTCACCTCCAAAGATTATTCTCAACTCTACTCAATATCTATCTCAAATCTACACTAAACACTATTCTTGATCTAGTACAAATATTCTCTAAATCTATCTTAGGTCTAGCATAAATTCTTAAATCTGCACCAAACTCTATCCTCAAATATATCCTCAAGCCTTAACATAAAGCTTGATCAAATCACCAATAAAATATGCTTAGATCTACCCCAAGCCTTAACACAAATATTGAACAAATCAAACCTGCTCTTAATGTTGTCTCAAGTCTTCACCAAGACTTGATCAAATCTAACTACAAGTCTTCACCAAGACTTACCTCAAATCTACCTACAAGACTTTACCAAGACTTACCTCAAATCTACCTACACGTTTTTAGACATTTTGAGGTTATTTAAGTTGTCATTGATGTCAAGATGAAAATTTGTCCTTGATGCAAAAGAGATCACCGAAGTCGCCATGGAGCACACTTTCGTCAATACCAGGAACAATGCAAAGATAGCAGAATAAGTTGGGTTTTATGAGGGTTTATGGAAAACCCATGGTGGAAAAATAAATTATTCTTTGATGGCAGTTAAAAGTCTAAAAGACCTCTGGTGGTAGAGAAATATATTTGTTATTCAGTGGTGCACAAGTCAAGGTTTTAAATTGGCCCAAGGAAGGAATCAAAAATTAAAATATTATAATTATAATTTATAAGATTTAAATTCTTTAGAATTTAAATATTTATAAATTATAATATTGCTGACGTCATCCAAAGTATTAAAGCGCATTGAATATATTACAAAGGTTTAAGGGTGTCGACATCACTAAAGGGAGGAGCATCGACGTCGAGTTAATTAAAATGCTTGTGTATATAAGGTGGCTCCAAAGACATTTCATAATCTATCGAACGATTTTAATAATACGCCAAGGTTAATTTGTGAATGCGATTTCGAGGAGTTTCATGAGGAAGAAGATGCAAAAATTTCATCCCAAAGCACCAAGGATAAGGTGAAGGGGTTCAAATTTTATAAGCACCGTGGACACAGTGGTCCAATGACAGAGCATGAATCACGAAGGCATTGATAGAGGGGAGTGCCCACGTTCGAAACCCATTGGCAGGCGCCAAAGGGGAAAAGAAATTTTTCTATTTTGTTTGGGTGTGAAGGATATATTGAAGGAAGAGCCCTTTGGCTCTTAAATGTGCTTGTGGTGCACATGGTCGAGGAGGCCATGGTTAAGGTGCTTGCGGAGGCAGAGGTCAAGGGGTCGAAACCCGTCGGTGGCCAAGGTAAAATTTTTGTTAATATTATTGCCTAAGGTTTTAAATAATAATTATTTTAGGAGGTATAAGGGTGATTATTAAAGGTTTTTGATTGGCAATAAAATTAGTAAAATAGGAGCAATAAGGAGTGATATTATTGTGGTTACCTTTGATGTGAATTTTAAAAAGGGAAATTATTCTTTTTAAAATAGGAGTAATAAGGTTATAAAAGGTTTTGTTGGTTTTTGTAAGAGTTATTTTTGAGGGATTATAAGGTGCTATGAAAGGATTATTTTTGAGTGTTAATTATAACCTTTGAGATTGTGGAGTTTATAAGGTGTATAAAGGACTTATTATTTTTGTGTGGAAACCAAGTGTTATGCAAGCACTTAATCAAGGATTTTTGTGAGAAGACTTTTGCCACCTAACTATTGAAATTGTCAAAGCAAATTGAAAGTGATTGAAATAGGTTTTGAGAAGTTATTCTTCTATCTCCAAGCAAAAAAGGTATGGGTAAAATTCTTCCTTGTTGAAATAGATTGGTTGGTTTTCTAGAAATAACTTTGGAGTGAAAAGGACTTGATTAGGGTTTCCTTTTCAAAAGTGTTTGAGTTAATGCTTCAAGGTTTTCTAGAATAAAGACGTGACATTAAAAACTTGTTTTATTAGCATTGGTGTTGAAGTCGTTGAATTGTGCAAAGAACTTGAACTTGAGTTAGGAAAGAACATGAGTATCATTGTTATGTGAAGATTGTTTTATGAGCATTGTTTTTGAAGTGAGTTGTTATGCAAAAAACTTAAACTAGGGTTTGAAAATAACACGAGTATCATTGTTATGTGAGATTTGTTTTTGAGCATTGTTGGAAATATTTTGAGTTGGATGATACATGCTTGGACTAGAGTTTGTAAGAAAGGGTTGTTTCTTGAGTGATTGGTTTCGTAAGTTTATTGAACCTATTCAAGTGGATGTATGAAGTGGTTGTTCAAGTTCTATAAAACAAACTATTCTATATTCTTATTTGAGTTGTGAAAGAGATTGAGTTGTGAGAATAGAACATATTGAGTCTCTAACAATTATCTTTATGCTTCTATGATATTGAGTTGATAAAGTGATTGAGTTTTGAGTATAGAACATATTGAGTCTCTAACAATTCTCTTTATGCTTCTATGAGATTAATTTGAATTGTGAAAGTGATTGATATTTGAGTATAGAACATATTGAGTCTCTAAAAATTCTCCTTATGTTTCTATGAGATTGGACAAGTTCTATGTGGACTTGTTAAGAAAATTTGAGGCAAGTATTTGAGAAGAATTATGGACTAATTTTGTATGAGCTTTTATGGAAGCTTACAATACAGATTTGGTTAAGTCCTATAGAGGACTTATTGAGAAAATTTAAACAAGTTCTAGAGAGGACTTGTAGAGCA
The DNA here is from genome assembly GCA_028583015.1 of Wollemia nobilis. Classification (NCBI taxonomy): domain Eukaryota; kingdom Viridiplantae; phylum Streptophyta; class Pinopsida; order Araucariales; family Araucariaceae; genus Wollemia; species Wollemia nobilis. The sequence goes on along the minus strand of JAQPPZ010017210.1, from coordinate 9,732,052 downwards.
AATTTGAACAAGTTCTAGAGAGGACTTGTAGAGAAAATTTGAGCAGGTTTTGAGTGGACCTATTGAGCAGATTTGAGTAGGTTCTGAGTGGACCTATTGAGCATATTTGAGCAGGTTTTGAGTGGACCTGTTGAGCAGATTTGAGTAGGTTCTAAGAGGACCTATTGAGCAAATTGTGCTAGACTAAATGTAATGTGTTTAGTGCATATTTGAGTGAGCTTGTTGAGAAGACTTGTGCTAGATTGACTGGACTGTGTTTAATGCAATATTTGAGCAGAATTGTGCTAAACTGACTAGATTGTATTTTGTACAAGATTGAGATAGAGCTTTGGAGATGATAGAGGAAAGTAGTCTCCAGTGTATAGATAGACATCAGCCAATGTAGTGAGGATAGGTCTTCTGAGTTGGGACAAGAGTATTCAGTGGAGAGAGATCCACAATCTAGTGTAGTGGAGGCAGTAGTCTTCTAGAGGATCACCAGCTAGAGCAGAGGAGAAGTATTTATCCTATGGATAGAGATCCACAAACCATATTTAGGGGATCAACATATCCTTTGGATAGAGGTCCATAAACATTGTAATTGGGAAGGATTACCAAGAGATTATTTGAGAAATATTTAGAAAAAATATTTTCTCTGTGGATGTAACCCACATTGGGTGAACCACATTAAATTGGTGTCTCTATTGTGTGTGATTATTTGTGCATTGCTATTGATATTTCCATTTATTATATTGATTAATATTTTTTGGGAAAGAAAAGTAAAAATTGGTCTTATACTGTTCACCCCCCCTCTCAGTATAAGCTTGTTTTTTTCACAAGTCTTCACCTAGACTTACTTCAAATCTGCCTTCAAGTCCTCTCAAGAACTTGCTCAATATGCTCTCAATTTTTCACAAAGACTTACCTCAAATATGCTTTCAAGTCTTCAACAAGACTTGCCTAAAATCTACCTTTAATTCCTCTCAAGAACTTGTTCAACCTGCTCTCAAGTCTTCACAAAGACTTTCCTAAAATCCTCCTTAATACAAACTCAAAACAACTCACAAAACATAAACGATTTCAAATATTGCACACAATGCTTATCAAAAACTTTTTCTAATATTCAAAGTAATTCCTTTAACTTGAAGCAGTTTAGATATATTCTATTCAGAATTCGTTTAACCTCTAGAATGTATAGAGAATGATGTACTCTATCAAAAACTCAACATGTTCTACTCAATCATTAAGTCTGTCGCTTTCACAAATCTGGTTTCTAATGTTTGCACATTCACTTTCAATATCACTCAGATTCAATGCTCAAGAATTTCACCCAATCATTCAATCAATGAAACACAACTTGCTCACAAATCCTAAACAAGTATTTTCAAATTTCTTCAAACAAAAATCACAATGTTGGTCTCAAACCCTAACTCAAATATTTCTCAATCTTTATCTCAAATCAAATCATCCATCAACAAGATGCACTCAAACTTGCTCACACATTTCCAACAATACTCAACAATCCTTTTCACTCCACATTCCATTCCATACATTCATTTCAAACACTCTAAACAAAATATAGTGTGCCCATACCTTTTTTCTTTGATGGAGATATGTCTTCAAAACCTGTTTTACTCTAAAAAAACCCCTCTTTCCAATTTTAGGTTAGATAGCAACAATCTATCTCAAAATATCCACACAAATATTCTTCTCAATAATTATTTCACCATTCAAGAAATACAATAAAATATCAAGTCACAAGTACACCTTATTACTCCTTCACTTTCAAAATAATATTCAATACACAAAAATAAAGTTCCTTTGTTAACACCTTATAATCTCCAATATTCTCAAAATAATATTCAATACATAAAAATGAAGTTCGTTTGTTAAAACCTTATAATCTCCAATATTCTCAAAATAATATCCAATACATAAAAATGAAGTTCTTTTGTTAACACCTTATAATATCCAATCTTCTCAAAATAATAGTCAATACATAAAAATGAAGTTCCTTTGTATATCACTTTACAATCTCCAATATTTTATTTTCTAAGCATCAAAAATAAAATATTATTTCAACAACCCTTATGACTCCCTAGACATTTAATACATACCCTTTAATTATCACATGCCCTCAAAACTCTTTCCGCATTCCAAACCTTTGGTAATAAATTAATTAAAAATGCATACCTTAATGTTGGCCCACGTCACCAAAAAGATTTTGCATGTCTTCGATGACCAATGCCCAACGACCACTGACCAAAATCAAACCCATGACCAATGCCTCTATAAAACCTTAGCCCAAGGTTAAGATGGCATCTGAGCTACATGCCCACACATGAACCAAAGGTCCACGCTCCCTTACTAATGTTGTTGCATGAATTTTGATGAAAACAATAAACACTTACCTTCTTTAGCAAAAGCAAATAGTGTGGGATTCAAAACCATGACTTGCCCTTCACAATGCCGTAGCCACACCTTTGACCGTCATCTGCGCTACTCAACACTATGGGATAATGTTGTCGCACCACTCAAACTTAAGTGTAGCTCTACCTCCTTTTAATTAAAAATCTCACAAGTGTCTTCTTCCTTTCGTATATGGAGTGCACGATTTTGTTTTTCACATGGGCATTCAAATTAATGCTTAGTTAGGAAATGAAAAGCATTCCCTATTAATACTCTTCCTTTGTATTTGAAACACGTTGACCCTTAGAATTTTGAATTCAAAAATAAAACTTTAAACTTTGTATATTTAATATTTAAATTAAAATTTTAACCTTAGGTTAAAATATTTTAATTTAAATAAATTAAATTAAAACCTTTGCCAACCTTGCTCAATGGACTTTGTCAGGGATATATTTTTTTAATGATTCCTTGGACCCTATTATTTTTCACCTCTTCCTTTTGCCCAAATATTATAATATTATTATTTATTTTTAAACTTGCTTTCCTTTTCTTGGGTCTTCTACCTTTTAGGCCTCTTTAGGCATATAATATTTAAAATAAATATTATACCATTTTTTTCTTTTAACAACTTCCTTGCTTTTGGAAAATCAACCTTTTGACATCAATGACGACAAAACTGGATATCAAACCTCTTGACATCAATGACAATAAAACTTCCTCAAATTTCCAATAAATTTACCAACAACTTATCTAGGGATGCCTTTATTTGAGGGGAGAATGAGGATAGATTTATGGAATCCAGTTAGTAGTAAAGTTCAAAATAAAATTCCAGCTTGGAAAGATAGATGGTTATCATTAGAAGGAAGAGTGTGGTTAATTAAGTCAAACTTACAAGCCATTCCAACATATTATATGTCTTTGTATTCTATGCCAAAATCAGTTGAAAAACGTTTAATATTTATTATGCGATCCTTTTTATGGTCAAGTTTACATGATAAAAGGAAATTTTATTTGGTGAAATGGAGCAAGTTGTGTGATGACAAAACTAGGGGAGGTATTGGTTTAAGAGCTCTTACAAATGCAAACTTAGCTCTTAGGGGAAAATTTATCTAGAGATTGTAAAAAGAGAGTCAAAGACAATGGGTAAGAATTATTCTAAGTATGTTGATTTCAATGACCCAAGTTTAATATTTAATGCATTCTCTCTTCCAAATGGTTTTGCTCTTTGAAATGGTTTAAAAAATTATTGATATTATGATTAAAGGTTTAATATGGTTGGTGGAAACTAGAGAAAAAAAATCTATTTGGATGGATACTTGGTGTGATAAAAAACCACTCAATTTAGATCCAGTTTTGAAATCTTGGATGATATTGGTTCAAGACAAGTACAATGATAGGGTTTCAAAAATTTTATACAAGGATCGAGAAGGAAGATATAATTGGAAAGAATATTTTTTTACAAGTATACAAGACATTGGTGTAGGAGGTAATTGAGTAGAAAAATAACAACTGTAATTATTCCGAGGAGTTCCAAGGATAAATTGATTTGGGATTTGAATAGCTCAGGAGAATACACAACAAGAAGTGGATATAATGTTATACACTAGCATATTAATAATTTTACTATAATTTGGAGAGATATTTGGGATAGCCCAAGAATTCCTATAGTCAAAATGTTTGTTTGAATAGTAGGTCATAGAAGAATTTTATCCTGGAATAACGTTATGAAAAGGGTTTTTCATGGCCCCTCTAAATATGTTTTCTATAATAAGGAGGAGGAGAGTATTGACCATCTCTTGGGACATTGCTCAATTGTTTGGAATCTATGGCAATGGATTCTTAATATGTTTGGTAAATGCATGGTGATGAATAGCATAATTTAATATTGGTTAAAGCAATGGCAGAGCACTTATAAAAGTGAGGCTTTACAGACAATATAGGATTATATCAAAAGATACAATACTTTGGACTATATGGTTAGAAAGGAATAGAAGAATATTTAGAGGAAAGGAAAGCAGTTTAGAGGTAATGAAAAAGAAGATATGTTTAGCCATAGAGGAGTCTAAACTAACTCTATCAACTAATCCAATCCCTAATTTGGAAGCAGAGAGTCGTGATAGATGGAGTCAAGTCATTAAATGGAAATATGATGTTGGGTACAAGAGAAGTAAAAATAAGGTAAATAACATAAAGTGGAAACCACAAAATGTGAAGTGGATTAAGTTGAATTTTGATGGAGCATCTAAAGAAAACCCAAGACCAGGAAGAGGAGGAATAATTAGAAATAATAGAGGAGGATTTTGTCTTATTATGCTTTCAATTGTGGATTTAAGACAAATAATGAAGCTGAATCTTGGGTAGCTTTAGAAGGGTTAAAATAATGTAAATAAACAAAATAGAATAGATTTTGGATGGAAGGTGATTCCCTCATAGTAATAAATGCAATTTTGAGGAAAGCAAAGGCTCCATTGAACATACAAGAGATAATTGTGGAAATTCAAGATCTTTCTAAAGAGTTTGAAGAAATCAAGTTTACACATATATTAAGGGAAGGAAATAAATGTGTAGATAAGCTAGCCAATAGAGGGATTTTTGTTGAGGATCGTGAATTTAACATCTCCTTTCCATGGTTAGAGGAAGTAGAAAGTTTAGTTGAAGCTAACAAAAATTGTTGATTGCCTAAATCAATTAATGATTAATATTTACTTTAATGTTTTCCATTGGTAATATCTATTTTATTTTGTAACAATAATGTGTGTTCATTTAGACTATTTATTATAATTTTTGTGGTTGCACTTGTGTTTCAGGAAGGAAACTAGCAATCCAAATTTGATAAAGTGGACTATGTTAGTGCGATGTTTTGGAAACATTACTATAATAAGATGCAAGGCATAGATAGTACAGGTGCATTTTTGGCATTGTGAAGGCTGCTATAGGAAAATGTCAAGAAAGATACTAAATTTTGGAGTAATTGTCTTCATACAGAGATTTGAAAATATCTAGAAAATTAAAATCAAGAATTCATATAGATATTTTATGTAAAATGATGTAGGTTTCTAACTATAGCATCTCAATTGAGATGAGAAGTGTATCTATTTGTAAACTCTCAAGCTCTAAAGAAGAGAGATGTAATTTGTTAAGGGTGGGGAACCCGAGTATAACCCCTTTTTATCAAGCAAAAAAAAACTAGTTAAATTCTTATAACTTTCAAGGAGAAGACTCAAGTTTGAATCTTTCTAGATGACACATGCATAGTTGCCAAGTTATTGGTTTATGATGTAATGTGGATGGGGAATGTTTCACTTCATGTAACCAACTAAAAAACATGTATAAATAATTAACCATTTGTGGTGTTGATGTTCATATTCAATAAATTCAAATAGGAGAAGGTAATAGGTGAAGAATAATTAATATAATATGTATAGATAATTAATTAATTATGTGGTATTGATGTTCGTCTTATATAATTCAAACAGTACATGGTAGCAATTGAGGAAGAATTAATATCTTAAGTATATTAAGAATTTAACATAGAAAATATAAAGTTGAGGGAGATGTAAAAATGTTTATGATAACAAGACATGTTAAATATGATTAATATAAATGTTAATTTGATATGATCTAATTAACCTAATAACATATAGTTGTAAGCTTATTGCAATGGTAAGAACTTTGGCTTCTCTTTAAGAGGTTTAAGGTTCTAACCCCACTTAGTATAAGGTGACCCAGACCCCTCATAAAAACAAATGTTTTTTTTTTTGGTAAGTAAGAGAATATTATAATTAACACCGGGTTTTAACTGGTTGACCCAAAACCATTTTACAAAATAGGGTCCACTGACCAACTGGACAAAGGCCAAGCCCTAAAAGTTTAAACTAACAACAAAAAGGGCCAAGACCTACTCTTCCAACAGAATACAACCAAACTAAACTATGGAAGCCTAATATTATGGCCATCAAAAAAGAAAGACGCAAAATAGAACTAACAAAGACAAAAACTAATCATGCAAGCACCATGCAGATTAGCTTGTGCCCATATAAAAATAATAGAATATGGTCAAAAAAACATCCCATAGAATGGACAGCCAAGAGGCCAAGCAGTCTTCCTTGTAGTCCTCATCTAACTTCTTATCATCCTCCTTGCCATCATCTTTAGATTTTTCCTACGACTCCTTGTGCCCCTGGAACTGCTCGCTATAAAACAGAAGATTTAGAGAATCACACAAATCAACAACTGCACCGATGAGGCCGACATGGACTCTTCAAGCTGGTTGATACTATTGGAGGCTAATGAAATTGTCATCTTCTCCAAGACTATTATGGTGGGGTCTGGTACCTCATTGTCAGGGATCTCCAACACTTTGTTATTTCTTGCTAGGGCCTTTTTGCGACATCAAATCCAAACACACCTTGGGAAATACTTGAGGCCAAAGCGGATGTTTCCCATGCATGAATTTGTAGATAAAAAACCTATATCAGTGCCCCACCAGCTGCAAAAAACACTAGTCACATGAACAAAAAGAACAAATATGACAAAAGCCATTATAAGGTTCAAAAAAATATTTTTTAAAAATGCCCCCATTTTCTGTCATTGATCCACTTTGAGCCTTCCAATCTAAATTTTTTCATTATCTATCACCATTGAGACTGCATGAGGAAGATTTTCAGTCCACGTGATCAAATTTGCTGCTACAATGCCTTCATTTGCCAGCCTATCAGCTGCCATGTTTGCTTCCCGGAAGGTATGCAAAATGTTTGCTTCATAAAAACAAATGTAAACTCATTGAAAAATTATCCTAATAACATATATAATATTTTAAATTTTGAGAAATGTGGCCCCAAATAGAAGCCAAAGCCACACATATCTTATCAAAAAATAATATATATAATTAACAAATAAAAAACAATGAAATAGAGTACACCATCTTAATGTGGTGTTATATAAAGTGGCCCCAATAGAAACCACACATAGCTTATTTAAAATTAATATATGTAGTTAACACATTAAAAACAATAAAAGTTGTACATGCATCTTAATGTCATGTTTTTTTTTAAATGGTGGAATCTATAGCCACCACGATGATTCGGGTACATTGTCCACGATGATTCAGGCATGTTGTCCATCTTTTTGAGCTCATACACTATTTTTTGAGGTCCTATTCCTCAACCAAGTTGCTAATAGAAGTCCAAGATTTAGAATTGTTGTTCACGTCAATACATTTTTGACCTTGAACCTTACAATATTAATAGATCTAAGCCAATGGTTGATATCTTGGATTAAAAATAAGAATCTTCAACCAAGTATTAGAACACAAATTATAGAACTATTCTTATTGTTTGACCACCCAATATATTTTATAATCAAATTTGTATACTATATAATATGAAATTCCATGTTGTTGAATCCCTAGGTAGGCTTCATTTTTTTTAATTTAGTGTCTCGTTCCAACCTATATATTTTTGTAGTGTTGTTTTCACCCAACTCTTTATTTGAACATTGAAAAATTCCCTACCAATTTTTACCCCTAATACCAAACTCATAAGTTTGTAATTTTATGAGTCTAGCCCTTTAATCCTCTTTGCTTTGCAAACCCTATCTCATTTATAGAATCTAAACTTTTTGTACATCCCTTCCAAAGAATAACTCTTTGATTTTTTCAAATTCAGATAATATACATGGTAACAATCTTGAAAGTGACATTACAAATATAAAGATAGATTTCAGTGTAACCTAAATGTTAAGAAGTGTCTATGGGATTTGAGTCTTGGCTTACAATGTGAAACTCCTTGCTCAATATTGTTTGTCCTAAACCTATTAAAGACAATGTTAAGGTTCACTTATGGGATTGGAACCTTTGTTTATAGTGTGAAACTCTTAGTACCCCACTACTTACCTTAAACCCTTTGAAAGTTTATTTAAATAATTTTTTTTTATAATTAGAAAACCATATTATTTTAAAATTTTAATGACCATTTAATTTTGAAATCTTTAGTACAAATTTCTCATAACTCAACATAAATTTTTTTTTTTTTATGAGGAATATTTTATATACAACATATCCACAACATGTGAGGGGAGAGATTTGAACCTGGGCCTCTCGATAACTAGAGAGTTTTAACTACCCACTTGCTCTCCAACTCCTCTACATGAGCATAATTTTAACATAAAATTTTCTAATATATTCTATATAAAATCGTAGTAGACATTTATATTTTTCATTTTATTATTAAAAAAAAATTATTAATTTAATTATTAATATTTCCAAATAATGTTCTTTCTAGAGATTCTATTATTCTATAATTAAAGCACATACATTAAACATGCTTCATTCTACATATCAAGATTCTAACAATGAAATTTCATATCTATACATGATCAAGTTAAGGATGAGTTTTCTTTAATAATTTCCACAATTAATTAATCTTGATAATTGTATTAAATTTAAGTAGTGTAAAAGATATTACAACATAATTTGACAAAAATCAATTCATTAAAGTGATGAATAAGGGCATCTCATTTGCAATAAAAAATACCAATTAAAAATGGGTCATACTCTTTGATCCTAAACATTAGGATATGTTTTTTAGTAAATGATCTAAACTTATATTGCCATTAATTTTGATAATGTTTAATGTTATTTTTATATTTATAATTTATTATATAAAACTATTTTTTTATATGATTTTGGATATGAAAGTATAACGTTTTTAACTAAAGTTTTAATAATTTATAAAATAGAAGATATGATTTATATGAACTTGAAACAAGGGGAAAATTTTAAGTATTAAGGATTGATAATTTAATTTCAATTCAAACAATTCTTGTGCCATTTTGTGTGGAATTTGAAAAGCTTTGAAATGAGTGGTCATTCGAAAGAATCCAAGCAGTATTGAGGGAGATATGACCATGTGAAGACAATCATTCGAAACTAGGGCAACATTAGGGCAATTTTTTCCTAAAAATATCTCATCTTTTAGGAGCCATATCTTTGCGAAGGGTTGTCCGATTCAGATGATTCTTGGACCAATTTGTGTGGAATTTGAAGAGCTTTAAAATGAGTGGTCATATGAAGGAATCTAAGTAGTATTGAGGGAGATACAACCCTATGAAGTCAGCCATCTAGAACAAGGGTAATGATAATTTTTCAAGTTGCAAAAAATAAAATTGCAGATATCTGTCAACTAGGGTTTGGATGATGGGAGGAGCAATAGAGGGATAAGGCATCAACAAGGTAGGAAATTATATCTAGGCATAGAATTTTTCAGCTAAGTTTCTTTTATCCCTTCATTATCTTAGAAGTTTTGCATGCAAATTATTATAGGTTTATTTTCAAACAATATAATTGCTATAGGATATACTAGTAAATTTTAGTAGATTTTGAGTTATAGTTTCCTTCCCATGGATTAATTTATAGCTAAATCCTTAGAATCATCCCTAGTAGTAGAGGTTAGTGAGGACCTCATAGAGAAGTGATCCTTGTTGCTCAAAGATAGGGTAATTGGTAAATTTAATGGGTCTTGGCTAGGGGCTTTGACTTTGAGAAAATGGATTGATAGGAGTTGGAAGTCTCTAGGAGTGAGTCTATCCTTTCTTCCCAAAGGTTTCTTCCTAGCCATTTTTTGTTCTAAGGAGGAAATATATAGAATCCTAAAAGGGGGTCCTTGGTTTATGGGAAGAGTATGACTCTTCCTTACTTGTTGGTATGAAGGCTTTGCACCTAAAAATATAAATCTATCCCTAGTACTAGTCTGGGTTAGGATGTATGGGTTACCCATTGAATTCTAGGAAATGGATACCTTCAAGGCAATAGGCAACACTCTAGGAGAATTCCTTGAGATTTTAGAAACTATAAAAGATGGATTCTTGGCTATTTATGCTCGGATATTGGTCATGATTGATATAAGTAAACCTTTACTAGAATCAATCATTCTTAAGTATGGGGGTAAGTTGTGGACCCAAACCATAGATTATGAAAATATATCTTTTAGATGTAGAATATGTCATGAGGTGGGGCATATTGAGAGATCATGCCCTAAGAAGAGTCCAATAGAAACATATGTAGAAAATTGCAAGAGAAACTTACAAATGGATATGGATGAGGATGGTTTTCAACTTCCAAAAAATAGGTCTAGATAGATGAAAGTAAATAAATAGTGGAGACTAGTAAGTAAGGATATTGGAAGAAATACCAATTCTTTTGAGGCTTTAGCCTATGAAGAAAAAGCATATCAGAGCTTAGAGGACATGGTACAATAAGATCAAAATATTAATAAGGAATCATCTATTCAGTATGATCTTGATTTAGGGATGAACATTCTTATTGAACCTAAGGAATGTGCCTCATCATATTTTGAAGACTCTCTTGAAGTACCATGCACCATTTAGGAGAAGAAAAGTGGTAGATAAAATGTAGTGTTAGATGTTAATACCTCTACCATTAATAAGGAAATACCAAAAAATGAGCAGGATAAGTCAAAAGCTTCCTTAGTAGAGCTAAGAGAGGATAAATCTAATGAAAAGGAAAGTTGTGAAAGAATATTGAGGAATAGAATAATAAGACCTACTCTTGATATAGGAAGGAAAAATAGGAAAACCTTCAAATTATCAAGCGAGAGCTAGGGAAGCAAGAGCAAACATAGAGAAAGGAACACAATCTAAGTTGGTTGAACTTCTCTTTACCAAACAACAAAATGATATTGGTAATTTATAGGTGGGGCCAATAGCCCCTAATGAGACATGATTACCATCTCATGGAATATAAGGGGTGCTAATCCCCCTCAAAGTAGAGGTGTATCAAGGACCTCTGTTTAAGTAATAAGCTTAATATTCTTTGTATCTAGGAAACTAAAATGATAAAGGAAGAAGTTTCCAAAACTATGAAAGTAGTATGGGCAAGATGTGAATGGGATGTTGTGGATTTTAAAGGAGCGAGGGAATTCTAACATGTTGGAATCCTAGTTAGAACCTCTTATGAAACCATTCATAAAACTAGGCATTGGATAGCCTCATTAGTCACATGCTACTTTGTAGATATTTATTTCATCCTTATCAATGTCTATGGACCTACAACTCAGTTAGGTAGATTAGAAGTATGGAGTGGGATTGAAGCCTTTATGAGAAGTAAAGACCAAGAAATCTGATTCATGATCATAGGATATTTTAATGCCATAACCAAGTTAGATGAAAATTTTGGAGGAATTAGGAAAATAACCCAAAGTATGAGAGATTTCTCAGCTTTTATTCAAAATAATAATCTATGGGAGGTTGAGTTTGAAGAGGACAACTATACATGGACCAACAATAGGAGAGGCTAAAACCTAATAGCAAAAAAATTAGATAGATGCATACTCTCATATCATTGGCTAGATGAAGGGACTTGTGCTAAAATTAATACCTTGACAAGGATTGGTTTAGATCATTAGCCAATAAGAGTTAAAATGGTGGTAAGTGAATTAAAAATATCATATTTTAAATATGAGTATATGTGGGAAGACCATCCTCAATTTGTTGATATGATAGCACAAATATGGAATTCTTTAGGAAATGGTGGGTTGTATACACTTCCAAAACAAATTAAATCAATGACATCTAGATTAAAAGAATGGAACAAGAACACTTTTGGAAATATTTTTGAGAAGAAAGAACTAAAAGAGAAAATTTCAAAATTCTAAAAAGGTGAGCATAATAATCCAAGCTTAGAGGAAAGGGAGTTGCTTAGTGAATATCATAATATTTTGAGTAAGGAAGAGAAATTTTGGAGATTAAAATTGAGATAGACTTGGTTAAAAGGAGATAAAAACATAAAGTTTTTCATAGGATGGCAATAGTATAAAGATCAACATCTAGAATTAGTAGAATTAAATTAGTAGAAGGGGTTTGGATTGAAGACCATAGTGAAATTAGAAAGGAGGTAAGGTTTTTTACTATAATATTCTAGGATTAGAGGAGTTTGAAGTTCTTAATGATAAACTACTACAAGAAGTACCTTTAGTTATAATAGATGAAGACAATAGGAAATTGATGGAGCCTATTACTCTAGAAGAAGTTCATTTAGCTATTTTCTCTTTTGATAAGGATAAATCCCTAGGTCTAGATGGGCTCTCTATAACATTCTATCAACATAATTAGGATATAGTGAAGGATTCTTTATTGGTGGTAGTGGAATAGTCTAGGGTAAAATAATACATACCTTATAAAATAAATGCAACATATCTTACCTTGATTCCAAAAAGAAGGATGCATAATTGTTTGATTCATTTAGGCCCATAAGCCTATGTAATATGGCATATAAGATAATCTCCAAAGTGATGGTAAATCGGTTAAGACCATTATTAGATAAAATTATTTTAGAAGAGCAAGGAGGATTTGTGAAAGGGAGATAGATTTTGGATGGGATCATAGTAGCTCATGAAGTAATGCATTCAATAACTTCTAGAAAAGAGAGCAATGATCTTAAAACTTGATATGAGTAAAGCCTATGATAGGGTTAAATGGGATTTTCTTTTTGTAATATTAGAAAATTTTAGATTTGGGAAGAAATGGGTTAGATGGATTAAAGCTTGTGTCTCTATAATATCATATTCAATGTTGGTCAATGGGTTAGTAATATAATCATTTAAAGCCAAGAGAGGTCTTAGATAGGGAGATCCTCTATCACCATATTTATTCATTATTATGGTAGAGGTATTGGGTAGGAACTTGAAGAAGGCTAACAAATATGGGCTAATAAGTGGACTTAAGGCTAGTAATAACATCGACAACATCACCCATCAATAGTTTGTAGATGATACAACCTTTTTGGGAGGGCAAGGATAAATGAGGCTAGAGCTTTGAATAACTTATTAAAGGAATATGAAAGAGCATTAGGGTAGAAAGTTAATAGGACAAAATCTAAAATTTACTTCCTAAACACTCTAGCTAGAATCAAAGTAGGGATATGTAGGTTACTTCAAATGGAGGAGGTAAATTTACTAGCAACTTATCTAGGGATGCCCTTATTTGAGGGGAGAATGAGGATAGAATTGTGGAATCTAGTTATAAGTAAAGTTTAGAATAAACTACCAACATGGAAAGGTAGATGGTTATCATTAGCAAGAAGAGTGCAACTAATTAAATTAGTCTTATAGGCCATTCCAACATATTATATGTCCTTGTATATTATGCCAAAATTGATAGAAAAAGTTTAATCTATATTATGTGATCATTTTGTGGTCAGGATTACATGATAAAAGGAAATTTCCTTTGGTGAAATGGAGCAAGGTGTGTGATGATAAAACTAGGGGAGGTCTCGGTTTAAGAGTTCTTATAGATGCAAACTTAGCTCTAAGGGGAAAAGTAATTTGGAGATTGTACAAAGAGAGTCAAAGACAATGGGTAAGAATTCTTCTAAGTATATTGAGCCTAATGACCCAAGCTTAATATTTATTGCATTCTCACTACTATATGGTTCTGCACTATGGAATAATTTAAAAAATCAATTGATCTAGTGATTAAAGGTCTAATATGGGTGGTGGGAACTAGAGAAAAATTTCTATTTGGATGGATACTTGGTGTGATAAAAAACCACTCAATCTAGATCTAATTTTGAAACCATGGATGAGATTACTTCAAGATAAATATGGTGATAGGGTTTCAAACATTATGTACAAGGATTAGGAAGGAAGATACAAATGGAAAGAATATTTTTTACAAGTATACAAGACATTGTTGCTAGGAGGTAGTTGAGTAGAAATATAACAATAATGATTATTTTAAGGGGAGTTAAGGATAAGCTGATTTGGGAGTTGAATAGCTTAGGAGAATACACAACAAGAAGTAGATATAATGTAAAGCACCAACAAAATAGGAATATTATAAGAATATGGAGAGATATTTGGGATAGCCTAAGCATTCCTAAAGTCAAAATGTTTGTTTGGCTAGTAGGTCATAGGAAAATTTTATCCTAGGATAACCTTATGAAAAGGGGTTTTCATGGCCCCTCATAATGTGTTCTATGTAAAAAGGAGGAGAGTATAGACCATCTCTTGGGACATTATTCAATAGTCTAGGAACTATGGCAATGGATTCTTAATATGTTTGGTAAATGCATGGTGATGAATGGTAGAATTGAAGAATGGTTAAAGCAATGGTAGAGCACTTTTAAAAGTGAGGCTTTATAGATAATCTAGGATATATCAAAAGATACAATACTTTGGATTGTATGGCTAGAAAGGAATAGAATAATATTTAAAGGAAAGGAAAGTAGTTTAGAGGTAATGAAAAGGAATATTTGTTTAGCCATAGAGGAGTCTAAACCAACCCTATCAACTCACCCAATCCCTAATCTTGAAGTAGAGAGCCTTGATAGATGGAGTCAAGTCATCAAATGGAATTATGATGTTGGGTATAAGAGAAACAAAAGGAAGGCAAAGAATATAAAGTGGAAACCACTAAAAGTGGAGTTGGTCAAATTGAATTTTGATGGAGCATCTAAAGGAAATCTAGGACTAATAGGAGGAGGAGGAATAATTAGAAATAATAGGGGTGATATTTTGTCTCATTACGCTTTCAATAGTGGATTTAAGACAAATAATGAAGTTGAAGCTTGGGTAGCTTTGGAAGGGTTAAAAATATGTAAACAAATGAAATGGAATAGAGTATGGATGGAAGGTGATTCACTAATAGTAATAAATGTAATTTTGAGGAAAGCAAAGGCTCCATGGAACATACAAGAGATAATTGTGGAAATACAAGACCTTGCTATAGAGTTTGAAGAAATCAGGTTTACACATACGTTAAGGGAAGGAAACAAATGTGTAGATAGGCTAGCCAATAGAGGGGTTTTAATTGAGGATCATGAAGTTAAATTCTCTTTTCCATGGTTAGAGGAAGTAGTAAGTTTAGTTGAAGTTGACAAGAAAATGTTGATTACTTGAATCAAATAATGATTAAGATTTACTTTAATGTTTTCCATTGGTAATATTTGTTGTATTTTATAACATTAATGTGTTTTCATATAAACTATTTATTACAATTCTTGTGGTTGCACTTATGCTTCAAGAAGGAAACTAGCAATCCAGATCTGGTAAAGCAGACTATGATAGTGCAAAGTTTTGGAAATATTACTCTACTAAGATGCAATGCATAGATAGTAGAGGTGGAGTTTTGGTATTGTGAAGGTTGCTAGGAAAATGTCAAGAAGAAGGATGCTGAATTTTGGAATATTTGTATTCACAAAGAAAATTGAAGAAGATCCAGAAAATGAAAATCAAGAATTCAGACTTTTTATGAAAAATGATGTAGGTATCTAGCTATAGCAACTCAATTGAGATGAGAATTGAATCTGTTTGTAAACTCTCAAGCTCTAAAGGAGAGAGTTGTGATTTGTCAAGGGTGGGGGACCCGAGTACAACCCCTTTTTCTCCAACAAAAAGGGATTGATAATTTAATAATAAATATTTCAAGTGTTATTAAAAAGTTTTAAAGTGTGTCTTTTTAGATTTTGAGGGCATAATCTGGACCTACGATTCAAACCCTTGATTTTTTCAATGGGTTATACGGGATTTAAATGGTCCCCACCCGTATTACATCATCACCACATAGTGGTATTACAACTATACACATAAAAAATTGACCCACCCAGATGAGTCATTTTTCCTTGGGTTTCTTTGAGAGGTTCTCAAACTTGCTAGAAGTAAGTTTGACCTATTTTTCTTGTGTTTTTCCTTTATTTTCTTGACCTTAATTGAATCCATGCCTTATAATTTATGGGGTATGAATTTGATAAATTTAGGTTTTTTCTTCAAAAACCTAAATTTTAAGCCAACCCTTTTGGGAAATCAGCCTAATCAAGGTTAAGTTTCATTTTTCAATTAAGATGAAAATTGAATATGTTTGTAAAATCTCAAGCTCTAAAGGAGGATATTGTGATTTATCAATGGTGGGGTACCTGAGTACAACCCCTTGTTCTCCCGCAAAAAAAAAAATATTGATAATTTAATAATAAATATTTCAAGTGTTATTAAAAAGTTTTAAAGTGTGTCTTTTTAGATTTTAAGGGCATAATCTAGACCTAAGATTCAAACCCTTGATTTTTGAATGGTTTATATGGGATTGAAATGGGCCCCACCCCGTATTACATCATCACCACATAGTGGTATTACAACTATACACACATAAAATTGACCCACCCAAATGAGTCATTTTTCCTTGGGTTTCTTTGAGAGGTTCTCAAACTTGCTAGAAGTAAGTTTGACCTATTTTTCTTGTGTTTTGCCTTTATTTTATTTACCTTCATAGAATCCATGCCTGATAATTTATGGGGCATGAATTCGTTAAATTTAGGGTTTTTCTTCAAAACCTAAATTTTAAGCCAACCCTTTTGGGAAATCAGCCTAATCAAGGTTAAGTTTCATTTTTATTGCCTTTTAGCCCTTCAAACCCTTTATAAATAAAGGGATTGAATCCCCTTTTTCTCCCAATTACTATCATCTATTCAAATAATTCTTAAGTGATCTTTCTAGAAATCTTGTGCAATCTATTGGTGCTCTTGTGCTTTTGTGTTCTGTTGTTGGTGTGTTCCTATGATCTACAAGTGGAGAAAGCCTTGATGACAACTTGTCTTCTTGAGGGAGGAGATGTCTTCCAAATTTTCTCTTGCTTCTTCCATGAGATCACCAGGTTATTCCTTTGCATTCATTTTTCCATCTAATTTCTTCATTCTAAATTTTTATCGTATTTTAGTTTCTATTTTTGAGGTTTTAAACCCTCTTGTGTGAATTTTGCACCTCATCTACTACAAGGTGTGGATTCAAAAAAGTTTTGATTTCATTTGTTGGGAATTTTGTGTTCATTTCTTCTCTGTTACAAAATTTGTGCTTGATAATTTACAAGGTGTGAATTTGGTCTAGGTACACTTTGGAGCAATTGTTTGTCCCAAAATCCTAGAGTTTTGATTTGTGTGTCTGTTGTGAATTGTTTCATATTTTTTTATGTTCTATTCATATATCCATCGTTATTTTTTACTTATGTCAAATTGGGGTAAATTACTTGTTCCCAAAACCCTAGGATTCAAAATTGCATTCTTGTTTGTTTCATTGTGTTCACTCTATTTGCATTTCATATACTATTTCTTGCTATCATATTTTTTTGTAATTTTTCAAAAGGATAAAGCTCATTTTTATTATGAACAGTCAACTAAAAGGACCTAGGAGATTTATTGTTACACCTCCAAGCTCAATTTTACAATGGCTTAAGCAAGCTCCCAAATGTTGACCATATTTTTTGGAAGCTATTTTGCAGGTTTGAAGCTATGGGACATTTTGGACACAAGATAAAGCTTGGATCAAACACCAGATCAGATAAGTGCTCTAAGTAAAATTTTTAGGTTTTGTGTTGCTTGTTTTTATCATTTATGTTCATAACCTAGGTTATAAATAAAAATGAAAAATATTTGATTGCTTTCTAGGCATTTAAAAGGGAAAAGGCATATAGTTTTGCATTTAGGGTTTAGTCTTGTTTGTGCATTCCCTTGGTCCCTTGCTCAAAGAAAAATATTTTATTTCTTGCAACCTAGGGTTAGAGATCATTGAATAAAATAATTATATTAGGATTATTCATTGTACTCTTGCATCTCACGTTCTTTACATTGTTCTTTCATTTCCATAGTTTAGCATAGAAAGGCTAAATATAGGTGTTTTCTTAAATCACACATTAAATATTTTCACCCTGGACTTGGAGCGAGTTCTAAAACCATTTCTAGTGAACCCATTTATTTTTTTCCCTAAGTGTAGATAATATAATAGCCATTGTGGTCACCTCAACTCCCATCGAATCTAGTAGAGAACCATACGCAGTGCACAATTTTCCCCTCTACATCTTTGGTGAACCCGACATGAAAACACATCCTAGTAGCAAATATTAGGAAACCTATTCCTTAGTGCATTTATTTTGAAAATTCTAAATAATACCACTAATTTTGTGTTCTTAGAATTATAAAATGTTAAAAACATCTTAAAAATCTTTTGTGTGTTTGCTAGTTTTTAGTTTTCCTCCTTTTCTACTTTATCCTTTCTCTTTCTTCTAATGGCTTCTTACCTTTGGAGTAAGCGAAGGCTTTCAGAATCTCATGAGATTCTTAAAGAATATGATAAAATTTATAGAGATAATCCTAATATAAAAGAGGAAGAAAATTAAGAATTTTCTAATGATCTTGATCCTACTAAGGGACCCAATGGAAACCTTATCTTCAAATCATTTGATCACATCTAGAGTTTCTACAAGTATCATAGATATACCTTGAATAAGGCTATGGATGAGGAAGCTCAACTTGAAAAGGTTGATACTTCTCATCATCCAATCATTTCTCCTTATAATTTTCACACCAATCTATTTTTGGAATCTTTACATCATGTCAATCATTTCCATAAATCAACATATGCCACTATTGTGACCACCAACGTTGGAAGGGTTTCACAAGTCCCATATCAATATTATGTTCAATTTCCTCCTCATTCTACATCTTAACATTCATGATTCTGTTCCACCAAATGTATTTATCCTCCACAACAAGATACCACATATCATAACCCATACCATAATAGTGTCAATACCTCCAACATAGACCAAGTTTCATTTTAATAGCCTACATGTACCCCTCCCCTAGGGAACCTAGGGGTATTACACAACAACAATATTGAGATGTAAAGTTTAACTAATATGGTGAAACAATTGGTTTCAAGAGTGGATATGATTTGGCCTTCTAGTTTCACCTACAACTATATAGCAACTCTTAGACCCTATTGATGTCTCTAGGTCCTACCCTAAGCAATTTTCAATATCAATTTTATCTATCTACAAGGGAACAGAAGATCCAATTGATAATTTAAGAATGTTTAAGATGGCATGTCATGATATCATATATGATGACATGTTGTTACTAAATATGTTCCCTAAGCACCTTGGTGGCATGGCATTAGAGTGGTATTATCAGCTGCCTAACCATTCTTTGAGGAATTTTGAAGATACGACTAAATTATTTGTTCAATAGTTTGGAGCTTATGTTGAAAATGATATTACTATGAAATATGTCTATATGTTAAAACAAGGCAAATATAATTTTTTTTTAGAATTTCTATCTCGTTGGAGGAGTCTATTTGGATACTTGAGATATACCTTACCTCCTCGAGACATGCTTGAGATATTTATTGGGAATTTACAAGAACAAATATATTATGAATTGGAAACAACTATCACATATTTTGATCAAGCAATAGATCTAGCAAGAAGGGTTATTAAAAGAGGTCAACTTAAATTAAGAGAGGATAAAACCACTAAAGAATAGAAAAATAATAAGCATGTGGTTGATGATGGGCTAACAAATAGTAGGCCTATTAACAGTGTTGTTAACACCACCCAAAATATGGTGCTTAGACAACCTCAAAAACCCTCAGAAAGGAATTTCACAAGACTCAACACACTTATGACAGTGGTCCTAAAGTAGCTTATGGAAGCTAACATGATTGAGTTACCACATATAAGGTAACCTAATACCATAGGTAATTAGTATAAAGTTGGAAAACATTGATAGGGTAGAGGGGCACTTGAGGCTTGTTGAGTAGGAGGTTGATTTTTTGTTGGAGAATTGGGTTGAGGACCCTCTATAACAAGGTAACCTTCATCAATTAAGTCTCAAACCACATGCTTCAACCTCTCACAAGTACCCAAAACAAATAAAGACATGGATATATTCTAAGATCCCTTACCTAAGCATGGGTAGCAAGTAGCTAATCAAGTGTCATATCAAAATGTGCCTCCTCCCTATGATAATATGGTTGGTATGATAACAACAATCACAAGGCAACAAGAATGGATTAAAATAAATCAATGATATTAGTAGCAGATGAGTTGTTCATCCAACCCACCATCAAAACATCCTTAGTTTTGAAGAGTACACAAAGAAGGAGCACAAGGGTATAAAACCCACTTAGGGTTCCTCCTAGCACCAATATGTTGAGTGGTATTTTCACCCAGTTGTGAAAACACACTCTCCGATAGGATTTGGGTTCTAAATCCTCTGCTTGCAAAGAAATTAAAAAAATAACTTCTCCAAGGTTCCTATTATGTTAGCATTTTGCATCTATGTATTAATAATCTCAAATAAAGATATTTAATTAAAATTCTAACATAACAGGAACCTTGGAGAAGTTAATTGTTTAATTTCTTTGCAAGCAGAGGATTTAGAACCCAAATCCTATCGGAGAGTGTGTTTTCACAATCGGGTGAAAATACCACTCAACAGATTGGCGCTAGAAGGAGGGCCTAAAAAGTTTATTTTATCGTGATTTTAGATGCTACGGGTTTATAATTGTTTAAGAGCTTTACATTGCTAAATATTTCAAGTCCATTTTATTAGCATCTTCGGCCTCTAACACCACTCAACGGATTGGTGCTAGGAGGGCCGAATGGGTTTATTTTAGTGTTATTTAAATTTAAATTTTTTATGCTTTAGTCCTCTAACACTCAGCGGATTGTTAAAAGGACGGCCTGAATTGGTTTATTTTATTCTATTTTAAGCAATTCAGGTATGCTGTAATATTTTTCTGATTGTTCATATAGAAATATGTGATTTGATTTAATTTTGAAAATTTTGGTCTCATGCAATTACTTGACATTTGATTTTAATAAGTACATCTCTTGGTTGATGCTAACTTGATTTTTTTTACATTGCAGGTTGAATATTCAACAGATTTGGTTCTAAAATTACATTTTAAGTTTCACTAATGGCAACACTTGAGGAGCAAATTGTATCCCTAAGAGCTGAAATAGCATCTCTAAGAGAAAGAATGGTATTAATGATAGAGGATCATTATAAGGGTTTATCTATACCTGTGGTACCCTACCAAATTCCTACAATGTTATTGGATTTTTTATGATGTTTTAATCAAGAGATGCCACTAGGATACTTGCAAAAACTACATGTCTACAAGGATACATTATGTAAATTCCAGATTTTCTATGAGGAGGTGGCTTGTAAGTTCTTTGCATACATTTTGGATGATAAACCATTATTTTGGTATAACCAACTACCCATGGAGGTTAGGACTTCTTGGATACAACTAGAAGTAGCCTATATTTACCATTTTGGTAATCAGGTTGACTTAGAAATCTTGAAAAATCAATTTACCTCCATATGTAAAGAGCCTAATGAATCCTTGAGTCAATTCAATGGAAGATTTCATGAGTTGCACTCCCAAATGTGGGAAAATTTTAACACATTAGAAGAGGAAGCCATGGAAGTATACCTAGGAGCCATACACCCCACACTTGCTTCACTCATTGAGGAAAAACTGAGTGGTTTGTCCCTAGAGAAAATCCATGAGGTCTTAGAAGAGATAGAATGACAAGGTCTTGAAGAAGAAAAGGCACAACATGTTCACATGAGAAATTGTTCTTTTGATGCCAACCTACACCAACCATCAAACATAGCACCCTCCACTCCAATGATATCTAAGGTAAATGATCAAGGGGATGAATTTTAATATCCAAATTTTACGACCACCTTAGATGTAGTCCAAGAGGAGGTGCAAATTGCTAAGCCAACATCCACTAGTGAGGATTATGCAGAAATGATCTCATTCATAGAGATACACGATTATTTGGATGAAGGGGTTCTAAATTCAACAATGTTTGATATATGTGATAGGATGGAACCCACCATAGAATTGAATGAAGTGGTTGAAAGTGAAATGGAAAGAAAATCAATAAATAAATTTGAAGATATGATAGAATTTCACCACTTGTTCTTGGAAGATACTATTGATGAGATGTATAAAATTAACAGATCAAAAAATTCTTCACCCTCCAAATTGTGATAAAATTGAATCATGGGTTACTAATTTGGACGATGATAGCCTTATAAATTTGAATTCAAGAAACAACCCACTTTTGGAAATAATTGAACCATCTAAGGAAGGTGAAGATGAATTTGATGAGAAACACATTGATGAATTGGAAGATGTTGAAGAAGTAGTTGAACGTCACCACTTGATTTTGAAAGATGATTATTATGATGCTTGGAAGAAGTGGGAAGACTACACTCAATCCAAAACCACTAATGAAATTTGTGTGCCAATTGATATACAGGATAATATAATCGCCTACTTGAAGGAAGATATTACAACTCCTATACAATTTGAGGATGTTTTGGAAGAGGGTTTCAAATCTCATCAAATTTTGGAAGATTATAATGATTCTATTACCAAGGACAAAGAAGAAAATGAATTGATGAATGAATCAAAAGATCATGTCACAAATATCATGGAATTTCATGCCATGGATTTGGATGACAATTTTCACAATGGTTGGGGGAGATATGATAATGCATTCTTTTCTCACATCCCTATAAATGAAACTCATATTTCACTTGATATGCAAGATGTTGAACCTTCTACATCATACGAAGATCTCATATTCACAAGATTTGAAAAGGGGACAAAATTTGATCATGTTGAATATAAATTCATTGAAGGTGCGGATACAAGTTTGCATGATGATTTTGAGGATTCACATGAAGAGATACCATGGATAGTGAACAAAGAATTGGAACCAAATGACAAAGAGATTGATCAATTGGAAGCAACTCAAATGAAGGATCATCAAGATGAGTCATGGGACATACACTTTGACCAAGAATGTTTGAGAATTGAAAATGATGACCATATTTTGAATTTAAATAATTTGAATGATGAAATGTCATTAAAGGTAAATGAAAAACAAGGTATAATTTTTAATCACACCTTTAATAAGATGGTTTTAATGAATGGAAAAGAAGTTGATGCACTTGAATTGTTAAATCAAATTCATCAACAATTGTTAATCGAATCTAGGGTAAAAACTGTTAATGATCCTAATTTAGTAAATATCCTAGATGATTGCAAACTGTTACACAAATTTGATTGGCCTACAAATTTGGAAAATAATTTGGCTTTAAAATTTGTAGAAATAGGCTCCTACTTACAAAATTGCATATTGCAAGAAGATAGCCTAATTCTAAATCAAAGATTGAGTTTGGAAATGGAAGTTTTAAAGAATAGACATGATAAAATTGAAAATCATTTGTTGTCTAATCATTTTAGTAATTTGATGCTCACCTATGGGAGTATTATTGGGACTAAATCAAATTGGTATGGTGAGCATGGCAAGTGGAAATTTGTTGCATTGTTTGGTCTTGTCTTGTTTTCATGGGATTCCCACAACATTTGGCATGCATATCACGTTATATTTTTGTTGAAATGTTCTAATCATGTTTGGGATCCAGGAAAGTGATAATCCAAGCTTTGCATCATCTTGTATTATATTGTACATTTGTATATAGATTTTGGTTTTTGGTTTTTGGTTTGTGTTTTCAAATTTTCATTTTTGGGATTGCAGTTTGGTTTTGGATTGAATAAGTTTTAATTTAAAGTTGTGTGTTTATTTGACATGTTTTGTTTGTCTATAAAAAAAAAAAATGATGAAAAGTTGCCTTGAGATGCTAACTTATGTTCTAGATCAGGGAAATATGGAACATTGGAATTATTTGGTAGAAAGCTCCGCAATAAATACAAACAATTTAATAATATCGTTTGAAACTTGTGATGCATGAAGTAGTCAGTTTTATATGGCAATATTTCATCTGCAATTCAAAAGACAGATGCATTCATATAACATCTCACTTTGCACATGCATGCCATCTTAGTTGCATATGCATTTCAAATACAAATCATTAAAGTGTGTCAAATCCTCTTAAGGTTATGCTATCACATAAATAAGAAGAAAATCCTAAGGTTGGGAACTGAGTCTTGAGATATCTAGAACCAAGCACATTTTATACACATTAAAAAGGATCTTGAGCAAAATGATCAAAACCTTGCTTGGAATAAAAGGTTGGGCGAAGGAAGTATTTCATGTCTATCCTATTTATGCAGCATGATCCTTAATACAGTGGTTTTGACCACTTCCATAAAGCTTAAAGCCTAAAATCAGAGTAGTAAGGATAGGACTAAATCCTCATTGAACTTAGGTTAAGGATCCAATTTCCCAAAGCTTTGATTTGACCTACATGGAGTAGTAAGGATAGGGCATAAATTCTCATCTCGCTTAGGTTGAGAATCTAATTCCCCAAAGCTCCTATGTCTCATTTCATGATAAATCTTGGATTGGAAGGATCGTACTACTTGTCCTCTGCAAAGGATGGGTAGTCATCCCCAAGGTCTAAGCAATAAAATTAATATTTCCCATTTTTATCCAAAGCTTGGATTGGAAGGATTGTACTACATGTCCCTAGCAAGGATGGGTAGTCATCCCCAAGGTTCAAGTAAAAAAGTAATTTTTCCCATCTCATCTTTATATTGGATTGGAAGGATCGTACTACTTGTTCTCTGCAAAGGATGGGTAGTCATCCCCAAGGTCTAAAGAAATGAAGGTAAGTCTTGGATTATGGGGTTAGGTATGCCCATGCATGGCAACATGTCTTGTCTAAAAAACAAGACCACTGATTGTTTAAAGGGTTAGACTAGCATGACCATTTCTTCCATAATTGGTTAAATTATTTTGCTCAAAGTGAGGTAATGAATTCCAAATCATAGTAGTAAGAATAGGGTTAAACTCCCATCTCGATTAGGTTGGGAGTATGATTTCTCAAAGCTCTGATTTCACTTTCACTTACACATGGGTTCAAGATAGTAGGGACTCATATCCAACTTTGGGATCTAATAAAGCAATTCATTATACATATAGTTGATCCTAAGAGGGTTTGATAATCTTGAATGTTTGTGTATGATACTAGAAGAAAGACTATGACTTTTATAAAAACAAAATCTCTTAGCATATTTATTAGGTTACACAAATCATTCACAATCTCACATATGCATTCATGTAAAACTGACGATGGAATGTTGATCAATTTCAAACGATAGGGAATAAAACACATTGCACACACCGATATGATACTTAATAATTCTGATGATTCATGTATTTTTGATCTATGGGCATTCGTTTATATTTCTTATGTGCTAATGCTGGTTTCCAAGTTTGTATACTTCTAGGTTGGGTTCTCACCAAAATGCTTAAGAGCATTTGACAGCAGAGTCGAAATTTGTTGTGGCTGATCCACAACACACCCCAAAATTGGGGACCCACCTTTTTTGCATGCTTCCAAAGAAGATCTCAGTGACCCAGATGCTAAAAATCAAGAAAAAGGCAAAATTGCACAAGGATGGAAAAGTGTCGCGAAATCGCGACATGTTGCGCTGTCGCGGTCGAAAATGAAAAAGTGTCGTGAAATCGTGACATGTTGCGCTGTCGCAGCCAAAAACAAAAAAGTGTCACGAAATCACGACATGTTGTGCTGTCGCGACCAAAAATGAAAGTGTCACGAAATCGCGACATGTTGCTCCATTGCGGCCGAAAATGAAAAGGTGTCACAAAATCGTGACATCCCACAAAATCGCGGCCCAAAGAGGAGAGAGAAAGACGAAGCAGAAAAGTGTAGTGAAATCGTGACATGTCACAAAATCACGGTCAAAATAGTCAAACAGGGCACGAAGCAAAAAAGCGTAGCGAAATCGCGACATGTCGCAAAATCGTGACCAAAAAGCAGCAAAGGGGCATGAAGCGGAAAAATGTCGCGATATCGTGACAGGAAACAGCAAAGGGACCCAAAATAAAAAAGCGTAGCGATTTCAAGACGAAAAGATGGCAAAGTAGTACGGAACGGAAAAGCGTCGCGATTTCGTGACAGAAAGCCGCAGGATAGCGTACCAAGTGAAAAACGTCATGATTTCATGACAGGTTGCAGCCGAGGCGTACGAAGACAAAAAATGTCACGATTTCGCGACAAGAAGTAGCCTCACAGCTCAAAACACAAAAACGTCGTGATTTCATGACAGGTTGTGTTGGCAAGGCTGCTGGCAGGAAAATGTCACGATATCGTGACATATCACGTTTTCGCAGTGAATGTAAAGGGGCAAAGCTGCATGCATAAAAATGTCACAATATCGTGACATGCTATTTTTGGTCACGATTTACAGGGAGCCATTACGAAACATGCAGAAAAGTGCAAAACACATGGTGTACATGTGCAAGGGCTGCAGAAGCGTTACAGGTCATAGAGAAGATCAAGCGTCTCGATGTCGAACATGAAGTCAAAGACAACGAAAATGCGAGGAAGGTGAAACAAAGCGATCTGGAAGATGAAGCAAAGCGTCATAGGGCAAAACATAGAGCATTGCCAGAAAGTATAAAATCAGAGGCACAAATTGGTACAAGGGTCAAAAATCGCTGCTGACAGAGTTGCAGTGCCTAAGGCGAGAGGCCATTCTGGGCCTGCTTGGGAGTGTTTTTCTTCCCCTTTTTTTGGTTTTGAGAAAACTAGAGTTTCTGTTACTGTAAATGATCAATTTTTAATACAGAAAATTCAGAGAGTTGCACCTCATTGGCAAGAAAGAAAGAGTTATTTTCTGCATGCATGTTTACATGTTTATCTTTCCCCTTTTCAGATTCTAGGATTATAGATGAAGTTGAATACAAGTTCTCTTGGTTGCTTCATGCGAATGTCTAAATCTGAAAATCACAGTACAACCCCAGAGATCAGCACTTAAATTATTTGGATTGTGCTTGTTTTGCAGGTTCAATAGGTTAGGTTGCATGCATGGAAACCTCACATCTTCAATTTTGCCAGGACGGGATAGCATCAAACTGAATGCAATTTTAATCTCTTTTCTTTTACATTTTATTTTCTTTTTGCTGCACTTTATTTTCAGAAGTTCCAACTTTATTTTTTAAGCATTAAAATAAAATAAAAAAATTATTAAAAAACTTCAAAATTCGTAAATAATTCCTTCATGTTATGGCATTTCATTTAATGTTATTTTGAAGTTACAGCAGGGTCATACAAAGATCAAATCATATTTGCTTTATTCGGGTTCAACGAACAATCATTAAATTTTCACAGTAAAATAAACCACAGTGTCCCTTGTTTTTAGTTACTTGCAACCACTAAGGTGTTCCAAGCATTTAAAATGAATATCTTCATTTGAGATCATTAATACACAGATACAAAATGCTAACATAACAGGAACCTTGGAGAAGTTACTTGTTTAATTTCTTTGCAAGCAGAGGATTTAGAACCCAAATCCTATCGGAGAGTGTGTTTTCACAATCGGATGAAAATACCACTCAACAGATGGTAAATAACTTAAAGAACCAATGAACATAATGCATCTAAAGAGATACTATGCATAACTTGGCACTCTACATTCTCATGTTCTATTTTAGATTAGATTTCATACTGCATTTGGTTTACTTGTTCAAACTGCATGAATTCTATCATATTTTACACATTTTGCCTAACATTTTGTTCCAGTTCGTATTTTTTCTTGTTATATAATTGCATTGTTGCTTTTTCATATTTACATGATTGCTTGATCATATAGATTCTTAGGGATTTCACAGCTATGGCAAGTGATGACACCTAGTTAGGTCTTAGCTCACATGCAGTGCACTCATACTAGGAATTTGATGCCTAGAGAATTCCCAACATAGGGCTTATCTTTGTATATTTTCATATTTGCATTTCATCCATCTTTTCTTCCTATCTTTTCTTCTCTTATATTCCTTGACCTTGAAAGTATAACATGATCATCAAAATTTCTCTCCAAGTCAAGGGATATAGTTTCTCTTCTATACGTATTTTATCCTTGAAAGTTTCAATCATTTCTTATCCTCCCCAAGACAAAGGACATACATTCCTTCTTATTTTTACTATTTCTTTTGTCTTTGCTTTGCTCACCCCATTTCCTCTTCTTGATCTTTCACCTATTAAGAAGTCCTTGTGGGATAGGATAGATACTGTATGGAATTATTTATGATGCTCATTCGGTCATTAACTATATTATGCACAACTCTTAGCTCTTTAAATTTCACTAGGGATGCACACACACTATCTTCTTGCTTCTCATGCTTTCATTTGACTTCTTCAAACGCATGCACACACCCACATTGCTTTGCTTCACTTTGCTCACACATCATGTTGCACACACCACACCCCTATCGGGTAGTACTTTCTTTGGCAAATAAATAATATCATTTAAATATCCCATACAAGATAGCTTCATGGTCATAAGCAAGGGGCAACCTCCATTCAACCATTTATGAGCACACATCCTAGCAGGTATATCTCTTCATCTCTAATCATTAGTGAGCACCACACCCTAGCGGGTACTACTCCACACTTGTCTATCTTTGCAAGCCTAACACCCTTGTAGTATAGCTTCATGGCCACACATGAGGGGCAACCTCCATCTTGGTCATTTGCAAGCATACATCCTTACAAGGATTCCACTTCTACTTTTTCTTTTATTTTATTTTGATCTTTGGAGCTTTCACTTTCTTCTTCTTCTGCCTTTTTCTTTTCTTTCGCTAATTATTTCTTTCTTTTCTTATTTCCATCCGCTCACCCATACATTTCACTTTGCATTCATTTTATCTTGTATGTTAGATTGCATTTCATTTAGTTAAGATCATTTGCATTGCATTCATTATATTTGTGATTATCATGCTTAAAAAAAACTTAAAAATTCAACTAAACCCTAGTTTTTCCTCATCTTTTTCTCTCTCCTCTTTCTTCCTTTTGGTACCTTTTTCTTTTTCATTGTTTGTCACTTTGTTTTATTCTAAGTTTGTTGTTTCAATTTTCCTTAGGAATATGGAATTCCTATTGAAACTCGAGGAGGCAACTTGGCCTAAGAGGCATTAATATCCCTAATACCTTGATTTGCATGCCAAATATTCAAAGTTTATGAAATGAAACTATTTGTGCACCACCCCTTTATTCTAAACTGACCACCCCTTTCCCTTGTGTTTGCCTTGTTTTTTCCCATAGGTGTCTACATAATTCTTTGACGCATTTATTAGTCCATAAATGCATTAAAGAGGGGGCAACATGTAGACATAGAAAATTGACCCACCCAGATGAGTTATTTTTCCTTAGGTTTTTTTAGATGTTCTCAAACTTTCGAGGAGCAAGTTTGGCCCTTTTTTTCTTGTGTTTAGCCTTACTTTTCTTGACTTTGACCAAATTTGTGCCCGGTAATTTATGGGGTGTGGATTCAATAAATTTAGGGTTTTTCTTCAAAAACCTAAATTTTAAGCTGACCCTTTTGGGGCATCGGCCTAATCAAGGTCAAGTTTCATTTTTTCTACCTTTTATCCCTTCAAAGCCTTTATAAATAAAGGGATTGGATCCCCATTTTCTCCCAGTTACTATCATCTATATGAATAATTCTTAAGTGATCTTGCCAATAATCTTATGCAATTTGTTTGTGCTCTTATACTTTTATGTTTTGCTATTAGTGTGTTCCTATGATCTACAAATGGAGAAAGCCTTTATGGCAACTTGTCTTCTTGAGGGAAGAGAGGTATTTCACCTTTGCTCTTTCTTCTTCCACGAGATCACTAGGTTATTCATTTGTCCATCTAAGTTCTTCATTCTATGTTTGTATCACACTTTAGCTTTTATTTTGAGTATTTAAACCCTCTTGTGTGAATATGTGCCTTGTATGTTATAGAGTGTGGATTCTGTGAAAGCTTTGCTTTCACATTTTGGGAATTATGCATATATTTATTCTCTATTATTGAATCTATGCTTGGTAATTTTCAAGGTATATATTTGGTCTAGGTAGACTTTGGGGAAATTATTTATCCAAAAACCCTAGAGTTTTGATTTGTGGCCATATTGTGAATTGTTTTATCTCTATTTCTATTTTGTTCAGATCTCCATCATTATGTTTTACTTGTGTTAGCTTGGGGGTAATTACTTGTTCCTAAAACCCCAAAATTAAAAATTACATTCTTGTTTGTTTCATCATGTTCACTCTATATGCATTTCATCTACTATTTCATGCTATCATATTTTGTTGTGTTTTTCAAAAGGTCAAAGTCATTTTTATTATGAACGATCAACTAAAAGGACCTAGAGGGCTTGACTATTGCATCTCCAAGCTCAATCTTACACCAGCCTAAGTAGGCCCCCAAACACTGACCATATTTTTTAGATTTTTTGTGAAGCTATTTTGTAGTTCTGAAGTTGTGGGACATTCTAGATGCAAGACAAATCTTGGATCAAACATTGGATCAAATAAGTGTTTAAGTAAAATTGCTAGGTTGTATTTTGTTTGCTTTTATCATTTATGTTCACAACCTAGGCTATAAATAAAAAGGAAAAATATTTGATTATTTTCTATACATTTAAAAGGAAAAAGACATATAGTTTTGCATCTAGGGTTTAGTCTTATTTGTGCATTCCCTTGGTCCTTTGCTCAAAGAAAAAGATTTCACTTCTTGTAATCTAAGGTTAGAGATCATTGAATCAAATAATTACA
Organism: Wollemia nobilis; assembly: GCA_028583015.1. Taxonomy (NCBI): domain Eukaryota; kingdom Viridiplantae; phylum Streptophyta; class Pinopsida; order Araucariales; family Araucariaceae; genus Wollemia; species Wollemia nobilis. The sequence goes on along the minus strand of JAQPPZ010017210.1, from coordinate 9,701,267 downwards.
TTAGGGTTAGTCATTGTCCTCTTGCATCTCGTGTGCTTTGCATTGTTCTTTCATTTTCATAGTTTAGCATAGAAAGGTCAAATATAGGTGTTTTCTTAAATCACATATTAGAAATTTCCACCCCAGACTTGGAGCGAGTCCTAAAACTATTCTTGGTGAACCCGTTTCTTTGTGTCCCCAAGTGTAGAGAATATAATAGGCACCGCAGTCACCTCAGCTCCTAGAGGATATAGTTGATAATTTTACGTAGTGCATAGTTTCCCCCCTCTACAACAACAAAGCTTGGATATTATCCATGTATTGTTTGGCAAGATGGTCTCCTCTTTGAAATATTGAAGAATTTAACCAATTGAGCTAATACTACTTGATTAAATAATGTGTTTAAACATGTTTTTATTAGGGGTCCCGATCCCCTCATACTGAGTGGGGTTTGAACCTTGAATATCCCAAAGAGAGGTCAAAGCCCTTACCACTACAATAAGCTTCCAGCTTTGATTCAAACCCTTGATTATATTTTTTATTTTTAAATAATATTTTAGTCTAGAATACATTTAAAAATATAATCACTCATAAATGTTTAAGCTATTACATTTTTTTAATAAGTTATATAACAAAACACCGAAATATTATAGATTAATTAAGTTATATTTAACTTGTTTTTTTTTTAATTTAAGATCTTTTAGTTTTCAATTATTATAGTTTTATTAAGATGTATAATATGTTCAACTAAGTAAAATTTACGTCATTCTTATAGATATTTTTATCTCTTATAGGAAAAACAATACCAATCATGAAATCATTTTGAATTTTAAATTAATAAAGGTATTAAATACTAGACAATTTAGTAGTTTTATTTTTTATGTTTATTATAAGTATATATTATTGTTTACCAATTATATTACTGAATTATTTAAAATTAAAATTATTTTATTTTTTAAATATAATAAAAATATGAGAATTTGTACACCTCATAATTATTAATTTCAAATTAGAAATAAATTTTATTATTATTATAATATATACTCATCTATAACATAAGTTTCACTGGTTAAGAAAGTGGACTTTTAAAGCAAAGATTCAAATTTAAAACTTGTAAGACTATGTATAATCGTTAGGAAAAAATGTTACTGTAAAATCCCACAATGTGTTTTGCTAAAATACCATGGTAACTATTAAATTAAGGTATTATCCCACTTCTTATGCACCCTCAATTCTAGTTTAAACAACATTAGATGTAAGTTCCTTATGGGACACCATAGTGGTAGGAATTTGGGATCTCATCTAGGAGATCCAAGTTCAAACCACGATTGGGTGTGTGTGAGTGTGTTTAAAAAAAAAAGTTAGATGGAAGGGTTTAGGACCCTCTGGATTTTATTTGGCTTCCTACTATTCTTGCTAAATGTTTAAATAATTTAAAGTGTGAAATTAAATACGAGAAACTAAAATACAAAAATTAAATGCAAAATTTTAAATACATGGAAAGTAAATTAGTAAGCTTAAGATGCTAGAGATTAAAGTAACTATGGTTGTAACCATAGTAAGGAGAGTGTGTGATCAATCAACACATAATAAAATTAAATAAAAAATAATATTTCTATTCGTATGAGTTGAAATTGTAAGAGGAATGACAAGGTGGGTAAAAGGGCACCACACATTTTATAATCAAGGAGGAAAATGGGGTCATCAAAGAATTTTTGTTGATGATGAGTCCCAAGATGTAAGTTCTTCATAGGTATAGCAAGTACAACAGGTGTCTCCCAAGAAAAGTAAAGGCACACCACCCCCTCCAAGCTCAAGCAGGAGGACTACATCAAATACTTCAACTGCCACTCCAAGTCCTTCTCCATAGAGATCAGTAAGTTCTTCACCGATGGACATTGACAGTGACTCTCCATCAAGAGGTAAAAGAACATTACAACATCATCCCTCATTTCAAATGTTGAATCAAATTTTTTAAAAAAGATTCACTAGAAGCCAAGCTAGTGAATATGTCTTCATGCCTCCTGTGGGCTAGTGAAATGAAGACCTTATGAGTCTTGGGATTGTAGATTCTATATGCTTTGGTAGACTCACAATACCCTACAAATATACAAGCTTGAATTTTGGTATCAAGCTTCTTCCTCTTTTCATCAGGAATGTGTGCATATGCTAAAGAACCAAAAACTTTAAAGTGTTTTACATTTGGTTTCTTTCCATACCACCCCTCATAAGGAGTGATGCCATCTAAAGTAGAAGTCAAACTTTTATTTAGAATGTAGACACTGGTTCTTATAGCATCAGCCCAATATATATTAGTTAGATGCTTAGTCTAAAGCATCATTCTCACCATCTCTACTATGGTGCAGTTCTTTCTCTCTGCCACATCATTCTGTTGTGGGGTATAGGTAGTGGTGAATTGCCTTTTGATCCCACTTGTTTTACAATACTTCAAAAATTATTTTGAGGAGTACTCGCCTCCTCGATCTGTCCTAAGACATTTTACATAAAACTCACTTTGTTTCTCTACATTGTTTCTGAAATCTATGAAGCAATCAAAAGCTTCATCATTATGTTTCAAGAAATAAATCCAACACATTCTAGATAAATCATCTATGAAAGTGAGAAAATAGGAATTGTTTCTGATACTCTTTGTTTGCATTGGACCACAAATGTTTGAATTCACTAACTGAAGTGGATAGTTGGATCTCCACACTTGTCCTTTTGGAAACTTAGACCTTGAGTGCTTTCCCAAAGCACATCCTTCACAGACCTCCTTTTGTTCATTGATTTTGGGAAGTCCTATCACCATAGCTTGAGAAGTTAGTAATTTCAAGCTGGTTAAATTAAGGTGACCATATCGCAAGTGCCAAAGCAAAATTGGATTAGTTATAGCTACATTTCCAAGTTGAGCTCCCCCTGGCTCTCCAAAATTTAGGAAAAATAATCTATTTTTGGTCATTGGAACTTGTGTGATGACACGATTACAATTTTTTTTAACAAGAATGATATATTTTCCTTCATCAAAAACAAGTTTGTAATTATTCTCCATCATTTTCCCAATGCTTAGTAGATTGTATTGGAGCTTTGGAGTGTAGTAGATGTCATTTACTTTCTTTAGGCCTTCTTTTTTTAGAACCTCCATGGCTCCAATACCTTCGACTTGCAAAGATTTATCATCCCCTAACTTGATGTGGGATTTATAAGTGGAATCTAGAGTAGCAAATAGATTTTCTTTGCCACTCATATGGTTTGAGCAACCAGTATCCAAAATCCATGTTTCATTTAGATTTTGTTCTGATTTTCCATATGAAAGAAAAATATTAGAGGTATCATCTTCTTCATCATAATTTCCATATTGACTGCTACTGCCTTGAGAATATTTTGAGCAACAGTCACGAGCAAAGTGACCTGGCTTGCCACAGTTAAAATAAGTTGTTTTGGACTTTTCACTTCCTTGTCGTTGATTTCCACTTCGTCCTAGATTTCCTCCTCGATTTTGGTTTCCACCTCTATTCTGATTGCCTCCTCTATTGGATTTACCTCCTCTGTTTTGATTGTCTCCTATGTATTTGCCTCTGCCTCTACCTCTTCACTGGCCTCTACCTTGACCCCTTTCATGTCCTCTTCTAGTATTTTTATTTTATGTGAAGGCTTTATAATCGCCTCCATAGTTGGTCAAAGGAGATTCCTGTAATCTCTCTTCATGAGACATTAACGATCCGATTAATGCATCAAATGTTAAAGTGGAAAGATATTTTGACTCTTCTATTATTATGGCTATGTGATTCCATCTTTGAAGAAGTGTTCGTAACACTTTCTTTACAATTATTTTAGGCTTAATTTATTTGCCAAGAGTAACCATTTTATCAACTACTGATTTCACTCTGACATAGTAGTCACCAACTTTTTCATCTTCTTTCATTTTGAGATTTTCAAAATCTCGTTTCAGTGTTTGAAGCCTCACTTGCTTCACTTGATCACTTCCATGGAATTTGTCTTTCAAAGCTTTCCATGCATCTTGTGCAATTATACAAGTGGTTATTCTAGGGAATATACTCTTCTTCAATGTTGCTTGGAGATGATAAAGAGCAGAGAATTTGTTATTTTGTGCTTCTTTCTTTGTTTTCTTATTTGCGGCACTTAATGTTGTCCAGTCTGTGGATTCGGTGTAACCCTCTTCCACTATGTCCCAAAAACCTTTTCCTATGAGTAAGGTCTTCATTTTGATAGACCAATACTCGTAATCATATCCGTTGAATTTTGGAATACATAGATTGTTATGTGAGGCCATAGTTGTTATAAACTAAAACACTCTCTTTATTTCTCGGTTACAATAAAGCACTCTACTTTTTTAAAAGAAGGAAGAAATAAGAGATTACATTGCTTGTTCCTCTTGTTGTGGCGTTGGTATTTCTAGATGCATGAAATTGTCTGCTACTTGTTCTTCATCGTCACTAATCAATATTATCTCTAGTGATTCTGGTTCTAGAATTTCTACTAAATTACTGTAATGAGTATATTCAGATTCTTGTGGTGCAACTTATATGGATTTGTATTGCTCAAATTGACTTCCAAATGAGTTATCTTCAGAGTATGCCTTGTACCCTGAGTCCAGATGCCTCTGGTGTGCTATTACTACATTCTGCAACTGACTAATCATAGTATGTAGCCCATAAGCTCTCACTTTTTCATCAAATATTTCAGCGTTTTCTCTTACCAAAAGTGCACATAAGGCATGATAACAACCACTTGGTCTTATCATCAATGCCTCTTTACAAATTTCAGCTTGGTCCTTTATCTTTCTTACAAGAAAAAATACTAAGCCTCTCAGGCTTGTTACAAAAAATAATTTCCAGTTTTTATAGCCTTCTAGGCTATCACAACACGCTTTTCCACTACAGTTTTTGATTCCTTGAATCAGGTGAAAAGCTCTTTATTTTACAATAAATTGCCTCTTAGGCAATGTCTAAAAAAAAATTATATAGTCTATTATAATTTTTAAAAAGTTTATAATTATAAGTTAAATAATAATAATAAAATATATTGATTTTCTTAAAAAAATTAAAAAAAACAATATATTTTAATATTATTACTAAACCTTTATAAAAAAACTTTAAAATTTATAAAAATAAAAATAAAACTATATTTTTTTCGAGCTCTGGCGATTTGGCGGGAAACCTTCTGTGCAGGCACCGGGCGAAGCTCCAGGATTTCTGGTGGGAATATTCTTCCAGGACCTCCGGTGGATTGAATCTACACTACTTTGAAGGATCGTTCGTTGCCTCGGGAGGGCCCAATGGGGTCTCCTCCAGGATCTATCGATGGGAAGAAAAGCTCATATGCTGATATATTAAAAGAAAACCCTGCATCTTCCTCCGATGAAGCTCAGCGAAGTGCTTATCAAATGCTATTTAAGAATGCTGGAAAGGGTTTACCTGCAAACAGAGTTAACGACTGCCTTCCACAATCTGCTTCCAGGCCTAAGATTGTCATAGAACCAAAACTGGTTGAGGATACGATTATATACCGTGCTACCCATGATCCGATCCGCAAATTCATGGGTATCCGGCCCACTCGAACTTTCTACACACCGGGTGAGACAGAACTGGGAGCCCATTGGTGAGTACTCTCTATGGCCTATAAGCAATGGGTATTTTATTATTATTTTCTCTTCTTTAGCAGATAGAAACAGAGCATTTGAATCAGAGAAGAGGAGCCACGGCCCGGTAGGATTATTTGTCCAACCGTGGAGAGTGGGTTTTGATCCTCGCATTGAGCCCACGGTTGTCCCGGTTTGGATTCGATTGTATGCTCTCCCGATGGAGTTTTGGGGTGAGCAGATTCTTGAGTTGATTGGTAATTCTCTAGGTAGATATTTGGGAGTTTCCAGAGATACCATTGAGGGAAATACTGCTGTCTTTGCTAGAATATGCGTAGAAATGGATATTAGCCGACCACTTCCAGTCGAGGTGGAATTGGAGTTGGCAGGACTAACCTGGATACAACAGCTAGACTATGAAGCCTTACCTTTTAGATGCAGATTCTGCCATACGCATGGCCATTTGGCTAGGTTCTGCCCAAATATCCTGACCACAAAAGCGGAAGCTCCGTTATGAGCACCAAATCGCCCCAGAGAGGGTAAGTTCACTCCGGTCAAAGAACCCCTCAATATCCCCCAAGGTTATGATGCCCAGAAAGATGGCTTTGAACAGCAGAAGCGGAGGAAAAACAAAAATAGAAATGGCAAATAGCAGGCTCAAACCAAGCCATCCAATCGATATGAAATCTTCAAATCCCTTGTAGACCAAGAAGACCAAGTCATGGAAGGAGTGGATGGGAATGTTGAGGATAATAACACCCACTCTCATGCTCCTCTATCATCTACTCCTATCTTAGAACGAGTGATTGAAACCCCTGAGACTTTGGCAACCGGAGAACCTAGGGGCTATGGTAATCCATTCCCCCGCACAACCGAGTTATTAAGGATGTCAACATGGGAAGTGCGAGAAAGAACAGAGAAAGACCAACGTTGGGGATTACCCGGGTGGAAAAGAGGTCTAAGAATAGTAATTCCCAAGGAGGTCGGTAGAAAATCCAATAAGGATCTACTAGTAGCGCAAGGGGACAAGCCGATCAATGGAGGATCGGTGAGAACAATTGACTCTTATTGCTCCCAAGGTTTCCAATGATTATACAATCCTGGAATGTAAGGGGTTTAAACAAGTAGAACCCATCAATCTGCTGTTCAAAGACTTTTAGGAAGACACAAAACAGACTTTTTGCTCCTTCAGGAAACAAAAATGTCTTTAGATTTTATGTGTAAAACTGTTAGTAGAATATGGAGGGGCGCTGGATATATGAATGTGGCGGCCCAAGGAGCTTCGGGGGGGATTGTTACTCTTTGGAACCCTCTGGTGTGGATAGCAATAGAACATACAGCTTGGAGGGGTGTTCTCACATCTCTCTTTAAGAACATTGTTACAATTGAACAAGTTTTAATCACAAACTTCTATGGGGCTCAAAGCATTGATGGCCAGCGGCTTCAATGGAATGTTGTTCATTCAATGAGATCCTCCCGAGAAGATTGCGATTGGATTATTGCTGGGGATTTTAATGCCAAATTATCTGCCAGGGATCAGGAAGGTGGTATCCCAATTTTGGATCCAGGGGATAGGCTTCTGATTGCTCAAGTCCAGGCCTTTCACCTTGTTGATATCAAAGGTCCTGGAACTTATTTTACGTGGACTAATAAGAGAAGAGAGCCACACAGTAGGAAGGTAAAACTAGACCGGTTTCTGGTCTCGAAGGAAGCATTTGTGAAATGGAATATTAAATTTCAGATTTTGGAAGGCCCAATTTCATACCACTTTCCCATTTTGCTGGAGGGAGGGGCTATGACAGGGCAGTACCATAAACCATTTAAATTTGAAAATTTTTGGTTGCAAAAAGATCTCCGAAGAAAAATTCCTCAGTGGTGGGAAGATGGCCGCCCACCTTTTGGGACTGCAATGTTCAAATTTCACAAACAGCTTCAATTTGTCAAGTGTAAACTGAAACAGTGGAGGCAAACTAACAAATCAGACTTCCAGCACCAACGGGCCCCCTTGTTGGCCAGATGGGATGAGGTGCAAAAACATTACAGGGAAGGAAACATTTTCGAGCACCTTAAATTCGAGGATGATGCTTTGCGCAAAGCGGTTGAGGATATTGATAATCAAGAAGAGATTTACTGGAAACAGAGAGCAAGAAATACTTGGTTATTAGAAGGAGACAGAAATACAAAATTTTTTCAGCGCTCTGCCTGTGCTAGGAGACAAGCGAATAATATGGAATTCCTTCAAGATGAGAATGGATACTCTTTTGAAACTCTTCCTGGTATGCACTCCCACTCAATGGAGTATTTCTCAAAACTCTTTAAGGAAAGTATGGAGCAAGATGGGGAAGCCCAAGATGAAGTTATTGTTGTCATTCCTTCTATAATCTCTCCTGAAGAGAACCAGGCCCTACTTAGACCCATAGATAGAGATGAACTTAAGAAGGTGGTCTTTGGGATGAGTACTGTAAAATCGCCCGGTCCTGATGGCTTCCCTATTGAGTTCTTCCAGGCATTTTGGGATACCCTAGAGGAAGATGTTCTGGCTATCACTGAGGAGTCCAGAACCAATAAAAGAATGCTCAAGGCTCTAAATCATACCTTCATTACTTTAATTCCAAAAGGAGAAGGGGGGTTCATTTATCTGATTTTAGACCTATTGCCTTATGCAATGTGATCTATAAAATAATCACTAAGATTATGGCTGAAAGGTTAAAACCTATCCTGCATAATATAATTTCCCCAGAGCAAGGGGGTTTTGTTGAAGGGAGGCAAATCTTGGATGGAGTGATTCTAGCACAGGAGGCTATCCATACAATGCACCAATCTAGGAACAAAGGAATGTTCATTAAATCGGATATGTCCAAGGCTTATGACAGGGTGGAGTGGGGCTTCTTGGCAAAGATGTTGACAGCCTTTGGTTTCTCTCAGGACTGGACAGACTGGGTCATGAGTTGTATTTCTACGCCTTCATACTCTGTTCTTATCAAGGGACTTCCCTCACCTCCTTTTGGTGCCTCTCGTGGCCTTCGGCAAGGAGACCCTTGCTCTCCTTATCTCTTCCTCATCTTGGCTGAAGGATTGGGTAGACTCTTTCTGAGAAGAAGACTTCAAGGTCAGATAACAGGTATTAAGGTCGGGGCTGAAGTTTTGACTCATTTACGCTTTGTAGATGATACTGGATTGGTGGGAGTGGCCAGCCTTAGGGAAGCAAGAAGAATCAGAGATACTCTAAATGTCTACCTCCGGGCCTCTAATCAATTCATCAATGACAATAAATACAAAGTGATCTTCTTCAATATTGATCAACGGTTACAGGACAGAGTTATTGATATTTTAGGTTTCACTCGGACCTCTCTCCCAGTGGTTTACCCTGGGGTCCCTCTCCATTTCAAAAAATTGAAAATAGATGTTTGGAAGGACCTATTGGATGGCATCAAAGATAGAATGAACCATTGGTCTCATAGATGGTTAAGTTATGGGGGTCGTCTAACTTTTCTACGGTCAGTTATTCAGGCCATGCCAATTTATAAATTCTCCATCCTAGCTGCTCCCCAGTCTATTTGGAAAGAGCTGGATAAAATGGCTAGAAGATTTCTATGGGAATGTGCCAAGGGAGAGAGGAAATGGGCCTTGGTTGGCCGGGACAAGGTTACCCAACCCAAGGAAAAATGAGGGTTGGGACTAAGAAGCTCCAAGTTTAACAACAAGGCTTTGGCTGGCAAACTGTACTGGAGGTGGATTTCTCAGCCAACATCCCTCTTCAGCAGAATTCTCTCTAGCAAATACTTGGGTTCTTTCCATCCTAATGATGTGGGCCGCTTTCCTCTAGAAGGTTTTGGATCATCAGTGTGGCAGGCGCTCAAGCTTGGAGCTCAACTCATCAAAGATCAACTATTATGGAAAGTGGGGAGAGGGGATAAGGCTCGGTTCTGGATCGATTCCCCGGGACCAGAATCCTCCCATTATTGTTGTGTTTCCTGAATTACAACCGATAAAATCTGCTATAGAAGATAAGGGATGGATCCAAATTGAGAGCTACTTTAACACTAGTCAATTGGGGGACTACAAGATCATAAATTTTAAGCAGCTGGATGAGTGGCCAATACCAATCCCTCGGGAGTTGGTACCTACTTTGGGAAAAATCTTGGTAGAACGGTTTCTTACTGGGAGAGATGAGGAGGATGAACTGGCCTGGGGCTATGGGAGCCTTGGGGTTTATACTGTGAAAGAGGGATATGATGAGATCCTTCCAGAGCCCCCCCCACACTTTTTTTTGGTTCATGATTGGAGAAAGATATGGCATCCCCAGGGCTGGCCAAAAGTGAACTTCTTCGCCTGGTAGTTTTTGCATAATGGAATTCTCACCTATGACAATCTCAGACTCAGAGGCATCATTGGCCCTTCTCAATGTGTGTTATGCCACAAGCAGGAGGAAACTGCAGATCATCTAATGTTTGAATGTTCTTTCACAAGACAGATCTGGAAACGCTGGTTCTCCCACTTTAAACTTCAGGCTAATGGGGTCTTGTCTCAAAACAATATATGGGAAATCTGGAAGAAAGGTAGATTTAAATCCAAAGCTCTTCGAATTGGCTGGGAGATTGGTTTATTTTTTATCCGGTGGCAGGTGTGGTTGGAGAGAAATGCCCGTATTTTTCGTGAAACCTTCTCCTCTCTAGAAGGAATATGGCAAGTCATTTGGAGCAAAGTGGCGAAAACGGTTGCCATTCATGTCGAGGGGGAAATTCAGTCTGCTTTCGAGCCTTTGGAAGAGGGAGTCGTTATTCAACAAAGGCAGGTGAGTGGTAGTTGGAAACCTCCTCCTGAAGGATGGATCAAAATCAATACTGATGGAGCTACTAAAGGCAATCCGGGAAGTGCTGGAATTGGAGTAGTGTGTCATGATCATGCTGGGTATTTGCTCTATTGGGAACTACAGGGTCTGGGATGTGCCACAAACAATGAAGCCGAGGCCTTTGCCATTAAATCTGCCTCCTTCTGGGCTGTCAAACAGGGACACAGGAAGATTATTATTGAGTCTGACTCCAAAATATTGGTGGGTGCTCTTGACTGTATGAGAAACTTTGTCTCGAAAGCTTGGAGGTTGCGGATCTTAGTCTCCCAAATTAAAGAGCTTTGGAGGGAATTAGATGATGTGATACCTGTCTATGTGAATCGAGATCTCAATAAGGCGGCCGATTTCCTTGCTAAGATGGGTGTTGAAAGGGAGGTTGGGATGCAGCTGCACAGTGACATGCCTGTGGAGGATGCAGAGATTCGACAATGCCTTGAACGATTTTTGAAATGATGTGCAGTGTTTTTTATGCTAAGGAAGATTTCGCTCGCGATATCGTGACTCGTAGCACCGTCGCAGCTTCAAGTTGGAAGCTGTCGCGATATCGCGACAGGTTGCGCCCTCACGGCCTTTGGCAGGTTTTTGTCACGATATCACGACATGTCACGCCATCGCGGCCCTTGGGGAAGGCGCATGGTAAAATTGTCATGATATCGTGACAGTTTTGGCAATTTGGGGCTAACTGGAAAACTTGTCGCGATATCGCGACACTTTTGCAGATGGAGAGCAAAGTGGAAAATTCGTCACGATATCGCGACAGTTTTGAGAACTGGGAGCCAAAAGGAAAAACCGTCGCGATATCGCGACACTTTTGGTGATCTAGTGTCATAATGAAAACCCGTCGCGAAATCGCGACCATTTTGCTGATGTGGTGCAAAGTGGATAATTTGTCGCGATATCGCGACACTTTTTGGCGATGGCTGCTGCAAGAAAATCTCGTCGCGATTTCGCGACAATTTTGGCATACCAGCGGAATGGAGAAAACTGTCGCGATATCGCGACGCTTTTGCGATCTGGATGCCATAAGGATAATTCGTCGTGATTTCGCGACACTTTTGATGGTTGGATGATTCGGAGGCACTCTGTCACGATTTCATGACCTTTTTGGCGTTATGGAGCAAGTTGGTCTTCTAGTCGCGATTTCGTGACAATTTTGGTGAAGGGTCGCTGGAGGGAGATGTCGTCGCGATTTCACGACATTTTTGGCGATCGAGTGCTGAGGGCTCTGGCTGTCGCGATATCGCAACATGTCACGATTTCGCGACATGTCACGATTTCGTGACATGTCACGATTTCGCAACATGTCACATTTTCGTGACTGTTGGCACCGCTGCGGAGGAGACGGGGTTGACTGTCGCGATCTCGTGACATGTCACGATTTTGCGACATGTCGCTTTTTCGTGCCCAGTTGACTTCTTTGCTTTGTGTTGAGCTGGGTTGACTTTGTGCTCTACTCTTGTAGTGTTGTTTGCTGTTCTTGGTTGGGATGTGTTCTCTCCCACTTGTAATTGCTCTTTGTATTAATACAATTTTTTCATTTTTTCAAAAAAAAATAAAAAATAAAACTATATAAAAAATTAAATATGCCAATTATGCCAATCTAGCCTCAGCGCTCCAAAAAACTTACCATATGCCAATTATTAAAAAAAAAAATAATGTCGTTGGGTTTCTAACCCGCAACTTCCACTATGCAAAGTAGAGTGCTCCCTTGCAATATTTAAACACTAATCTGACGTGATTTTTATAAAAAAAAATGAAAAACTTTTATCCCACATGCAGCAGGATATCGACATTTGAGTGGTTTCAGGGCATCAGCACTCGTAAAGTCTTTTGATTGCCTTCGAGAAATTAGACCTTACCCTTTTGCTCCCTTTGGGTGAATGCCCTTTCGCCACGTCACCTCCTTGCATCCGCTTGCCACGTCACCTGCTTACTGTGTCTGCCACATCACCTCCTTACTGTGTTCGCCACATCACCTCCTTGTTGTATGATCTCCACATGTCAACGTTCTGCCAAGTCAGCCTGTCAGTCACCTAGCGAATCATGCCTGGTGTCCTCAATCTGGTCAACCTATCAACATCGAATTGTGTGCTCAAGATGCGTGCTCTATGATCCTCCTTGACCTCGCCCTCTCAATATCCTCGAGAATCGTGCCTCTTGTGGGCTCGCTCCTGTGGGTCTCCTCTTGCCTCCTCAAGATATATGCCTCCTATAGGCCTCCTCGGGCCTCCTCAAGATTTGTGTCTAGATTTGAAAACCTAGACACCCTTCGCAGCTCTGATACTAGATATTGAAATCAACTATTCAATATTTGAAAATTCAATTAATCAATAAAATTTGAAATACAAAGCATTATATAGTGTGTACATAGTTGTTGGAGAGATATTTGGGAGAGAAGAAATAGGGAGGAAAGGAAAAGGGAAATTAGATGTCTAAATCTTCCTGTCATCCATCAATCTATCTATCGCCCAATCCTGCTGACTCGGTTGTCGTCCAATGGGAGTAAACAGGTAAGGTCAAAGCTTAAAGTTGAAACAATTTTTTTTAACCTTTTAACTTCCAACCAGCAATGCTACTAATGGAAAGCAAAATACTTCACAAAGATCACAATGTAGAATTCACAAAGTGTAACTCTAACTTTCTCAAGGATAAAATATGTTTACAATGGAACCCATAGCTCCTATTTAGAGAAAAAATTCACCCTAGAGTCACCTTGGGTGAGAAATTCTATCCTGGTAAAAGTAAATATTTGGGGTATTTTTATCAAAATAATTCACCTCCAAATGTTACATACCTCTAATTATACCTCTAAATGGATTATAAGCCTTCTAAGATGAATTATGGTGTCATGATATAAAAATTGTCTTTCCTAAAATTTATAGAGAGAACCGCTTCCAGAAATTCAACTTAGAATATTTTTGCAAAAAAAAGGTCAAGCAAATCATTTGAATAGAAATATTTCATTTCTAGGATGAATTACTCCACTTGGAGGAGTTAGGAATATTTATTGATCTTCCAAGTTAATCGCTTCTCAAAATATGGACAAATTGCTCTTCAAATTCTACATGGAGGATTTGTACTTCCTTGAAGTGAATTGCTAGCTAGATTGAACTTTGACAAATTTTCTTTGTTTGGTCTATTGACCTCAAACAAAGTAAATTGCTCCTATTTTAAATTTAATTGCTTCCTAAGTGGGGAATTACAAAAAGCTTCTCAAATTTATACCAACTTCTTTCTACCCATCACATGCAAATTTGGAGCCAAAAGTGAAAAAGAAATGATAATTTTGTGTCCACTTGCTCTCTTGCATTGAAAAAAAAATATATTTTTATTTATAATGGAGTTGTCATTCACAAATTACCTACAAAAATTATACATAAAAAAAATAATGCAGCATTAAAGGTCAAATTGAGACTAGGATTGATAGATCAAATCCTTGGTCTTGGTGAATTGTTTTGGATTCAACTTGTAAAAGTTTTGCACATTTAGATCAAATAACTAGCTTAGTGGAGTGAATCACTATATGATTTTAACTTAGAAATATTTTGTTGATTTTCAAGCAATTAGCCCCAACCAAAGTAAATCACTCCAAGTTTGAAGTGAATCACAACCTGAATAGGGACTTGGCAAAGATTTCCAGAAATTAGACCAACCCCTTTCTACCTATGGTAGAACATAATTTTGGTGCCAAAGTCAAGATATTTAGCCAATTAATAGTCTTAAGGACTAGTATTTCATTGTGCATGACAAAAACTATAATGAATTCATGTGTGACGGGTGTTTATTATGGGGTGAGTGATTAGATTCAGCCACTAGGCATGCAAAAACTATGTTTAATTGAGGAATTGTTTGACTTCTTATGTATCGTCAATTCTAGTTTCAATAAATTTGGATGGAAGGATTTAGATCTCTTTCAACCTTTGGATTTAGGCTGAATCCCCACTATCCATGTTAAGTTCTCAATTAATCCAATCTAATTGCATAGAATTAAATGCAAGAAATTAAAATAAGGAAAGTAAGCAAAAAATTATATGCATGAAAAGTAAATTGATAATCTTAGAATGCAAGAGATTAAAGTAAAAATGATTCTAATTGTAGCAAGAAGAGTGTATCATCAATCAATGCATGAGGAAATAAAATAAAAATAACTATTCCTATTCATATAAGTTAAAATTGTGAAAGAAATGACAAGATGGGCAAAATGGTAGTCCCGCAACCACCATGCATTTTACAATATAGGAGGGTAGTTTCATTGATGGAAATAAAAATACATTAGTTTATTATTGTCTCAAGAAGAAATATCATAATTTGGGCTTCACAAAGTGTAGCCCATACTTCCTTAAGGCTAAAATATTTTTACAATAGAGCCTATTCCTCCTATTTATAGGAAGAATTCACCTTTGAGTTACCTTGGGTGAGCAATTATTACTCCTACTAAAAGTAAATATTTAAGGTATATAGAAAAATGATACATCTCCACATGTTACATACCTCCAATTATACCTCTAAATGGCTTAAAAGCCTTCTAATATGATTTATGGTTCCATAAGAAGATAAAAAGTTACTTTCAAAGAGATCTTGCCTAGCATTGATGCACATTTGTTCTATTTTGGGTTGGGGGAGAAAAACACTTTGGGATGTGGAAGCAAATTAATCCACTTTTGGAGCAAATCAACCCACCTTCAACCCTCGTTTGGAACAAATAGAGCCACCTCTAGAGCAAATTGACCTAGTTTTGGATCAAATCGACCTATCTAAGCAAATTGGACCACTTGAACAAATTGATCATCTTGAGAAAATTGTCCCACCCACACAATTAGGTTAACTTAAGCAAATCTTCCCCCTTTAGATACTTAACCAAAAAAATCAATATTGTAAACTTTATTGTTTTGCAATGTTGTTTCTATATTTGTAAAATTTATTTTTTTTGTCTTTCATGGCTAATTCCTTATGAATTAGAAGGTAGGAGCCAAGCTACTATAGTAACACAGTCACAATATGATACATGTGTTAACATAGTCATGATGTAATATGGGTGGGATATATTTTAGTCCCATATAATCAATTAAAAATATGGGTTTTTAATGTGGATACCTAGGTTGAAAATCTTGCTAAGTGCTATATATATAGTCATCGATTGCAATACAACTACATGGCTTGTTAAAATTATGTAACAACATGTTCATGATATAACATTAGTGGGTCATGTTTCAATCCCATACAACTGATTAATTAACACTCTTATCACATTCACATCTATGATAAGCAAAAATAATTTGTGGTTTACACTTTAAAATATTTGTGCAAGTGTTATTTTTTATTAATTATAAAATGTACTAGTAAATTTTAAACCTTTAGGTAAGTTTCAAAACTAAAGGTTTAAATAACTTATTTCTAGTGTTTAATAAATTTAAAAACTAATATTCATGTCATATAAGAAGAAAAATTAATTCTTGGATGAATAATTTAATAATATAAAATTGTGTTGGATATATAATTGCTCTCTTATTATTTTTATGTTGAAATATATTACTTTTTTTATTCATATTTATTTATAAAATAGCAAAAATATCAAATACAATTAATTAATAAATAAAAATAATTGTATGATAAGTAGTCTCATTTCCCTCGATCTTCCTAAATATCCTTGTTGCTAAATCCAAATCTCTCAAGAACTTCTCTTAAGCAGAAATATCAATATCTTGGTTCAAAAATTGGAACTTTCCTATTGTTAAAAACTTATGATAAGATTAGTAACTGGAGGTATTCACATAACTATGATAAACCAAGTAGATGTGATGATGGTGCAAATGCAACCAAATGGGCATTTGCTAGTCCAAAAAAGGTAAAACTAGAGGAGCACAATAGATGCCATCATGCACATGGCTAGAAAAGAGGGTGTTGTTTTTCTTTGGTTTGGAATAGCTTTGATTATATAGCATTCTATACTAGTGATATGCCACAACTAGTCTCCTAAACTTAGTTCAAGGAGTGCACCTTATCGTATAAATGAACTAGTGCTCATATGTCAAGAATGCATCACAAATATCAAAGGCTCTAAGAGTATTCAAAAAGTGATGAAGAGTCTAATATTTTCATGCATATCTATGTAAATTGCATTACATGATCATTATTTTATATTTTTCTAGGATCTACCATTTTAATCATCATCCTTTTATACAAGACTAAGTTTGAGGGCCACTTTAACCTAATTTGTGTTCCTGTCTATAAGCATTAGTCATTTTTAGCTCCCCTAAGTTTACAATTTGGTGTAATATATCCCAAGGAATAATTTTATATATATATATATATATATATATGTTTTTTTTTAATCCCAAATACAAGAAATATTATTAGGTTTTATAATTGGTTTTATAATATTGAAATGGGTCCCACCCATATTATATCATGACCATATAATGGTATTATAACTTGGAAATTATGCATATATCCCTTGAAAATCACTTGGTAAGATTTGAACCTAGGTCTCATACTAAAAAGTTGAGGAATTTGATTAGTTGAGCTCATGCCATTTGATATCAAGTAGAAAAAATTGAGTGATGTTCCAATGGAATTTTTGTTTTTGTCAATAATTTCCTAATAGGAAATGAATCCACATGGTTTTATTTGATATCAAAAGTTATTGAAGAACACAAGCTTATACTAAGAGGGGGGTGAACAATATAAGACCGATTTTTACTATTCTTTTCAATTCAATATTATGCAATGTATAGACATTAGTATTAATAGTAGTAATAAAGTAATGTACAAAAAACCATACACAATAAAGACACCACTATTTACGTAGTTCACCCAATGTGGACTACTCCGCGGAGAAAATATTTTACTAAAACTTTCTCAATCAATATCTTTGGGAATCCTTCCCAATTACAATGTTTATGGATCTCTGTCCAAATGAGATGTTGATCCCCTAATCTCAAGTTCATGGATCTCTTCCATAAGAGAACTATTTCCCCTTATGCTTTGGCTAGTGATCTTCTAGAAGACTTTGTCTCTCTACTCCACTGACTGGTGGATCTCTCTCCACTTGAAGACTCCTCACTCAGATCTATCTTCAACTGTCCTGACTACTGGATCTCTATCCATTAAGACTCTATCCTCTGTACTTTGTCACCTCCAAAGCTCTTTCAATAGGCTCACTCAGAACCTTCTCAATAGGCTCACTCAGAACCTTCTCAATAGGCTCACTCAAAACCTGCTCAACTAGCTCACACATAACTTGTCCAAATCCTCTCAACAAGCTCACACAGAACTTGTCCAAATATTCTCAACAAGCTCACACAGAACTTTTCCAAATCTGATCAAGCAATCTCACCAATAACTTTCCCAAATATGCACTAGCAAGCTCACCAAGAAATTTCCCAAATCTGCACTAGCAAGCTCACCAAGAACTTGCCCAATAATTCAATCTCATAGAAGCATAAAGAGAATTGTTAGAGACTCAATATGTTTGTATACTCAAATCCAATCTCAACTCAAATCAATCTTATAGAAGCATAAAGATAAATTTTAGAGACTCAATATGTTCTATCCTCAAATCTCAATCTCAACTCAAGTCAATATTATATAAGCATAAAGATAATTGTTAGAGACTCAATATGTTCTATCCTTAAATTTCAATCTCAACTCAAATCAATATTATAGAAGCATAAAGAGAATTGTTAGAGACTCAATATGTTCTATCCTTAAATTTCAATCTCAACTCAAATCCAGAATATAGAATAGTGTTTTTCATGGAACTTTAAAAACCACTTCACACAATCACTTGACTAAGCTCAAACAACTCTTCTCAACCAACTACCACAAGGAACAACTCTTTCTTACAAACCCTAGTCCAAGAATTTATCAACCAACTCAAACATTTCCAACAATGCTCAACTACAAATCTCACATAATAATGATACTCATGTTCTTTTCAAGTTCAATTTCTTTGCATAACCAATGGGCTTCAACAACAATTCTTATAAAACATTCTTCACATAACAATGATACTCATGTTCTTCTCAAACCCTATCTCAGGTTTTTCACACAACTAATGGCTTCAACAACAATGCTTATAAAACAAGGTTTAATAGCAACTCTCAACCCAGAAAACCTTGAAGCATTCAACCAACTACTTTTGAAAAGGAAACCACAATTAATCCTTTTCTCTCCAATGATATTTCAAAAATCAACCACCATAAACAATCAATAGGAGAATGTGCCCATACCTTTTATGAAGATGAAGAAGCCTTTTGGTTGTCCACAAAATCTGTCTCACTCAACACACTTTCTTTTTCAACTTTCAACAATGGTTAGAGATCTTGATTAGTAACACAATAATAACATCCAAATAACACCTTATTACTCCTACTCAATAACATACACCATGTCACTTCATAAATGAATTAATATCTTTTGAAAAAGAACAAAGCAACCTTCACTTTTGAACCTCTTTATAAAATCAGAAATATCTCTTTACACACACCTTATTTCTCCCTCTAAGTAAGTTAATCAAATAGCCCTCGGAATAAGATTTCCAATGATATATAATATGATATACTTTCAAAAATTAAATCATCAAAAATCTCTCCTTTTCTAAACATGCATCACAACCCTTATTCCTCCTAGGGCAACTTTAGAAAAATAAAATATATTAAAAATTATTAACTTGCCTCTGTCACTGACGGGATTCGATCTTGTGACCTTCTTGCTCAGTGCCTTAACCACAACCAACCTACCATTGGGCCACATGCCCTCACGTGCTCAAAAGGAGCACACAACAAAATCTTATGCTGTGAATATATGCGGCCTTTGAAAACAAAATGTGCTTCACGTGTTTCAACACAACAAAACACCTCTGGAAAGAATCGAATGCAGGACCTCCTGTGTAACACACAATGCACAAACCACTAGGAAAATGAGGCCTATACGTTTGGCCTTACTCCACAATAGTATCTTCAACAAACACAAAAATGTAGGCCTTTCAAACTCTTTTCACACACACTTCGACACACGATGCGCAGGCTCTTTTTCCATTCGAATACAAAAATGAGATTGAGGCCTTAGAAAAATAAATCAAAACTTTGGGCATATATATATATATATATATATATATATGTCCTCCTTTCCTTTGACATCGGCACTATAATTTAAATATTAGTTTTATGCCTTTTCCTTTCTTTG
The DNA here is from genome assembly GCA_028583015.1 of Wollemia nobilis. Lineage (NCBI taxonomy): Eukaryota > Viridiplantae > Streptophyta > Pinopsida > Araucariales > Araucariaceae > Wollemia > Wollemia nobilis. The sequence goes on along the minus strand of JAQPPZ010017210.1, from coordinate 9,681,651 downwards.
ACGTCGGCGCTATAAATTAAATTTTAATTTTAAATAATTTAAAATTTAAACTTAAATATTTAAAATTAAATATCTCCATCACCGGGGCACCTTTTTCTATGAAACAAAAATCCAACCTAGGTTTTAAGAAAAACCCATTTCAAATCTGCCATCCATGGTTTTAAATAAAACCTTTTATTTTGCCTACCTTGGTTTTCACAAAAACCTTGTATATATCCATGCTCTCCAAAATATCATAAATGCTTATTTATGAAATGATTTGTCCACCAAAACTTAATGTGATACATGTGACATCAATGATCCATGTGACATAAATGACAACATAAAATCACTCAAATTTCCAACAATCTCCCCCTTTGTCATTGATGGCAACACCTCTATTGTAAATCACCACAATCACTACAAAAACCATCTCTGAGAATCAAAGCTGCTCCCCCTGACTCAATACTCTCTATGGAGGCTACTCCCCCTAACTCAATGCTCTCTTTGGAGGCTGTTCCCCCTAATTCAATGCTCTCCCCCTTACTCAAATCTCTCCCCATTTGACATCAATGGAAAAAGGGACACCTATGGGGCTAAAATATATGACTCTTAAGCTTAGCCCCCTCACCACCTTCTCTCTTGAGGTGATTAATTTTGGGGTGGGAGTACATTTACTCCCATATTACATTGTTTCTTTCCTCTGTCAACTTCCTTCCATATTTTTTTGATATCTTTTTCTTGATGATTTACTTGACCTTCTTGTCTTGAACCTGTTTGACCTTCTTATCTTGATTTGCTTGGAATTGAGTCCTACATCATTTTGCAATATGTCCAAAGTTATTACAATTAAAACACTTGATATTGTAGCCTTTGGATGGTGCCCATATCCTAAATTCTTTCTTGAAATAATTTCCATATCCATTCCTTTCTTGAACCCTGTATTGTGAAGTTTTGTTTTCATGACCATTATGACCATGACTTCTGATTTGTGCAGCTCTAAAACCAAAACCATGTTGCTCATTTTCTTTGCACTGAGAAGCTCTATGACCAATCCTATTGCATAAGAAGTAATGTCCCTAAAAACCATACCTTCTTCCTTTGAATTTTCTTCTAGAAAAATCAAACTTCTTTGATCCATGGATCCTGCAGTGTATAGCCCTATGTCCAAATCCATTACAAGAAAAACAATGTCCTTGAAAAGCCCTTTGTCCATGCCTTGGTTCCTCATACCTTTCTTTATCATTATCATTGTAATCATATTTGACTTGTGCATTATATCCTTGAATGTTCTTTGTAGCGTCTAAATCCTCTTCCATAATTTCTTCCTTGCTTTCTTATTCAAGAATTTATTTTCCTTTTGAACTTGATTCACCTATCTCAAAACAAGATCCAAACTAGATGTTTGGAGCCATAGGAAATTTGGAACTTTCTTCATAAATCTTAGGTGCTTCCTTGCTTTCATATTTTAGAACTTCCTTTCCTTTTGAGTGTGATTCCCCAGACCTGAAATATGAGACCTTTGGTGCTTTAATAAATTCCTCTTCTTTCTCTTAATTTGTGTCAAATAGCAAATTGGCATCCATCTTTGTTGTCTCTAAAGTACATGTTTCCTTCTTAGTGAAAATATCTTGACCTTTTGAATCATGTGATGGATCAAACTTCTCAAGTGGGGAAGATCTCAATTATTTTAGATTCTCCTTAACATCTTGTAGTTGCTCATGGATATCATTGAAGTATTCCTTTAGATCAATTGAGACATTTGTATTTCTCACAATATTCTCTTGTTTAACTTGTTCTTTTTCTATTTCCAAAAGTGGGATTTCTTTTGTTTGGAGTGAATGTTCTTCTTCTATTTCTTTTATCCCATATAAAATCCTTTATTCATCTTCACTGTCACTAATATCATTATAACCTTCTATAGCAAACAAACTCTCAAGATTTCTTTGACCATACTTGTTTCCTTGATGTGTCATCTCATTTTCACTATCACTAAAGCCATTGCAATATCCTGATCTGTGATCTCTTTGACCATACACAAAGCACTATTCTCTTTCACCTTCTATTCCTAGGAATAGATGTTCTTCATTTTCATCATCTGACTTATCTCTATCACTGTGATCTGAGCTATCACTTGCTTCTACAATGTATACAGTTTTCTTTGTCTTACGAAAACTTTTCTTCTTCTCATACTTGCTTTGCTTGTATCTGTCATATTTGTCATGTTTATACTTTCCATCTTATTTTCTTCTATGACCATGGTTTTCATCATCACTATTTTCTTCATGTGGACGCTTGTATGCATAGTGACCAAAATCACCACACTTATAGCATTTGAATTTCTTCATATCCCTATAATTTCTTAAGTCCTTTTTCCTTTTGATGAAGTTAGCTTCTTCATCATTATCTGAATCTTTATCTATCTCTATAAATTTCCCTTTCTTTTTCTCTGAAGCCTTGAATGCAATTTCTTTTATTGGAATCTGATGCTTACTTCTCCTCATCTCATAAACTGTGAGTGTTCCTTGTAGTTCTTCCATTGTTAGCTTGTTGGTGTCCATTGTTTCTTCTATTGTTGAAACCTTTGCATCATACTTAATGGGAAGTGATCTCAAAACCTTTTGAGTAACATCTGATTCTTTCATATCAAATCCTAGACCTCTCATGGTGTTAGCAATCTCATCAACTCGAAGTAAAAACTGTGCAATATCTTCAAAATCTTCCATTTTCAATTCTTCAAATATTTTTCTGAGTTTGTAGTTTTGCCAAATTTACCTTGAAATCTCCTTCATAGGTATTTCGTAACTTGGTCCGCATTTCATTTTTTGAATTACATATCATGACCTTTACAAAATATGTCTCACGTAGACCACTCAGAATACAATTCATTGCCCTTGCATTAATCTCAACCAATTTCCTGATAGTCTTATCTGCCTCGGGATCACCTTCAACCTTATACTCTTTTGCAACCATATTCCATACCTCATATACTTGTGATATCAAGTATTTATTCATTGTCATGCTCCAGAAAGCATAATTTTTATCGTCAAATAGTGGAGCCTTACTTGTAGATGATCCATTCTGTGAAGCCATTTATGTTATTATAAAATCTACCCTCAAGTTGTTAGCATTTTCGAAGGAACTTGCTCTGATACCAATTGAAAAACATAAGCTTATACTGAGAGGGGAGTTGAATAGTATAAGACCACTTTTTACTTTTCTTTTCAATTCAATATTATGCAGTGTATAGATAGTAGTATCAATAGAAGTAATCAAGCAATGCACAAAACACCATACACAATAGAGACACCACAGTTTACGTGGTTCACCCAATGTGGGCTACTCCACGAAGAAAATATTTTACTAAAACTTTCTCAATAAATATCTTTGGGAATCCTTCCCAATTACAATGTTTATGTATCTCTCTCCAAAGGAGATGTTGATCCCCTAATATTAATTTCATGGATCTCTTCCACAGGATAACTCTTTCCCCTTCTACTTTGGCTAGTGATCTTCTAGAAGACTCTGTCTCTCTGCTGCACTGACTGGTGGATCTCTCTCCACTTGAAGACTCCTCACACAAATTTGTCTTCAACTATCTTTGCTACTAGATATTTATCCATTGAGACTCTATCCTCTATACTTTTTTGCCTCCATAGCTCTATCAATAGGCTCACTCAGAACCTACTCAATAGGCTCACTCATAACCAAAAAAAACAACAATGGAGCAGACATGGAGGAGAGGAGCAGCGGAGAGATTTCGAAAGTTTTAGGCGGGAAGAGCAGAGATGGCTCGAAGGGTTTGGGTAGGACCCTCGAGATTGACCCAGGCAAGGATCCAGAGGGTGGGAGGCCAGAGGCATCAGGAGGGGTTGTCCAGAGAGAGCGCGACCCTCCCCAAAAAGATCCGGACAAAGGGACCCAGATGGGCGGTGCGGGTCCCGGAGGAGGCCGGTCCTTTGCGAAAATAGTCAAGGGGAGAAAGAGCATTTTTCTTTCACTCCCGCCCCTCATCTCGGTAAATAACAGGATAAAGGCACCTATTGACTCGATGGGGCCATGTTTAGCCATGGAAGAGTTTTCATTAGTAGGCAAGTTTCTGGGTGGAAGGCCAGATATAGAAACTATTCGGTCCTGGGCCCTATCCAAATGGAGGACGGTGGGTAGTATGGAGGTTGTTGCCCTGTCCAGGGGGTTTTTTATCTTGAGATTTAACAATAAGGAGGATGCGAGCCACGTTCTCACTGGAGGACCCTGGTTTTTAGGGAAACGCAGTCTTTTCCTCAGGAAATGGGGGGAGGATTTTGACCCTAAAAAATAGAATATCAATATTGCTCCCATTTGGGTTCGGCTACCCAACCTTCCAACTCAGTTTTTCAATGAGTATTGGCTGCATGGCATTGCCAGAACGATCGAAGAACTGGTGTCCATAGATCATGCAACCTTGGCTAGGACGAGGATGACACATGCAAGAATTTGCATCAATGCCAATCTTGAATCTGAGCTGCCAAATGTTGTGGAGCTAGAATATGGAAAATACCTAAGATATCAAGCGGTGGAATATGACAACAAGCCAACTTATTTCCTTGAGTGTAAATCCCAAGGCCACCTGCAAAACCAGTGCCCTACTCTAGCAGCTAGTAGAGACATCATCAGATCGAAAGGCAAACATGCAAATGAGATTGGGTTTCCTAGGAACCCCCCTCTAAAAAGAGGTCCTGTTGGCAAAGGAGGGCCTAGGCCATTTAAAAAGAACTACTTTTCTTAGGAGAAGGACAAACAGGGTTCAGGGCAAAATCAGAGCAAAGACAAGCAGCATCTCTCCGAAGATCAGGAAATTCAGGTAAGCCCTAAAGTTCCAAGCTCAAATAAGTTCAATATTTTAGCCGATCCATCGGTAGAAGGTGAGATCGAGGAATTAGAAGAGGGAAACAGGCAATGTGTTCTCCCTGAAACCCTAGAATCCCCATCAAGGGCGGGTCCTTCAAATCCCATAACAAATAACCCTTCAATCCCTCAGGGAGGGGTAAGGCTAAGCCCTAGAGATTATAGAAAAAGGGTGGAGGAGATTGTGTCTTCGAAACCAGACCTCCCCAATATCATAGCCAGAAGTCCGCCCAACCAGCTAGAAGATTCTTCTCATAAATCAGGAGAATACAGGAAAAATATGGAGGAGTTAGAATCAAGGACGGAGATGGTAGAATTGGATGATTTCGAGGAATGCGTGAGTCCGGTTCTTCAACAGTTAGATCCCCCTCAATTTAGCCCCAAGAAGACCAGGAGTACGACTAAGTCACCTATTGACTATGGCTGTGAGAGAAAGAAGGGGAGGATCTCAAATGCAGAGCACAACAGAATGAGGACTGACAATGAGATTGCCAGCGGTAAACAGAAAACTCTGATTCAACAAGTTATCCCAGGGCTCGAAGATAACAAATCAAGAAAACCTCCTCAGGGAAGGGGGAAAGGGAAAAACTCTAAACAATCTAAATGAAGGTTCTCTCATGGAATGTGAGAGGCCTCAATGGCCGGCCCACTCAGAGAGTGGTTAGTTCGCTAAGAAGGCAATACAATCCAACAATTTTGATGTTGCAAGAAACAAAATTAGACGAAGCCCAATCAAAATCAATAGCAAAAAAGATGTGGAGTCAAGGGGAAATGGTGTTTATACCGGCTAGAGGATCGTCTGGGGGGCTCATGGTTTTGTGGGACCCTCGGGTAGTGGAAGGCAGTATCATCCAAGAGGACGACAGGGTGTTGAGTGTTTTTTTCCATGATATTGACAACAATAGATCGTGGATCTGCTCCAATGTTTACGCTCCTAATTCTGTTCAGGGGAGAGCTTCTTTGTGGGAGTATCTGGGCAATCTGGGTGATGCTTTCCATGACATCCCGTGGGTGGTGGCAGGAGATTTCAACATGCCGCTATACCCATCAGACAAAAAGGGTGGATCAGGGCTCCCTTCCAGAAGTATGGAAGACTTCAATGAGTTTGTTAACTCAAACCAACTGATGGATGTGAGGCTAAGAGGAGCCAAGTATACCTAGAGCAACAGGCGGTCAGGAAGCCAACTGATCCAGGAAAGACTTGACAGGTTTTTCTTATCCAAGGAGGCGATTGTTGGGTTTGGAGACTCTACCCTGCAAACCTTTCCCAAAATTTCCTCCGATCACAATCCCATCCTCTTGGAGGTCCCAAAGTCAAACTCTTTCAAAAAACCCTTTTGTTTTCAGACAATGTGGATCAGACACCCGGATTTAAAAGAAAGTATTTCCAAATGGTGGCAGCAACCCTTTCACGGAAGTTCAGGTTTCATTCTTGCTCAAAAGCTGAAATTAGTAAAGAATAACCTTAGAACTTGGAATAAGGAGGTTTTTGGGAACCTGTTTGAGAACAAGGAAAAAGTGGGGGAAAGGTTGCAGGTCATTGACAACACGATACATAATGGTATCAGTGATGATGCTACTAGGAAGGAGGAACTAGCCAATCTGTCAGAATATCATAATATTTTAGCTTGTGAGGAGACTTACTGGAGACAAAAATCCAGGGCTTTATGGCTAAAGGATGGTGATTCGAACTCAAAGTTCTTTCATGTTTCTACCTTGAGGAATAGAAGTAATAATAAGATCAGAGAGTTGACCAAAGCCGATGGATCCAAAACCCAAGATTTAATTGAGATCAGGGAGGAAGCAGTTGCTTACTTCAGTTCCCTTCTCGGGGATGAATCCCAGTCTAAAGAGGAAGCCAAGGAAACCCTCCTCCAGTCCATTCCGAGTTTGGTTGATGAGGCCATAAATGGTAAGCTTCTTGCTCCCTTCACTGATGAGGAAATCAGAAAAGCTCTGTTTAGCATGGATCCTGAGAAGACCCCTGGCCCTGATGGTTTCCCTCCTCGGTTCTACCAAGATTTTTGGGACATTGTTGGAGCGGATGTCATCTCTGCTATCAAAGAATTTCAGGCTTCAAAACATATCCCGAGAGGGTTCAAGTCCACCTTTATCGCCCTGATTCCTAAGGGCCCAACTCCAGAGACCATGGCAGATTTTAGACCGATCAGTCTTTGCAACGTGTCCTACAAGATATTATCAAAAGCCATTGCTAACAGGATGAAAGAAATTCTGCCCCTCATTATCGACCCTAGCCAAGGCAGCTCTATCAAGGGGAGATCAATTTTGGATGGTGTGATCACAGTCCATGAAGCTTTGCACTCTGCAAGTCAAACCAACAAGGCGGTCTTAGCCCTAAAGCTCGATATGAACAAAGCCTTTGACCGCATTAACTGGGTTTTTCTGATGGTTGTTCTTCTGAAGTTTGGTTTTCATCCTCAGTGGGTCAGGCTGATAAAAGAGTGCATATTCGAACCCTGGTTCTCAGTTCTGGTCAATGGCACGACAGCTGGGTACTTCCAGAGTCACAGAGGGCTCAGACAAGGAGATCCAATTAGCCCAATGTTGTTCGTCATTGTGGCAGAGGCTCTGGGAAGAACTATTAAAGCAGCATGCAATGCTGGGTTAATTTCGGGGATCAAAGCCACCTCTCTCATCAACCCTATTAGTCACCAACAATTTGTGGATGACACTTTGATGTTGACCCAGTCGTCTGTGGTTGAAGCTAGAAGGATTAAGCACATTCTCCAACTCTATGAGGATGCGGCGGGCCAGAAGGTGAATTTCAACAAGAGTAAGCTTTACTTCCTTAACACCCCAAATCAGAGACAAGCTAGAATAGCTCATATCTTGGGATGTTCGATAGCGACTCTCCCGACCACGTATCTAGGCCTTCCCCTTTTCTACGGTTCTCCGTGTGTATCTATGTGGGATAGAGTGGTAGAAAGAATCCAAAAAAAATTGGCTGGCTGGAAAGGACACTTTTTATCTCAGGCCGAGAAACTCACCCTCACCAAGGCTTCCTTACAGAGCATTCCGGTTTATTTTCTTTCTATTTTTAGAGCTCCGACCAGAATCTTCCAAAAAATTGAACAGATTCAAAAGAACTTTCTCTGGTCTGGATCTGAGGAAAAACAGAGGATCCACCTTGTGGGCTGGGGCAAGGTTTGTAGGCCGAAAGAATTCGGGGGGCTAGGATTGAGAAGAGTTGCTCATCTAAACTCAGCTTTAGTAGCTAAACAAGCTTGGCGTCTTATTAACAATGAGGAGAATGAGTGGACTGCCATAATTAGAAGGAAATATCTTCAAGGTTCTGATTTCCTAGATGATACGGTGCACAGGAGAGGTTCTGTGTTCTGGAAAGCAATCTTATCAAGCAGAGAGGTCATAAAGAAAGGCCTAAGATGGGTCCTTGGTAATGGACAGAAGATCAGGTTCTGGGATGACAAGTGGGCCAAGGATGAAGCGTTATCTCAGGTTCCTTACCTAGCAAGGGTCAAAAGAATCACAGAGGATCGCTATGGAAGGAAAGTTGCTGACTTCATGAGGCAGGACAGAGGAAGGCTTAGTTGGAAATAGATAAGGATCCCTGGATTTGAAGCAGTTTCAGAAGAAATCCAAAGCATATTGCATCAACAATTCATCTCCAGTAGTCCTGGGCAGGATCATGTAATTTGGGCAGCTTTCGAAAATGGGTAGTTTTTAGTCAAATCTGCATACATGCTAATGGTAGATTCTGAGGACCCCATTCTCCAGACTCAGTTGGTGTGGGTCAAAAAGCTTATTCCTAAAGTTGCAATGTTCTCATGGTTGGCGATCCAAGGCAGGATTCTTACGATTGACAACTTGATTAGGAAAGGTATGATAGTTGCTAACCGTTGTTGTTTGTGCAGGGCCAATTGGGAGTCCACCCTCCATATTTTCCTTGAATGCCCAGTCTCTTCGAGCATCCTCAATAGGTTACTGCAAGCCTTTAGCATTTGCTGGGTCAGACCAGCCACCATCATTGACCTCTTCCACCAATGGCCAAATCCCTTCGTTAGCCTTAGGTTGAAGTTTTTTTGGAAGATCTGTCTCCATCATTTTCTGTGGCAGATTTGGCTTGAACGAAACCATAGAGCTTTCCATGAGTCGTGCCATGATGCCACCTCCATCACCAATAAGATCCTTTCCTTTGCCCGTGAAAATGTTAGCCTTATTCCTCATGAAGCTCGCAATCCTCCCCTCTGGGAAAGACTGATCGCTCACTCTTTAAATCTTAACCTGGTTGAGAATCCCTTGTCCCCCAAGATCAATCATAGAGTTGATGTCAGGTGGAAACCGCCCCCAGTTGGATGGCTCAAGCTTAACTTTGATGGGGCTTCTAAAGGTAACCCTGGCAAAGCAGGGGCTGGAGGAGTAGTGAGAAATCATCAAGGCTTTCTGGTGATGGCCTTTTCTGAGCAGTTGGGAACCAGGACTAACAACGAGGCGGAAGCAAGAGCGCTTTGGAGGGGTCTTCAGATGGCTCAAGAGATTGAAGATAATCTTATCATCGAAGGAGATTCCCTGCACGTCATAAACCTTATCAGCAATGGGAAAATTCCTCCGTGGCGGTTTAAGACTGTCATCGAAGAGGCTAGGATCCTCTACCAAGCCAGGAATGAGCGAAGGGCCCAGCACGTGTTTAGGGAAGCTAATAAAACTACTGATATCTTAGCCAATTTAGGGGTGGAAGCCGATGGGTTGGTCACTTGGGAACTCGGGGTTCCAAGTGATGTGGACAAGATTATCCAAAATGATCGCCAATGATGATGCATCTGTGGAGTTTGGGAAAAGGAAGAGGAGTTTTCTGTCTCTCGAAGCAGTCCTGTTGCATTTTCATGACAAAAAAAGGCAAGTGTGACCACGGACCAAAACTATCGCGATATCATGACGTGTCGCTGTATCACGGTCAACGTAGAGCAGGAGAGGCTTTGACCGATAATTGTCACGATATCATGACTTGTCACGTTATCGCGCTCAAAAGAAGCAGTGAAGAGCTCAGAAGGAAACTGTCGCGATATCACGACGTGTCATCGTATCGCGGTCAAAGTAGAGGCGACGAGGTGTTGACCAAAAAATGTCACGAAATCGTGACATGTCGCGTTATCGCGCCCAAAAGAACCAGTGGAGAGCTTAGAGGAAATTTGTCATGATTTCGCGGCTTGTCACATTTTCGCGACCTGTTGCGTTCTCGCGGTGCTCGATGTTGGAAAAAGCTAAGTATGGAAAGTTGGCACGGTTTCACGACCGACAGAGGCAGAGGGGAGCGCCCAGCAAGAATGTCACGATTTCGCGACGTGTCGCCGTATCGCGGTCAAAACAGAGCAGGAGAGGCGTTGACCAAAAAATGTCGCGATATCGCGACATGTCGCGTTATCGCGCCCAAAAGAAGCAGTGATGAGCTTAGAGGAAATTTGTCGCGATTTCGCGGTGTGTCGCATTTTCGTGACTTGTCGCGTTTTCGCGGTGCTCGATGCGGGAAAAAGTTAAGTATGGAAAGTTGTCACGGTTTCGCGACCGACAGCGGCAGAGGGGAGCGCCCAATGAGTATGTCACGATTTCGTGACGCGGAGGCGACATCGATGCAGAAGACTGAAAGATGTCGCGAAATCGTGACATGTCGCATTTTCGCGACTTGTCGCAAAATCGTGGAGATGCTGAAAATGAAGCAGAAGGCAGAAAGATGTCGCGATTTCGTGACATGTTGCATTTTCATGACTGGTCACGAAATCACGGAGTTGCTGGGAATTGTTGCTGAAGGCAGAAAGATGTCACGAAATCGCGACATGTCGCATTTTCGTGACCTGTCGCAAAATCGTGGACGGGCTTGCAGGCAAAGCAGAAGGCAAAAAGATGTCGCGAAATCATGACATGTCGCATTTTCGTGACTTGTCGCATTTTTGCGACTTGTCGCGAAATCGCGGTGTTGCATGAAGTTGAAGCAGAAGGCAGTTTGTTGTCGCGATTTCGCGACATGTCGCATTTTCGTGACCTGTCGCGAAATCGCGGAGTTGCTGGCAAAGGAAGTTGTTGGCTGTTTGATGTCGCGAAATCGTGACATGTCGCATTTTCGTGACTTGTCACGAAATCATGGTGATGCTGGAAAATGGAGCTTGTGGTTGTTTGCTGTCGCGATTTCGTGACTTGTCTCTTTTTCGTGACTTGTCACGAAATCACGGAGGTGAGGGTAGGTGAAAGCAGAAGGCCGAGGTGCGTGAAGCTATTTCAGAAGGGGGTTTCAGATGGGTACTATTAGCCTAAGACAGTCTTTCCATATTGATTTTTGATCCGTAACAGCTCTGTGCTGATTATTGTAAAAGGTTTTGGGTCAACCTTGAAAACCCGTTTGCAATGAATTTGATCCTTAATTACCAAAAAAAAAAAAATAGGCTCACTCAGAACCTGCTCAACAATCTCACACAAAACTTATCCAAATCTGATCAACAATCTCACACAGAACTTGTCCAAATCTTCTCATCAAGCTCACACATAACTTGTCCAAATCTGCTCAAGCAAGATCACCAAGAACTTGCCCAAATTTGCACTAGCAATCTCACCAAGAACTTTCCCAAATCTGCACTAGCAAGCTCACCAAGAACTTGCCCAAATATGCACTAGCAAGCTCACCAATAACTTGCCCAAATCTGTACTAGCAATCTCACCAAGATCTTGCCCAAATATGCAATAGCAAGCTCACCAATAACTTGCCCAATAATTCAATCTCATAGAAGCATAAAGAGAATTGTTAGAGACTCAATATGTTATTATACTCAAATCCAATCTCAACTCAAATCAATCTTATAGAAGCATAAAGAGAATTGTTAGAGACTCAATATGTTCTATCCTCAAATCTCAATCTCAACTCAAATAAATCTTATAGAAGCATAAAGATAATTGTTAGAGACTCAATATGTTCTATCCTTAAATCTCAATCTCAACTCAAATCAATATTATAGAAGCATAAATAGAATTGTTAGAGACTCAATATTTTCTATCCTTAAATCTCAATCTCAACGCAAATCTAGAATATAGAATAGTTCGTTTCATGGAACTTGAACAACCACTTCACACAATCACTTGACTAGGCTCAAACAACTCTTCTCAACCAACTAACACAAGGAACAACTCTTTCTTACAAACCCTAGTCCAAGCATGTATCAACCAACTCAAATGTTTCCACCAATGCTCAACCACAAATCTCACATAAAAATGATAATCATGTTATTTTCAAGTTCAATTTTTTTGCTTAACCAATGGGCTTCAACAACAATGCTTATAAAAAAATCTTCACATAACAATTATACTCATGTTCTTCTCAAACCCTATCTCAGTTTTGTCACACAACTAATGGCTTCAACAACAATGCTTATAAAACAAGGTTTAATAGCAACTCTCAACCTAGAAAACCTTGAAGCATTCAACCAACTAATTTTGAAAAGAAAACCACAATTAATCATTTTATCTCCAATGATATTTCAAAAATCAACCACCATAAACAATCAATAGGAGAATGTTCCCATACCTTTTATGAAGATGAAGAAGCCTTTTGGTTGTCCACAAAATCTGTCTCACTCAACACACTTTCTTTTTCAAATTTCAACAAGGGTTAGAGATCTTGATTAATAATACAACAATAACATCCAAATAACACCTTATTACTCCTACTCAATAACATACACCATGTCACTTCATAAATGAATTAATTTCTTTTGAAAAAGAACAAAGCAACATTCACTTTTGAACCTCTTTACAAAATAAAAAATGTCTCTTTACACATAGCTTATTTCTCCCTCTAAGCAAGTTAATCAAATAGCCCTCGAAATAGTATTTCCAACGATATATAATATGATATACTTTCAAAAATTAAATCATCAGAAATCTCTCCTTTTCTAAACATGCATCACAACCCTTATTCCTCCTAGGGCAACTTTAGAAAAATAAAATATATTAAAAATTATTAACTTGCCTCTATCGTTGATGGGATTCGATCTCGTGACCTTCTTGCTTAGCATCTTAACCACAACCAACCTGTCGTTGGGCCACATGCCCTCACGTGCTCAAAATGAGCACACAAAAAAACTTATGTCACGAATATTTGCGCCCTTCGAAAACAAAACGCTTTTCATGTGTTTCAACACAGCAAAACACCTCTAGAAAGAATCGAATGCAGGACCTCCTACATAACACACAACACACGAACCACTAGGCCAAAGAGGCCTATACATTTGGACTTACTCCACAATAGTCTCTTCAACGAACGCGAAAATCGTAGGCCTTTCAAACTCTTTTCACACACACTTCGACACACGATGCGCAGGCTCTTTTTCCATTCGAATACAAAAATGAGATCGAGGCCTTAGCAAAATAAATTGAAAATTTGGGCATATATATATATATATATATATATATATATATATATATATATATATATATATATATATATATATATATATATATATATATATGTCCTTCTCCTTTCCTTTGATGTTGCTGCTATAATTTAAATATTAGTTTTATACCTTTTCGTTTCTTTGATGTCGGCACTATAAATTAAATTTTAATTTTAATTTTAAATTTAAATTTAAAATAATTTAAAATTTAAACTTAAATATTTAATATTTAATATCTCCATCACCGGGGCACCTTTTTTGATGAAACGAAAATCCAACCTGGGTTTTAATAAAAACCCATTTCAAATCTGCCATCCATGGTTTTAAATAAAACTTTTTATTTTGCCTGCCTTGGTTTTCACAAAAACCTTGTATATATCCATGCTCTCCAAAATATCATAAATGCTTATTTATGAAATGCTTTGGCCACCAAAACTCAATGTGATCCATGTGACATCAATGATCTATGTGACATCAATGACAACATAAAATCACTCAAATTTCTAACAGTTATAGAACATGATTTCTACCTCTCTCGATCTCATCATATTTGAGTTTGAATAGCTAATTGTATTGCTTTGTCTACCATGATAACTTAGTTTAGCACTCTTCTTACCATGGGGTATTACATAATAAAGTTCACTTTTTAGTTTTTAAGAATTAGACTACACAAGCATTCATAGCTATGTCAAATGTCTAAAATTTTAAATAATGTTTGTTTTAAAACATGTAGGGTGGCATGCAAGGGAATCCATGTGCATAGTAGTATTTCAAAGTGGAAAGTCTATATGTATGTGTTTCTTTTTTTTTGTAGATAGTTCAAAAACTTTGGAAGATAAACTTCAATTATTATGGGAAGTTAGTTGTACTCTAAAAATCTAATAGCCTCACAAGTTTAGATGGGCATTAATGATGCTATGAAAACTACGTTATACAACAATTAAACCTAAGTGTATGGCGTAATTTTATGACTACTATTCCAATAGATGAAGAACGGTATTCTTGAAAACAAAATAGTATGAACTTAAAATCTAGTATTTGGAACATATGGTGTTAAGCTTCACATGATTATCTGACTAAATTTTATATTATATTTATTATATAGCCCTATTGACCCTTGTACACCTTGTGTAGGAGATTTTATTATAATATTTATAAAATAAACATTAGGATCAATTCTTTAACCTTGACCTAAGGTCACATATTTTATAGATATTTATTACCCTTGAGACCAATCATTTATTTATTGTTTTCATTATTTATTATTTCCTTTAGTGAGATTATTTTGGCATCTACAAACAATCTTCATAATGCAATGTGTTTGTTTATGAGTTATCACTCACTATATTATATTTATTTCATTCATTTCTTGAAGTTTTGTTAAATTTAATATGGTATTATAAGAGGCATGAATCTCCATTACTCGACCATATAATTTTGGTAAAATATGTTCTTTAGTGGTTCTAGAAGTAATGTGGTTTTTGGAAAGAGTCTATGGAAGCTTTGTGTGTTACTAGTAGCATTTTTAGGGCTATGTGCCAAAACCCTAGTTGGGCTTGGATCTCAATGATCTCTCTATGTCGTAAGAAATCTATTACTCTAGGAGAAATATTCATTGACACATTCCTTTTTTCCTATTTTGAAATTCAATCCAATCCCTTTTGAATGACTAGATGGATTTCTAGCAACCAGTTTAAACATTTAAAGGGTATTTGAAACCCATTTGTGTTTTATGATTTGTTTGAAAATTTCATTTCCTTTCCTACATATTTTGGTATTTTTTTAACATAGATAAGAGGGTAATCTACATGATTGTTAAAGAAGAGAAGAAGAAGTTGAACAATTTTTTACAGCCCCCAGATGCCAAAAAATTCAAGGGTAGACTTTTGTGCAAGGCAGAGACCTCTAAATCACTTGACAAAGTTGTAAAAATGATGCAACAACTTTTATGTTGCTTTGAAAAGAGAGGATAACTTAATTGATTGTGTTCTAGAAAAATGTTATGTAGGGGAAATTATAGTATATATAAAGAAACCGTCAACTTTTTTGGATTCTTTGCAAAACTTTAGGAGGGTCTCATTGTGATTCCTTTACTATGTACCTATTTTTAGTGTTTCAAAAATATTACTTTCTACCTCCAAATTTTAAAACTTAAATTAAAATTAGGAATATTATTTCATTGATAAAGTTGGCCATACAAATAGGTTGGCATGTTTAAGGAATGCATAAGGGTTTGTGTGTACATAGTGGGAGATACATTCATAGCATAAGTCTTGATGGAATAGGTTGGGAATATCTTACTAAAGATCCTCAAAGAGAAGGTCATGCATTCGAATCATGATGCATGACTTTTTTATATATTTATTTGGAGGATGTATGGAATGTTAGACTCTAGATATATGTGGGTACAAGTTTACCCTACTCGGATTAAGGAATATTCTTTAAAAGGTGGACCAACATAGGATCCAATGATATCATTGACTTTATGGCTAGAACATGAGGGATAGAATGTTGACACTTGCATGGTCATGGGTTTGAAACCCATATATGTATTTTGACTAATGTAGTTGTATTGTCATTGTGACTAAATATATCTCCCCCACATTACAGGCACATGTGGCTTGGTGGTTGTTTAGCTATGAGGATGCACATGGAGGATCAAATCATACTACATCTCAGTTTGAGACCTTATGCAAACACTTGCTTTGCATTGACATTGTTTTTATGGTTTGATTGTTTGATATGGCACCTTGGT
Organism: Wollemia nobilis; assembly: GCA_028583015.1. Classification (NCBI taxonomy): domain Eukaryota; kingdom Viridiplantae; phylum Streptophyta; class Pinopsida; order Araucariales; family Araucariaceae; genus Wollemia; species Wollemia nobilis. The sequence goes on along the minus strand of JAQPPZ010017210.1, from coordinate 9,665,616 downwards.
GGAGGTATATACTATATGAGTAGGAAAAACCAATCATTCTAAGACACATTGCACTCATTGATTTCATCTCTAGTCATTTGAATAGTCAACAATAGACTTGGCATACTAGTGGAAGTTTCTCTCACCATAAGATGACACATGGTAGTTTATGGTTTGTCAGTACACTTTCTAGTGATATACATAGATAAAATCCTAGGGTAACATCCTTGCCTATTTTAACAACACTTAGTTGTAGATGGTTCACTTAAACTCTGCCTAGTTGACAAACTAGTTAGCATACAATTAGCACCCCCTTGGACGTTCAATCAATGACACATGGAAGCATCCTATTGTTGGAGTTATTTTTAAAATTATTGCATAAATTGAAATATTTTGGTGGTATTTTTTTTAGACCAAAATTTCAAGAACATAGCTTTTGCATACAAAACCATGTTGATTATTTTTTAAATTGCATGATTTTTTAAGCTCTTCACATTGGAAATTTTATTTTTTGGTGACAATTGCATGTAGAAGATTGTATTTTATAGGGATTTCATGGATCAACATATTACCTTACTCAATGGACCTAACTATACCACATAGAAAATAAAAATTTGAGATTCTATATAGAGTAGGGGACTCCTAAAATATTGAATGAGGATCTTGAAGACACTAATTATAAAGATAAAAAAGTTATACAAGGATAAGGAGGAAGTGCATAGTGTGATTTCCCTCTTCTTGATAAAACTTATGACAATTACATCAACAACATCATGGGTCTAAAATAACTAGTGGATAATTTTAGTAGATAAGTGATTGTATGAATCTACATAGATTAGTAGAATGGAGGTAGAGCTTGCTAGTTTGGACATGGGTAGTTTTAGAACTATGTACGACTACAAAAACTAGTTTAAGAAATTTTAAAAAGACATTTGCATTGTTAGTTAAGGTGTCAATGAAAATTTAGGACTTGATATATTTTTTAATTGGTTATATGGGATTTAAATATACCCCACTTGTATTACATTGTGACTACATGGTGGTATTACAACTTAACAATTAGGCATGTGTTATGGTACCTAGAGATAGGAAAATGAGGATATGATATTATATTGTGTGTGTATTATGAATAGTTAACATGGGTTACACATAATCTAAGGTTGATTATATATAATAAATAGATAATGGTTTAGGAGTCAACTCCCCAAAGTAGTATTAGAATATGGGTATATAAAGAAGGATTATTTTCATTTAAATAATCATCAATCATAGGGCCTATCTTTTTGAGGTCCGAGGTGTAGACCAATTGGTTCGACCAAACCCCGTAAGGGGGGCGGAGATCCAAGGTTTAAATCTTGGGCCTCACTAGACTAAATGTTTGTCTTTTTCATGGTGCTTTCAGCAGTGTAAAAGGTTTTAAATGATTGTGGCATGGTAGTTATAGGGGCGGACTGTACGAATAACTGTGTGGCAGTTTCCAGGGCGGACAACGTAGAATCCTGTGGTGGCCATAAAAATAGGACAACCTGCCCAGATTCATGATGGCTACCGATTCCACCATGTAAATTCAAATAATTAAAAAATAAAAAAATATTCATCAATCATATCAAGTATTCTCTTGTAATAGTCTTGACTTGCAGAGAAAATCTCATTTTGGAAAATATTGTAGAGTGGTTCCTTCCTTAAGGAATGACATTGGTGTTGTCCTACCTAAAGGTTATTATCACATCTTGTCTTGATCAATTACTAATGTTGATTTATTTAATAATTTTCATATTATGGATGTTTATATATTTATGAGAATCAATCATAACAAGTGATATTAGAGCAATGATTCTAGCAAAGGGAATAATTTTTCATAGGGTTTGCAGAGAATATTTCAAGGAAAAAAAGAAGAAATTCATCATGCTTTTCAAAGAGCTATATAATTTTTTCAAGCAGTCATATTCAAAATATTCTTACACGTAGATTCTTGAGTTTTATAAAAATGACTATTTATATGTTAAATTCTAAGTAGTATTGAAGGAGTTATAACTATTTGAAGTTGGGATATTGACACTATTTTTTGGCGATGCAAAAATTTCTCTCAATCTGGATAAGCAAATCAATTGCAATTTATTTTGTTTTAAAAAAATCTATAGATCTAATTGTTTATAGAAAATAATAGATGATATTTGAGAAATTTTATTTTTGAGAAATTCTAGTTTATTAAACCCTAGTTTGGGGATTTTTAGGTTGAGGTCATGGAGTTGCCAATATTCACTGGAAAGGATGATATTAATGCTAAGGAATGGTGGAAAATTTTTAAATCTTTAAAATATGCTAATTTTGCATGGAAATGTAAGCTTAGTGATTCTTTATGAGAGAAATTTTATCTTGGTATATGAAGTTTTTTTGTGCCCATAATGTTATATACACGGAGGAAGAATTTGAATACACATTCTTAAGCAAATGGAAATTTGAGAAAAAGGATAAAATCATAGCTACTTTGATGGATAGACTTAAAGACTATGAAAAATCAAATGCCTTAAGGAAGAGGAAAAAGAAATAAATTTGGTTTATAGTTTGAAGGCTAAAGGAACCATAGCTTTGGTGTCACAAAGGTCAAACAATATTTAAAAATATTTTTTTAAATCTAAAAATTCTATTATGTAGCTTCATGGCTACATTCAGAGGAAAAGGGTTATTATTTTCATAAATCCTATTAACAAGTATAATTTCATTAATATTGCTTTGGATAAGAGGTTGCAGGTTCAAGCAACAAAAATTAAAGATATACAAATTAGGAGTGTGAATGTTCATATTTTGAAGATTTGAAGATTACCATAGATAAATATCTTTTACGTTTAGATTTTTATGTTATTGAGATGGATGATGTGGATGTTTTTTTGGGTTACCCTTGCTTGGATTCTTTGGTTTCTATTAACATTAATGTACAAAACAAGTTCATGAAGTTATGGTATAGGAAAAATAAGATAACACTATAGGATATTTCTTAGCTTAAGGAGCAAGGATCCAAGGAGAAATAAGAAAAAATTATGGTAGGGAAACAATTTAAACAACCTATATTAGCTTTTGATACTACTTTTGTGTAGGATGTGCCACAACCTTACCTAAATATCCCAATGACCAAGTGAACCCAAATTCACCTTTAATATTCAACCTATTCTCTCTTAGGAGTGTCATTGAAATATCCATCTTGGGCCTTATTAATTGATTTTGGGATATCCATAACTTATTCTTAAGCTAAGGATTATTTGAAGTGGAAGGATGTTATGCATATCAAGTATGAGTTTTGATGAAGAATCAAACATGGAAGAGGAAGAACGGTTGTTGACTATAAATGGGTCTATAAAACTAGGTACGCTTTCAATGGTCAAGTGGATAAACACAAGGTGTGCTTTGTTATTAAGATATTCACTTAGAAAGAGGTATTTGACTATTTGGAGACCTTTGTCTCAATTACATGAATGGACCTATTTAGATGATTCTCTCTATTGATGTTTCTTATGGATAAGAGGTTTATTAGATGGATGTGAAGAGTTCTTTTCTTTATGGAGAGCTTTAGGAGGTTATCTATATGAGATAGTCAATTGGTTTTGAGCTTGATGGTCTTATTTCCTTCGTGTCTCGACTATAGAATTCTTGTATAGGATTAAGCAAGATCCTCATGCTTGGTATGAGAAGATTCATTTTTTCTTTCTTAATTATAAATTTTGATGATGTTGAGTGTAGAGTCTACATAAATCACTAGGATGGTAAAATTTTGGTGATTAAGTTGTACATTTATGACCTTCTCATCATAGGAAGCTTCATGTAATTGATCTAGAAGATGAATTCATATCTTCACAATACTTTTAAGATGACATATTTGGGTCTCCTTCACTACTTCTTGGGGATTTATATTGATCAATAATCCAATGGCATCATCATTTCTCATTATAAGTATGCCTTGGATATTTTCCAATGATTTCATATGAAATATTATAAACCTTCTTAGACTCCATTTTCTTCTATATTGAAGCTTTGAGGATCACTTTTCAAGGGACTTCTCTATCTCATCCCCACTCAAGCAATCATTATATTTATTTCAACTATTATTTCAAGTATATGTAGGCACCCCATTAGAGTCATTAGATATTTACCAAGTAGATCCTTTGGAATATCAAAGGTACATATTAAATACGTAGTTGCTACTTAGTTAGAGCACCTTCAAATTTGATCAGATTTTCTAATGCAGGTTGGGTCGATGATTTAGGCCAATGATACTACACTATATGATTTATCTTTTATCTTGGTTTTGAACTAGTCTCTTGGTGTTGTAGATGATAGTCAACTATATCTTAGTCTTCTATAGAAGTTATATCTTGTACTACCAATGATTCCATCAAACATCTTCATTGGATGCTCATGATTTTGGAGCAATTCGATAGTCCATGGTAGCTTTTGATCGCCCTCCATTATGACAATAAAACCATCAAGTTTATTTACATTCTAGTGTTTCATTAGTAGACTAATTACATAGAGGTTTAGATGCATTATGTTCAATGGATTCATTCCCATAGGATGCTTGATCCAGTATATGTGGTCGCTAGTGGAGAAGACATAGGATATGCTAACTAAGTTCATGCTTAAGGTGCCTTTAGTAATATTATAAGAGCATCTTTAAGTAGGAGAGTGTCCCTTAAGGGGGAATGACTAATAAATATCTCTTTCCATGTTTCCATTTAACTTAAGGGGGTGTTGGAATATGTGGTATTAAGGTTCACTTAAGACCAAGATTAACTTTTGTATTATATTTGTTGTATAGCCCTATGGGCCTTTGTACACCTTGTACAAGTGGGTTGATTATAATATTTCTAATAATAAATCTTAAGGTTAGTTCTTTGACCTTGACCTAAGGTCACATGTATTTCAAGTATTTAAACCCCTTGAGACCAACAAAATTTTTATAAATTGCAATGCTTATTATTTCCTTTAATGAGATTACTTTGATGTCTATGGAAACCCTTCATATTACAATGTGTTTATCCAAGAGTTGTAATTTAATTGTATGCAATGTATTGATTCAATTCATTTCTAGAAGTATTGTTAAATCTAGCATTGTTGACCATATATTATTTGGACTTTACCTAAAATTTCTCTTATTGTATATGATTAAACTTGACATTGATTTTGATTTATAAATTTTTGTATATAAACACATTATACTTTCAATTTCATCTGTGTTTAGAAGTTTTGTTGCTAGGACTTATCATTTATATATAGCATACTTTTGTTCACCATGACCATTGTCTTACCATTAAGCTATTAGATGTTACATTTCATTAAAACACATAAAATTTGATAAACCATTTGTATTTTAAATAAGAATTAAAAAAAGTGATTCTAATGAGAAGTAGAAATTTAATGTAAACACTAAATATCGATATTAAAGAATACTAATCCCATTTTAAATGTTTAATTTGTTTAAATAATTTAATATTAGAAATTGCATAAAAAAATAAATGCACAACAATTTCCAATATAGATAACAAGTTATAATTTCAAATGAAATGCTTGGTTCATTTTGACTAATTAAAATTGGACATTGCACAAACATAAATAAATAATACAATAATTTTATCAATGTTAAAGAACCTTTATCTAGTTTGCCTTATAACATCAACATTTATACTATTTATAGTAAGTATAACCACTATCTAGCCTTTTTTATGTTTAATACTTATTTTATTTTTGTATTTTTTCTTAAGTATATAATTTTTTATTTTTGTCAAGACATGTTATCTTCTATGAAGATAAGGTAAGTTAAATAATGTGGAGCATATGGGTATTATGTGTATAAATGGTTGGTGTTTGGACCTAAGTGAACTACCTTGACCTTGTTATAAATTAAACCTTGTAGAAACCCTTTTTAAAAATCTTTCAATAAATTTAAATACAATTAGTAAAAACCCAACCATGAATTCTTGATATAAGTGCATTCTCAATGTAAATATTTGATCCAACATCATAACAATTGTTTTATTATATTTATAGAAAATAGTGCATTGGATAAAGATAATCTATTCATGATAGATGAACCTATGAAGATATTTTATCTTTTTAGAGATCTAAACATTACACAACCTGTCTTTATTTATTCATTATTTTTATTCTTTTTATTTTTTATTTTTTTTATCAAGTAAGAAGTAATGTAAATCTTAACATTGCATAATCCAACCATAACTAACTTTGGTAAGTCTAGTCTATAGCAAGTTATATATATTATAAGTGTATTATCGTCATCATAAATTGTGTTCCTCCTAAAGTTCAAAAAATTGGGGATTAGTTTAATATTTGGTTTTGAGCTTGATGGACCCATTTCCATGGTGCATCGACTATAGAATTTCTTGTATGCTTATGCAAGATCCTCATCCTTGGTATGAGAAGATTCATTATTTCTTTATCAATTATAAATTTTGATGATGTTAGACAAAGCATGATGTCTATATCAAGTGTTAGGATGGCCAAATTTTGGTGATTGTGTTGTATTTTGATGACCTTATCATCATCAAAATATTAACATAACTGATGTAGAAGATGAAGTCATATCTTCACAATACTTGAAATGATATATTTGGGTCTCCTTCACTACTTCTTGGGGATTTATAGTGATTAGTCATCCAATGGCATCACCATTTCTCATATTAAGTATACCTTGGATACTTTTCAATGATGTTATATGGAAGATTGTAAACCTTCTTGGAGTTCCTTTACTTCTAGATTGGAGCTTCAAGGGTAACTTTTCAAGAGAATTCTCTATCTCACCCCCACTCAAACAATGATTACATTTATTTCAACTATTGTTCCAATTATATGTAGGTACCCCATGAGATTCATTGGATATCAACCAAGCAAATTATTTGGTACATCAAAGGTACATATCAAATGGGTAGTTGCTACTTAGTTGGAGCACCTTTGATTTTGATAAGATTCTCTAATGTAGATTGGGTTGATGATTTAGATCAATGATACTACACTATAGAATTTGTCTTTTATCTTGGTTTTGGACTAGTCTCAAGTGTTATAGATGATAGTCCACTATATCTCAGTATTCTATAGAAGTTAAGTATTGTGCTACTAATGATACCATCAAACACCTTCAACAGATATTAATGATTTTAGAGCACTTTGATATTCTATGGTAGTTTTTGATCACCCTCCATTGTGATAGTCAAAGCTTCATTACTCTTATTCACAATCTAGTGTTTCACCATTATATTAATTACATCAAGTTTTAGATGCACTATGTTCAATGGCTTCATGCCCATGGGATGCTTGATCCAATATGTGTTGCTACTAGAGAAGACAAAGGACATCCTAACAAAGGTTGCGTCCAAGGTGCCTTTTGTAATATTATAAGGTATATTTAAGTAGGAGAGTTACCCTTAAGAGAAATGAATGATAAGGACATTTCTCCATGTTTCTATTTAGCTTAAGGGAGTGTTGGAATATGTGGTGTTAAGGTTCAATTGAGACCAAGACTAACTTTTATATTATATTTCTTGTATATCCCTATGGGCCCTTGTACAACTTGTATAGGTGGGTTGATTATAATACTTTTAATAATAACCCTTAAGGTCGGTTATTTAACCTTGACCTAATATCACATGTATATTGAGTATTTAAACCCCTTGAGACCAACAATTTTTTTATCAGCTGGAGTGTGTATTCTTTCCTTTGGTGAGATTACTTTGGTGTCTATGGAGACCCTTCATATTGTAATGTGTTTATGTAAGAGTTGTAATTTCATTATCTATAATGTGTTGATTTCATTCATTTCTAGAAGTATTATTAAATCTAGCATTTCTTTTTACTTTATGGAAAAGAGATTTGGTCATTGTTCTAATAATTGAAAAAGGGAATCAAGTGACACTAGCTCAATCGGTTAGATTCCTCAATATTTAAAGAGGAGACCACAATTCAAATCTTTCCAAGTGATACATGGATAATATCCAAGCTTTGTTTTAATAACATTATGTGGTGATGATGTAATACGTGTGGAATATGTTTCAATCCCATATAACAAATTGAAGAAAAAATAATTGGCAAAGGGATGATGGTTGAACCCACACAATGCTATACAGATCAAAGAGAAAGTTCAATATGCCAATGGAGAATGGACATTCCAAGAACAAATTAAAGGTTGACTCCCAATTAGACTTACAGAGAACACAACAATTGGTGATGTACATACCTCTTTTAATGAGATTATCAATAGTTAAAATTTTATTCTGAGAGGTAAGTCAAGAAAAGAAACTCACCTTTGGAATTAAGTGTTTAATCCAGACAAGCTTTGCGTAGGCCCATGAATCTACTAGAGGATCTTGAATGTGATATGCAATTTTGACTGTGAATTGACTATCCTCACAAAGTTTCCAGATATGAGTATCTATGGACAAGATGCTTGGAATGACATAGACTCTTAGAAGTTTTGATATTTCTATTGCAACATTTTTAAGTTCATTGCTAAGGTTATTGGTAGGAATAATTTTCCATTGCTTGTAGTTGGACGTTTGAGAAATAAAATTAGCCACTTTATCCCCAAACAGTTGGTCTGTGATAGGTTTCAAAATGGCAAGACTTGGCTTGTTGATTAGTGGATGGTCCTTCATCTAGGAGTCTTCCCAAAATTTAATATTCCTACTAAATCCAAGTCATCATCTTTGGCCTTTTTTGATAATTTATCTAGTATGGATGATCAAGTTCTAGAAGCGAGATCCACTGGAAATGAGGAATTCTTCCAAGAAGGAATTATGCTGGAGATATTTGCCTCTGATTATATCCATCCATGAGGCTTGAACTTATTTGGGAATTTTTCATCCTTGTTTTTCCAAGAGGGCCAGGTTCATTTGGGTAAGTTTCCTAAAGCCTAGTCTGCCTTTATCTATCTCAGAGTAGATTTTATCCCAAGGTACCAACGATAGTCTTTTACAATTTTTATTCCTGGACCAAAGGAATTTTCTTTGTATTTGCTCAATATTCTGACATATTCTGACTGAGACTTTGAATATGGACATGAAGAATGCCAAAATGCTCTGAATTCTTGATATTCATTTTCTAGGTCTTCTTCAATTTTCTTTGTATATACAAATATTCAACATCAGTCTCGATATTTTCCAATCTTGTTTATCCATACTTCCAAGTGAAATATTGATTAGTTTTGGTCTTTGATGATGCCAAGCAACCATTTTTTCATTTGAATATCCATAACTGCTTTGTTGGCTCCATCCTTTTGTTGCTTTGCTCAGATTTGCACCCCTTTGAAATGTAGAATCACTTGTTTTTTTTCAAACATTATCATACTTAATGCCTTTCTCGCTCCATGTAAATCCATAATATTGATGCCTTAATTCACGCCTCCAATATTGTTGTCGCTCAAGGTGGTGTAGGTATCAATATGTTGCAACCTTAACTTAACACATTGTTTCCCTTGATTCTTCAGCAGTTTGTTTCTTTTTTTATTCTTCTTTACAGTCTTCTCTTGTATCCTTTTGGTGCAACCTTGTGTATATATTATAGAGCTTCCTTGTACTTTGTTGTTGTTTCTTCCATGGACTCTATTATTGGACTCTATTTTTGATTCATCCATTGGTTCTTCAACTTATTCCCCTACCATAATTGCTTCTTGCTTCTCCTTGGATCCTTTATTTGTTAAGCTTTTTCTCATGAATGCAACCATGAACTTGCACATTGTCATCTATATTTTATTCTTCTATCATATCATCTTTATTCATTTCTTTTAGCTTCCTCTTAAACCTTTTTATTTCTTCATACCCTTTGATGTTGACCTTTAAACTAGCTATCTTTTTATATGGGTCCCACTATCTCAAGAATGCATGCTCTATTTTGTCCCAAGTGTAAATATAATTCCTTTCCTTAGCAAAACTTTCCCACCAAACATGTGCTTCCTCTCTTAAAATTTTGTAAAGTTGGCATGGACAAAAATAGTCACTAAAATATAGAGATCTAAACTTCATCCACCATTCTTGAACATCAATTTCATCCTTTCTAGTGAAAATTGGTAACTCCATGATCTTAACCCCAAAAAATTCCTAAAGCAATTAACGTTTTTCAAAAATAAAAAACTAGAGTTTTTCAAAAAAGAAACTAGAGTTTTTCAAAAACAAGTTCAAATATCCTCTATTTCTTACTATCAATTTTTTTTTTTTCTAAATTTTATTCAAAAACAAATTAAACTGCAACTAATTTGCTTACTCTAAATAGGCATAAAACATATCTTAAAAATAAATTTAAATCTTTCCCAAAACTTGTCTAATCTACATAAAATTAAGCTCATTCAAATTAGCTCGATCACACAAAGCTTTCTGCCATATTGGATTTCAAAACTTTTCAATATGCAACGAATTTTCTAGACATGAATCAAGCTCCAAAACCTCGCCTTGCCTCTGGACTTTCAAGATTATGTCATCCTCTATCAAGGTACTGCCTCTGGACTTTCAAGATTATGTCATCCTCTATCAAGGTACTGTAAGATTTTCAAAAATAATTTAATATTAGGATAAAAGCATTCATCATATAAATTAAAAATCTCTCATCTCTCAAAGCAAAACCATCCTTCCGATAGCATCTAATCAATTCCACAAATTGCTTACTCCCAATGCAATTAACTCCACTTTGCCATTAAATCGATCAAACCCCCGTCATGGCCACACCCCTTAGGGTTTTAAGCTAGCTTGCAATGTAAGTTAAGCTATTTAAAGTTTGCAATGTAGTTAGGATATTTAAAAGGCAGTGGGAATAAATCTCATTCATTAAAATCTAGAATTGTTGACCACATATTATTTAGACTTTTATTTAAAACTTCTCTTATTGTATGCGATTAAAATTGATATTGATTTTAATTTATTATTATTTATGAGTATAAACATATACTTTCAATTTCATCTATTTTTGAAAGTTTCATTGTTAAAATTTATCATTTATATATAGCATACTATTGGTCATCATGATTATTGTTTTTTTCATTAAGCTATTAGATGTTATATTTCATTAAAATACATAAATTTTATAAACCATTTTTATTTGAAATCAAAACAAATTTAAAAATTTAATGTTGACATTAAATATATATATCAAATAATTATAATCCCATTTTAAATGTTTAATTTATTTTGAATAATTTAAGAATGAACATTGCATAAAAATAAATAAATTTCATATGAAATGCTTCATTTTGATTAATTAAAATTGGATATTTCTTAAACATAAATAAATGATACAATAATTTTATCAATGTTAAAGAACCTTTACCTAGTTTGCCTGATAACATTAACATTTTTTTTTATTGAGTAAATACTTCTTATACATATACATATCCGTCGTGGGTTGAACCCAGGTCACTAATAACATTAACATTTTTTTTTGAGTAAATACTTCTTATACATATACATATCCGTCGTGGGTTGAACCCAGGTCACATCACCGATAATGAAAGTGGCGTCCTTACCGATAGACCACAGCACGCAGATAATAACATTAACATTTATATTATTTATACTAATTATAATCACTATGTGGCCTTTTTTATGTTTAATATTTATATTATTTTTATCTAATTTTTAAATTTTGTTAAGACATGTTATCTTCTACAGAGATAAGGCAAGTTTAATTCCTATGGAGCATATGAGTATTATGTGTGCAAGTGGTGCTTGAACCTAAATTTCTTTTTTTTTGTAGGTAAAAAAACTTTATTGACTATACAGGTTCAAGGGTCTTGACCCTGTTACATTGGACATAGTCAATGTCAGTAGTACACAATTGAGATATTTTGAAAATTATAGTCTGGGAGCCCATCACCCTATAGACTAGACAAGCCGTAAATAGAAACAACAAAAAAATAATCAAACTGAAGCCATTACAAAAAAAGGTAGTCCAACTGGTTGTTGTCACCATTCCACTTCTATTGGGATTCAGCTTGACCTTCCTCCTTAGCAGCATTTTTTTGATCAGGTCAAGAAGGACCTTGAGCATAGTAGGGATCTCTTGGATTTCACTAATGGCACTAGAGAGGAAAGAGCCCACCTCTCATTTAGCCCTCTCGCATTCCAGGAGAGGACTTTCATTTGGAACCTTTGGAGGGTTTTCTGCCCCCTTTGCCTTGTTGTGCAGGGGTTTTGGATCTCTTAGTTTCTTCCTTGTTTATTAACCCTAGGTCCTAGAACAGATTTTTTTGGCTGCCATTGGCTATATCTTCAGTTGCATCTCTATTTTTTAGAATTGACATCGAGGGTCTTCCCTTCTTTCTGTTGCCTCCCACATCAACCTAGGTCTTTCTGAAACTTTGCATCTTTTTTGGGTTCTATGGTTTCGAGGACTTTTGAGAAGAATCGTCTCTATCAGCCTCAGCTTCGGGGGATTTGGATAGGGAGAGGGGTATCCCATTCTTGCTGGGTGGGGGAGACGATGGTGGAGGAATGGGGGCTGGGGGATCTAGGGGGGTTCGAGGAATCACGACCATTATCGGGAGTGGGGGAAGGGCAACGGGGTGGGGATGGGAGGGGGATTTTTTGAGGGATGACATCAATAGCATTCGGTTGAACGATGGGGTTTCGATCAGGGGTTTCTTTACAGGGGATTTCCTCAAATTAGAATTTACCATTGCAACCATAATTGCTAAGTAAATCAAATTTGTTGGATATGGTGAATAAATTACATACCTTTTGCTTATCACCGCTTGGAGGGGGTAATGTCTGTTGCTTGCCTTTATGGTTTTGGTTTTATCCTGTTCCAGCCTTCATCTCCTGATTTTCCCCTGGACTAGGCGGGCCACAGTCTGTGACTATGTTTGTGAGTTTTTGCGATTTAGGCACTAGGACAAAATATGCCCTTACAATTGGCATTCGAAGTAAAAAGCGGGTTTGTTTTCATACTCCAATGGCTGGCTTCACCTATAAGTTCTGTAAATTAGGTTAACCTGACTAGGAAGTTATGTTTCCAAGTTGACATTGACGCATATGTGTGCTTGCGTCAGGTGAGTCCGTGCACGGGTTGTTGGATCAATGGCTACTAATTCCCCTATTGCTTGGGCTATCCTTGGAGCACATATTTATAGAAGAAGTGTGGTGGCAAGTTTGAGAGCCACACCCAAATGAGAGCATAATTTATGCTCTGCAACTCTAGATCGAAGTCTTCTCCCCACTTTTAGAGGAAGAGACTTCTCCTCCCAAAAAATGAAGGACCTCCTGATAAAATACGGTCAATGTCTTCTTGTGTGTTGAGGTGGACCATGAAGAACCCTCTGGACATGGCTGACAGCTCTAGGCACCCTCTAGTTTTCCACTTGATTATCGCTCAACGTCGAAGTGAGTCCATGTTCAGTCTCCCTCCAACAAATTTCCCTACCAAGTAAAATGAGTCTCGGTTAGCGTATTATGTCATAACTTGCTCTGGACATATGACATTATAGCCTTGGGTTATGAAGGTTTTCATTGTCGAGGACCTAGGTTTAGGTTTTCCTTGAAGCGTTTTTGCGAAGGAAGATTGGTTGGTCTTCTTATCATCTATTTCATGTTTATCTGGTGGGTCTTTGCCTCTGCACCCTCCTTTCCCGTCTCCTTCCATGCTTGGATTTGTTTTATTTGTTGGTTCATCCTTTGCCTTATGGGGATTGGATTCGTCTTGCAATCATGAGCCTATCCCAAAGTTTTTATTCTCGCCCCTATGCTTCCCATTCTCCAAAACATCACCCCCTGAGTGTTCGCTTTTACTCCCATCCCTTTGTTTCTCACTCGTCGATGACTCGATCGTCGCATGTTCGCTCGCCTCTACCTCCCATTTGCTCACCATAAAAAAACCCTTCTTCATATCCGAGGTCTAATTCGAATCCGCAAAAATATATGCATACATAATTTACTAAAATAGCTTAGCTTCACTTTGAGTCATATTCAACTTGAACCTAAATTAATTGTTTGCGCCTTATTATAATTTTTTTTTAATTGATTATATGGGATTGAAATAGACTCCACCCGTATTACATCATCACCACATAGTGATGTAACAACAAAGTCTATCCATGTATCACTTAGCAAGATTTGAACCTTGGTCTCTCCTTAATCTAACCGGTTGACCTGATACCACTTGACTGTTGTAAATTTTTTTTAATCTTTCGATAAATTCAAATACAATTACTACAACCCAACCATGAATTCTTGGTATAAGCGCATTCCCAATGTAAATATTGGATTCCTTGTCATAAAAATTATTTTATTTTATTTAAAGAAAAAAATTCATTGAATAAAAAATATCTGTTCATGAGAGATGAACATATGACGATATTTAATGTTGTTAGAGATATAAACAATACACAACTTAGGTTTATTTATTCATTATTATTTTTTATTGTATTATTTTTTCTCAGTTAAGAAGTAAGTTCAACATGGCTTCACCTAACCTCTTTCTGCCTTAAGGTCCCTTTGTTTTTTGAGGCCTCGGCGTTGCAGGGTGATATTTTCTAGCATCAAGTTATTTTGTTTGTGCTCACAGTAGGGTTCGGTCTCCTCTTGGAGTGGCTCCCTTTGTTTAGTTATTTTGTTTATTCACTCTTTTAGGAGTTGTTTTTGTTTTTGACCTCAAGTCTCTATGATGTTGATTGTTTGGGTGGTCTTGCGCCCCGAGCTGTCCAATTCCTTTTTATTGTAACCTCTCTTATTTTTTACTGAATATAATTGTTGGTTCCAATTAAAAAAAAATCTTAACATTATATAAACCAATAATAACTAACTCTAATAAGTCTACTTTAACTGAGGATTAGTTTAATATTAATTTTATATAATCTATTTTTAAAATACAAAAGGATAAATATAAATGTAATAATATTTTTTTGTTTTCATTTAAAGTAAATATTTACTAAATTTATGACACCCATTTAAGTAACAAGAAAACATTTTATTTCTATAATTTTGTACTCAATAGATTTTTATCCTTTTGACATAGTCCATTGTAAATTAGATTATGATAATGTGTAATGATAAATTGAAAAGATATAATAAATAATTGAAATAACTAAAATAACTACAAACATAATTACTAATGATCTAAATATTATTGGTGTATTTTATCTCGCATTTCAATCAAATTAGCATAGATACCTAATCTTAAAGTTCATAATTATACAATGAGAAGACATAATAACCTAGAAACTAAACTTACTAAAATCACTACAAACATAATTAATGATGATCCAAATATTATTAATGTATTTACCTCATACATGATCCAAATTAACATAGATGTGATCTATACCATTACATAGACACGCAATTGCCATATCTATCATATAATGCCTTGGATTACTTGTTGCAACATTTTTATGTCCACTGCTTGATTATTTATTATCAAATGGTGGTTTATAAGAGTTGATGTATTTAGTGATTTTGTTTTGTTCCTTTGAAATTATCATATACAACTATAATTACTCTTGTCTTGATTGTTTTTAAGTTGTTACGTGACATTATTGGCTTTTTAATAACAATAATTATCCATTATACATATTTTATTAGCATATCTCATTTTGTATTTCTCTATGGAAATCATTTTTTAAATGATGAGCTAGTGGGTTCTAGATATCCATTTTACAAATCGATATCTATGACTTGTAGCATGTTCCCAACTTGGAGGAACATATTTATCCTCGTATTATGTACTATTTATAGGAGTAGAAAGATCTCCATGCAATGATCAATTAAAGACAAAGAATCTAAGGGATATAGTATTTATTATGTTTGAAATATATAATCAAGTTAACTGATATAAACATAGACTTTCTATCTTATGAGAATACACCTAATAAGTGATGAGTAACAACTATTAATAGAAGTCTAATTAGTAGTTATTATATGATGTTGGATAGATTAAAGCCACATGCATGAGTGGCATCCCTATATATCATATTATATTATGATTACCTCCTTTAATTTTCATAGTAAACATAAACTTCAAGAAATATTAAATGTTGTATAAAACATATTAAATATATGATCATTCTTAATCCTTGTTTTAAAATATTATAAATCATCTAGGATTCTCTTCTTGTTTGTACTAAGCCCATAATGATGTGACAAGTATGTCATATCACATATGATCCTTACCACCTATCTTCTTATAATAGATATGATGCCTACCACACGATCAGTGTTCAAAATTAAAGAGAAGAGTGTACCACCAATCATTATTTTGTCATCTATACCTTACATGTGATGTAGGCCCATCAAAGTTGAAACGTGAAATCCTTACATTATCGAGTTCGTAATGACTACTCTTTCTCAAAAACATAATAATATCAACTTTGAGCATTGACATCTCTAATGTGTTGAATTTAAAAATGCTAATCACCATAGGAAAAAACAACTTTTCATCTCTTAACTTTCAATAAAATTTAAAATTGTTAATGATTAATATTTTTACATGTATATAATCTTTAAAATCTTATCTTGCTTTTGTTTCCTTCATTCTTAATTTATATATATATATATATATATATATATATATATATATATATATATATTTTGGTATGCCTTTTTGTTTCTGTCAAGGAGATCCAAGTTCAAACCATGCAATTGGTGTGTGAGTGTGTTCAACAACAACAAAAAAATATGTTAATAAAATTAGTCTTATTAAGTCAATAGTACTTTATATATATACTATCATCACCATTTTTTGAATTTAAAAATGCTAATCACCATAGGAAAAAACAACTTTTCATCTCTTAACTTTCAATAAAATTTAAAATTGTTAATGATTAATATTTTTACATGTATATAATCTTTAAAATCTTATTTTGCTTTTGTTTCCTTCATTCTTAATTTTTACATTTATATATATATATACCTTTGAATTTATGTCAAGGAGATCCAAGTTCAAACCATGCAATTGGTGTGTGAGTGTGTTCAACAACAACAAAAGATATGTTAATAAAATTAGTCTTATTAAGTCAATAGTACTTTATTACCATGCAAGTGTTCAAAAAATGGTGATGATAGTATATATATATATATATATATATATGCCTTTGAATTTTTGTCAAGAAGATCCAAGTTCAAACCATGCAATTGGTGTGTGAGTGTGTTCAACAACAACAACAAGATATGTTAATAAAATTAGTCTTATTAAGTTAATAGTATTATATATATACACTGTCATCACCATTTTTTGAACACAGGCACACACCTATTGCATGGTTTGAACTTGGGTCTCTTACAAAAATTCAAAGACATACCAATATGATATTCCTTTTTAAAATAAAATTTTATTTATTTTTTAAAGATAATTTTTAAATATTTCATATAAAATATTTTAAAAAATCCTTATTATATATATATATATATGAAACAGGGGAATAGCCCTCTACCCCATCTCTTTAAATTTTTATTTCAAGTGAGGGGACCTGAAGGGTTTCAGATTGGAACCGCCAACCTCAAGGTGGTGAAATACCCAAGCAAAACCATCGGGATTGGAACCACCAACCTCAAGCTAATGAAATACCGCTAGACCACCGACCTCACAAAACCAATCGGTCTAATACCTCCACCCATTATAAAAAAAAAAATGTTATTTAAATATTTTTAAAATTCTAAAGGTCAAGTGTACTCCCAAGACCACGTTATTCTTATGAATAGAATAATAATGTTATGGAACACAGGACAAAACTTTATTTAAAATCTTTCCATTAAGACTTTGAATTATACAAATCAACTTTACCATTAGTAGGAAAATGGCCTCTTCACTTGACATAGACAACCTTTGACCATAACTTGCATTTTGCTCTATAATTGTACCCAAAAGTTTAACAATAAAGTAATTAAAGTAAATATGATCGTCCTAAAAATTGACAAGATTCCCTTGTCTTCACCTTGGAACATAAGCACTAATACTTTCCTGTATGTAAAGAAAATCTTAAATTACTTTATTGACTATAGATGTGGTTCTAAGTTCCTTAAACATATTCCAAATCTATCCTTGTGACCATTTTATGTGATTCCTTGTCTTCCATGACCTTATTTTTTTACCTACGAAAAGATTACATATTTAGACAAACACCATATTAAGTTGTTAAAAGTTCTTTTAAAAACTTAATTTCTTTTTAAAGAGTACATGACAAGAAAACTTGGAATAAACATTAACATCCAAAATGTACAACAAAGCTTAATGAGTAATCTTCTATTCCTCTACAGGGCTTTCAAGCATCTTGGGATGTCATAACCCTATTTTTTCTTGATTGATTTTACTAGATAATGTGGGTCTTGATATTGATTTTGAAGGAGTAGCCAATAAGACACCACAACATTGGGATGAACATCTCCCTTAGTTTTACACCACAATAATCAATCATTATAATGTAATAATTACATACAAACAATATAGCATGTCAAGAATAGCATTGCTTGCCCCTTATTCATTCACTCATTTTCATGTCATCCCCATCATTTCTTATCTCCATACAACCAGTCCAAGGTTTTGGTCCAGTCCACAACCACCATTCCTACCGATGACAAGGATTCCAAATAAATCCAAACCATATGGTATTGACTTGTACCATCTAAAGGAGAAAACAAAAACAAATTGTCCTCCATAGTCATGATCCTTTTCCACCCATTTGGAGTACATTCCTCATGCAATGCACTTTCCCCAGACAACCTTACCCATCACAATTGGGAATTCAACTCTAAGCATGGTTGATGCCATCAATCTCATTTTCCAACTAGGCCTACTCCAAAACAACATTTCTTTGTCTATAAGACCTCAAACTATGATCCAAACCATAAGTTGGAGGCTTCTTCTATCTCAAAACATTATTACTTTACGTTTGAAGTTTTCATAATAAAAACTTTAAAATATATTAATTGGACTGAACGGTTGTTCTTTTCCTAGTGTTTTCAGCGGCGTAAAGGATTTAAACTGATTTTGTCGAACTGAACGTTTTTTTCCTTTTCTAGTGTTTTCAGAGGCGTAAAGGATTTAAACTGATTGTGGCATGGTGGTTATAGAGACGGATTGCACAAATGTCTGTGTGACGGCTTTTAGGGCAAACAACACAGAATAGTGTAACAGCCATAAAAGCCATCCAGCTTACGATTTCATCAAAAAAAAAAAATTGTTTTTTCCTTTCCTAGTGTTTTCAGCGGCGTAAAAGATTTAAACTGATTATGGCATGGTGGTTATAGAGACAGATTGCACAAATATCTGTGTGACGGCTTTTAGAGCGAACAACACAGAATAGTGTAGTTGCCATAAAAACCATCCAGCTTACCCAGATTCATGATGACTACCTATTCCACCATGTAAAATAAATAAATAAATAAATATATATATCAACAAAAAAAAAAAAACAAACATCTTCAAAACATACCAATTTAATATCTAGACAAAACAAACTTCTTCACCTTCCATAGGCTAGAGTGCTCACTTTGGGTAGGAGATTAACTGGGCATGGTCCCAACTCTATGGAGGAGCTCCAAAGGTGGCAACTCTATTAAAAATTCAAAGTCCCATATGAGGTGTACAAAAGGCAAAAGTGGTCCTAAAATCCCATGGTGGCCACATAAAACAAGGGGTGTCATGGCCTTATTAGGGGTAGTTTTGGAATATTTGATGCCTTAGATTTAATGTTTTTGTAATGTGGTGTGCGTAGGACGCGGCGGTGAGCATTCCTAAGCAGAGGCCATGATGACACCCACCCCCCTAACATTCTCTCCCCGACACGAGAAGCCCATCACAATTTTTCATTTTTGTTTTTCTAATGATAATAATTTTCTTTTACCTTCGAAATTTCCATGCGAATCTTTGTCGTTCTAACGCCGTACCCTCGCCCCGACGTTAAAAGCGCCCGCGGCGCTAACGGCGTTACGGCGCCATCATTGCGGGGGCGACGCGTGGAACAGGATCCCGCCTCGCGGGAGGGCTCGCGTCAACCGGGACGTCCGATCACACGGACCTTTTCCGGGGACACGTGGGCCCGCCGCCGTAAGGAGACGTGGACGTCTTATCGACGTCAGCGGTGCCGTCTGTACGGCCCGTTTAGTCGGTCGACGTCCCCGTCTGCCCGCGCCGACGGAGACATCGTGTTGGAATGCATGCATGCCATCGCTTCACGTATAAATCCAAATATTATTTTGCGGGACATTAGGGTTTCTTTCTTTTATTTTTTTTCTTCTAGGCCTAATGTCCTTTTGGGGACTGATGTTGATGAGGATGGAAAAAAAAGTGTGGGGTTGGGGAGGAATGAGTAGAAGGATCTGTGACACTTTATGGAAGAGAATCAATGACAGATAAGCAATACTGATATATACATATCTATTGAGTGGTTACCAACTCACATTGTCTTTGTTTGTGTGTCTATCCCATTTTTGAAAGGCTTGTAATGCAATTCTAGTGAGAGGTCTTGCAGTGGAGGCTCATGATGGTTTGATCTAGGCAAGGAGTCCCCACCATCAAAGTTCTTTTGTGATAAAGTGGAGGAGAGCCCACTACAACATCAGCAGAGCCCACAAGAAGAGCTTTTTGTAGAGCCCACAAGCACAACACTTGAGAACTCCAAGGGGAGTGCCATGATCCCCACACCCCTAGTTCATATGATGGGCACTATAGATTTCAGCCCCTAGTCAACAATGACATGATCATCAACTTTTGTCTCATCACATGTCACTCAAAGGTTTTTGGCAATAATTGAAGCCAAATATTTTTGAAAAAATGTTCCAATCATAAAGTTTTTAAGTCTTCACCATTTTAACTTATTGGCTTTGCATTGGGACAAACATGGTTTGACTGGTAGGCGAAGCATAATTTTAGAAGGTCTTGACATAGATACCAAATTATTTGGGGGGACAAAATGGTTTTGACTGGTAGGATAACCATGATGTTAGAAGCTTATGATAGAAGTGGCAAGTTGTGTTTTTCAAAGTCCTGGCAGTTTATTGATTATTTTTTTATTGTTATAGTGAAATCATTGTAGTTTGATTTGTAAATTTTAAATAAAATTCAAAAGAATGAAAAGTATAGATAACTACTACAAAACAACAACTTTTATATAGAGGACTTTGCAGTAATAATTAAATGTGGTCATACCATATGATTATGATATTCAGGCTACCCTCTTTTTAGACCCATTCAAAAGTGTTATGTATTTTAATTCTACAACCAAAATGATTCTACATAATGAAAGTGAAACACTTTACAACGGTGGAAATACTAAAGGGGGTTTGTAATGTGGAAATTAGCAACCAATATAGGATTAGAGCCCAACTCTTAAATGGGCCATTCAACATCCTAGAACTCAAAACTTTTATTATTACTAAATTATTCTTTAAGTTATTCATGTGCATATCTTGCCATGGGCCATGCATATAACTATATTTATAATTATCAAATTAGAAAGTCATTATAGATAAATTGGTAGTGATTGTCATATGAAAGTTTGTGATCGAATTATTCAAATGGGCTCACATAATAATTAGTCATAACTACCACTCAAGAGTGTTTTGAAACTTAGATATAGCATGTTGGATTTATCAATGCAACATAGTGATACAGATAAAATTATAGATCAATCAAATAAAAATGGTATTAACAATAGGAGGGAGAGTTAGCATGACATTTTTAATTTTAGTATTATATTAAATTGGTTGGTATTTCATAAAGTAATTTATAAAAAGTTAATATTAAAAAAATAATATTTTGAAATGGATTAAGCATGATATTTGATTATTATTATTGATTAAATAGTATATATAATTAATTTTAATCATAAAAGTTTAGATTAATGATAAGATTGTTGGCTTTTAAGTTAGATTATCTCATTTCTTAATATTTTGGGTAGACTTAAATATAATAGCAATCAAATATTATATGGTTAAAATAATTAACAATAATTTTTATGAAAATGATAATAATATGAATATAAATGATTAAAACCAATAACATGAAAAAAAACTTGCATTCAATATTATCAATGCTTGAATGTGATCTTCTTAGATACAATACATGGAACTTTATCTTTATAATATAACCTTAGAAAGGTGACTCTTCAATACTTGACTCTTGTACTCCTCATGTAGTCAGGAGTTGCAAATGTTTCTATTCCTTACATAAGATAAGCCTCACATGTTCTTTTGGTATCTCATCTTGCTACTCTTATACATGACCCTTGACTCTCTTGACTCTCTATTTACTCGCACACTTCTAAATGCACACCTAATGCATGACCCTTGTGCACTTTATTACATTATATATTTTTACACTTATTTACATGATACTTGTGCACTTTCTTACATTACACACTTCCACACTTAATTACATGACACGTGTGCATATCCTACATATATAGACACTTGCATAAAAGGAAAAATATAAATCACACTCTTAAAGTATAGACACAAATCCTATTCTAATATTTACATTGTACCATAGGTACCATGAGGGTATATTATCATGTACCAAATAATGTAATATTCTACAACAAAGATGTAACTTTTTAGAATTGGTTATATAGAATTGAGATGACTCCCAATTGTAGTGTATGCTATCCTATTACAACAACTTAACAATTATGCATATATTACTTAACAAAATTTGAACTTAGGTTTCCTCCTTGAAAGTGAGGAATTTCACTAGTTTACCTCATGCGACTTATGTAAATTTTATTAATTAGTAAAATTTATTTCAAATTATTCCTATTTTAATTTTGAAGCTTTAATAATATAATAACATTTAAATAAGGATGCTCTTCTAAATAATTATTCTCTAAGAGTCTTCAGAATCTAATTGTGGATGATCATGGTTAGGTGTGGGTGTTGGTTATGGGAGTTTAGGAGGTTAGGGGGGATATTTCTAATGCTTTTTGGAGCCTTTTGTTTTTCGATGTTTTCCTGTTGGTAGGGATTTGGTGTCATCTATAGGTGCCTCGTGTACAATGGATGCTAGTTGATTGGGAGCCTTGTCTTCTCAAGGCATCATGTTATTTTTTGGTGGCATATGTGGAGGTGTTCCTTCAGCATGTGGGATCTCCCTAGAGGGTAGCGAGCTTCTCTGTTGTATCTTGTGATCTCCCTTTGGGTATTGCAGCTAGTTTTATTTCCCCACTTTATTTTTCTTTTTAGGAGTTTGGTACTGGTTTTATATCTGAATATGTTCTTTTGCTTAGAGATTTTTTTCTCTGAAAATGATGTATTATCTCTTGCTCTTTCTCAGTCCCATATGTATTAGGTTTTGGGTTCCTTTAAAACCCCTTCTCACCTAATCAATATATATATCAAAGGTGAAGTGTTTTTTTTTGTCATTTTAAGGGTATATGAATTATTATTATGATATTATATTTTAACATGTTTTTTTAATAAGCTATGTGTGGCTTCTATTGGGGGTCACTCCCATTATGAAAATAAAACATTACATTTCTCTCATTACATTTCTAACAAATTAATTAAAGCATATCCAACTTTGTATTTCTATCAGATATATCCTTCATTTACCCTTCTATCAAAAATATTCTTCATATTCCTCAAACTACTAAGTTTCCACAATCAACTCCTTTTATATCAAATACCTTCAAAAATTTAAATTCTTTCAAGATGAAATTCAGAACTGCAAATAGCTAAAATATTTGCCTCTCAACTTCTATATCCAAAAATATCTTGTCTATAACAACCTCACAATTTCTTAATACCTTTTTTTTTGGTTCTTATTCATTCCCCTAATATTTTAAGATATTAGTTTCATTTTATTTTTATTTTATTTTATTTGAAGGTTTGGCCCCACTTCTTGTTAACACTTGTGATATTTGCTTTTGTTTTCCCATATCAATATCCCTTTGTGTTTCTTTTTCTCTTTGTTTTTGCCTCTTGGGTCTTCCTCTCTTTTTTTTCATTCTCAGCAATACTTTCATCTTCATCAATCTCTTCAATCTTCTCACACTGCTCATAGTAAGACTTATCATATTTAGGTTTACCTTGTTTTAAAGGATTTGAAGTGCAAGGAATAACCTCAAAAGCACACTCTTCTTTATATTTCCCTGGAGACCCTAAAATGTAAGGATGCTCTTCTATAGCAATTACCTTATTATTATACCCTAGAAACCCTAAATTGTTGAGTTTCCTCCAACCTCATTTCTATATTATTTTGCTCTTGAAACCTTAAAGTGCAAGGGATAACATCTTCGTCACTTTCACTTTTATTACCTGAAGAGGATTCTATACTACTTGAGGAAAATGAAGATGATTTACCTGGAATAAACTTGACCTTTTTTGCTATATTTGTTTTGGGTTTTATCTCCACATCTTCTTTTGCACCTTTAATTCCTTCTAAACTTGTCAATTGATATTGTCGATAGGATTTCTTTAACTCTTTTTTTGGAGTAGAATATCCTTGATTTGATCTAGCTTCTATTATTAAATGATTTCCTTAATTCGTCTTGAAATTTATCTCATGGCTAGATTTTTTGTCTCTTTCTTCATAGTTTTTACATTGCAAACTCTTGCCATATATCCAATCTCAAAATAATTGTGGCAATGAAATATAATATTATCATAATCTACTTGTTGATCCCATTCTCTTGATTCAAATTTAATATTAATGGATTGTGGCAAAGATTTTAAAATATCCATAGCAACACATATTCGAGTATATATAGCATGATTTTGCTCCTTAGTTGTTGGTCCTTCCTTGATGAATTCCCCTAGGGTATTTCCAATATTTTTCAAAACATCCTTATTTATAAGCTTAATTATCAAATTCGTCAAATTTTCTATATGAAATTTTAAAATCATCGAATTTAAAACCCTATTGAATAAATTCACTGAACAAACCCTAAATTCGGCCAAAAAAATTAGGTGAAAAACAAACATCAAAAACCCTAAAATTAAATTTTAACTGTTGAAAAAAAAATACAGAGGAAGTGTTATAAACACGACAACTGTGAACATATGCAGTTTAGAAGCTTGAAATTTTTTGCATATACTATCGGAAGCAACCATTTTCAATCTATTCTCAACCTCATGGGGATATTGTTTTCTTTATTTCTTTATCATCATTTGAGAGAATGGATAGCTCTGAAAGTTGCAGTTGACAAACAAATCTCCCATTTGGAGGCTTCATTATTTCTACACCTGCTATTTGAAATGCTCCTTGTCTCAAATAATCTGTGAGTTCTTCAAAATAAAAGAAAAAGAAAACATTGCTCTTTAACCCTAAAATAAAAGAAAAAAATATTGTTCTTTAACCCTAAAATAAAAGAAAAAAATATTGCTTAACCCTAAAATGAAAGAAAAAAACATTGCTCTTTAACCCTAGCGGAAACCTAAAATTAAACTTTTCTCATTTTTTTTTTTGAATTTACATGGTGGAATCGGTAGCCGCCATGAATCCGGGCAGACTATCCGGCTTTTTATGGCCGCCACAGTATTCTGCACTGTTCGCCCCAGAAGCCGCCACACAGATCTTCGCGCAGTCCACCCCTATAACCACCATGCCACAATCATTTTAAACCTTTTACGCCACTGAAAGCACCAGGGAAAGGACAAGCGTTCAGTCCGACGAGGCCCGAGATTTGAACCTTGGACCTCCAACCTTTCTCATTTTTAAACTTAATAATATAATATATTTTAAGTGCTTTGCATGATTTTTACATAAAGCTATAAAAATGTTTATTTTAAAGTATATATTTTTAAAAAAATATTAAACATATTATTAAAAACATTTTTTTTTGTATATTTGATTTTTATATTTTATATAAAAATAAAAAATAAAATTATATGAAAATATATATACATTTATTATATATCGAATTTTATGTCAAATTTTTAAACATGTCAAATTTCTTTCAAATTTTAAAAGCATCGAACTCGAACACGAACTCGAACTTGATAACTAAGTTTATAAGTTGATATGGAAGTCCAAAAAGCCTAACCCACACTGGAAACTTCTTAATAGTTTTTATCTCAATTGAAAAAATTTCATTTCATGGTTTCAAATAAAGTGCATCTCTTCCCATAAACCATAGGCCACCAACCATTAATTTATCTCTATTTTCTAAACTAGAAAAGAAGATGAGCAAAAAACCTTTAGAAAGAAAAGTCACGGAATAATTTGAATTCAATCCCCACTTCCACTTGATCCAATTTTGAATATCCAAAAACCCTGGGCATGATCTATGGAACTTACATATTAGCCCTCTACTTGTAAGAACCATTATATCATGCTCAATCATCTCATCCTTGATACTTACTTCTGGTGTACCATCTGCTACCTAGAGCTAACTTGCCATGTATTCGCTCTTTCACTTATCTCCAGATTGGGCCTTTATACTTCCAACAAGGGTATTTTAATTTCTAGTTAGGGCATCCTGAATTCTCATTAGAGCTTTCAAAATAAATTTCCTTCCACAATAGCTAATGGGGCTTGCTTTTGGTTTGCACTCCCTCTTAGTTTACACTCCCTTTCTGCTTGCACTCACTCTTACTCCCAGCTTGCACTCTCTCTTGCCTCACAATTGCTCCTGGATTGCACTCCCTCATAGTTCAAAATTGCTTGTGTCTATTATTTTTCTTGGTGTTCCTTCGCTTCAACAATTTTTTGGAAATGATATTCCACACACTTGTGGTAAGGTTTTGAAGCATTGATACACTCTGGATGAACATGTTGTTCTTTTGCTATGATTGAATCATGGATTGGAGTCCATTTTAGTTTGTACTCCCTTTTGGTTCGTAATCTTGCCTGCCTCGCACTCACTCACAACTTGCACTCTCTCTTGGCTCACAATTTTCCTTGTCTCTTATTTTTCCTAGCGTTCCTTGGCTTCAAATTTTTTTTAGAAATAATATTCCACACATTCATGGTAAGGATTTGAAGCATTTAAGCACTCTGGATAAACCTGCTACTCTTCTACCATGACCGAATCTCGGCTTGCACTCCATCTTGGTTCACCCCCATGAATGCGATAGGCGAGTTGGATATCCTTGGGCATGATGGTGTCACACTTGGTATGGATGGTACATAGGTTGGTGTCCTTGAATAGCCCCACCAAATACGTCTTCGATGCCTCTTACAGTGCTACCACCATCGAACTCTAGAATCATAAATTTATCTTGAAATCTTGCATGATCTCCCTCACTAGTTATTAGAAGGGAAAATTCCTTATCAGTAGCTCCATAGATTTTTTATATTTGCAAATCTCCCGTAAGGCCACCATATCAGACCTGAAGCAATGCATTATATTTTGACATGTTATTATAAATAGTTGATCACTTTTTAACTACTATGTTGAAAAATTATCGATAGAATTATAATAATGCAAAAATCAAAATATCACTTTTAGCAAAAAAATACAATATTTATCTATATTGAACACTTTTTAAAAATAAATTTCCAAAATCTGCATCTTGCATGCTATAGTACTTGTTTCAAATGATTTATACTAATTTATAATGATGTTGGTTAAGCATAATATTAACTAGATATTTTCTAATTTAGTTACCTAAATACAAAAGGTATTTAAAGGTAATATTTCTAAATCATTTAGTGGTGAATAGAGATCTAGGATATCTAGGACAATGTTAGGGTAAATTTTTAAGAAAAATATCTCATATTTTAGGATCCATATCTTTGCAAGGGGTTGTCTGATTCAGATGATTCTTGGACCAATTTATGTAAAATTTGAAGAGATTTAAAATGAGTGGTCATATGAAGGAATCCAAGTAGTATTCAAGAAGATATGATCCTAAGAAGTTAGTCATCTGAAATAATGGCAATCAAGATTTTCTCAAATCACAAAGAATAAAATTACAAATATCTTTGTCAATCAAAATGTAAGAAAATCAGTTGCAATTTAATTTTTTTTTTGGAGAAAATCTACAAAATTATTTGTTGATAGAAAGGAATAGAAGAGATTTGGAAAATAAAAATTAAAAACCCTAGTTTTTTTCCAAGACCCTATTTGCTTTAAGAATTTGTTTTGGGTTGAGATCATGGAGTTACCAATTTTCACTAGAAAAGATGACATTGATGCTTGAGAATGGTGGATGAAGTTTAGATCTCTATATTTTAGTGATCATTTTTTGCCATGCCAACTTATCAAAATTTTAAGAGAGGAAGCTTATGATTGGTGGGAAAGTTTTGATAAGGAAAGGAATTATAATTACACTTGGGATAAAATTAAGCATGCATTCTTGAGTTAGTGGAACCCATATAAAAATATAGCTAGTTTGAAGGTCACCATCAAAGAATATGAAGAAGAAATAAAAAGGCTTTAGAGATAACTAAAAGAAATAAATAAAGAGGATATAATAAAAGAAAAAATAGATGAAAATGTGCAACTTCATGGTTACATTCAAAATAAAAAACTTAAGTAAGGATCCAAGGAGAAGCAAGAAGCAATTATGGCAGGGTGACAAGTTGAAGAACCAATAGAAGACTCAAAAATTAAATTTAGAATAGCAACAACAATAGAGTCCATGAAAGAAGTAGTCGTAAAGTCCAAGGAAGCCCTATCAGAAGTGCACAAGGATGCACCAAAATAAGGGTATAAGAAAGAAGATTGTGAAGAAAATTTTAAAATAAAGAAACAAATTATTGAAGAATCAAATAAAACAGAATGTCAAGTTAAGGTTGCAGCATATCGACACCCACACCACCTTGAGTGGAAATAATATTGAAGCTATAGCTTAAGGTATCAATATTATAGATCTACATGGAGTAAAAAGGGCATTAAGTATGGTAATGGTTTGCATAAAAGCACAATGATTCTAGATTTCAAAGGGATGCAACAACATCAAGGAACAACAAGACCAATTGTTCAAAATATCATAATAGAGCAACAAAAGCATGGAGCCAACAAAGTAGTTATGGATATACAAGTGGCACAATGGTGGTTTGGCATCATCAAAGACCATTGCTAATCAATATTTCACTGGTATGGATGGATGAATAATATTAGAAAATGTCAAGAAGAAAGATGTTGAATATTTGTATTTACAAAGAAAAATAAAGACCCAAAAAAATATTATCAAGATTTCAATTTTTTTATGAAAAAGGATGTAGGTATCTAGCTATAGCATTTCAATTGAGATGAGAATTGAATATGTTTATAACTTATCAATCTCTAAAGGAGAGAGTTGTGATTTATCAAGGGTGGGGGACTGAGTACAACCCCTTTTGATCAAGCAAAAGAAAAATTCTAAATCATTCATAAATCATTAGCATCATTCACAACTAATTATAATTTAGATTATTATTAATAATTGTACATGTAATTGATATCTAAATCATTCATGTATCATTAGCATCATTTGCAACTAATTATAATTTAGATTATTATTAATAATTGTACATGTAATTGAGATCTCATATTGAGTGTGATCCATAAGCGGTCCTCACCTTTTTCTTATTTTAGAAAGCAAGCAAGTGTTATAGGTGCAACTACAAAGAGTGAACAAGAAGTAAAGCATGAGCAAGGAATAAGCACAACTTCTTATTCTAGATCTTAGGAGAAAATCAAAAGCTAAAGGATTCATGTGAAGAAAATCTAGGTAACTTGGTAATAAAGTCCTTTTGAAAATTTTTAATAGAAATAAAGATGCCCTAGTTAGAAGTAAGGATGCCTTAATTGAAAGTGTGGATGCCCTAGTTGGAAGTATGGATGACTTAATTGAAAGTATGGATGCCCTATTTAGTGATATGAGGAAGGTTGAATCTATGAAAAACCTTGTCCATGTAGTAGATACTACCCCAAAAGTTATTATCAAGGATAAGATGATAGAGAATGATATAATGGTTCTTAAAAGCATAGGGTCAATATGTAAGTTTCATGGATATTGGCTAGGATTTTCAAAGAATCAAAATTGAATCATGTGGAAGTGAGGATTGAATTCAAATTACTAGATGACTTTTCTTCTAAAAGGATTGTTTCTCATTATTTATTTTCTAGTTTATAAATATGGGATAAATAATAAATGGTGACCCTTAATTCATGGATAAAGCTACATTTATTTAAGACCATGGAGAGAAGTTTTTTTTGGAGATAGAGACTATTAAAAGGCTTAGAACATAGATTAGGATTTTTGGATTTTCTTATTAGCTCATCAATAAGGAGCTTGTATACACTCGAATATATATTGTCATGGATATTTTAAAATTTTAACTACAATCTATTAGGATTAAATCTAAATCAAGAGAATGCAATCAATAAGTGGATTATGAATGTAATTCATTCTGATGTCACAAATATTATGAGAATAGACACATGACAATAGATTATAAAATGAAAATTATGGAGAAAGATATGGAAAATTTTGGATAGGAGATAAACTTCAATATGAAATAAATATATCATATCATAGTAAAATTTAGGTCAAATCAAGGATTTTTTCTCCTAAAAAAGTGATGAAAAAATCCTCCACATCATCAAAATGAAAAGGCCATTACAATTTACTCAAATCAACCACTGGAAGAAAAATAACACAAGGGGTGAGGAAATACAATGTGTAAGTTCAAATTCAGGAGTTAAAAGGTGCAAAGGAAGATGGGAAGGCAAATTTTAAAGTGAACAAGGTCAGGGAGGTCAAGATTGCTCTATGTAAATCATCTTCATTTTTCTCAAGTAGCATAAAATCCTTTCCTTGCAATAAAATGAAAGTAGTATAGAGTGTATTCATTGCACTTTAGGGTTTCAAAAGCAACATAATAAAGAAATGTATATGGAGGATATCCATGGATATTCAAGGTTTCTAGGGTGGCATAAGAAAGTGATTACTATGGAGGATCATCCTTGTACTTTAGAGTTTTTATAGAAACAAAAAGAAGAAAGTGTTAATGAGGATATTCATTGCATTTTAGATTATTTAGGGAATCATAAATCTTTAGAAGATAATTTTCATTATGAATAATATGGAAAAAATAAAAGAGATTGATGAAGATGAGAGTATTGGTAGGAATAGAAAAAGGAGAGGAAGGTCATAAAAGCATGAAAAAATATAAAAATAAACTCAAAGGGATATTGATTTTGGGAAGCCAAATAAAAATATCACTAATGTTTACAAGAGGTGGGGCTAAGCCCACCAATCAAAATAAAAAGTGATGATGAAAATGGTATCACAAAATATTAGGGGTATTAATAAGATCCCTTAAAAAAGACTTATTAAGGAATTAATAGGTTGCTATAGTGTTAGTTTATTTTAATACAAGAAATAAAAATAAGTAGCGAGAAATGTAGGGATGTTTCTAAAAATATTTGGAAGATGGTGATTATCTAGTAGTTTCTTCTATAGGAGCTTTCAACAATACTGCAACAATAAAGGACAAACACAAATGGGATGGACAAATGTTAGACACAAATAGTAATTGGTTTTATGAACTTTTTGGTCAAAAAGAGGAAATCATTAAAGTTGGTGTTATAATGTATATGTTAAACTATAGTTACTTCTTGTGAAATATGTGGAAGGACCTTAGCTTATTTTTTTTAAACACGATGATGATTCATAAATGTGATCTATAAATTCTTGGGGGTGACTTCAACATAGTTCTATCTCTTTTGTAAAAGGAGGATGGTACTCTTGGATGGTATGAATCAATGTAATATTTTTCTTCACTTGTCAATTCAAATGGCCTTTGGGATATTATTCCTTCAAGTTTTCAATATACATGGGATAATAGACACATTGGACAAAATCATACAATAGAAAGATTGGATAGATTCTTATTATTCAACAAATGGTTACAAACAGAGTATACAATCTCTTTAGATATTT
Organism: Wollemia nobilis; assembly: GCA_028583015.1. NCBI lineage: Eukaryota > Viridiplantae > Streptophyta > Pinopsida > Araucariales > Araucariaceae > Wollemia > Wollemia nobilis. The sequence goes on along the minus strand of JAQPPZ010017210.1, from coordinate 9,633,850 downwards.
TATTGCAAGTAAGATAAAATCATAAACCTATTCTTTTAAATAATGATCATCCAAAGCCATTTTGCTTCCATTCTATGTAACTCCAAGAACTTGATTTCTTCTATATGGTTATGTTATGGTGGGATAAAGAAAATTTTGAAGGATCATGTATGTACAAGTTTGTTCAAAAGATGAAATATCTAAAGAGAAAAATGAAGATTTGGAATATCAGATTGGTAACATTTATAAAGAAAATAAGGAAGTTGAATCCAAGCTCAAAAATTAACAAGAGATTGTAGAACTCAATGGAATAGATAAAATTCATAGGTGCAAGAAAAAAAAAAAATTATTATAATGCATTAAAAAAGTATAAGTAATATTGGTTCCAAGAATATAAAGAGAAATGGATCAAGGCAATAGATAAAAATATCAGAAAATGGATCAAGGCAATAGATAAAAATATCATAAAATGGATCAAGGCAAAAGATAAAAATATCAGAAAATTTCATGCTATCAAAAAAAGAATTCTTGTCGCATCAAATTTAATTTTGCTCAAGATAGAAGAAATATTAAGGAAGAAAAAGATATCAGGAAGAAAACAATTAATTATTTCAAAAATAGGTACAAGGTAAACTTTTGAAAAATATTCCATCAATTATCACATATGGACAAAATAAAAGCTTGATGATGAAGATATCTATGGAGGAGGTACATGAAGCAATTTTCTCTTTCCATCCTAACAAGGCTTCTAATTTGATGGATTTATTATGATTTTCTTTTTATTTTTTGGGATTTATTGAAGAGTGATATGTTGGTTGTGGTTGAAAATGCCCCAAATAAGAAATTTTATCGTTGTCCTCTCTGATTTTCTTGGTCATAAAATGTGGTGTGGACTAGTTAGATGGGGCAGATCACACAGAGTGATATAGTAGGGTCTCTTCCAAGAGTGTGAGATTCAAATCAGTTAGGGGCCTCCAAAATTTTGACAAAGATTGACTCCTTTATAATATGGGGATCTTTGTCACACTTCCTAATCTATTAACTTGGGAAAAAAAGGTAAGAGAGATTAAAAAATAACTAAAAATAAAAATCTAAGATAAAAATGTGGCAATGTGCCAAATATCAGATAAGATCTCCCTGCAAAACATACCTAAAGGTGATGTGCTAGTGTGAACATTATCCTCTCCTTGACATAAGAGAGCATAAAAATACAAGATGCACACACACACACATAAGAGAAGCAGGTTCGAGCATGAGATCCATATAAGGACATCAAAGTATATATATATATATATATATATATATATATATATATATATGCAACAAAATGTATTACAAAATATTATGCCTAGAGTGGGGGTTTGATTGCCCACAATATCACTTAGGATTTTGCAAAATTCTATGCAAAGATAAATGATAGAAAAGCTTTACAAAATTGTTGATCCTTTACAAAGCTAAAACTACTACTATTTATAGATGATAATAGGGAAAGTTTCCTTCCAAAAATAACAAGATGATTTGATCTTATCAACTACCTCTTCTAGGGATTCTAAAAATTGAATGAAGATAATCTCCCATCATTACTTTTGTTAGTCTTGGGTTGCTATTGATGCAAGTGTCGTCTCTTCATCTTCAATGGATCACCTACCTTTTCTTGGATTACTAAGTTGAATTGTTCTTGGTAGGTAATCTTATATTTTTTTAGTAATGGCATATTACTCTGGCTCATCTAACTTTCCTAGGAATTCACCATTACTCATGTCTATATTTCTTGTTCCAATATCTTATGCTTATAAAATATTTAGTCGCCTCTTCAAAAAAATTTCTTCTTTTTCAATATTTTTATCTTGCGGCATCCACTTATTGTTACCTTTTCCCTTCTTTAGAACTTTCCAAAAATCCTACTTATTAGGCTCCATGCTCTCTTCATCCACACTATCAAACTTTTACATTTTACCTTAGTCAATTATACCCAAAACTCTTGAACTTCTCTTTTTGTTCATGCTTGTAACACCTTGACTCAATATGGCCTCTTAGATGACCTTAATGTAGATCCTTCCCTTCTTATACTTACACCAAATTTACATTTTGATCATGTGTTTGCTTAATTTATCTTTTAATGCAAGATTATTAGAATTCCCTCATGCAAACTATAGATGATAATACTTAGTCTATGGGATTTTCTATCCATGATATTTCCATGTCTGGTACTCTCCTATCATCTTGATTCACTCTTCCTACTAGATGAGCAATTAGTGTAGATAAAATTCACCCAAACAACCTTTGTTTGTTAAATTTAGGGGAGTAGATGTCCTACGAGATCTCTTGGTGTAGAGTTCTCATAAGTCCTCACCTCCTTCCCCCTATTATTGACTTCTTATTATCCATCCCTCACCACTAGGTATTACCTTGAGGGTGTGGAGAGATGATAGATGATATGTAAGAGACTGTGAACCCAAAAAAATATGGACAAGAGCCAATTTTGCTAGCTCACCCATAACCATCCTTTGTGTTAAACCTCCTCCAATTATGGGGATTTTCTAGTTATCAAAAAAAGGATCATTAGTCATAATCAATGATGGGGTTTGGTTCAGATATCATTGAGAAGATTAAGCAACATCATTGTGGTTCCTATATATGATAATTTGGTGGTTATCTTTGTCACATGGCTTCAAATGTTTTACACCCATCTTCACCCTTTGCGAATGTCTTCTTAGTGATTCTTGACATGAAATTTCTAGAATTTGGTGATGATTCAAGGGCTCCTTTTTATGCCCAAGGCTTTGCATCATTTTCTAGTGCAACTTGGCTAGATTATAGTAAATATTTACTACAACTTTGGTGGCTCATAAGAGACCTTTTTCTTGTAGGAGGAGATGAAGCCAAAGCATAAGGTCTTATTCATTGGGTACAGATTCACTAGAATATATCTTTGGAGATTGTTTGGTCTTTGTTTTATAGCCTTCTCTTGGGGATGAGGCATCTACCCATATTAACTTTATTTTCCTTGAGCCTATGCCTCTTTATTTTCATCGTCCTTTTTCTTAATATGAACCTAATTTGATAGCATTTGGGTGACATAACATGATCTCCTTTTCTACTACCTCTTCATGCATAATATTTTCATCTCCCCTTCTTATTTACTTTGGGCTCATGAAAAAAATTTATTGCACCTAATTTGAAAATTCTAGTGCCTGGTGCTAATCCCAAGAGTACTTTTTATTAGTAATCAAGCATTCTAGTTTGAGGACATCCTGCATTTCTTTTTTTACATGACCTCCTACGAATTGGGTTGAACTTTCACTTTATTTTCATCCCATGTCCATCTGCCTTTACATTCTTGTGGGATATGAACCCCAAACTTATGTTACCCATTAAATCATCTAGTGTTTTGAGATGGATGGTGATAGTTAATATATCACCATATGAGATTCATGCCATTACTCCTTGGCTATCAAAACCTAATCATTGTTCAACTCTAATGGGGTAACTATTCTACATGATAAGGATATAGGGGCTCTATTGGGATTTTAATATTGATCTCGTACTCTATCCTTAATACTATGAGGTACCAATCCAAATACATGTATCACCCCAACTTTGTAATGAAGTATCTTGATAAGCAGATTTTAAAATATGGGGGTAGATCAATTATAGGCTGATTAATTATAGATATATCATGTGCAACCATTTGTCTTAGGCAGGCATATAGGGAGAGTGGAAGTATTTCCATGACTCCTAGTATTTTAACTAGGCTCCCATCCAATTGCACAACCCTCTTATCTAAAGGCTAATATCTTAGGTCTAATGCATCTGCCACTCCTTTCGATATAACAGATGTGCTGGCCCCAAAATCTATTATATAATTATGGATTAATTTATCTTGGTCGACAAGGGTAAAATAAAATGAGGGGCTTGGAATTCCTAAGTTCAAGGGGTGATATCTACAATATTATGGTAGCTTATTGTTGCCCTTTCTATATTTTTTCTTCTTTAAGGTATCTCTATAGATGCTTGTTCTATCCTAGAATGGCTAAGATACCCCAAATTAGCACTCATACTATGGACCTCTTTAGATGGTCCACTATGCTAAAATGCCTAAGATATATGGCCTTTTGGGTGGCATGTGATGGGGAGAATCGTGACTTTTTTTTTATTAGCTAGGTATTTTTAGCTATTTTCAACGACGGTGCTTGTTACCTCAAGATTTTTTAGGTGTATTACTTGGAAAATATCGAGACTTTTGGTGGTGCAACTATTAGGAGTCTAGATATAGTATTGGTTGTTTTGGCCTAGCTACTTAGAGTCTCTTGGCCTTGGCTATTGAAGTGCTACAGTTGTAGTTTCATTGTTTCAAAGAGGGTTTGCTCTATTCCCAAAATACATAGGAGCATTTCCTAGCAGAGTCACCATTTATTGTTGCACTTGCACAACATTCCATTATCTACTTGGATTGGAGACCCACTTTTCTTTGTGATTTTGATAAATTTTCTTTTTCTTGGGCTTATGCATAATAGTCAACCATCTAAAAAACTTAGTTTCTTAGTAAAAAAATTTCTAGTTGTGGATGCCCAAATTCTACATACCCTAAGTTATCATGGTTTTTATTGATCTATTTGTGTATGGTAATCTTTTCAAAATGGTGAATAACCTCTCCCATTAGAATAATATTAGAAAAATATTTCTAATGCATATTAATATGACTATGTTCCCATAGTTATAACATCCTAAACTTGTTTAAATTTAGATACTACAAACCTGATAATACCCTTGTCAACATGGATGACATCACTTTCAAGGCGCATATTTCCATCAAATATAAATGAAAACTCATGAAACCACCTCCATTAGATGTTTCTCAAAAATATATTATCAACATCTTACAAAGGTTTTAGGAAAAAGTTAAATGGAAAATCATTTATAATCCTAGCAATCTCTACCAACTTTTTGATCTTAGATCATTGGCTTATGAAGATTCGAAGAAAATTTTTAAATGTAAAGGATTTAAAATCTCAACAAGCTCGACTAAATGTTCGATTTCAAATCAATAAATCACAAAGGTACCAAGAAAATATGAAGGATAAAACATATAAAATCCCTTTAACCACCCAATCTTAAATTAATGAATCATGGATATTCAAAAGAAAATTTTAAAGGTAAAGCATTTAAGAGATTAGTAAGCTCTTTCAATTGTTCAATATCACATCAACAACTTGTGGAGATTTAGTGAAAAATTTAGAGGTAAATATTTTAAATGTTTATCAAGCTCTACCAACCATTTGATCTTGATAAATGGCTCACAAATAGTTCAATAAAAATATAAGGGGTAAAAACTTTTAAAAGCTCATTAGTTGTTTAATTTCATATCTATGGCTTGAGGAGTTTTGAAGAAAACTCAAAAGGTAAAGCATATAAAAGTCTGCCAATTTTCTGATCTTAGATCAACAAATTACAAATATTTCAAAGGGAAAAGCATTTAAGAGCTCAACAAGCTTTTCCAATTGTGTGATCTTAATTCAACAAGTCACAAAAATTTGAAGGAAAAATTAAAGGGTAAAGCATTTAAAAGCTTAACAAGCTCCACCAATCATCTAATCTCAAATCAATGACTCATAGAGGTTCCAACAAAAATATGAAATATAAACATCTAAAATCCTACCAATCGTCTAATCTTAGATCAATGGCTCGTAAAGATGTAGGGAAAAATTTAAAGGACAAAAAATTTTAAAGATCAATAAGCTTTGCCAGTCGCTTAATCTTGGATCAACAACTTGCAAAGATTTGAAGGAAAGTTTAAATGGTAAAGAATTTAAAAGCTCAACAAGCTCTGCTAACTAATTGATCTCAAATCAATGGCTCACAAATTTTTATAGAAATAAATAAGGGTTAAAACATTTAAAAGCTAGTCAACTACTCGATCTTAAATCAACAGTTGGTGAAGGTTTGAAGAAAAAACTCAAAGGGTAAAGCATCTAAAAGTCTAACAACCATTTGATCTTAGATCAACAACTCAAAGATTCCAAGAAAATTTTAAAGGGTAAAATATTTAAAAGCTTTCCAACTATATAAACTCATATAATTGGCTTGCATGAATTAGAGGGAGTTTTAAATAGTAAAGCATTAAGAAACTATCAATGGCCATTAGCCATTAAATAGTAAGTTTTCAATGGCTCGTGGAGATTCAAAGAAAATTTTCAAAGGGTAAAGCAACTAAAAATCTACCAACCATTTGATTTAAAATCAATGACTCTTAAATATTCTAAGAAAGACATAAAGGGTAGAATATTTAAAAACCTATCAACCATCTAATCTTATATCAACAACTTGCATGAATTGAAGGGAGTTTTAAATAGTAAAGCATTAAGAAACTACACCAACCATTTGATCTTAGCAAATCAACGATATGCGAAGATTCAAAGAAAAAACTCAAAGGGTAAAGCATCTAAAACTCCACAAGTTGTCTAATCTCAAATCAATGACTCATATATATTCAAAGAAAATTTTAAATGATAAAGCATATAAAATCGTACCAATTGTTCGATCTAAAAACGATTAATGACTCACATGGACTAAAGGTAGTTTTAGATGATGGAGAATCAAAAATCCATGCTAGTCATATGATCTCATATCAACAGCTCATGCAAATTTGAGGAAATATAGATAATAAAGTATTGAAAAATATTGCTAACCATTTAATCTTGAAGATCAATGGCTTGAGAGGAAAATAAAGTCTAAGTGCAACCAATGAAATTAAATCCATAGAAAAATAGCCAAAAAAATATAGAAAATGGCTAGAAAATATAGAGTTAGGATACATAGAAAATGGCCAAAAATATAGAGAAGCGTTGAAAAACATAAAAATAGCCAAAAAATACAAAAAATGTCAAAATGTGTAGAATATAAATTTTTTTAGAAAATATCAGATATTGCCAAAAATGTAGAATGTGGCCAAAATATGTTAGGTTTTGTCAGAAAGTGTAAAATGTTGCAAAAAATGTAAAAAAATGGTTGAAAAACATAGAATGTTGCTAGAGAGGCACATGGAGAGAAAAACCAGAAGAGAGAAAATAGAGAAAAAATAAATTAATGAATTAAAATATTAAAATAAAAAATTAAGGGTAGCACTTACAATATTTTACTTTGCCTTACACAAAATCTTCTCTTGCAAGTTATCTACTAGAGATGCTCAGAATTCAAAGATAGTGGACACATAAAGTATAATATAAACCAGGAAAACACAAATCAATAGAGCATAAAAATGCTTTGTCCCATTTGCAACAACCAAAAGAGAAAAAGTCCAACCACTTGAGATAAACCAAGCACGAGTAATATTGAGATTTTGTTGAGTTTGAAATTTAATGAGATATGATCGAAGTGCAGTCAAAGTGATCCTGAGACGCTCGTAATAGGAACACACCAAATATGAAATCTAAAATTCGATACATTCAGGGGAAGGAATGTAATAGTAATTAAAATTTATAAAAGTGAGGCTATGTGACGATCCAAAACATTGTATAAATACTAGCCCAATAGACAGCTAGAAGGGTCAAAAACCATCCATTAGTTGGCCCCTTAGACTTAGCTTGTTTCTCCATTAGCTTTTTCATTCTAGTTGGATGGATTTTCTAAACCAATCCTTGTGTAGTTCTTGAGCTATATTTTTATAATTTACTAAAGTGGGTGAATCTAAAGTTATATGTGTTCATTTCATATCTTTCATAATAGAAGACTTTGAAATTTTGTATTCAATCTGTGCATGATGATGGTGGTTGTATTCAATTTATTTCATAATTTATTTTCTCTCTAAATATTGCATAATTTTAGACCTAAATAAATATGAATATTGTTGGGAAAATTGGTTTTAAATCAAAATTACCGCTTTGCCAAGTCAAATTCAGATTTGGAACAACATAGACTTGTTTATTTTTTGTTCTTTCTCTCTCATCTTTAAACCTGAATTTATTTAAAACCTGTTTAGGCATTCTAACATACTTGTATAACTAGGTCACTATAAGTAACCTTCTCAATCATACACCTCCAAAAAAAAATCAACAAGCCTTACCCACATTCTTGAACATGTCACACCCACAAATAGTGTAATAGTTCAACTAGGACGAAGTCAACCTTATACCTCGAATTTTGAGTTAGATAACATACAAAGGATGATTCAAATATTGAGTAATGATATGCTTAAACTACAAAGGCAATTTCCTCAAAACCCACCTACAAATAACACCCAAAATAGAAACTTTAACTTCCAAAGGAGTAACCATCAATGGAATACTCACCCAATTAATGGAGTCCTAAATCCTATTAGCAACTAAAATCAATCTAACAACCTAAGCACTTCAGTAAATTTGGTTGATATTTCTCTACCCAATTGATGCAAGGTCCATTCCATGATCAACATGGTGAAATTTATTGTTCAGTGTTTAAAATTACTTTTTATATTATCCAAAAAGATATGGAATATTTAGAGTTAGTACCCACCAATTAGGATTGTAAGAATCGAGCTAATTATAACCTAGGGATAACCCTAGTTTTAGAGATGTATGAACTATCAGGAGTGGATGATGAGGAACACGAAGAATGCCTAGAAGAAGAGGTACAAACTTATTGACAATTTCGTAGAGTTAACAATTATAGTCTTTAGAGTAAAGGGAAAGCACCATTGACCTCTTCTACACCTCCCAACAAAACTTCTATCCCACCCAATGACCAGGCCAATAAGAAATCGATCCTACCTAAGGGTCCTACAGTACCTACACAACCAATATCCAATATATCATTACCATAGACAAAAAATCCTAAAATAGAATGAGTTTGAATATAATATTATTGAAGACCTTAAGAAAATTAAAACAAACATTTATCTTTCTTAGGTAACTTAGTTGACTAAATAGAAGTATTTTTTGCTTAAAAACCTCTCTAACCAAAATAAAAAAGAGATGAAGAATGCTACAGATGTCTAGGTGGCCATATACAAAGAAAAGGTAGAATATCTACCTTTTCTTCTAACTATTATAATTATTGGTAACATTTATATAATTCTCTTGTGGATTTAGGTGCTTCTGGCAATGTGATGCCATACATTATCAACCAAAAATTATGATTAATCCTTGTTCCATAAAATAAGAAGGTTTTTCAACTAGATAAGATAGAGATAAATGTGGTTGGGATACTAAATCATATCTATATACAATTGGTTTCTAAACCCAGGATACAACAATGCATTGACATTCATGTTGTGGATATCCCATGTGCATATAGGATGTCGCTCAACTGCATTGGTCAATAACACTAATTGGTTATATGGAAACTAATTTCGCGTATATGTGGCTTCCTTGGCATGGCATAGACAATCATATATAAATAGAAAGAGAGCCCAAGCTAAAAGATTTTGCCACTAAGTATAACAATGCTAGTTTTATTAATTAAGCCAAAACTGGGAGTCTACACTATAGAGGTGGAAACTTGACCTAAAGATAATACTTTGGTAGTTTGGGCCCCACAAAGTAAAAAAAATAATAATTGAAGGCCAGTTATAGACACTCAAGTTGAATGGGTCAAATTCTAAGCATGACAATGGCGTTGGAAAGAATTGATCAACCTTAGAGGTAATTATTGTCTTATTGTTTAACTATTAGAATTCCCTTGCACATGCAATGTTGTTGAGTATGAAGCATTGATTCATGGATTATAGTTTACCATCAAGAAGAGAGTGAAATATGTACATGTTCTAGGAGACTCATTGTTGGTGATAAAACTAGTATGAAACTGGTATTTCTATAATGATATATGTGTCTCAAATTACCATAGCTCTGTATGGGACTTAATCAAAGAGTTTGATGCTTTTCAATACCCAAACCATTCCACATAGAAAGAACATATTGCATATTTATTGGCAGTAACAACAAGTATCCTATAATCGGTTGCTTATTCTAAGATAAATTAGTTCTCGGTAGAATTGGTTGCCACCTTCTCTATACCAGACAATGTCTAAATATTTTAGGTATTTGAAGATGATAGACATATAGTTGATTTTATTGCTAATTTGGGCAATATTTGAAACACAACATATGAGGAATACAATAATTGCATAGAGTTGTATGAAGAAGGTGAATTAAGTTTAAAAATAAATATCATTCCCAAAGGTATGATTTCTTTGGATTGTTTGTTTGATATGGATTGTCATGCCTATAAACAACAAACTACTTCATCTAAAAAGAGCTCATACAAAGTATACAATCTAGGAAATATTTATAATCTCCAAAATTCCTTCCTAGAAAAGACTTGCACTAATGATAAAAATGTTAGAAATAGGCTATTACATCATTTGGATAATGTAAATGTACCTTTCTTGGTACATACTTAGGACATTAGATTACTTTAGGGGGAAGTTATCTTGTTACTACATGCAATGTAATAAATGCACAAGTGTCAAAGTGCAAGTTGTACATGTGCAAGTTGTCCCTTGCACATCTAGGTAGAGTGTTGGCCAAGGAACTTATTTCCTATATAAAGGGCCATAGGTGTAGATGTCATAGAACAAGTCATAGTCACATGATATATAGTCATTGTGTGGTATAGACCAGAGTGGCATGATGTAGCAGTGTGATGTAGTGATGGGGTGTAATATGCTCAATGCCCATTCTTGAGTTGTAGCTATATTCATGGAGTGTTCATTTCCTCCACAACTACTTTTGTAAACATCTCCATCATTTCTATTTATAGTATATTTTCAGTCATCTCGTAGATTTACTTTATTTCATATTATTTTGCATCTTGTGTTTTGCTATCTCCCATTACTGTTGCATCAAAAGCTAACAGTGGTATCAGAGCCATGGTAGGTCAATAGGGAAACCACCATTATTATTGACTCTGAGTTTTTTGAGAACCTGATGCGCCATTGGACCAGTCACTATCAAAAATACTCAGTAGAGTCTTGGTGGTAGAATTAAGGAGAGCCACAAGTAAGGACTGAATGAAATCTCAGATTCTGGAATATTGAGATTGCATATGGCTAGAGTCTTTCCATAGAGTTTCAAGGGAAAACTTGTGAAGACTAGGACTCAACACTTGATCCACTAGGTTGATGAATCAACCAGTGAAGCCCATCTAAGAGATCTGGAGAAACTAACCTAAAGGTTATTTTATTGTAGGGAATTAATACTCAGATGATTGGGACACCTCCTACAATAGAAATCTAGGATATTTCAACTTCATTGCCTGAAGGTCAGAGTGCCTTCATAGTGCAGAGATTAGTTGTTGCAAGAGAAGATCACTACAGAAGAGACTTCTGGAGCAGAATTGCAATGAATTTTGGAGATAGGAGATCTCCATTGATAGATTGGAAACTTCACAAGAAGGAAAGGCCACAAAAGCCTTGATCTAGAAGAAAAGGCCACAGAAGCCTTGCTCCAGAAGAAAAGGCCACAGAAGCCTTGATCCAAATGGAAGGCCACATAAGCCTTGAAGAGAAGGCCATAGAAGCCTTGAAGAAAAGGCCACAGAAGCCTTGGTACTAAAGAGAAGGCCACAGAAGCCTTGAAGAAAATGCCACATAAGCCTTGATCCTAAAGAAAACTCTAGGAGGGAGTATCTAATTCAGAAGCAGATTTCAGTACTAATACTTTGTTGCAGGAACAGGTAGATTCAGTGAGTTGGGAAAGCTTCCTACAAGAAGGTTAGGAAGAGTATCTTCTTTAGAATCAATCCAACACCTGAAGCAAAAGAGATTAGGAGAAGATCTCATTGATGAAGAAGGACTAGGAGAGTCTTGCTCGAATACAGAGGCAACAAAATCAGAGATCCAGGAGAAGATCTCACCACCAACACTTCTAGGAGTAGAAGGTTGAAGATAAGGTCTCAAAGAAGACTAGAAGGAGCTGCAAGGCCTTGGAGAGGCCTCTACGAGCATCCAGTAAAAGGCTTGGAGAGCCTTGCTAAAGAAATCATCAAAGGAGTTCCAAGGAGAACTCATTGGAGAAATTCACTATTGGAGATAGTGAAATATTTGGGACAATTATCGCCATCCGACAACAAGCCCAAGAAGAAGAATTTGGCAAGGAGTGCCAAATCTCAGAAGACCTCAAGACATTCAAAATCTTGAGAAGAAGATCCTGTTTGAAGTTAGAATTTGACAAGAAGCTTGAAGGAAGATTCAGATAGAAGAAGCCTACCAAATCTAGGAGATTTGGAGACTGCCTCTCATAGCAAGAAGGCACCACTTCAGAATCGAATATCTCTTCTAATATATAGCAAAAAGGAGGAGACTACAAGAGGAGAACAAGCCACCAAAACCTAGGCTCGTGAAAGAGAGTTGGAGACCATATTTTGGTGAAGACGAAGTTGTTCAAGGCAGCCTACAGAGAGTTGCAGGATCTTACTCAAGACAACAACTTGGTGATCTTAAACACCAAGATCTACATCCTCTACAGAAGTGGCGAAAAGGGCTTTCAAAAAAAGGTAAGCAACTATTGGTGCAAGTAAATTCATTAAGTGGATTACTTTTCAGATTTGTTTAAGCACCCTGATTGGAGTAAAGTTGCAAAAAGGAGAGTTGAATTAAGAGTCTTCAAATGTGCAAAAAGAAAGGATTCTTTAAGGTTCATTTGCACTTTAGGGGTTGATTAGATTTCAGAATCTTAAACTATCTATCAACTACCTATCATCTACTTTGGAAATAAAATGAAGACTAACTCCTATTACCTTGCTTATAAAGAAATTTTAGAATAATTCTTGAAGATTCATTTCAGATTATTCTTGATTAGTTGCAGTAAATTATTTAAGTGCATTACTTTTGAGAGTTGATTGGAGTGATAAGGTGAAATTGTTAGTGCAGTATTATTAGATTCATTTTGCACTATTATATTGCTCTCAAATATTATTGTTTGTGTTTCATTAGAAGGGCACAAAAATAAGATTTTGTCAAAGTGTCTATAGACACTATTAATGCACTGTGATCTGCAACTTTGAAGTGGCCTAAGGAAGCCACAAAATTTGCTCAATCCTCCAAGCATTGGAGAAGAATGTAACCACCATAAGAGCATCAAAAGAAGCCTCGAACGAGACTTGGTGAGTCTCAAGTTCAAATCACAAGAAAAAAGTGCAGAAAAATAAGCTTCTATCATATGGTTACAAGCTTGGATTCTCTTATAAAATATCCAAGCTAACAGGGGAAGGTGTCTAATCTAGAGACAACCTCAAAACCCCTATATTGCACTCAATATTCTGCCTAAAAAAACTAGAATTTATGAACAAAAAAGAGGAGTGCAAAATAAAGTGCAACAAGGTCATCTTGTATTAAAACTATTGTACATGATAGTGCACTTGATCTAATCTGGTTATACAGGGAAAATAGGCAGATTCAAAGGTGCCTAAAAGGCACTACTCTTGCTAGAAAAACTAGTCGGAAGCAATCGTACGTAAGCAGCCATTCAAGCCTAGCTCGAGAGCCATTCGAAGGGCTCATACTCCTCACATTCAAGAGCGCCGAACCTACAAAACATATGTACAAAAGCATGGAAGCACAACATTATTAAAGAGCAAGAGAGTCTACGTAAGGAGGGAAAAAATCAAGTACAAAGCAAGAAAGTTGAAGCACCATTTGGAGTACTACTTACTCCATGTACATTCATTGAAAGCGGTGCTCAAAGGCCTCCATACTCCTGCTCCATATCCCGATGGAAGACTATGCAGATGAACGAAGGCAAAGGAGGAGGATTGCAAGACTAAAAAGGTCTCAAAGGATCTGTTCGAACCAGCAATAGGGTCTACGTCCATGCAGAGAAGAAAGTGACACTTGTCACTCAAGGGAAACCCTAATGCTCGATTCAAGAGAGCGCTCATCTTCAAGGGGGAGTTACGTATACAACCTGGTGCATTTGGTGCATTGGATACACTTGTCAAGAAGGAAGACTGAGTGTTTCACTAAAGAACGTAACGTTCTTACATTACAAGAAGGAGACAAAGCGTTCATTGGCACCAAACTCTCCTCAAGCGCTCAAAGGTAATGGTCGTGCCACTTGGTGCATAAGAGATGGATCATCCCCATTTAAGGATGTCAACGACCAAATTCAAGCAACATTCTTCGATGTTGAAATTACTCTCACGTTGTCCGAGCGACAAAGGGTCGAGTTGCAGCAGTCAAGAAGGTGTTCGAGCCTTTAATGCCAAGGCAACCGAAGTCAAGGGAAGAGACTTGAAGATGCCAGATTTGGAGTGCATTAAACATAGAAGGAATTCCATTGGAGGATACGTCCAAAGCATCCACGACGTCTACGTATTTTAGCAGTCCAAACTTCTCTAAAATCAGCATCGAACAGTGCATGAAGAAAGGTAAAATAATTTCCATTAATATGTGCTTTATTTCCTTGGAGTTATAAGGGTTAAATCAAAGGAATTTATTTATATTGGAAGCCATATATATCAAGGGAAGTATTTTATCAAATCAAATCAAATATTTGCAATATAAAACCTAGGAGTAATAAGGTTTTCTACTGGATAAATATTATATATTTGCAAATATTAATTGTGATCTAATTTGTCCAAATATTAGGGAGTCATAAGGGCTACTACATCAAATCATTTAATTGGAAAATTAGATACACATAACCTAATTCCCAAAGGGTTATTCATAAAGAGAGTTTTCTCATAAGTTGGATATTCATAATATTATTGTCTCATTCCTTTCAAAAGGAGACAAAAGATCCAACATTATAACCTCTTTAAAATTTGGGAACAATGCTTAGTTCAATAGGAGTAATAAGGGATAATAGGAATTGATTTTGGTATTCTGCAAAACCTTACAAAATCAATCAATATTGAACTATAATTCTACAAAAGCACTATATCTTATCCATAGCATACTAGGGAGTCATAAGGCATTCTACAAACTTGGTAATATCAAGCATGCATCATAGATTATCAAGTTACAAAATATAAGCTTTCCTCATAACCTAAAAATCCTTAGGAGTATATACTCACTTTATTTGGGAGACATAAGGTAGTCTACAAAACAAGGATTATTATTATAGGTTTTATCAAATCAAGCTTATATTTCTTCTTCAGGAATCACAAATCCTAACATAGGGAGTCATAAGGTAGACAACAAAATAAAATCCTATCTCATTTCTTCTACTTCTTCAAATGGAAAAATAAATATCATATAATGGATGTGGAATTTGCTCCAATAGAAACTATTCTACAAAACATGAAGATATGTGGTATATTGACTCAGGGACAAGTCATCATATGATAGGGAATATACAATGGTTCGACTGTCTTGAAAATGCTAAAGGCTATAGATTAAGAATTGCAGATAACCAAACCTATCTCATACATGGATATGGATGTGTAACACCTAGCAAATCATTTCCAGATCTTCTACTACAAAATGTATTGTATGTACCTGAACTAACATTCAATCTCATCTCAGTAAGCAAGTTAGTAGAAGACAACTACATGATCAACTTTGGATATATGGATGGAATCAATACATGTCTCATTATGAAATAGGGTGAAATAAAAGCAACATGAACAATCCATGAAAATACATATATCCTGGATTCAATGGAAATCTCATAGAATATTGTGATGTTTCATAATGATGCTAACATATTTTCAAAGGAACAGGTTCAAGAAAATGAAGAACCAATACATCAAATAAGGAAGCATAGAAGAATCAAAATCAAGAATATGAGAGGACAAGTACACCATGCTCTACTCAGTCATAAACATTCAAAACCAAATGAAGACATTTGCAAAGAGAACAATACAAGTGGTTGGATAGAAGACAAGGATGATGAGCCTAAACAAGACGAAGATCATCAGCTGGAAGAAGATCCACATTGAAGACTAAAGTCTTCAATATCCAAATAATGTAATACATGGGGGTGTTAGAAATAGGCTATTACATCATTTGGATAATGTAAATGTACCTTTCTTGGTACATACTTAGGACATTAGATTACTTTAGGGGGAAGTTATCTTGTTACTACATGCAATGTAATAAATGCACAAGTGTCAAAGTGCAAGTTGTACATGTGCAAGTTGTCCCTTGCACATCTAGGTAGAGTGTTGGCCAAGGAACTTATTTCCTATATAAAGGGCCATAGGTATAGATGTCATATATCACATGATATAGTCATAAGTCATAGTCATTGTGTGGTATAGACCAGAGTGGCATGATGTAGCAGTGTGATGTAGTGATGGGGTGTAATATGCTCAATGCCCATTCTTGAGCTGTAGCTATATTCATGGAGTGTTCATTTCCTCCACAACTACTTTTGTAAACATCTCCATCATTTCTATTTATAGTATATTTTCAGTCATCTCATAGATTTACTTTATTTCATATTATTTTGCATCTTGTGTTTTGCTATCTCCCATTACATGCTGCATCAAAAGCTAACAAAAATGAGGAATAATTCAGGCCTTAAAATATTACAAATATATTATAGCATGAGTTATCAAGATCTAAAGTTCTATGATGCATCAATCATTACCCACACTAATTCCCTAAATCTAGGAATGAAACCCTTCCTACAAAAGCAAAGACCAATGAATCCACTATTTGAACCTCTCATTCTCAAAGAGACTAAAAATTTTGGCAGTCCACATCATTTTTTTATAAGATATTCTACTAGGGTTGTAAATTTAGTATCATTTCATAGAAAGAATGGAGAAATGTACCTATGGGTAGATTTTAGAAATCTTAATAGATCATATGAGAAGGATAATTATCCCCTACCTTCCCTAGATTAAGTACTACAAACCATATTAGATGGTTACATAGGATACAATAAAGCAATGGTAGATGCCAAGGACATGATTAAAACTACATTTACTACAAAATGAGGAAAGTTTACATATAGAATAATGTTGTTTAACCTGATCAATGCGGAAGTGAATTTATAAAGAGCTATGAACATTACATTCAAATACCTCATTGGGAAATGCATCATAATTTACATGGATGACCTCATTGCCTTGCCTAAAAAGCATGCAACCCATGTGGAAGACTAAAAAAGGGTACTACAAAGATACCAAGAGGATGAAATTTCACTAAATTTCAAAAAATGTATTTTTTGAGTCACATAAGTAAAACTCTTGGAACATATTATTTCAAAAGTTGGTATTTCCATTAACCCATAAAGAACTGAAGTAAGTTTAAAAATTCTCTTCCCAAAAACAAAGAGTTGAAGTTCCTCTTTGGAAAAAATAATTTTGTAAGGAGGTTTACTTTTAGTTTTGTAGAAATAGTCTAACCTCTAAACATGGATGCTCAAGAAAGATGCCAATATTATATGAATTACGAAATAGCAAGTTGCCTTCCAAGAAATTAAAACAGTAAATCTTGAATGCTCCTATATTAATTAGTCCATATTATACTCAAGCCTTCTACATTTACTCATTCACATTAGAACTTTTGATTGCTAGTGTTTTAACTTAGAGGATAGAAGCTAGAGATGAGAAACCAATAGCCTTCATAAGCTCACCATTGAGGGATTCTTAAATCATATATTTGGTAATAGATAAACAAGTCTTTACTTTAATCAAAGTTGTGAAGAAATTTTGGCACCATATCCTACACAACAAAGTGTTTGCAATAGTATCAAATTCAGTTGTAAAAGCAATGTTGATGTAGAAGGAGATATAGAATGCAGGGGTAAGTGGGTGTCCATCCTACAAGATTTCAATTTGGAAATTTAGCCCATGAAAATTGTTAGAGGAAAAGGACTAAGCAAAATATTGGTCAAATTTGACTCTCAAATCTCATGCCAACATTATTCTATGAAATAAATTACCAATGATGAGTGGTATCAAGATATCATTTATTATTTACTAAATAGAGTATGTCCTAATAACTTAAATTCCACCAAAAAATAGCATTGTGCCTTAAAAGTGTGAACTTCATGATAAGATTGAGCATTATGTACCAACAAAATCATGAGGGAAACTACTAGAGATATCTGAACAAACAATAAGTTGCTAATAGGACATGGATTGGGAAATATCACAACATACTAGATACTGATATTTGGCTACTATTGGCACCATGTCTTTAAATATGCACATGTGCACACCTGATCATGCCATATTTGCCAAATCATAACTCATCAAGAAACAAATTATCCAATTCCATTGCAACCAGTGATTGAAGCTTGCCAATCTACACAATGGGGACTAGACTTTGTTGGCATCATCGGTCTTAACTTGCTATCCAGCCAAAAACTCATCCTGACTACCATAGATTATTGTACCTACTAGACAAAAACTCAAGTATCCAAATGCACAATGAAGGTCGTGATCTAATTCTTTAAAGATAATATTGTAATCAAGTTGAGGATGTCGTATGCTCTAGTATGTGACAATGGTCTTGTTTTTTATTCATTGTAATTTATTGAATGGGATTATGATAGGTCTAAATTTTTTTCTAATTACTATCCTCAAGGTCAATAAACTAACAAAAACATTCTAGAAATAATTAAGAGTAGATAATAATCCTAGGGACTAGCATAATAAAGAAAAATACACAATGTTTTTAGATAGGAAAAGGATTAAGTATTCATTAGGAACATCCCTTTATCATTTAATTTATGGTCAGGATCCCATATGTTCTAAAAATATTGAGATCCTTACCCTACAATTCATGAAAAACTACTTAGAAACAAATGATAGGATTGAAGTCGGGCTATTTAATTTAATATGTCTAGATGAGAAAAGGGAAGATGCATTGTAACATTTTAGTAAACATTAGGGAATGGTAAAATGATGGTTTGATAAGAGAGTCAAAATAAATGCCTTTAATATTTTCAATTTTGAGTTACTTTGGGATAAGGCTCATGAAAAGAAAAGAGACCATCAAAAATTTGATCCTATTTGGCTAGGTTCCTTCCAAATATCAAAGATTCTAGGAGAGAATACCTTTAAGTTAAAAATTCTAACTAGAGAGGATGTCCCATTACTAGTGAATGTAAAATTCCTCAAACTATACTTTAATGCCTAAAAGGATCTCAATGTTGCCTTGTAAATAAAGCTTTGTACATGGCTTTGCTATGTTGATATTTTGGTGTGTTTGAATTTTTTCAATTTATTTTATTTTTTGCTTTGTATATTAGCTTTGTTTCCCTTCTATTTGGAGGAATAAAACCATTGGGGTTTGATTTTAAAAAAAAATCATTCAAATGTTTACCCTCATATTTTCCATAGTGATCCCCAACCTAGAAGCAGACCCAAATGCTTATAAATTGAGTAAAATAAATCTATTCTCAAAAAAAAAAGAGGGGTTCAATTACTTGGGTGATTTAGACAAACTCTATTAGGGCTATGAACGCCCAACTAGTGATGAAATAAGATATAGATTGGGATCAAAGATAACTCCATCAATGTTATAAACACCTAGCTGGAACTGGAGCAATGTTCAATGGTTGGTGACATGTCTACCTATGAGGAAATCTCATTATTAGTAGACCAATGTTCGCTCAAGGGTGAGATATCCTAGTTTTTGAACAATTATGGCAAATTTCAATTTATTTAGGAATAAGAATGAATTCACATGTACATATTTTTGTTAACACAAAATGCAGTATTACTTTTAGGTTAATAACTTAACCCCAAACCTTGGATAGGTTCCAAATTTTTAGTTTTTTTTTATTTTGTAATTTCATTGTTTCAAAGAGGTTTTATTTTATTCCCAAAATTCTTAGGAGCATTTCTTAGCAGAGTCACAATTTGTTGTTGCGCTTGCACAACACACCCTAGTCTACATGGACTGGGGATCCACTTTTATTTTTTATTTTGGTGTATTTTGTTTTTCTTTGTCTAGGCTTATGCATAATAGTTAACCATCTAAAAAACTTAGTTTCTCAATCCAAACATTTCTAGTTGTGAATTTCCAATTTGTGCATACCCTAAGTTTGTCAAGGTCCTTATTGCTATAGTTGTGTATGGAAATATTTTCAAAATAAAGAATAACCTCTCCCATTATAACACATTCAAAAAAATATTTTATGTTCCCATAGTTGTAGCATCCCAAACCTGTTTAAATTTAGACACTGCTAACTTGGCAATACCCTTGGCAACATGGATAACATCACTTTCAAGGATCATATCTCCTTTAAATCTCAATGAAAATTTATGAAACTACCTCCATTAGATACATCTTGAAAAATAATTTTAACAAATATAAACTTGCCCAGGTTTTGAGAAGAATTGACCTCTCAAATGGCCTATTTTAGCATTCTATTTTATTGCCTTGTTGACCATGGTACTTGAATTTTGCCATATTGTCACTTTTGAATGCTATATATCTTGTAATACTTAATAAAAATTCATGAAACCACCTCTATTAGATGCATCACAAAAAGAGCTTTCCAAAAAATATAAATTTGCCCATGTTCTAAGGAGGTTTGATGCCCAAAATTGCTTGTTTTTTGCATGTTATCCAAATTGTTATGCCCAATATCTGTCAATCATCCAATCTCAAATAAATTACTTATAGAGGTTCTAAAAATTATGAAGGATAAAGCATATAAATGCCTACCAATCATCTTATCTCATATCAATGGCTAGTGGAGATCCAAAGAAAAATTTAAATGGTAAAGCATTTAAAATCTCAAGCTCTACCAACAATCCAATCTCAAATTGATATCTCATAAAGGTTTTGAGAAGAATATGAAAGGGTAAAGCATCTAAATGTCGATCAACTGTTCGATCTTAGATCAATATATCATAGATATCAAAGGAAAATTTAAAGGGTAAAGCATTTAAAAGCTCAATAAAATTTATCAACTACTCATAGAGGTTCCAAAGAAAATATGAAGGATAAAACATCTAAAATATCATTAACTGTTTAATCTCAAATCAATGGCTCATAGATATTTGAAAGAAATTTTAAAGGGCAAAGCATTTAAAATCTCAACAAAATCTACCGATTTTCCCATATTAGATCAATGACTCATAGAGGTTCCAAGAAAAATTATGAAGGGTAAACATCTAAAATCCTAACAATCATTTGATCTTAGATTAATAGCTCGCAGAGATTCAAATAAAAATTCAAAGGGCAAAGCATTTAAAAGCTCTACCAACTGTTTGATCTCAAATTAATAGCTCACAAAGATTTCAAGAAAAAATAAAGGGTAAAATATTTAAAATCCCACCAACCATATGATCTCAGATCAATGGCTCATACAAATCAAAGGGAGTTTTAAATAGTAAAGCATTGAGAAACGCCAACCATTCGATCTTGTAAAATCAATGACTTATAGAGATTTAAAGAAAAATATCAAAAGGTAAAGCTTCAAAAACTTTACCAAATGGCTCATAGATATTTTGAGAAAAATATAAAGGGTAAAATATTTAAAATCCCACTAACCGCCCGATCTCAATCAACAACTTAAACATATCAAAGGGAGTTTTTAAATAGTAAAGCATTAAGAAATCATGGCAATCGTCCAAACTTGGCAAATATGTGGCTCACAAAGATTCAAAGGAAAAACTCAAAGGGTAAAGAATCTAAAACTCCACCGACCATTTAATCTTAGATCAATGGCTCACAAATATTCAAAGAAGAATTTAAAGGGTAAAGCATTTAAAAGCCCACCAGTCATCCAATCTAAAAATTATCAATAACTCATGCAAATTGGATGAAGTTCTAGATGATAGAGCATGGAAAAGCCACACCAACCATCCAATCTCAGATCTAGTTTGTGTAGATTTTAGGGAATATAGATAGTAAATTTTGGAAAGATCTACCGATAATTTGATCTCAAAGATGAATGGATCAAGATGGAAATAAAGAATGAGTGCAACCAATGAAATTAAAGCCACAAAAAAGTAATCAAAAAATGTAAAAAAGAGTAAAAAATCTAGAAAATGGCCAAAAAATATAGAGAAGAGCCAAGAAACACTGAAAATGGCTAAAAAATGTAGAGAAGGGCCAAAAAATAAAGAGAAAGGCCAAAAAAACATAAAATGGCTAGAAAATACAGAAAATTGTTAAAATGTGTAGAATAAAAAATGTGTCAAAAAATATCAGATGTTGTTAAAAATGCATATGTGGCTGAAAAATGCTAGATGTTGTTGAAAAGTGCCAAATGTTGCCAGAATATGCAAAGAATTGTTGAAAAATCCCAAAAATTACCAAAAAAATACTTAATGTTGCCAAAGAGACACAGGGATGGAAAAAATTAGAAGAGGGAAATAATAGAGAAAAAATAAACAAATAAATGAATAAAAGAAACTAGTAGCATCTACAATTTTTTACTTTATCTCACAAAATCTTCTCTTGTAGGTTATATAACATAGATACTTGAAGTTCAAAGATGACGAACACAAAGATTTTAATATCAACCAAATAGACACATATTTTTAGAGCACAAATATGACTCATCCCATTTGCTATGGTTGGTAGAGCACAAATTTATTTACTTAATGCCAACCCGATTCAAGCGATCCCAAGATTATCCAAAAGTAAAAATTTAATGATGCATGGACAAAGTGTGGCCCAAACAATCTCAAGAAGCTCACATCACACATAGGAGGGAGAATAAAATCTCAGATTCAATACACCCCATTTAAAATATAACAATAGGAAAAAAATTAAATCAAACTATGTAAAGAGCCAAAAAAACTATATAAATACTAACCCACTAGACAACAAGAAGGGTCCCATCCATTAGCTAGCCCTTAGACTTAGCTTGTTTCTCTATTAGTTTTTTTCATTCTAGTTGGACGGATTTTCTAAACCTATTCTTTTTCTTGTAATTTACTAAAGTGGATGAATTCAAAGTTATATTGTTAGCTTTTGAGGATGTATATTAAAGGAAATGCAACCACAAGATGTGAAATAAGTAAGCTATGATAACTATATGATAATGGCACTATAATATGTAGGAAAATAAGAGAATAGACTTTTGCAATAACTCAGTAATATGCCATTAATGAAAGCTCACAAAAATAGTACAATGCAATATAATGGAGGACTTGAACACTCCAAAATTTTAAATGAAGAACTACATTGTACCTACTCACTACTATAATCTACCTCTCTATAGTAACATTGTCTCTCTCTCACTCTATACCTTAAAGGCCTATATATAGGAAGATATATGCCTTGGCCTTTACTCTACCCATGACTCTTCATCTACCTATCCTATGACTCATGTACATGTGGACTACATGCACATTTACATCATTGCACATTCTAACACTTGTGCATTTATTACATTGCATGAAGTAACTCAAACCTTACTCTAAAGTAAACTCCTACTCTAGTTATGTACCCAAGGTGGTACATTAGCATGTACCAAATAATGTAATATACTCTAACACCCCCTTGTATTACATTATTTGGGTATTGAAGACTTTAGTCTTCAATATGGATCTTTGTATTTTTATTCTTCATCTTGATTTGATCTTCTGCTTGAGCTTCATATTTCAAATATCCTTCATCTTGAATAGATCCTTCTCTTTCATTTGGTTTAGCCTTCATGTTGTCTTTCATTGTCTTCTTCATTCCTTTGGTTTCTGTTGTTTCAAAGTGTTTGGTAGAATCTTTGTTCTTGAAGTCTTCAAAGTGTCTTTGATGAACTAGAGATCTCATAATCTTGTAGGTCATAAGTGGATCATAATTGCTCCATTTTCTTTCCTTTGGTTTTTTGAATGACCTATTTCCTTGATCTTCAAAAATGTCAAGCTTGAATTCATTGTTAGTGGATGCTTCTAAAATAAGAACTTGGAAGAAACAATCTAATCTGAATATTAGTCTCTCTTCAAATATTTTATAGTACTTGTCCTTATAGTAATAGAAGAAATATGAATGAGATTTTCCTCCACAATATTTACATGGATGGAAACTCTAGCAGTTTGCTTTCTCATGACCAAATTTGTTGCAATAAATGCATAATGAAGATATCCCAATTTCTTTGTCACTATTTTTAGGAGAATCAAGTCCATCTAATTCCTTGATGAAATAGTTAAACCAT
Source organism: Wollemia nobilis (assembly GCA_028583015.1). Taxonomy (NCBI): domain Eukaryota; kingdom Viridiplantae; phylum Streptophyta; class Pinopsida; order Araucariales; family Araucariaceae; genus Wollemia; species Wollemia nobilis. The sequence goes on along the minus strand of JAQPPZ010017210.1, from coordinate 9,609,881 downwards.
CTATGTACGATTGAAGCTATTTCATCTTTACTTCTTTCATAGATTTGTATGATATCCTTTTGATGAATATTCTTTTCTACCTTTTGAATATGATTCTCAATATCTTCATTTGTATAGTTGTTATCATTGATAGATAGTTTTTCCAAACTTATGGTTAGTGAATTCTTAGAAGTCTCTCTAAACCATATTGGTTCTTCTCTTTTGATTGTACTTTCCTTATTATCCTTTCTAGAATCAAGTATGTCTTTGAACCATTTTGACTCCTTGAGACCTGTATATTTAATAAGCCTTTCCATAGCTATTTTAAGTAATCTTCTTTGATTACAAGAGAATAATTTTTGGTAGATCCTTTGTAGTAGTCTACCTTATGTCTCCCTAGTTTTTAAGTATATGATCAACCTTGCTAAGAACTTTTCAATTTTGCAAGTTTTGTAAAATGTCTTCTATCTTGCAAGTGTTTGAATGCACTATGAATCTTGAAAGTATGCTTAGCTTTCTTAGTTTGAGTTGAATCCCTTTTGTCTCCCTAATGTTCAACTTTAATGTATTGCCTTATTTCTCCCTATTGATTAGTAAGTAGAAAGCTAAAGATAAATGATGATGCACCTTCAAGTTTTAATAAGGTTATTTTCCTTCAAGACCTTTTAGTTGGATTAATGTCTCAAAAATTAATGTAAGAGACTAATGTAAAATGCAATTTCCAACTTCCAAGCAATTAATGGTTTTGCTCCTTTAACCTTCACTTTTCAATGGTTTAATTTTTCTAAATTCCAAGAAACTAAAGTTTGATGTAGTATGCCTTATAACTCCCTAATTTGGAATTTTAGAAAGTAATAATATTTGCAAATTAATATTTCAATTTTCCAATGTTGAAAACCTTATATCTCCTAATTAATTATTTGCAAATATTTAATGTTTAAATCTCATGCAATTTGGTAATATCTTCTAAGATATACTCCCTTTGCTAAAATTACCTTCTAACTCTTTAAGGTTGATATTTCAATGCATTAATAAATAAATTTCAACCTTATATTAAGCACCTTATAACTCCCTAAACTTAAGGAAAGCAAATATTAAATAATATAAGTCTTTTACCTTCCTTGCAAAGTGTAATGTGTGTGTTGATTGGTCTATGGAGTGACTCTTCAATCCAAGCATTGTATTTCTTGGTCTCCTATGTATGGTAGAGATTATTTAATGCTCATGGGCACCTTCTCCTCCTCCTTAATTGCACTTTGACTCCACTCTTGATGCTTGACTATGTGCTTTCAATTTTTTGTGCTCTCCTTCAATGTTGGGTGCTTAAATATGCTTTGATGCTCCTTGAGACTCTAGCCACGTGGTGCTTTGGGGGTTACGTTCTTGATGGGCATTGGTTTAGATGCCTTCAATGCTCATATCTCCCTTGAATGATGAGCTATGATGATTATGCCTTCTAACCTCCAAATGATGCTTTTCAACGCTCAAAAATTAGGTGTTACTTTCTCATGAGCGCTTCTTTCCTATGCAGGCATTAAAGGAATATATGGGTGCCTTGTTTTGTTGTGCCAAGTGGCACAAGATGCCTTGGATCTAAATTTCAAGTGGTACTCCTTTCCCTTGCATGTAATACTACCTTCAACGTCTCTTATTCCTTGTATACTTCTTGCCCATGAATGCACTATGTGTCTTGTCTTCAATGCTTTCTCTCAGGTGAATGGTGATGCTACTCTCTACAATGAGCAATGGTGGTTCTATGGTGCTGCAATGGTGATTCTATGGTGCTTCAATGGTGGCTTTAGGTGCTTCAAATTTCTTTATGCTCATCTGGTGGTTCATCCAAGTTATAGCTTGTGTAATTCACCTTTGTTTTTACCGAAACTTGCTTCTTTATGCTTGCAATGTATTATCCTTAGTGCTATCCTTTTTACGTAGGTTTGCAATGGATGATGGGCTCCTTACGTAGGTTTTGATGTTGTAGGTTAATGCTACTTGTAGATGCTTGATTTGGTGATGGATTTGGTGTCTTTAGACACCTTGAAACTTGGCTAATGTGAGCCCTTCATTGGCTCTCTTCCTTAGCTTGAAATTTGCTCCTTTAATTTGATGATATGGCCACTTTGTAGATGTAATAAGCTTGTTGTTTTAGTGTCTTTGAGACACTCTAGCTTTGTCCCCTTTTCTATGTAGGACAAGAGAGATATGGTGCAATAATGTAATGCAAATAGTTAGAATAAAATACTCTAACTTGCATTGAAGTTTTGAAGACTTTAAATCTCCTTTTTCCAGCTTTCTCTCTTCCTTGATGAGGTGGCTTCTTTGCACTACTCCTTGGTAGTAAATGGTGATTTGATGTTGTCTTCCTTGCTAGACAACTCTCTCCTTTGCTTGGTTAACTTAGCAATAATGAATCCAAGCTCTTAACTAATATGCCCTTTTGAATGCACTAATTTTCACCTTAACTTAAATACTTAGTGCACCTTTAATAACTAGTATAGTGCAATAGCAATTTCTCCTTATTGCTCCTCTAAATGAACTCTTTAAAATAACTTGAAATATGCACTATAATCTATGCAACTTTCACTTACGGATAATGTCTTCTTTGCTTTTACTAGAAGGTAGGATGTTGATATTTTCCTTTCTTTCAAAATATATCTAACTCCTTTTTGTGTGCAGGTTATAACCCTTGTAAAAACTATCTTCTGCACTCCCTTGAAGACTTTAATATGCAACCTTCTCCTTGCAAATTTTAAACTCTAATATGGTTCTTAATGAAACTTAATAATGAACCGAATAACTAAAGTTCAAATAATGAACCTTTTGCACCAAAGTTTCTTACCTTCAATGACCTTTGAAGATGATGAATAACTTGGTGATTTAAATTCACCAAAATGCTGCCTTGTAATGGATGAAATCGTAACTCTTCCTTGCTATCCAAAATAACTCTTTAGCTCACCTATTTGTAGCTTTGAAACTCTCTAACTTGCTACTCAAAACTGTAGTTTGGTGGCTTTAATTTTCCTTCAGAATGCACTTTGTAGATCTAAAGTTTCACAACTAGTAATGTTGCCCTTTTACAGTCAATTTCTCCTTTGAAATGTTGTCCTTGAATCTTCCAAATTTTGTAGGAAACTCCTCCAAATCGTAACTGAGATTTATCTCCTAGAGACCTTCTATCTTCTACTATAAAATCAACAACCTCCTTTCTCCAAAATGACCTTCAAGCCTTCAATGGCAATCTCCAAATCTCTTAGATTTGGTGGCTTCTCTATCTCCTTTCTCCTTCAACCTCCTTGTCAAATTTTGACTTCAATATTGGCCTATCTAGTGGCCTTCTTCTCAAGATTTTGACTATCTTGAGGTCTTCACTATTCTCCCCTAAAATTTGGCAAACTCCTTGCCAAATTCTTCTCCTTTTGGGCTTGTTGTTGGATGGTGATAATTATCCCAAATTCTATTCTATCAGGAACTCCTCCTTGCTAGTAAATTTCTCCAATGAGTTCTCCTAGGAACTCCTTCAATGACCTTCTATTGTAATAAGGCTTTCCTAGCCTTCTCCTTCTTTCTCCTTGAGACCTCTTCTCTAGGGTCTTCAATCTCATAACTTCTCTGGTCTTCTCAATGAGACCTTTTCTTCAATCTTCTACTGTGGAAGTTTTGCAATGAGATCTCCTTACTAGGATCTCTAAAATCTGCTACTTCTAGAATCTAGAATAGGACTTTTGCTAGTCCTTCTCTATCTTCAATCTTCCAAAATTGGAAGTTCTTCAATGGGACCTCTTGTGGGTCTCTTCAACTTCTTGAGCTATTTTCTCCTCTTCAATCTGCAATCTAATTCAATCTTCAATGGAGATCACCAACCTCCAATATTCTCCTGGACTCTTCTCTGGAGTCTCTTCTTCTTCAATCTGTAGTAAGGCTCCTCTGGCCTTTTCTCTCTTCTACAATCTGTAGGTCTATAATCTTGTAATGGGACCTTTTACTTAGGCCTCCAAATCTTTGATCTTTCATTTGTTGCTTTAGCTATTGGATTGATTCCAAAGAAGATATTCTTCCTAGCTCTTTGTAGGAAGCTTCTTAACTTTCTTTGAATCTCCTTTTCCTGCAACAAAGTATTAGAACTGTAATGGTAGAAACTCTAAATCTAGAGATAATCAATCTTCACTAGTTGATTTGTCAATCTAGTGGAATTAATGTTGAGTCCTAGTCTTCACAAGTTTTTCTGCAACCCTATGGAAAGACTCTAGCCAAATGCAATTTTCAGAAATTTTAAAAATGAGATTTTTGATCTCCTCTCAATCTCTCTTGTGGCTCTCCCTATTTCCTATCTGATCTACCATGGCTCTGATACCACTGTTAGCTTTTGGTGATGTATATTAAAGGAAATGCAACCACAAGATGTAAAATATGCAGGCTATGATAACTATATGATAATGGCACTAAAATATGCAAGAAAATAAGAGAATAGACTTCTGCAATAACTCAGTAAAATGCCATTAATGAAAGCTCACGAAAATAGTACAATGCAATATAATGGAGGACTTGAACACTCCAAAATTTTAAATGAAGAACTACATTGTACCTACTCACTACTATAATCTACCTCTCTATAGTAACATTGTCTCTCTCTCACTCTATACCTTAAAGGCCTATATATAGGAAGATATATGCCTTGGCCTTTACTCTACCCATGACTCTTCATCTACCTATCCTATGACTCATGTACATGTGGACTACATGCACATTTACATCATTGCACATTCTAACACTTGTGCATTTATTACATTGCATGAAGTAACTCAAACCTTACTCTAAAGTAAACTCCTACTCTAGTTATGTACCCAAGGTGGTACATTAGCATGTACCAAATAATGTAATATACTCTAACATATATATGTTTCATGTCTAACATTCATAATAGAAGGCTTTGAAATTATGTGTTCAATCTGTGAATGATGATGGTGATTACATTTAGTTTATTTCATAGTTTGTTTTTCCTCTGATGATTACACCATTCTAGACCTCAGGCTATGTGAATACTAGTCGAGTTGGGATTGATTTTAAATTAGAATTGTTGCTTTACTGAGTCAAAATTAAATTTGAAACAACACAAGCTTGTTTATTTTATGTTCTTTTTTTCTCACAGTTAAACCTCTGGCTTTTTTTAATAACTTGCTTTTATTACGAATAGATTAGTTTCAATTTTAAAATACATTAAAACTATATTTCTATTATGCACAATTTAATAAGTCAATCATTGCCATTGTATATGATGATAATATAAATGTAATGAAATATATTATTTGGATGATTATAGTTTGCAAATTTTAAGCTCACCTTTGCTTTGAGTTGTTTAAATTTTGCTTAATTTATGTGTGTTATAGTAGCAATATATTAGAATTATTTTCTAAATAATTGAACATATAATGTTAAAAAATTATGCTTAGGAAGCCTGCCTCTTAGATTCATACCATAAAAGGCCCTTTGAAGGAATAATTATCATTGACCTATGGGTTTATCCATGTCGACCAAGACCTAGCCATACTAGAACCTTGGGGTAAACAAGTTCTCTTTCAAGAGGTAACAAGCTCTGTTCCAAGTAAGTTGGCTTACCCTTGAAACACCAACAATTGGCTTCTACCTCTTCATGCCCATAAAAATATACACTTGGGGGAAGTAAAAGTGTGTCATTTGCACGCTAAAAAAAAGTAACTTGTTGCTTGATCCCATTTTGTATCAAAATTTAAAAAAAATATTGGATATATATTCCCTCCTTTGATTTGAGCAGAGGACTTGAATATAATGTCCTGTGTTTCAACAAGTTTATTTAAGTGTTGGAAATGTATGAAGGCATATGATTTTGGTGGTAGGAAATACACCCACATTTTTCATGAGTAATCATTAAAAAATAGCTAAAATTAGTTTTGTCCATCATAATTGGTTGACATGGACCCAAATAGACTGGTGTGTACTACATCCAATGGTCCTTTACCTTTGTGAGTATTGGTTTCAAATGGTACTCGGTGTTGCTTTCCTTTTAAACAACCAGAGAAAAATAGCAGTGTGAGTGAAAGGATAGGAAAACCATTCACCATTTTATGCTTATTCATCTATATTAAATTTCTGGAACTTAGGTGACCATATCTCCTATGCTAAAGTGAGGTAGTATCAATTATGTTGTAGATAATGCAACATTAGAAGATGGTCGAACATCAAGTGTAAACAAACCATTTTTGTAGGAACTAGTATCCACAAAATTTCCATGTTTTGTAATGAAACATTTCTTTTTGTCATAAACTTTGAATTATATTGTTGTTTCTTGATCCGGTATTAGTGATATTAATTGCAAGTTGTTTGCTAACCCTAGTACATATAACACATTCTAAATTGTGCATTTGCCATCAAACAGATTGATAGAAACATTTTCCACTCTTTTAACCTGATAGGTCTTATCATTAGCACCTATGACTGGTTTTTCATATTTGATTTTTATGGAATTAAACCATTCTTTATCTCCAGCCATATGTTTACCAGCCTCTGAATAATTATACCAAACTTCATCACTTGGTTTTATCATTGCCTTGGACATCAACACCTTATAAGCCAGTTTGGAGTTCTCTTCATATTTAGATTCTAAATCCTCATGTGCAACATGCCTTTGTTGTTGTTGTGTTTTGTACTATGGTTTTTTCTAAGGAGATTTATTAGCTTGATCTCCTTGAGTCATAGAATTATATCTACAAAACTTGGTATCATGTCCTCATTTTTTCACAAATATGACAATATCTCCTTTATTTTTTAGGTTGTTTTTATGAGGAAGAAGAAGTGGAAGGACTCATTTGACCCTTTTGTGGTTTCTTTGTTGAGTTAGATGCATTATTGGACAATTGGTCCCATACTTAATTTTATGTTTCCTCTAATTGAAGGATATATACCAATTCTTCAAATGGCACCCTTATGTTTGATACTTGTAAAGAAGTGACCAACATTCAAAATGAATTAGGGAGAGATTTAAGTACAATGGAGACTAAGAGCTTGTCTTCTACCTTTTCCTCCATGGTATTCAATTTTACCTTCAATTCCACAATTCTATGAAGAAATTGCTCAATACTTTATCCATCTTGAACCCTTAATGTATGAAGTTGGGATTGAAGGTGAAGAATTATGGCTTCATTCTTCCCTTCAAATATAGTGGAAAGTATATCCCATACTTCTTTTGATGTCTTTGCTTCACTGATGTGTGGTTGAATTTCATCTACTACACCAAGAGTGATGAGCATTAGTGCCTTGGCATCTCCCTCATCAAACTTTTGTTGAGTTGCAATATCCTTAGGTCAAGTTTCTTCTCTAGTGACTATGTCCCAAAGTTTCTCAACCATTAGGATGGTCCTCATCTTGGTCTTCCAAGGTGCAAAATTTGGGCCTTTGAGCAATTGTGATTCTATGAGAAAAAAGTTGGTGTTTCCATGGTAAGGGTTTCTTATGTCTTCCAAGATGGTCTCCCTTTCTATATACCACCAATCCTATATATCAAAACTTTCTATATACCTGCCCTTCCTATATATGTGTCGATATGTGGAAGATACTAGTGCTCTTGATATACATGGTTATACATTAGAGAGACCTTAAGGTGTGTGAAAGAGAATAATATGTGGTACTATGGCAGTACGAAAAGGGATTTACCCTATCAATGATATCTACTTAAAGAAAAATCCTTTTACATGGGCATAACTTCCCTATATACTTGGATTTTCTCAATTTTAGGATTTACGTCTAACAATAGTGATGAATAGGATAAAAAATAGTGGAAAAAATCACAAAAATATGGTGTCCTTATTTCTCCTTGATGATTTATCATATTAATGTCCAAATGTTATTATGGTAATTATATTAGGCTATAGACACAATAGCTTAACAATACAACTTTACCTGTAAACACAACCAAAAGATGTCATTTATAGTAAATGCTGCAATTGTGCTAAGCACATGTTTAATTTTTGTGTACAAAAATATTTTTGAAGAAACTTTCACCTTAGCAAAAAAAAAAATTCATTTTTCTTTCAACTTTGCTCACTTAGGATCTTTTTCTAAAAATTCCTTTTGCTCCTATACAAAAAATATTGCATTTTAAGAAAGAATAAAGTTTTAAACCTACGACTTTGGGATTCATAAATCTTCACGTATACCTTAAAACCAAGGCAATCGTTAGCTTCTTTAGGTTCATTATCCACTCGAATTTTTGTCCCTTGACAACCTACAATCTAAAAATATATTGGTCAAACATACAACCATCTATGTTAGTTTTACCAAGTGGTGCCTCTCTTGTCCTACCAAACTTTCATAGCATGAATCTTAAAAAATGTTACTTCCCTACGTGACTGCCACCTCCATGTGGCTCCTGAGAAGCTAATACAAGATCAAAATCAACAAGATGAGACATTAGAAAGTTTGGAGAATAAAATACTTTTTATAAAAAAACAGACAAAATGAAGGCAAATGAAACAACAATTAGAGAGTTGTGATCAATAAAAAAAATATAGAATTGAAGAAAAAATAAGACTCATAAATGTTATTCGACTTGAACACTTGCTCTCATACCAAATAATGGAATCAAATAGGCAAAAGAAAATATTATTCAATACAAAAAAACAAGTACAACCTTTACAAATATATACAATATGGTGTCTCTTGGTTTCAATAGACTCTTGATGCTTCGGAGACCAACATAGCATATCTCTTTATATTCTATGCATTCAAAAAAGTGATGAAAATAATGTAACAATTATTCTTTTTGTTGTATAGGGAAGCCTCTATAAATCCTAGTACGTTGGGTAAAGATGAAGTCAAAGGGACCCCGAATATTTTTAGGGTAAAGCATGAGTTTTTTTTTAAAGGGTCTTGGACCCCTTGTATCGAGGTTTGAACTTGGGTCTCTTGGATGAAAACCCAAAGATATATCACTATGATATCCCTCGCATGACACAAATTTTAGGGTAAAGCACACGTTTTTGAAGAGGGTCCTAGTTTCCTTGTACCAAGGTTTGAACTTGGGTCTCATAGATAAAAAAAACCCAAAAACATAAGAGTCCAGCAGAATCATTTGTAGACAATCGTAAGAAAAATTTACAAATGGTTATGGATAAATATGGTTTTCAACTTCCAAAAATAGATCTAGAAAAAAAATGAACAATGGAGACCAATAAGGAAGGATACTGGAAGAAATTCCAATTCTTTTGAGGCTTTAGCCGATGAATAAAATGTAGATCAAAACTTAGAGGACATAGTACAACAACTTCAACATATTAGCAAGGAACCGTATATTCAATATGATCCTAAATTAAGGAAGAAAATCCTTGATGAATCTAAGGAATGTGTCTCATCAGATTTTGAAGACTCTCTTGAAGTACCATGCACCATTCAGGAGAAAATAATTGGTAAAGAAAATGTAGTTTTAGAAGTTAATACTCCTACCATTAATGAGGAAATACCAAAAAATGAGCTAGACAAGTCAAAAGCTTCTATAATAGAGCAAGGAGAGGATAAATATGTTGAAAAACAAAATTGTGAAAGAATATTGAGGAATAGAATAATAAGAACTACTTCTGATATAGGCAAGGGAAAAAGAGGAAACCCCTCAAATTATCAAGCAAGATCTAGGGAACCAAGAGCTAACATAGATAAAGGAACACAAATTAAGTTGGTTGAACTTCTCTTTACCAAAAAATAAAATGATATTGGTAATACACAAGAGGGGTCAAAATCCCTTAATGAGACATGATTATCTTCTCATGGAATATAAGGGGGGCTAATACCCCATCAAAGCATAGGTGTATTAGGGACCTATGTTTAAGTAATAAACCTGATATTCTTTATATCTAGGAAACTAAAATGACAAAAGAAGAAGTTTCAAAAACTATGAAAGCAATTTGGGTAAGATGTGAATGGGATGCTATGGATTTTGAAGGAGCAGTAGGGGGAATTCTAACTTGTTGGAATCCTTCTAGAACCTCTTGTGTAACCATTCATAAAAGTAGGCATTGGATAGCCTCTTTAGTCACTACTTTGCAGATATTTGCTTCATCCTTATCAATATCTATGGATCTACAACTCAGTCAAGTAGATTATAAGTTTGGAGTGGGATTGAAGCCTTTATGAGAAGTAAAGACCAAGTAACCCAATTCATGATCATTGGAGATTTTAATGCCATAACCAAGATGAACAAAAAAATTGGGGGAATTAGGAAATTGACCCAAAGTATGAAATATTTCTCAGCTTTTATTCAAAAAAACAATCTATGGGAAGTTGAGTTTGAAGAAGATAACTATACTTGGACCAACAACAGGAGAGACCAGAACCTAATAGAAAAAAAATTAGATAGATGCATTCTCTCAAATCATTGGCTTAATTAAGGAACTTATGCTAAAATTAATACCTTAACAAGGATTGGTTCTAATCATTGGCCAATAAGAGTTTAAATGGTGGTAAGTGAATTCAAAAAAGATCATATTTTAAATATGAGCATATGTGGGAAGACCATCCTCAATTTATTGATATGATATCTCAAACATGGAATTCTTTAGGTAATGGTGGGTTGTATGCTCTTCCAAACCAAATTAAAGCTATGACATCTAGATTAAAAGAATGGAACAAGAACACGTTTGGAAACATTTTTGAGAAGAAAGAAGAACTAAAAGATAAACTTTCAAAATTCCAAAAAGGTGATGAAAATAATACAAGCTCGGAGAAAAGGGAGTTGCTTAGTGAATATCATAATATTTTGAGTAAGGAAGAGAAATTATGAAGATTAAAATCAAGATAGACTTGGTTAAAAGAAGGAGATAAGAATACAATTTTTTTTCATAGGATGGCTATAGTACAGAGATCGTCTTCTAGAATTAATAGAATTAAATCAATAGAAGGGGTTTGGATTGAAAATCAGAGTGAAATTAGAAAAGAGGTAAAGTTATTTTATCAAAATATTCTAGGTTCGGAGGAGACCGAAGTTCTTAATGATAAACTTCTTCAAGATGTTCCTTCAATTATAACAAATGAAGACAATAGAAAAATTATGGAGCCTATTACTCTAGAAGTTGTTCATTTAGCTCTTTTCTCTTTTAATAAGGATAAATCCCCAGGTTCAGATGGGCTCTCTTTAGTTTTTTACCAACATAATTGGGATATAGTGAAGGATTCTTTATTGGTGGTTGTGGAACAGTTTAGGGTAAAACAATACATTCCTTATAAAATAAATGCAACTTATCTTACCCTAATTTCAAAAAATAAGGATGCTAAATTGTTTGATTCTTTTAGACCCATAAGATTATGTAATATGGCATATACGATTATTTCCAAAGTGATGGTGAATATTAAGGTCATTATTAGACAAAATGATTTTAGAAGAGCAAGGAGGATTTGTGAAAGAGATAAATTCTAGATGGGATCATAGTAGCTCATGAAGTTATACATTCAACAACTTCAAGAAAATAGAAAACTATGATCTTAAAACTTGATATGAGTAAAGCCTATGATAGGGTTAAATGGGATTTTTTTTTGCAGTTTTAGATAAGTTTAGTTTTGGGAAAAAATGGGTTAGATGGATTAAAGCTTGTGTCTCTACAGTTTCTTATTCAGTGTTGGTCAATGGGTTAGTGACAGAATCTTTTAAAGCCAAGAGAGGCCTTAGACAAGGAGATCCTCTCTCCTTATTTGTTCATTATTATGGTAGAGGTTTTTTTTTTTTTTGAACTTACATTGTGAAATCGGTAGCCATCACGAATCTAGGCAAGATGTTCAGATTTTATGGTCGCCATAGTATTCTATGCTATCCACCCCAGAAGCCGCCACACAGTTCTTTGTGTAGTCCGCCCCTATAACCACCATGCCAAAATTATTTTAAACATTTTACACCACTGAAAGCACCAGGAAAAGGACAAGCGTTCAATCTGACGAGGCCCGAGATGTGAACCTTGGACCTTTGCCCCCCTACGGGATTTGGTCAAAGTAATTGGTCTACACCTCGGACCTTATGGTAGAAGTTTTGAGTAGGAACTTAAATAAGGATTACAAATATGGGTTTATTAATGGTCTTAAGGTTAGTAATAACATCAATAATATCACCCATCAACAGTTTGTAGATGATACAACCCTTTTTGGAAGGGCAAGGATAAATGAGGCCAGATATTTGAATAACTTTTTAAAAGAGTACGAAAGAGCTTTAGGGCAAAAAATTAATAGGACTAAATCTAAAATTTACTTCCTTAACACTCCTAATATCAAAGCAAGAATTTGTAGGTTGCTTCAAATGGAGGAGGCAAATTTACCAACAACTTATCTAGGGATGCCTTTATTTGAGGGGAGAATGAGGATAGATTTATGGAATCCAATTATTAGTAAAGTTCAAAATAAACTTCCAACTTGGAAAGGTAGATGGTTATCGTTAGTAGGAAGAGTGCAGTTAATTAAGTCAGTCTTACAAGCCATTCCAACATATTATGTCATTGTTTTCTATGCCAAAATCAGTTGAAAAAAGTTTAATCTTTATTATGCGATCCTTTTTATGGTTAGGTTTACATGATAAAAGGAAATTTCCTTTGGTGAAATGGAGCAAGTTGTGTGATGACAAAACTAGGGGAGGTCTTGGTTTAAGAGCTCTTACAGATGCAAACTTAGCTCTTAGGGGAAAAGTTATCTGGAGATTGTACAAAGAGAGTCAAAGACAATGGGCAAGAATTCTTCTAAGTATGTTGATCCCAATGACCCAAGTTTAATATTTATTGCATTCTCTCTCCCAAATGGTTCTGCTCTTTGGAATGGTTTAAAAAAATCTATTGATATTATGATTAAAGGTTTAAGATGGGTGGTGGGAACTGGAGAAAAATTTTCTATTTGGATGGATACTTGGTGTGATAAAAAACCACTCAATTTAGATCCAGTTTTGAAACCTTGGATGAGATTGCTTCAAGACAAATACGGTGATAGGGTTTCAAACATTTTGTACAAGGATCGAGAAGGAAGATACAAATGGAAAGAAGATTTTTTTATAAGTATACAAGACATTGATGCTAGGAGGCAATTGAGTAGAAAGATAACAACTGTGATTATTTCGAGGGGTGCCAAGGATAAATTGATTTGGGAGTTGAATAGCTCAGGAGAATACACAACAAGAAGTGGATATAATGTTCAACACCAACATAATAATAATGTCACTAGAATATGGAGAGATATTTGGGATAGCCCAAGCATTCCTAAAGTCAAAATGTTTGTTTGGCTAGTAGGTCATAGAAGAATTTTATCCTGGGATAACCTTATGAAAAGGGGTTTTCATGGCCCCTCTCAATGTGTTTTCTGTAATAAGGAGGAGGAGAGTATTGACCATCTCTTGGGACATTGCTCAATAGTTTGGAATCTATGGCAATGGATTCTTAATATGTTTGGTAAATGCATGGTGATGAATAGCAGAATTGAAGATTGGTTAAAGCAATGGCAGAGCACTTATAAAAGTGAGGCTTTACAGACAATATGGGATATATCAAAAGATACAATACTTTGGACTATATGGCTAGAAAGGAATAGAAGAATATTTAAAGGAAAGGAAAGCAGTTTAGAGGTAATGAAAAAGAAGATATGTTTAGCCATAGAGGAGTCTAAACCAACTCTATCAACTTACCCAATTCCTAATTTGGAAGTAGAGAGTCTTGATAGATGGAGTCAAGTCATTAAATGGAATTATGATGTTGGGTACAAGAGAAGCAAAAATAAGGTAAAGAATATAAAGTGGAAACCACCAGATATGGAGTGGGTTAAATTGAATTTTGATGGAGCATCTAAAGGAAATCTAGGACCAGCAGGAGGAGGAATAATTAGAAATAATAGAGGAGAGATTTTGTCTCATTATGCTTTCAATAGTGGATTTAAGACAAATAATGAAGTTGAAGCTTGGGCAGCTTTAGAAGGGTTAAAAATATGTAAACAAATGAAATGGAATAGAGTATGGATGGAAGGTGATTCTCTCATAGTAATAAATGCAATTTTGAGGAAAGCAAAGGCTCCATGGAACATACAAGAGATAATTGTGGAAATTCAAGATCTTGCTAAAGAGTTTGAAGAAATTAGGTTTACACATATATTAAGGGAAGGAAACAAATGTGCAGATAAGCTAGCCAATAGAGGGGTTTTGATTGAGGATCGTGAAGTTAAATTCTCCTTTCCATGGTTAGAGGAAGTAGAAAGTTTAGTTGAAGCTGACAAAAAATGTTGATTGCCTAAATCAATTAATGATTAAGTTTTACTTTAATGTTTTCCATTGGTAATATTTGTTTTATTTTGTAACAATAATGTGTTTTCATTTAGACTATTTATTATAATTTTTGTGGTTGCACTTGTGTTTCAAGAAGGAAACTAGCAATCCAGATTTGGTAAAGCAGACTATGATAGTGCGATGTTTTGGAAATATTACTCTACTAAGATGCAAGGCATAGATAGTAGAGGTGAAGTTTTGGCATTGTGAAGGCTGCTATAGGAAAATGTCAAGAAAGATGCTAAATTCTGGAGTAATTGTATTCAAACAAAGATTTGAAAAGATCCAGAAAATGAAAATCAAGAATTCAGACATTTTATGTAAAATGATGTAGGTTTCTAGCTATAGCATCTCAATTGAGATGAGAAGTGTATCTATTTGTAAACTCTCAAGCTCTAAATAAGAGAGATGTAATTTGTCAAGGGTGGGGGACCCGAGTACAACCCCTTATTATCAAGCAAAAAAAATAAATAATAGAGTTTTGAACCTATGACTTTGGAATTCATAAATCTTCACATATGCCTTAAAACCAAGGAAGTCGTTAGCTTCTTTAGGTTCATTATCCACCTGAATGTTTGTCCCTTGACAACCCACAAGCTAAAAAACATCACAGGCATAAAATCATCTATGTTAGTTTTACCAAGTGGTGCCTCTCTTGTCCTACCAAACTTTCATAGCATGAATCTTAAAAATGTTACTTCCCTGAGTGATTGCCATCTCCATGTGGCTCCTGAGCAGCTAATACAATATGACAATCAACGAGTTGAGACATTAGAAAGTTTGGAGAATAAAATACCTTTATCAAAAAACAGAGACAAAATGAAGGCAAATGAAACAACAATTAGAGAGTTGTGAGCAATAAAAAAATATAGAACTTGAGAAAAATATAAGACTCATAATTGTTATTCGACTTAAACACTTGCTATGATACCAAATAATGGAATCAAATAGGCAAAAGAAAATATCATTCAATACAACAAAACAAGTACAACCTTTACAAATATATACAATATGGTGTCTTTTGGTTAAAAATATGTAAACAAATGAAATGGAATAGAGTATGGATGGAAGGTGATTCTCTCATAGTAATAAATGCAATTTTGAGGAAAGCAAAGGCTCCATGGAACATACAAGAGATAATTGTGGAAATTCAAGATCTTGCTAAAGAGTTTGAAGAAATTAGATTTATACATATATTAAGGTAAGGAAACAAATGTGCAGATAAGCTAGCCAATAGAAGGGTTTTGATTGAGGATCGTGAAGTTATATTCTCCTTTCCATGGTTAGAGGAAGTAGAAAGTTTAGTTGAAGCTGACAAAAAATGTTGATTGCCTAAATCAATTAATGATTAGGTTTTATTTTAATGTTTTCCACTGGTAATATTTGTTTTATTTTGTAACAATAATATGTTTTCATTTGGACTATTTATTATAATTTTTGTGGTTGCACTTGTGTTTCAGGAAGGAAACTAGCAATCCATATTTGGTAAAATAAACCATGAGAGTGCAATGTTTTGAAAATATTACTCTACTAAGATGCAAGGCATAGATAGTAGAGGTGAAGTTTTGGCATTGTGAAGGCTGCTCTAGGAAAATGTCAAGAAAGATGCTAATTCTGGAGTAATTATATTCAAACAAAGATTTGAAAAGATCCAGAAAATGAAAATCAAGAATTCAAACATTTTATGTAAAATGATGTAGGTTTCTAGCTATAACATCTCAATTGAGATGAGAAGTGTATCTATTTGTAAACTCTCAAGCTCTAAACAAGAGAGATGTAATTTGTCAAGGGTGGGAGACCCGAGTACAACCCCTTGTTATCAAGCAAAAAAAAATAAATAATAGAGTTTTGAACCTATGACTTTGGAATTCATAAATCTTCACATATGCCTTAAAACCAAGGAAGTCGTTAGCTTCTTTAGGTTCATTATCCACCTGAATGTTTGTCCCTTGACAACCCACAAGCTAAAAACATCACAGGCATAAAATCATCTATGTTAGTTTTACCAAGTGGTGCCTCTCTTGTCCTACCAAACTTTCATAGCATGAATCTTAAAAATGTTACTTCCCTGAGTGATTGCCATCTCCATGTGGCTCCTGAGCAGCTAATACAATATGACAATCAACGAGTTGAGACATTAGAAAGTTTGGAGAATAAAATACCTTTATCAAAAAACAGACAAAATGAAGGCAAATGAAACAACAATTAGAGAGTTGTGAGCAATAAAAAAATATAGAACTTGAGAAAAATATAAGACTCATAATTGTTATTCGACTTAAACACTTGCTATGATACCAAATAATGGAATCAAATAGGCAAAAGAAAATATCATTCAATACAACAAAACAAGTACAACCTTTACAAATATATACAATATGGTGTCTTTTGGTTTCAAAAGACTCTTAATGCTTCGGAGACCAGCATAGCATACCCTTTTATATTCTACGCATTCAAGAAAGTGATGAAATTAATGTAATATTTTTTCTTATAGGGAAGCCTCTATAAATCCTGGTCCATTGGGTAAAGATGAAGTCAACGGGACCCCGAACATAAAGCATGAGTTTTTTTAAAAGGGTCTTCGACCCCTTGTATCGAGGTTTGAAGTTGGATCTCTTGGATGAAAACCCAAAGACATACCACTACGATATCCCTCATAGAACACAAATTTTAGGGTAAAGCACGAGTTTTTGAAGATGGTCCTAGTTTCCTTGTACCAAGGTTTGAACTTGGATCTCCTAGATGAAACCCTAAAAACATACCACTATGATATCCCTCACAAGATAAAAATAATATAATAACTACAACCAACGCTCAGGGCTAGGCATCCCCATCCCAACCTTAACCTCTGGTAAGCATGAGAGTTGAACTAATTATTAGGGACCAAACACAACCATACACACACCCACGCCCTCACACACTTGCCCACGCCATGGTTTGAACTTTAGACCTCCCAAAGAAGAGTCAAAGCCCAAACCTTTATGCTGTCCTCGAGACCAAAAATAATGTAATAATTAAGATCTAGCAAATTTATATAAAAAATTGTTAAAATAAATCACATCATGTTATTATAGATTTAACTCACCCTTCTATAGTATTGTAACTTACACAACAATACCTTAAACAATAAATGTTAACATTCACTAAAAAAATTATATCCTTGTGAAACAAGCATGATATGATTTTGACCTTTCATCTGAAAATCTATGACATCAATGTCTTCAACGATAAAATTAACATTCACTAAAACTAAACTTTATTGTCTTTGTGGGACACCATAGTGGTACACCATAGTAGTACGACTTTGACCTCTCATCTGAAAAACAACCCAAGTTCAAACCATGACAAGTAAACATCCAAAAATTTGTCAATTAAAATTTTCATCTAAAAACTTAAATTCAAACCTCGACAACAGGATATGTGAGGTAGGCAGGCTAGGCTGTCATTTGTCAACTTCCGCCATGAGAATAGAAAGACAAAACATGTCGATAAGAGGGCGACCCTTCGTATGCCGTGTTGGAATCGCAGCAAACCCTTCCCTATCAGAAGAAGAGAAAGTATAGATCGCATCACGCAAACCCCTAAATCCTCGGGATTCGCTTAGACTTTCTCCCATTCTCGTCTTATAAAACAAGCAATTTGGAATTTGGAGCACCGATTTCGGCATCGATTCCTTTTCAGGGACCGTATCGACAACTAAATGTATCTGTGGCGTAGCGTGACGAGCGGTCACGGGTTCGAAACTGCGCCGCACACGTGACCACGCCTCACGCAAACACAGTAGTACCGCGTACAGCAGCATACGATACGATGCCCTTTTGGCCTTTACCAACATATATAATACAGAAAGACTTGTCGGACGTCATCATAAATTAAATGCGACTTTATCCGTCCCCTTTGTCTCCCGAGTGGAAGCTTCCATGCTCCGTCATCGTCAGTCCGTCGGTATACGGAATGGTGCCGTATATACTCTCCGAGTATGTATTAATCATTAATTAACTTTTCACCCCAGGTTCAAATTGGAGGCGGTGAGTGTGGGAAGGTTCGTGTGAAAAAGTAAAGCCCGCTTGCCTTGGAACGATTTTTACCTCGCCCAAACGATGCGGTGAATTAAGTGGAGTTTTTACCTACAGCCACCGGATGTACGGTACGGCCTGTATTTACAGGTAATTTTATTTGATTGAAATAATGTGAAGTATAAAGAGGGTTATTTTTTTTTTTATGATTCTTTTATTATTCTAATATTTAATTGATAAGGATATACATCTCCAATGTATTATTTAAGTTATTTTTATTTGGTTGAAGTACTTTCGAAGTATAACTAGTGGCTACATAGTTCAGTAAGGATAGAGTAGTGGTTAGGGCATAACTAGCGGCCACCTAGTTCAACAAGAACAGAATAGTAGTTAGAGCATAACTAGCGGTTACCTAGTTCAATAAGGACATAATAGTAAGGACAAAATAGTGGTTAGGGCATAACTAGCGGCCACCTAATTCAACAAGGATAGAATAATGGTTAGGGCTTTAGTCTTTCTTTGGAGAGGGTTAAGTTCAAACTACGACGTACTTAGACAAGAAAAGACCAGATGGTAGCGGTTGAATCTTTGATAGTTGATTGTTCTAATTCAATGCTTTCGAGAGTTAGGTCTCGTTGACTTTGTCTAACCCAATGGGTTAAATTTTATAGTGGCAGTACCCAATGGTGTAACTGATTCCCTTATGTATTAAAAAATAACTTGGGGCCACCTTCTGCCTTCGAGAGTGGGTTCAATTGTCTTCGTCTAATCCAACAGGTTAAAGTTTATAGTGGTAGTATCTAATGGTGTTATTGATTCCCAAATATACTAAAAAAAAATAGCTAGTACCACATTTCTCGTGATTGGAACAATTGAGTTAGGGTTTATAGTGCAAAACCCAATGGCACTACTTATTCTTCTATGTAATAAATAATAATGGAATCACCTTCCCTGTGATTGGAACAATTGGGTTAAGGTTTATAATGGCAACACCCAATGGTGTTACTGATTCCCCTATAGTTTTAAAAACTAACTAGCGCACCTTCCTCATGATCGGAGCAATTTAATTGAAGGCTTTGTTGAACAATATATGAACAATATCTAAGGTGTTGTATTTGTTGAACAATATATGGATAATATCTATCCCGAGAGGGACACCACAACCTCATGATTGGAACAATTTAATAGAAGACATTGTCGAGCAATATATGGACAATATGTAAAGTGTTCCTATGTATTAAAAAATAACTAGGGCCTTTATCCGTGATTAAAACAATTTAATTGAAGGGTGTGTCTAGCATATGGAAAATATCTAAGATGTATTTGTTGAGCAATATATGGATAATATTTTGGATAATATCTAAGGTGGTGTATTTGTTGAGCAATATATGGATAATATCTAATCTAGACAGGGATACAACAACCTTCTCCGTGATTGGAACAATTTAATTAAAGGTTTTCTCCAGCAATATATGGACAATATTTAAGGTGTTGTATTTGTTGAGCAATATATGGATATTTAGTGTCGACGAATACTGCAATGACAAAAGTCATTGGAGACCCAAGTTCAATTTACGGGAAGGGTGGTCCTTGATATGTCTTCGTTTTTCAAGCTCTTCCAAAAAAATAAAAATAAAAATAAATATGGATAATTGTAGCAAAATAATTGACACCAAAATAAATACACACAAATGAACACTTGCAATAAAAGAAACGTCCCTTTTGTATTAAAACAGGGGAGCCTGAATCTCTCAATGTTATAATGTTTTTTTGAATTGCCCCAAGTGTGTTGAGGGTAATGTTACAATGTATAATACAAGTGTTCAAATGACAATGTTGGGCTCTCTAAAAAAATCGATTGGTGTCCTTCATTATTTCACTACAGATTCAAAGGGGTGAGTGGGCTTCTGATATCCAATGAGGGAACCACTCCAGTTTCAGCAACTCTTCAAGATACCTATTTCCTGCGCACACAAAAATCAAACAAAAGCTAGTAGCACCTATTGATCAAGATATAAGATATTGCTACAAACCCTAGTTGAAGAAACATGCGATGCAGAAAACAGAGAAACATAAACTAAATGCCTTGTTGAAACAAAATTACTGATCAGATCTATCTTTTTTTTTGCTTCTGAGAAACCGCGAATGTGCATTGTGGACTGGTAAACCGCGCACAGGCGAATATGATTATTGCTTATATAAGTCACGATTTGAGTAGCATAACATTAACATTCCCTTACTAATTTTCTTGGTTAAGTGATGGTGCCTTTATAGGGCTTTGAGGGTTTTGGAGGGAATGATAGGTGGCAAGTTAGGGCTGCCAAGTGGTAGGGACTAGGCAGCCACCTATTCTGGGCAGTTGCAATGAGTCACTATAAGTGTCTCACTTAAATGGGGTGATGTGGTTGCAAGTAGAGTGAGGTGTAAGGGTTGTCCTATGTGAAGGGACAAAGGAGATAAGGGTGTGTGAGATATGGCAAGGTGGGGCAGTGAGGTGGCTAGGACATATGTCTAGTGGGTAAACAAGGTATCTTAGGTTGATTTTCCAAATTTAATAAATTTGAAAAATAGATTAATGTGCAAGATTTATATGCCTAAGTTTGAACTTAGGCATATAAATTTCTTTTTGAGTAAATACTTCTTATACATATACATATCTGCCGTGGGGATTGAACCCGTGTCACATCACCGATAATGCAAGTGGCGTCCTTTCCTGTAGACCACATCACACAGGTAGACTTAGGCATATAAATTTATTATGTAGGATTTGTGATGTGGGATGCAAATAATGATTTTGTGAATGCCTAGGTTTTGGTGTCTACAATAATATCTAAGGCGATGTATTTGTCTAACAATATATATGAAAAATATTTAAGGTGTTGTATTTGTTGAACAATATATGGATAATATCTAAGATGGTGTATTTGTCCAACAATATATGGATAATATCTAAGGTGTTGTAATACCATTAGATGATTATGAAATATGATTGGGTCGTATCAATACTATACAATCAATTGAAAAAACATATTATTTTATTTGTATTTGATTTTAGACATAAGGTTATCAATTTGATCTTTAAAATTAATTTAAAATTAATTAAAATGGTTTAGGTGGACAACGTGATGATTTGGGCTTTGGTTCTTCTTTGGGAGGTCTAAGATTCAAACCACTTATCAATCCTATATAATCAATTGAAAAATATCTTATTTTATTTATATTTGATTTTAGACATAAGGTTTTCAATTTGATCTTTAGAACTAGTAAAATGGTTCAGGGGGACAACATGACAGTTCGCGCTTTGGTTCTTCTTTGGGAGGTCTAATATTAAAACCACGACATGGGCGAGTGTGTGAGGAGGTGATGTGTATATGATTCTACTTAACAAATATTATAGAAATGGATTTTGTATAAAACATTTTTTTTAATTGGTTATATGAGATTAAAACGAGCTCACTCCTATTACATCAAGAAAGCTTGGATATTATCCATGTAATGGAATATGGCTAGACCGTATCAATTGTATATAATGAATTGAAAAATATATCATTTTATTTATATTTGATTTTAGACATAAGGTTATCAATTTGATCTTTAATAGTATTAAAATGGTCTAGCAAGACAATGTCGGGTTCAAGTTTGGGCTTTGGCTCTTCTTTGAGAGGATTAAGGTTCAAACCATAGCGTGGGCGAGTGTGTGAGGAGTTGGGTGTGTATATGATTGTACATAACAAATTTATATAAATTAATTATGTATAACACATTTTTTAATTAGTTATATAGATTAAAACAAACCTTAATTGTAATACATTAATAATGCTTGGATATTATCTATGTATCACTTTGCAAGATTCAAACCTTGGTCTCCTCCTTGATTGTTGAGGAATTTAGTCGATTGAGCTAATGCCACTCGTTAAAATTTATCGAGTTTACACAGGTTTTTACGAGGGGTCCTGGTCCCCTCATACTAAGTGGGGTTTGAACCTTGGACTTCCCAAAGAGAGGCCAAAGCCCTTATCACTACAGTAAGCTTGCAACTATTTGTATAAAACATTTTTTTTAATCCAAATGAATTTATTATATATTTTTATTTTATAAAATTTTATTTATTGTGGTATTTAAGAGTAGCCATGTAAACTTTTGGAAATTTTTGACAAATTCTTGATAGATTTTGTTGGCTTTTTAATAGTTTTCAATTACCTTTTTGATCAAATTTTTCATAATTTTGAGTAATATTTGATAGATTTATAGAATTTTATATTATTTTCATTAGTTTTCAATGACTTTTAAATCAAAATTTAACAAATTTTTCATAGTTTTAAGCAATATTTATTAATAAATCTGCGAATTCATTGTTGTTTTTTTTTACCATGGGCACAATTCCATATCTTAGCTTGTTATTTACTTTTGTCCTTTCTTAACTTCCTTTATGCACTAATCTTAACAAGAAGGCAATAAATTTGAAAGAATGGATATCTCTTTTTTTTCAAACTTATTGGACCTCCTCAGTCCAACTATTAAATACCGTAGCGTCTAAATCACATATTCTTTAAATAAAAAAGGTATACCTATTAAAGTGACTTTAAAGTCACTGCATTTCAAAATTTATTCTGCTATTGCAAAGATTGGACAACCAGAGCTCAACCTAAAACTAAGTTCTTTAACTTCTTCACAAATTTAAGAAAAACTTGAAGCCATTGAGAAACATTAGATACATTGCTACATTTTACATCAATATCATCACTACTTATATTGACCTAGTGTCACTAATCAACTTTTATTTTTATCCAAAGGAAAATAAACTAGCACCACTTAAGCCACTATATCATACACAAACGTGGTTAATGTCATATTGATGCTACAATGGTACTATATATATAATGCTATGTTGTCATTATGATGGTGCATAGTGACACCTTAAAACTAAGCATAGAATTATTTATTATATGTCATAATTTAAGCAAACAAAATGCACTTTTTGGGGGAGAGGATGTTCTTGTATTAAATAGTATTAATATGACATTTATGTTCTTATGTTCTTAGATGTTTATTGAAATATTATAGGTTTCAAAGGAGGGATGCTAGGAGTGAGTAATAGATAGTTCCTAGGCATGATTTGCATTTAGTAAAGATTCATCTTCCTCATCCTTTTGGTTAATCTCATTTTTAACAAAATTTCAACATCATATTGACATCCCTTTGGTGGAATAAAATCAAGGAAAGACATAGAGCTCAAAGCTTTGTATGAAATTATTAATAGGATAAATGGGCTTTACAATTTTGTTCAATCTTGAAATGATCATGATGGCCTTCAAGAAATAATGCAATTATGTAAATCGATATTTCAATTATGACATTGTCACATCCCAAAACTTGAAGAACTTAACCAAAAATAATCTTTTATAAAATAAACTACCAAACACAACTATGTATATACAAAAATTCAATTGGAGTGATTGCTAGATTTATTGTATGATTCTATTAGAGCAAAAAACATACAAAAATACTACAAAATAGTAAAATTTTATTTCAATGATAACCCATTGCATAATGTTTAGGGAGGAATGGGTTTATTTAAGAAAAATTTCTATTTTTTGTCATTGGGTATCTAGTATACCAATGCTTCATACTATCACCATGTATAAAACATAAAATTATCAAAAGTCATTTGAAGTGTTTTGCATATAAAGCAACTCAACCTTTTACAATAATGCACTCTTTAACCCTACGAAAATATAATAATGGTTAATCAAAGAACATAAAAGCAATCATATATTCTAATATGCATTGATAAAATGAAGGGAAATAGACTAATACATAATCTAATGAACACGATTAAAATATCAATGGTGCCATGGAAACTAATCTTTTCAAGGTGATTTCAGGTTGTCTTTTATCAAATAATCCACATCTCATTATAAGTGAGTTATTAAACTTTGGATGCAATGATTAGTCACATAATTAAGTTTTAAAACTCTTTATTATTTGTAGAGGATGAGAATGTAAATTTACAAAAAAATTTCCTATTTAGCAAATCTTGGAGATACCTTATACACTATTCAAATTGGAGTCTTCATATGAAGTTTGGGAAAATATATATAATGTAAAATAGTTGAGAGACTCAACTCAAAAGTTGATAGTCTAAAAAGATATTCATGTTTTCTTTCACATAAAACATATAAGGTATAAGTTAGATTTTATACTTTACAAGAGCGTGATTATTTTAATTGATGGTGGAGGATCAACTTTCTTCCATGTCTAGAATGAAGGACATATTTACATTATCAAAATTAAATCATCCTAAAATAAGTGGCTATTTAAAAAACAAATTGGTTTAGCTTTAATTGTTGAAGAAACAACTATTCAGAGGACTCTAACATGTCATGCATAGCATTAGTGAGATACCCACAAGGGGATGTGTACATCTATTCTTTGTAAATTCCAATACAATAATAAATGACACTTGAGATTGAAGTATTTGAAGGGCCTAGGAAAGGGTTTTCTCCATGTGCCTTCCAAATATAGTCATGACATTTAGGATAGAATCTTATTATTGTCAAGCTAATTGTCTATGGATAACTCAACATTCACAAGTACATAAAATAGGCCACAAATTTTCTTCTTTTAAAAATGAAAATTAATCTAAATATACGCTGAATTTGTAACCTGTTTCATGGCCATGAGATGATATTGTGCAATGTATTGGATAGGTCTAAGGGTATTTTATTGTCCAATGTATTTATTACTTTGTAATATTTTATTATGTAATCCCAATGGGCCATGGTTAACCTTGTTATGGCTAAACCTTATTTAATATTTATAATTAATCTAAAATCCACTTGTTATGTTAGCTTAGGTTAAAATTTATGATGTAATTAGGGGTTTTGGTATTGCTATAAATACTCCCTCACATTCCTCATTTCTCATTGGAGTATTATGCAATATTATCTATGAGTAGTGCTTATTTATGGTGCCTAAGGCACCCCCAAAATTCTTCTTCCATCCTTCTTCTTTCTTTCTATGAATAATATTTGAGTGCATGGTTTGATTTAGTTCAATTCTAGAAAATATTGTGATTTCTAGCATGGTATCTGAGAACGTATAAAGCTAACTCACTTGGTCACATAAGAATGTTTTTTGGTGCCTTTGATTATTATTCTAAACCTAAGCGCGATTCTTTCTCTTTTAACTCATTCTTTTCTTTTGCTTGAGAGGTAGAAAACAATTTTTTTAATTTTTATTCACTTGTCCAAAATCCTCATAAATTTTCTATAGTTGCTACAAGAGGCATATGCAAGAGCTAAAAGTTGTAGAATTGAACACTGAAATGACTCTTAGCCCTTTATTCCAATTGCTTCTTTCATATTGCATTTTGCATGCAAGAATTTCAAATTAAAGAGTGGCCCCTTTGCTCACCTTGGCTTGGGCTTAACACCCTTATAACAAGAAATACACCTCATATTTCCCTATGGAGAAAGAACATGTCTCTCCCTATTGTAAAAGTGGGTCATTGTGGCCAGATGGGTGCATCTGAAGGCATTTGTTCCCAAAAGTTACAAGTTTCAGTCAACGTAGATGCTCCCTTTTATGGTTTATCAAGATTTGAAAATGACTTAGGTCCTTATCTAATCATCTTGTAGGCTATGTATCTTGTCTATAGATGGCTACAACATGATGGTTCAACATTGACTTTGTGGAGGATAGGGCATATGATCAATTCATACCTATATCCCCTTATTCATTATGAAGGCATGTGATTAATTACTATGGGAGACATACTATTTTGGTTTCCACCTCACAACATGTGTGATTAGATAAAATGAGTGTCTTTGCAATATTTGGTTATGGGTTTAAATCATGCACATATTTGGTCATTAAAAGTACAAAGGATGATAGGTTAAATTGCACATTGCCCTTTTTGGCTTTATTGGTAAGTTGGTTGAGTTGGTTGATATGTGAATCTTAGCTTAGGGGAGACCCGAGTTTGATCCCTTTCAAGTTCTATAGATCACTTTTAGTTCTCTTCATATATTTTTGGTTGATGTGGCACTCAATGTGGTTCCCTACTACACCACATCAACCCACTTTTATATATATACATGCTTGAATAATTAGTATGAAGCAAGTGTCAATGACTAAGTGGATCAAAAGAGCTGAGGTGGCAAAAATTGATTGGATCACTCCAATAAATTAGAGCTTACCAAGTGGTAGGTTGATATTGGTGCTTGCATCCCTAAGGCTAAAGCATTTATTTTCTATTTTTTGGGGTCCATTAGGGCAAAAATTTGTGAGGCCATAACTTTTGCATAAAAAAGCATTTTGAGCCCTTTTTTTCCAAATCACATGATTTTTGAGCTTGATTCATTGGTGGCATTAGTTGACATACTTGCTACGATGTTATAGATCAATTTATGTAAGATGAACAATATAGCCTTAATTACTTACCTTAATGGCTGAAATTTTAATATATGGTCAACTCAAATGATCGACTTACTATGAAGTAAGAACCTATAGTGCATTTTTTAGAAGGATAAATCATTTGTTCTTGATGAGGAATCTCAATATCAAAAGGTATAAGAAACTCTAGGTTTGTTTTCCTTATTGGTTGAACTAGAGTTGATTTTCCATATCAAAGAAGAGAGTGATCTTATCAAGGTATGGTCAAAGCTACATGATGTTTTTAGAGTGGTTAATATTGCTCAAGTAAGTCATTTGGAATTAGATATTCTTCTCTTAAGATAGCTAAGTTTGATAACATTGAGCACTATATTGCGAGATTCAAGGCTTTAAGGGTAGATATTGCATCTTCTAGAGGCATAAAGAAATATTATGCAAAATGTATTAAGATTGTCCTTGTCAATATCTTCCCCTTCTTTTAGATGTTGAACCTAAAATTTCATATGATTTATATTAGAATCCCAAAAGACTCTTACTCTTGATCAAATTTTTCTCTCTTAGTTCACTTTCTTGTTGCAATGCAAAATTGTGGTGATGGAATTACTCAATTATAGGCTTATGGAAAGGAATTCAAATATAAGGAGGCTAATACATAAGGTCCTACAAGAAAGGGTAATTCTTCAAAGAAATTAAATACCACTTGTGAATACTATAAAAGGGAGGGATACCTTAAAAAGAATTGCTTGTTGAAGCTACAAAGGACTGAATCTGAGTTCTTGAAGAAAGGTGGACATCTTCTAGATGATGAGTAAGATTTGGATGGATCTGTCTCAACTATAGGGATGCAGTAGAGCATCCATTATGGGGGGAAGATATTATTGTCAATAATATATTATCTCCTTGGCCCCTCAATTTAGATTATGGGGGGTTTTGA
The DNA here is from genome assembly GCA_028583015.1 of Wollemia nobilis. Taxonomy (NCBI): domain Eukaryota; kingdom Viridiplantae; phylum Streptophyta; class Pinopsida; order Araucariales; family Araucariaceae; genus Wollemia; species Wollemia nobilis. Next base: position 9,582,262 of record JAQPPZ010017210.1, on the reverse strand, counting down.
ATTTTTAATTTGATTCATGGCTAAGAGTTGACATTGTATGATGTATTGGATAGACCTAAGGGCATTTCATTGTGCAATGCATTTATTATTTTGTAATATTTTATTATGTAAGCCCAATGAGCCATGGTTAACCTTGTTATGGTTAAACCTTATTTAATATTTATAATTAACCTAAAAACCACTTATTATGTCAGCATAGATTAAAGTTTATGATGTAATTAGGGGTTTTGGTATTGTTATAAATATCTCCCTCACACTTCTTATTTCTCATTGGAGTGTTGTGCAATATTATCTACAAATAGTGATTATTTATGGTTCCTACAGGGATCCCCCAAAATTCTTGTTTTGTCCTTTTTTTTCCATTCTATGTATAATATTTGAGTGCATGGTTTGCTTCAATTTATTTTTGGAAAATATTGCGATTCTAAATAAATAAATAAATATATCCACATAAAAATTGAAAATTTATTAAAACTAAAATGCTCTTGTCCATACATAATCTGTCCAACAAAAAAAGTTGTAACCAATAATAATATTTATCAAGATAAAATACACAATATATAAGGAGATAAATATAGGTCATTTTTAATATTTGGGTATAGAAATAAAAGGTATAGTGTAGATATTATTTTATGACATCCAACTCATAATTTGGTATATTAAATTATAATATTCAAGCTATATAGTTTGATGCCTATGACTTAGATGTTACAATCTCTCTTTCATCCTTTTATAAACACCTAAGATATAACATGTTATGATAACATGTTTATAACTTATATCCCCTTCATACCTCCTCTTTCTATATATATTTTAAGTTATAACATTCAATTTTATAATTTGGATGTTTAATGTTTAAAATTTTTATCCTACGTCTCCTTTATAATCCCTTTTTAAAATTATAACACAATATTATAAGATTTATAGAATCTCTTCATCTCATTTCCCCCATAGGCTCCCTACCTCATAATTTATAACAACTATAATATCTAAGTTAAAAACTTAGACACGTTAAAATATAACATCTAAGGGGTTTTCAAGGACATGATTCTAAATTTATTTTGTAAATTTTTTTGTTATTATTTTCAATCCATAAATTCCAACAAATAGGGGACGTTTTTTTGCCCGCCCAAACTATCGAACTTGTTTCGGCCATATCTCACTCATCCGGACTCGGATTGAGCTGAAATTTTGAGGGTAGATGCCTGAAAAACCCTAGAACATCTCCACCAATTTTCATATCATTTGGAGCAACACAGATCCTAGCGCATCCCTATGTGTGAACGAGATTTTTGGCAAGCGGCTATGCGAGGGTTTCATTCGGGTTGAGTGCAAGCAGCTCCAGAGGTTGGTTTTTAGGGCCTTCGGGCCCTAGCGACCAATATTTTTGTGGTTTATGCTCAATATTTTAGCAGGAAATGTTGCAGGGGATCCAAGATGGGTTAGAAATTTGTCTTTCAATAGATCATACTGTGAACTTGAGTGACAACGACTTCCAATTTGCTGCACAAAAGAAAAGTGAAAACCATACCTTTCCACGACGTCTAGGGCAAGGATTAAAGAGATCACAAAACAAGTTTCAAGCAGTTGATCAAAAAATGGCTCATATCTCAAGTGAATCTGGTGCTAAGGTGCACCCACAAAATAATTCTACTATGAAAACCCCTGTCAAGGGTAAGAATTTTGAAAACTCAGCCCCAAAAATGAATTTTAGGGATGCCCTCCATGGTGGACAGCCTCAGCCCAATGCTAATATCAATCTTAGGGCTTCCCATAAACCTCTAAGAATGCCTAATATTGATCCCAGGAAAATGGAGTCAGGATGTCTTAAAGCAGCTGATGGAACTCCTATTGTTAAGCTTGATATGGGTAACATTTAGATTGGCATTGAAGATTTGGAAAAAAGAGGACTAATTTGTCGGTTCGTGGGTTTTCGTCCGAGCCTATCTGCTTTCAAAGTCTGGGCTGCAAAAGTCTGGAAAACTAAAGGTGAGTTACAAATCTCTATTTATCCAAATGGTTATTTTCTTGTTTTATTTGCTAATAATGAAGATAGAGAGAAAACTTTTCAAGGGGGTCCTTGGTTTTTTGGAAGGGCAGGGCTTTTCATGAAGCCCCGGCATACTAAATTTAAAGCCGAAGAAGAGATGCCTTCTATAGCTCCCGTGTGGGTTAGACTCTTTGGCCTCCCTATTGAATTTTGGAATCCTACTATTTTTTCTTCAATTGGAAACTCTTTAGGAACTTTTATGATGATCGTTGATTGTACTCAAAATTTTGAACATATTATTTATGCTCGAATTTGTGTTTTAATGGATTTTGACAAACCCCTACCTAAAAATATCACATTACAATTTGGGGAAGACACTTGGGAGCAAGTAGTGGACTATGAGAACATTCCTTTTCATTGTAGAATTTGCCATGAATATGGTCATTTGGCCAGTGCTTGCCCAAATAAAATTCCTGATCAAAAGAAAGAAGATATAAACTCAACAGGTTTCCAAATGCCTAAGAAGAAGAACACTCAAAAAAACCAGTTATGAAGGATCAATCAAAGTCATCTGCTAATATGTTTGAAATCCTTTCCACAAATGATGTCCCAAGTGAGGAAGAGGAAATAATGGAAATAGAAATCTTAGAAACACAATTTAAATATGAAGGGAAGAACTCAGAGACAAACCAACAAATCAAAGGTTTTCAACAGAAAAAAGGGAGAAAATTTACACAAGAAAAACAATCTTTTAAATGTCAAAACTTCAAATAATACAGGTCCCAATATAGACTCCATTGAACCCTCTAGTAAAATTTTGGTTGTGTACGAGCATTCTTCAAGGTTAGAAGCCATCTCAGATTCAATTGGAATAAGTCAAGAAATAAGGAAAAAAATTGAAGATGGATTCTAATCAAAAAGCAGGTCGCAAGACCAATCAATATCATATGGTAAAAGAAGGTGAAAAGCTTGTAGAGGAAGGTAATATTAATGCCCTTCCCAACTTTTTTAGCCCTGGTATTAATGAAGATCATCACTTGGAATATTAGAGGACTCAAAGGGAGTCTTTCAAAACAAAATGAAATTAGAAGAATGATTCAGATAAATCATCCACATCTTGTTTTCCTTCAAGAAACAAAGATGTCAATGGAGGATATGGACTCAATTGCCAGTAAAATTTGGCCAGCTGGAAAAGTGGTTTCCCTCGGTTCCCAAGGGACTTCGGTGGCATTGCTTGTCTTTGGGACCCAAAAGAGGTAGTTATTCACCATATGGTTGGCAGTTGGGGTCTATTGGCTATAGCTATTCAAAGTAGACATTCCAACCAAATTATGCTCTGCATTACTGTTTATGCTCCGACTTCTTTGGAGGAAAAAAGAAGACAGTGGAAGGATATAACTCATATTATCTCTCATTTTCCTGAAGCTTGGATCTTGATCGGAGGAGATTTCAATACCATCCTCTCTCTGGATGAGAAAAGGGGGGAAATAGAAATTTGGACAAAAGCACTGACCTCATGAGCGAATATATTGCAAACCTCCATCTTGTGGACATCCAACCAGATAATGGCCTTATGACTTGGTCTAACATAAGGCAAGGCTTAGCTTGTATAATGGAGAGATTGGATAGGTTTTTGCTCTCTGAAAATTTCTTAATCCATGGTCACATTCCTAAAGTGAAGACTCTTAATAATGTTGGTTCGGATCATTGGCCAGTCATGGTGGAAATGTGGAAAACCAATGTGAGTTTCTCTCCTTTTCGTTTTCAATTAATGTGGCTTAGAGACATTTCCTTTAGACCTCGTGTGCAACAATGGTGGAAGGAAGGTAAACCTAGGCATGGGACTAAGATGTTCTGTTTTGCCAAAAGACTGCAATACATTAAATCCAAAATCAAGACTTGGAACTGGAAAGAGTTTGGGGATGTTCATAAAAAAAACATGAAGTTATTGCTCATCTTGAAAATTTGAATAAGAAAATCCGTTTAGATGGCCTCACAGAGAAGAGAAGTGCAGATGAAATTAAACTCACAACTCAGTTAGAGGAATGGGAAAAAAGAGAAGAAATCTTATGGAAGCAAAAATCTAGAATTCAATGGCTCAAAGAAGGAGATCGAAACACAAATTTCTTCCACAAATCTCTTCTAGCTCGAAGATCTCACAACTTTATTTCTTCCCTGAAATCAGATTCTGGAGATGTTGTTTATACTTGGGATGGCATGAACTCTATTGTTGTTGATTACTTTTCCAATATTTTTGCTGCTACTCCTCTTGACTCAGCTTCTCAACAAAATGTTCTTCAAGCAATCCCTTCTCTTATCACTTCTGAGGAGAACTCTATTTTGACTGCTCTTGTTACTATCAATGAGCTTCAACAGGTAGTTTTTAAAATGCAAAAAGGGAAAACCCCAGGTCCCGATGGTTTTCCCATTGAGTTCTACCAAGAGTTCTGGGATATCCTTCATGTTGATTTATTAGAGGTGGTGGAAGAAGCCAGGAAAGCCAAAGAAATTTTGAAGGTTATCAATAAAACTTATATTACTCTTGTTCCAAAAGCTCAAGAGGTTGATCATATCTCAGCTTTTAGACCTATTGCTTTATGTAATGTTCTTCTCAAAATCATTACTAAAATCATGGCAGAAAGGTTGAAGCCTCTTTTGCATAAGATTATTTCCCCAGAGCAAGGGGGTTATGTGGAAGGGCGTCAAATAGTAGATGAGATAGTTCTTGCTCAGGAAGCCATCCATTCCATGGATATGCAAAAATCTCCTTCCATGTTCATTCGGTTAGACTTATCCAAAGCTTATGACAGAGTGGATTGGCACTTCCTTATCAAAGTTTTGAGGCAATTTGGTTTCTCTAAGGATTGGATGGATTGGATTATGGGATGTATCTCTTCAGTTTCCTACTTAGTTCTTATCAATGGTAGGCCTTCTCAATCATTCCCAACTTCCAGAGGTATTAGGCAAGGTGACCCGCTATCCCCTTATTTATTCATCATTCTTGTTGAATGCTTGGGTAGGACTATAACCAAAAAGAGGGAAAACAAAACCCTTGAGGGAGTTACCATTGCTCATGGAGCTAGACCTATCTCTCATCTTCAATTTGTGGATGACTCTACTCTTTTAGGTAAAGCTACAGTTAAGGAAGCTTCTAATATTAAGCAAATCATTAGTTATTTTTCTAAGGCTATCGGGCAATTGATCAATGAAGACAAATCTAAAGTTATTTTCTTTCACTGCTTTGCTAGACAGGAATCCATGGTCTTGGATAAATTAAGATATAAGAAGACCTCCCTTCCAATCACTTATTTAGGTATTCCCATAAATATTCAAAGGCAGAAAAATAAATATTGGAATTGGTTGTTGGACAAAGTCAAGAAGAAAATTGGAAAGTGGACCAATAGGTGGCTTTCTTCTAGGGGTAGAATCACCTTGGTAAAATCAGTCCTTCAAGCTATTCCTATTTATGTATCTTCCGTGTTGAATATTCCAAAGGTTGTTCTTCGAGAACTGGATCAAATCAGTCATCGTTTCCTTTGGAGTGGTACTAAGGAGAAAAGAAAATGGGCCTTGGTGAAATGGGACACTTTATGTCTTCCTAAGAATAAAGGGGGGTTAGGATTCCGGTCTTCTATTAATAACAACAAAGCTTTAGCTGCTAAATTATATTGGAGGATGTTGCATAACCCCAATGCTCTTTGGGCCAATAATCTCCGTGCTAAATATGTTGAGAACAAAAGTCCTGAAGACCTTGTTCGCTATCAACTTCCTACCAAAGGTTCTCCCATTTTAGCAGTTCTTAAGATTGGTGAGGATTTGATAAAGAAAAATTTATTTTGGATCATTCATAATGGTCAATAGGTAAATTTTTGGATAGATTCTTGGGATGGTCACAAGCCTTTGATAACTCGGTTTCCCGATTGGAGGCCTTGGATGGAGGAGCTTCACCGAGCTAATTGGATAAAGGTGGCTAATTACTGTCGGTACCATACTGGTAATTCAAAGGTTGGTAGATATTGGATCCCTATTGAGGACTGGCCTATTCAAATCCTAGAAAGGCAAAGACAAGATATCCAAGGCATCCTTCATATGAGATCTCTCTCTTGGTCCCATGAAAAATATTGTTTTGGATGGAACAACACTACTAAGGGTGAGTATTCAGTTGCTCAAGGTTATTTGACCTTATGCCATAATAATCCCAACCATTCTTCTGACATATTTTCTCAATTGTGGGCTCAAAAGCTCTGGCCTAAGGTGAGGTTCTTTAATTGGCTTTTATTGCATCGTAGGGTGCTTATCGGTGAGCAACTTATGAAGCGTGGTTTTCATGGCCCTTTTAGATGTGAGATGTGTGAAGAGAATGTAGAAACTCTCAACCATATTTTTATTGAGTGTACTTTAGCCTTCGAGCTATGGAGGAGAATGGCCACTTTACTTGGCTTACAAGTGGTCCAATTTTTTTACTTTTGAACAGACTTTGGAGGGATTGGCCTAATCAAGAGGGTGTTGATCATTTTATTAGGTGGTTAGTTTGGATGGGTTCTACCATTCTTCTTTGGAATATTTGGATTGAAAGGAACAACCAAATTTTTAATCAAGATAGGAAGGATATTCACTATATTTGGCAAAAGACCATAGCCAACTTAGTTGAATCAGTCCATCAACTCCTTAATCACCCCCAAAACTCCCACCAAAGATGGGATCAAGTGATGCAAATATTGAAGATTAAATCTTCTAAGGGCAACCAACTTAAAGGGAATGTGAGTATTAGTAAGATGGATAGGACAAGAAATTGGCAACCTCCTCCTAAGGATTTTGGAAAAGTCAATACTGATGGAGCCTCTAGAGGGAACCCTGGAAAAGCCAGTGTGGGAGGAATTGGTAGACTTTCAGATGGCTCCCTGGTTTTTACTTTTGCTGAGAATTTGGGTATTCTTTCCAATAACCTTGTTGAGGGGTATGGTATCCTCAGAGGCCTTCAGGAGGCTACTAAGGTTGGATGGGAAAAGGTGTTAGTTGAGTCCGACTCTCAACTTATGATTAATATTTTGAAGACTCCTTCCAAGAATCATAAGGTTGATTGGAGAATAAAAAGAATTATTGAGAAGATTCAATTAATTCGGATGGGATTTTTGAAAGTTGATTACAATCATGTGGTCGAAGATCAAAACAAGAGTGTTGATGCTTTAGCTAATTGGGCTTTGGACAAAGGTGATCTTACTTGTTATGGCCACCCTCCTAGATGGTGGGCTTCACAAATTAGGGAAGCTCTTCTTTCTATCATTTCTTTGGATGGCTCCAGTTCTGAAGGTACCTAGTTTCTTCTTGCTTTTTTTTTGCTTCTCTTTGGTTCATTCAGGTTTTTTTAGTTCCCTAGCTCACTCTTTTCTTTCTTTTGTTTCCTTTGTTGTTTCTTGCCTTAATAGTCTTCTGGTCTAGATAGGTCATTGTTATGTTCAATTTTTTTCTTTTTTCTTTTTTTTTTTTGTTTAGTTTTTTAAGGTGTGTGTGTTCTTTTGTTTTGTTTTGTTTTTGTGTTCTTTGTGTTGTTTTTTGTTGTTCTTGTGTTTTTGTTGTTTTGTGTTTTTTTATGTTTTTTGTTATTGTTCTTGTGTTTTTGTCGTTCTTGTTCTTGTGTTTCTCTTTGTTTGTGTTAATTCGTGTTTTTTTGTGTGAGTGTTTTCTATGTTTTTTGTTTTTGTTTATTGTCTGTTGTTGGTTGTTTTTTATTTTTATTTTTATTTTATTTTTTTAATATTTTAGGTTTTGGTTGTGTTTATTTTTCATGTTTTTTTTGGGTTATGTCTTTGTAGTGTTCTGTTGTTTTTGTCTTGTTTGTGTTTTGTTATGTGGTTCTTGTGTTTTTCTATGTGGTTCGTGTTGTGGTTTCTTTTATCTTATTGTGTGTGTGTTTGGTTGTGCTTTTGTTTTTGACACACTCAAGGAGCATGTTTTTTATTTTATTTTATTATTTTTGTTGTTATTTACTTATTTTTAAATTGGTTTTGTGTGTTTGTTTGCTCCTTGAGTATGTCAAAGGTGGTAGGCCAGGTCCGAGTCCTGGGCATTTTTGGTGGAATGGATACCCCTGCCTCCTTGGGTCTTACCCGAAAGTGGCATCCCTTTTGGGATGTTTTCCACAAATAATATATATATATATTATATATATATATATATATATATATATATATATATATATATATATATATATATATATATATATATATAACATATAATTTTATATCTTTATAGATCTTCTCATATCCCACTCATGTCCTCCCTCTCCATTTGGTTTTATTCAAATTCAACACTTTATAGGCATTATAGTGTCATTTTAACTACTTGAACTTAAAGAGGAAGGAAACAACTAGTCATTTTCTCTAAGATACACATAAATTTTAGTCCTCCCTCTCCATTTTGTTTTATTAAAATTTAACACTCTATAGGCATTATAGTGTCATTTTAACCCCTTGAATTTAAAAAGAAAGGAAACAAATAGTCATTTTCTCTAAGCTACACAAATTTTGGTGAGAAAAGTATGTGGAGAGTAGAGGGATCATCTACAACTATTAGTCATACCAAAGATTAGACAAGCCACAAGTTAAGTGATTAACATCATTTCAATAAATATAAATCCAAGAAATCAAAATGTACAAAATGGGAAGCATGAGAAGAGGCAACAAGGACAAAAAAAAAAGAACATTAAAGCAAAAAAAAACATTTTGAGGCATGTTTTCTCATACATATTGATGTATTTTATTTTTTACTTTGTTTTCTATAATTATTCAATTAATTTTTAGGGTTTTGCAAAACTGATCTAAAATTTTGGAGTACATTTTAGGTTAATTTTGCAAAAAGTTTAAAATAATTTTCAATTCTTACATGAAACTTTGGGAATTTTGTGGTTACAAAATCTTACAAGATTATATATATATATATATATATATATATATATATATATATATATATATATATAGAGAGAGAGAGAGAGAGAGAGAGAGAGAGAGAGTTTTTGTTTTCTAATTGTCCAATCAATTTTCAAGGTTCACAACCCTAAAAATTATTTTCAATTATCATATGAAACTTATAAAATTTACCTAGTTAGGTAGGTTTTCTAATATATTTCTAATATTTTTGATGATTTATTGTTTTTCAATTATTCAAATAGCTTCATGGTTTTATCAAATCAACACAAATCCTTAGCCTAGGGTTTTGGGTTTTATTTAAAAAAATCATAATTTTTTTTGTTAATTGTTACATAAAATTATAAAATTCTATTAATAAATCTTGAAGTTCCATAACAAAAATTAATATTTTTTTGACTCTTTTCATTTGTAATTGTCCACATTAATTTTTGAAGGTAAAAACCCTAGAAATAATTTTTAATTAATACAAAAGACTTGTATATTTTTTGTGATCACAAAAATTCTAGAACCTCCTTCAAGAGTTGGATACAATATATAAGATATCTTACTTTGAACTTGTAATATATGTAAGAGGTTTCTAATGTTTAGGAATCATACAACGTTTTTCAACTCTTGGTTAAAACTTATAAAAACATTATATTTTTTTTTCATAGAAATCATATAGCATAAATGACCTTTATTTTATTATAGTCCACATCTATCGCCCCATGAGACATCATGAAGCATAAAAAATTACCTCTAATGACACCAAATATACATTTATTTGGGTTAATTATGACCTTATAATGTAATTGCTCAAATATGACACAAAGGTCAGTGGGATGGTCAACCTACTTCTTTGACTTATCTAATAGATCATCAACACAAGAATCCACTATCTTCCCAATTAAATCATGAAATATGGTTGTCATAGCCTCTTGATAAGTGGTATTAACATTCTTTAATTCAAAGAGCATGGCAACATACTAGAAGGTTCCCTAGGATATTAGTTTGATCCCTAGGTGCAATCTATATTTGGCGATACCCTAAATAGCCATCCATAAGGGATAATATTGCATACCCTATGGTAGCATAAAATATAGCATCCAGGGAAGGTAAAGGGAAGTTATCCTTAGGATAGATGAGGTTGATATATCTTCAATCACAACAAATCTAGGTAATGTTCTTATCTTCCTTTTTCATAGGAATAATGTTAGACACCCATCCTGAATAATCATCAGGTCTTATAAAGTTAGCATCTAATAATTTTTTAATTTCATCTTGTATAGGTATTGAACAAGAGGGGAGAAATTTCTTTGATTTTTCCAGACACAAGTTGTATCCTTATAAGTGGCAATGTTGTGGACGAGAAGATCCTAAAACATTATAGGCATGTCAAAATATTCTCAGGATTGTTTTTGTACACCTTAAGTAAAATAGTAAATATGACTTGTTCCTATTAGATAGGATAGACCCAATTTTAACTATACATGGTATCTCAAGGGAACCTATCTCAATGTCTATAGTAGGTTCACCATTACTTTATTTAGAGTGATCTAGAGTAGGAGGAAGGGTATCTAATTTAGAGCTGATCTTGAGCTAGCATACATAATTAGACTGCTTATACCTACCCCACTTAAGATTGGTATTATTTAGAAACCCATTTTTTTTAATAATCTATGCATGGCTTCTATTTGGGGCCACTCCCATTATGAAAACCAAACATTACATTGCTCTCATTACATTTCTAACAAGTTAATTAAAGCATATTCAACTTTATATTTCTATTGGAGATATTCTTCATTTACCCTTCTATCAAAAAATTTCTTTATCTTCCTCAAATTGCTAAGTTTCCACAATCAAATCCTTTTATATCAAATGCTTTCAAAAATTTAAATTCTATCAAGATGAAATTCAACACCGCAAATGGCTAAAATATTTGTTGCCCAACTTCTATATACAAAAATATCTTATGTATAACAACCTCGCAATTTTTTAATACCTTTTTTTAAGGTTCTTATATTCCCCTAATATTCCAAGATATTATTTTTATTGTTATTTTTATTTTATTTGTGGGTTTAGCCCCACTTCTTGTTAACACTTGTGATATTTGCTTATATTTTCCCATATCAATATCCATTTGTGTTTCTTTTTCTCTTTTTTTTCGCTTCTTGGGTCTTCCTTTTTTTTCACTCCTAGCAATACTTTCCTCTTCATCAATCTCTTCAATATTCTCACATTGCTCATAGTAATACTTATCATCTTTAAGTTTACCTTGTTTTGAAGGATCTAAAGTGCAAGAAATAACCTCAAAAGCACAATCTTCTTTATGTTGCCCTAGGAACCCTAAAGTGCAAGGATGCTCTTCTATAGTAGCTACCTTCTTATTCTTCCCTAAAAACCTTAAATTGTTATAGGTTTCCTCCAGCTCATTTCTTTAGTATTATGCTCTTGAAACCTTAAAGTGCAAGGGATAACACCTTAACCACTTTCAATTTTATTACCTGGAGAGGATTCTATACTACTTGAGAAAAATGAAGATGATTTACCTAGAATAAACTTGACCTCTTTTGTTGTCTTTGTTTTGGGTTTTATCTCCACATATTCTTTTGCATCTTTAATTCCTTCTGAATTTGCCAAATGATATTGTAGATAGGCTTTATTTACCTCTTCTTTTGGAGTGGAATATCCTTGATCTAATCTAGCTTCTATTATTGTATAATTTCCTTGCTTTATCTTGAAGCTAATCTCATGGCTAGAATTTTTTGTCTCTTTCTTCATAGTTTTTGCTTTACAAACTCTTGCCATATGTATTGTGGCAACGAAATGCAATATTTTCATAATCTACTTGTTGATCCCATTCTCTTTATTTAGATTTAATATTTTTTTTTTTTTTTGAGTAATACTTATTACACACATCCACCATGGGGATTGAACCCGAGTCACATCACCAATAATACAAGTGGCATATCTACCGGTAGACCACACTCACGGGGATATTTAGATTTAATATTAATGGATTGTGATAAAGGTTTTGAAATATCCATAGCAACACATATTCGAGTATATATAGCATGCTTTTGCGCCTTAGTTCTTGGTCCTTCCTTGATGAATTCCCCTAGGGCATTTACAATATTCTTCAAAACATCCTTATTTATAAGTTGATATGGAAGTTCAAAAATCCTAATACACATTGGAAGCTTCTTAACAATTTTTGTCTCAATAGAAAATTTTTCATTCCATGGTCTCAAATAAAGTGCATATCTTCCCCTAAAACATGGACCACCAACCATTATATTATCCCTAATTTCTAAACTATAAAATATGATGAGGAAAAAAACTTTAGGAAGAAAAGTCACATAACAATTTGAATTCAATCCCCACTTCCACTTGATCAAATTTTGAGTCTCCAAAAACTCAGAGCATGATCTATGGAACTTACATATTAACCCTCTACTTTTAAGGACCATTATATCATGCTCAATCATCTCATCCTTGATACTTACTTTTGGTGTAACGTTTGCTACTTAGATTAAACTTGCCATGTATTTGCTCTTCTTCTTATCTCCAACTTGGGCCTTCATACTTTCCACTAGGTTATTTTTATTTCTAGCTAGGGTATCTTGAATTCCCATTAGGGATTTCAAATATGAATTTCCTTCCACAATAAATAATGGGACTTGATCTGGGCTTGAAATCCCTCTTGGTTCACACTTTCTCTTTGTTGACACTCATTGTTGCTCCTAGCTTGCACTCTCTCTTGCCTTACACTTACTCCTAGCTTGAACTCCCTCCTGGCTCACAATTACCCTTATATTTTTTTTTTGGGTGTTCCTTCACTTCTGCAATTTTTTGGAAATAATGTTCCATGCATTTGTGGTAAGGATTTGAAGCATTGATGCACTTCGGATGAACCTATCACTCTTTTACCATGATTGAATACTGACTCACACTCCCTCTTAGTTTGTACTTCCTTTTGGCTCACACTTGCTCTTGGATTGCACTCTCTCCTACCTCATACTCACTCCCATATTGCACTCCCTCTTGGCTCACAATTTTTCTTGTCTCTTATTTTTGTTGACAGTCCTTGGCTTCAACAATTTTTTGGAACTAATGTTCCATACATTCATGGTATGGGTTTGAAGCATTGATACACTCTAGATGAACCCACCACTCTTCTACCATGATTGAATATCATCTTGCACTACCTATTGGTTCATACTTCTTCTTTGATATCATTTACTCCTAGCTTGCACACTCACTCCTAGCTCATGCTTACACTCACTACTGCACTTACTTTGACTCACGCTTGCACTCACTTTTGGTTGTACTCACTCTCACTCGCTCTTGCTACACTTACTCACACTTTTTTCTGATTGCACTCACTCTTGACTCATGCTTGTACTTATTTTTGCACTTTCGCATCGTGCTCATAGTTTTTGCTACACTTACTCCTAGCTTATGATTGCACTCACTACTGATCTTAATCCTAGCTTGCACTCTCACTCACTACTACACTTACTCATGGATCATGCTTGCACAAACTACTACACTCCCAAATAATTCTTACACTCATTGTTGCACTCCCAACTACACTCCCAACTTGCACTCACACTCGTTGCACTCTCAACTCACTCTCACTCACTGCTGCATTCTCAACTCGTGCTTGCACTCGCTATTAAGAAGCCCTTTCTTATGATACTATCATAGGATTATTTTCTCTATGGTGAATAGAAATTCAAGAATAGCTTCACCTTTAGGTAGGTCAAGGATTAAAATAATATTATCTAGAATTTCCAATACTAATTCCACCTTATGCACCTTGCATTTCAACCAAGAGAGGATTTGGGCACATTTAAAAATTATGAAAAATAGGAGTATGAGGAACAATGTATGGCTCTAATTATTTATAGACCTTTATTAAAAAAACCATGACAAAATTGGAATTAAACTCAAAAAAGAACTATGCTTCAATTAAATGTCTAGTTGTACAAGAGGGTGTCGGATCAACCAAATTATCAAACCACTTGTTTGATAGCCCATATGAGAACGAGAATATATCTAAGCATGGAATAAGGGCATCTAGGATAGACATAGTTGTCTATGTATTTAATATCATTTCAAAGTTAGATAAAAATAGGATCACCATATTAAGAGGTGATCTCATTTTAAAAAATTGACTCAAAAACATCAAATGAATCTAATGTAATAGATGATTCTAAGTGTAAATAGTTATAAGTGACTTCTAATTTAGCAAAAAGTGGATCACAACATGTACAAAAAGCTAAAATAATTGAGATCATCACTTTAAGTGGTGATATCAAATTTTCATGACAAGTTCCTACAATCCCTAAGCTAACAATGGATTCTTAAAGATAATAATTTTTAGAGATATGGATAGTGCAGGACTTTACCCCATAAAAAAAAAAAAAACTAACTAGACTATCTTCATAACAATTTTGAAAGTGATAAATCTTAGCTTTTGTTAAATGCCTAGGTACATGGATAATTGTTGCTTTGTTTAGAATGTTTAAATTTTTATTTTATTTTATAGAGATAACAAAAATAAAAGCATTTTTATGCCTATTTAGATGATTTTTATCGACATTACATTCATCATTCCTAAGCACACATTAAGAAAATAAATTATTGATTTCGCTATCAAATATTTTATAAATATTTACATCTACATTTACTCATCATAATTTAAAATATAAACTTCCATTAAACTTACTTGATAATTTAATATCCTAAAATCAAAAATTTTAGAAGTATTCTTTGTTAAAATATTAAAAGTTGATTTAATTCATTGTTAGTATCACTATCAATTTCTTCTCCCATGTTGTAATTATCAACACAATAGGTTACTTGTTTTACTTTAGTAGCATCCTCATGCACTTTATGTAACTTGGCCAATCATTAATATAATAAGAGAGGATCTTCTCTCTCCTTGGGTTTAAAAAATGGAAACAATTTGTCAATTACCTCTTCAGAAAGGGGAATAATAACACCTATACTAGGTTGACCATCTTCTAATTAAATATAATTCTTGGGGTCATTGTAAATGAGATTCATGTTGAAAGTGTCATTTGAGTTTTGGCCAAGGCCAACATTGTATAATGTAATTTTGGATATATCTAAAGGTAATCGTTATACAATGTATTTAATTTAACATAGTATTTTATTATGTAATCCATATAAGATGCAATTAACCTTGTTATGGTTAAACCCACCTTATGAAATTGCAACAAATCTTAAAAATATCTTGTTATGTTGGCTTAGCTTAAATTTAATTATGTAATTTTGGTTATAGTATTGCTATAAATACCCCAACCACTCCATCCATTATATCAGAGTGTTGTGATTCTTTTTTTAATGAGTTTACACAAGTTTTTATGAGGGGTCCCAATCCCCTCATATTGAGTAGGTTTTGAACCTTGGACTCATTAAAAATAGGCCAAAGTCTTTACCACTATAGGAATATTTTAGCTAGAGTGTTGTGATTCTTATATATGGATAATATGGTTATTATTTATGGTACTTATAGGTACCTTATTTCATCATTTTTTTACTTTTTTGTATAAGATTTGAATGGATGGATTGATTATGTTCATTTTTAAAAAATATTATGAATTCCAAAATGGTATCAAATCAGGTATGAATCATCATTGCTTGGTCAAATAGAGAGTTCATTTGGAGCCTCTATTTCTTCCTCAAAATTATAGTGCAAAGTATTCCTCAAATTCTTGTAGGTTAATTTCACTTAAAAGGCCAAGGGGAGATATTTTTTTAATCTCTCATTAATACTTCTTGATATTCTAAAAATTATATGTTCAGTTCCTTAAATAAATGTGATCCCAAGATCATATAAAGAAATTTATTTAAGATTATAAAATAGAAAAATTTAAATCTATACAAGGTGAGAAAATTTAAATTTTGCCAAGGCAAGAAATGATGTGATATAAAAACTCAAGTTTAATTTGGCAATTTTATGTATTTAGGGAGTATGGGATCTTAGGTTCAAAGGGCATGATGATTGTCTTAATGGAATTGGAATGTAGGCATTCACATTGGAGAAGAATGCCATGATAGTTACCCTGGCACATATAAGACTCTCAAGCTAGTTGCAACCAAGGTTTGAATCCTAGTTTTAGGATCTTGATAGTATTTTATGATAGCTTTAAGATACTATAATTTTTTTTTCCTTATATCTTTGTCCATTGGCATGGCATATGATTAGCTCAATGGAAGTAATAAATTCATTAGAAGGAGATTGGGATTTTTAATCTTGTCCTCTTTATTTTTCTAAACATCTTGATTGCAAGCTAGCCTATAGGAGCACTTGCAAAATGGTCACCATCCAAAGTGAGGATAAACTGGTTAGAAGGAATATCTTAGGACTAATATGGCATGGAATCAAACTCCTTTAATTCTATTTATCTTCATTTTGCTAGATTTTTGGATAAAATATATACAACAATAAGAATATTAGTGGAAACATGTAGTCCATGCTTCAACTAGGAGCTTGGTAGGTTGGTTAGCATGAATGTCTCCATTTCATGAAGTCCTAGGTTTGAGTCATTCCAAAAATGCTTTTTGAGAGATTGGTGAGATGGTTATAATTATATCCAACATGGCATCCTTACATGACACATATACATATTCTATATTATATATATATATATATATATATATATATATATATATATATATATATATATATATATATATATATACATTCTCTAAATTAAGAAAGAACAAGTGTCAAGTTGGTAGCTAATAAAATAGTACTATGGTGCATATGTGGTGATAAATAAGTGGTAAGCACTTATGAATTGAGATACAATATTTGTCATGCTACAATTGGGTGCTACGTTTCTAAGGATTTAGGCTTTAATTTTTTTACTTTTAAGGGCTAGTTGGAAAAAACTTTTGGAGGTCATAATTTTCGCATATAGAAGCGTTTTAAACCATTTTTCCAAATTGCATGATTTTTCAAGCTCTATGCATTAGTGACATAAACTTATATCTAGTGTTAGGGGATACATTGTGTAGAATAGTTCTCAATCCCTATTACCCTATTTTGAAAGAGCAGATTTATCATATTCTCTGTAATCAAAATATTTAGTCTACCTTTTTGGTAAATGTAGTTAGATTTGTGATAATTGCAACCTATTTTAAGTCTTTTGGAGGTATACAATAAAATTATTCATGATGTACTTTATTCAATATCTATACCTCATTTGGTATATTGATTCAACTTAATCATGAATATCTAATCATTCATGATCTCTTCCTTCTTCTATTTCTTGTCTAAGTACTCTTGAAAGTTTGTAATAGTTCTTCCTTTGATTAGGTTCATGCAAAACCTCTCTTGGTGATGGAGATCAGGTGGTTCAAGGAAAATTTGAAGTCTCCAAACAAGATGATGTATGCTATAAAAGGGAAATCTATACCTTCAAGTCATACCTTATGTGACTATGAAATATTGAAGCAACTTTAGTTTAAATGTAGTAGTGATATTGACTGCTCTTCTTCATTGGAAGAATTAGAAGTGTTGGAGAATATTACGTTATTTGATACATACTAATGTACCCCTATGGTACCTATGGTACAATGTAAATATTAGAATAGGGTTTAAGTCATTAGGAGTGTGATTTATATTTACCCTTATGTATGTTTCTATGTGCAGGATGTGCATAAGTGTCATGTAACAAAGTATGCAAATGTCATGGTGTAAATGTATATTTAGAAAGTGTGCAAGTGTGCATGTAGGAGCGTACAAGTGTCATATAGTAAATTGTGCAAGTAAATAGAGAGTTCAGTATCATGTGTACAAGTGGCAAGATGTGAAGCCAAAGGACATGAGATTTATCTTATGTATGGAATAGGAAAGGTTGAATATCTCAAATATGTGAGGAGTGCAATAGTCAAGTATTGAAGAGTTACCTTTATAAGGTTAAATAAGGGATACAAGGCTCTATGAAATGTATGAGAATTGAAAAACAAGTAAGTTCATATATTGAAGCTTTTATGCAATATTTTGAGCAATTATTTAGTAAGTTTTTCTTCATGTTATTTCATGAGTGCTATTGACCATTTTATTCATACTATTTTTATTTTCATGAATATCATGTTCGTTAATTTTGGTCTTTTAATATATTGATTGCTCTTATATTTGACTACTCAAGATCCTAAATATTGGGACTTGAGATAATCTGGATAAAAATCCAACAAGAAGTATTCTTTGGATGTGTGTAGGAGTATATAATATTTGTAGTGATGACTATGGTCCAATCCAAGGGGACTCTTAAATAATATTTTGTAGTAACAAACTTTATATGATGAGGGGTATTTAAATAAATCTATATCAAAGTGTGGAGGCCCACTATAGCATCCATTATTAGGGGGAAATATTATTGTCACTGTCTCCTCTCCTTGGACACCTAGCTCAAATTATGAGGGGGTGTTAAAGTGCAATCTAACTTTTGACCAAGTTTGACATTGTATAATATAATCTTGTATAGGCTTTATGGCAATCATTGTACAATATATTTAATTTATTGGAATAATTTATTATGTAAGACCTATGGGATGTGATTAAGATTTTTATGGTTAAACCCATATTATAAAGTTGTAATTAACCTTAAATTCATCTTGTTATGTTGGATTAGGTTAAACTTATTTATGTAATTTAGGTTTTAGTATTGGTATAAATATCTACCCACAACTTCATCCATTGTATCAAAGTGTTGTGATACTTATCTATGGATAATACATTAATTATTTATGGTGTATATGGGTGCCCAATATATATTTCTTTTGTTCATATATTTTTTATGCTTTTTGTATAATATTTGAGTGGATGGATTGCTTCTATTTATTTTTAGAAATAGTCATGAAATCCAATAATTTTAAGGTGCTCTTGTACAACTTCCTTATAGAATTCCATTATGTCTCATGTTCATAGAATAGAACTTGCTATGTCTCATCAATGGAAGGAATACATTACTTTTCATGATTTTTAGGACAAGGACCTTAAGTATATAAGTCTCCTTCTAGCGCGAATACTTTCTTATTGTAAATAAAGTTAATCACTTGATAAATAGAGGAAGCTATGTCTCTCATATTTCTAGTACAAGATCTACCCAATAGCATATTGTATCTAGTCTTGAAATAAAATACCATAAAATTCACTCTTACTTCTTTAGGATCTACTAAAATTGAAAACAAAATGCAACCCATAGGGTCTTTTGGATGACCATCATAAGTGGAACAATGATTTCTAGTGGACAAGACATTATATCTTTGGATATTTAGCTTATCTATCAATGATAATGATATAATATATATAATAATTTCTTCACCACCCAAAGCCCTACAAACAACCATGATATTATCTACCACTATAATCATTAAATATAAATCATTAGCCCTTTTCAAACAATTAGCAACAATAATGTTTTTCAAAGGAATATTGAAAATCAAATCAAAGCTAGTATGTGCATCAATACAAATATTTCTCTTATGTGATTGAATGTATTACACTTCATAAGACCCTAGAATGGTGGGCATGATATTAAAAACCCTAGGTATAGGCACTTTCATTTTTTCCAATAATTCTCTTAATGTTTATTGTTGAAAGGGAAATTTCTTGAGTGATTCCAAGTATGGGACCTTACAAGTTGTTATATGCAACTTCTACAATGTCCTATGATTTTTTTGTTTATGATTGCTTTAGGCAATGACTCTTTGGGTTGGAAGGGATCCTAATTTTTTTGCCATAGGATTTAGGATTGTCGCTTTAAGTGATGATCATGGTTTTTCATATTACAAGAGAGTCTATAAGGTTGGCTAAGGCCTTACCAAAAATATTTTATGTGTCAACAAGATTTTATAAATTTTAATATGTTTTTGGATGACCAAATGAGGGTTAAGGATATTATAAATTATGGGTAAGATTGACCATTTATTGGATGATTTTTTGGGTTTTGCTTTCTTCTATTTATCATCCTTAGAAGGTTGCTTCATTTTATATTGGAGTGCACTTCTAGTGATAGCAACAATTTGTTATTCTAAAGATATAATGGTTTCTCTATGCACTTCCAAAATATTGATATAATGAGTCACATTCGACTGACTACAAATGTATTCTACATTTGGACCAATTTAGAGAAAAATTGATTGATTTGAGGAGCATTTTGTAAATTTCTAGGACTATAATTTTGGTTTGGTGGATGAGTATAGCTTTTATTTTGGTTACTTTGACCCTTTTCTTGGCTATATGCTTAGTTTCCCTAAACAATATTATACCCTTAGTTCTAATAGTTTTGATTACCACTTGATTAAATTATTGACATTGGTTATGATTAATTGGTGATTATGATTAGGGGTTTATTAATCATGGTTTGGGAATGGGATGTTATATTTACATAGCCTTTGATTAGGAGGATGATTGGATTTCTTCTCAAACCCCTTATTTCATAGAAAATTTGATCCTATTATTATTGATTTTATCAATGTTAAAATTAGGACGAAAAGATTATCTATAGCATAATTTATGTAACCCTGAGAAGGTATTAGGTCTATGCTTATAAGACCTATGCCAAAAACCATTTTTTTTGGGATCATGCCACTCAAGTGCTTCAAATATTCTATTATAGTGGTAGCTCTTAATCCTAAGGGTTAGATACATCTTGAGAATATCTCCATATGTCCATTGTGGTACTATATTGTTAGGTTTTGGGCCACCTTCAAATTTGGTCATGTGTATAAGGGTTCCAAATATCTCTATCTCATGGGATTTATCTTGAATAACTACAATAAAAATCTCATCCCCTATAAAATTATTGTTAGAATTATTAGGTTTTAAGGTTGTTTGACCATCTTTATTTTCCTAATATTCAAGGACTTTAACAAATTGCATGACCTGTTATAAGAAAGGAAAACCATATGGGTTATGTTCTTACACTTTAGCTTGAAAATGATACCTTAATTTGTGTATAGAAATTGCAATGAATACCTATTTAGTTGAGATCATGTCAGCATTGCATTTGAACCTTTCCCATCTCATTTGAAATTTAGTTATGGATTCATTTGGTCCATTTTGGCATTTACAAATGCATCCATTGCTTCTATAACAATCATGTTATCATCAATTTTTTGACAAAGGTATTTAGAAAGTGAACAGAGAGCTTGGGTAAAGATGCAAACTAATCAAGAGAATTTTCTACCAAATTTCTAGTCATTAATTTCAACAATACCTTTTCATTATGTAAGCAATTCCTATAATATATAGTAAGATTTTAAAAAATGTTTAGGTTTTATTTGTTCCATCACAAAATAATTTAGGGATAGAGATTGGATTTGGTAATTTCTTAAGGGTGGGTCTATAGACACTAGCATAATCACCTAAAGTTTAGTTGGATGGAGGAGGAGGAGCATTAGAATTTAGGACTACAGGAGGGATAATAACTTGAACTATAAGGGCCCTATTAACACTCATGATCTGAATTGGGATATCCATCATGTTTTGTATAATGTTCCATAACTGTTTGGATGTCTCTCTCCTAGTAGCTTCAATTTGCTTCTCAATCTCTCTCCTATGGGTATCTAGATAATAAGCAAGTGATTCCTTAAGATTAGTCATGTATTTAGATAATGTATCATCTTAAGGTTAAAAAGGGGTGATATTGATGGGATAAATATCCTCCATTCATTATTTATTTTCATATTTATTTGTTATGATCACTATATTAAGTGGTGATCATGGTAATGCATGATGTTTGTCTTTAGTGGTGAATTTTGGTATTTTTAGGGTACCTTGGGATATTGTGGAAGATCGATAAGGCCATCGCAACCCTTAGTTGCATTTATATCATAATAAAAACTTTAATATCCTTATCTATTTGTTAGAAATAGATTATATTACATCATTTAGGTCATGTAAATGTACCTTCCTAGGTACATACTTAGGATATTAGATTACTTTAGGGGGAAGTTATCTAGTTACTTCATGCAATGTAATAAATACACAAGTGTCAATGTGCAAGTTGTATATGTACAAGGTGTCCCTTACACAACTAGGTAGAGTGTTGGCCAAGGAACCTATCTTCTTATATAAAAAGGGTCTCATTGTAACAAACAAAATATAGAAGCTTAGAGCATATTCATAGGTGGTAGAATAGTGCTGTGTAGATCACCATATATTGGTGATGAGTGCAATGTAGTCCAATAGCTTTGTTCATGGAGTGTCCATTTTATCCATAGCTACATTGTATTCATTTTCATAATTTCTATTTATAGTATATTTCAATCATATCATAGATTTACTTTTATATTTTTATGCATCTTGTGATTGCTATATCCCATTTCATACTACATCAAAAGCTAATAGTGGTAACAGATCCATGATAGATCTAGCCATAGTAGATCAATAGGAAAATTACCATTATCATTGAGCCTAAGTTTTTTGTCAACCTGATGTACTACGGACCAACCATTGTTAAAAAATATCAAAAGAATATAGCTAGTAGAATTAGGGAAAGCCACAAGTGAGGACTAAAAGAAATCTCAATTTCAGAAATACTAAGATTACATTTGGCTAGATTATTTCCACAAAGTTGTAGAAAAAACTCGTGAATATTAGGACAAAGTATTCAATCCACTAGATTGACAAATCAACTAGTGAAGATCATTTAGGATATGTGGATTTTTTTAACTATTACTCAAAGTTTGTTTTTTTGCAGAAAGCTAGGAGAATTCAACTTCGTT
This sequence comes from Wollemia nobilis, assembly GCA_028583015.1. Classification (NCBI taxonomy): domain Eukaryota; kingdom Viridiplantae; phylum Streptophyta; class Pinopsida; order Araucariales; family Araucariaceae; genus Wollemia; species Wollemia nobilis. Next base: position 9,559,594 of record JAQPPZ010017210.1, on the reverse strand, counting down.
ACCTGAAGGTTGACATACCTTCATAGTATAGATATTAGTTCCTTGTGTAATAAAAGAATACTACCAAAGAAGACTTTTGGAGAAGAGTTGTGGTGAATTTAGGAGACTAGAGATCTCCATTGCTAGATTCATAACTTCACATAAGAAGAAAAGTCCATAGAAGCCTTGATATAGAATAAAAGGCCACAAAAGCCTTGATATAGAAGAAAAGGCCATAGAAGCCTTGATCTAGAAGAAAATGCCACAGAAGCCTTGATCCAAAAGAAAAGGCCACATAAGCCTTGATCCAGAAGAAAAGGCCACAAAAGCCTTGTTATAGAAGAAAAGGCCATAGAAGCCTTGATATTAAAAAAATGCTACAAAAGCCTTGTCCTAGAAGAAAAGACTATAGAAGCCTTGATATTGAAGAAAAGGCCACAAAAGCCTTGTCCCAAAAGAAAAGGCCATAGAAGCCTTAATATTGAAGAAAAGACCACAGAAGCTTTGATACTAAAAAAATGCCACAAAAGCCTTGATACTAAAGAAGACTCCAAAAGAGAGTATCTAATTTAGAAGTAGATTAATATTTCAATACTAATACTTTATTGTAGGGAAAGGAGATTCAGTGAGTTGGAAAACTTCCTACAAGAAAGTTAGGAAGAGTATCTTCTTCAAAATCAATCCAGCCAGGGTTATGCACAGTTGTGAATATTTGTAAATTTGGCGAATATTAGGATTTCCAAAATTGAAAATTGGCGAATATGAGGACCCTCGACATCGGCCCATTCGCCTAAAATTTTTAGGACCATTTTTCTTAGGGTCAATTCACCATAATATATATCCAAACATAGGCATATTTGTACTCATTGGAAATCTCTTTTCAAGCCTGATCTAATGGTGGTGTTTTTATGAAGTTATAAGATGATTTAATAGGTCAAAAGTGACCCTAAAAATGACCTTATATTTTAGGGTTTCAAATACCTCAAATTTGGGTATGAAGATGCTCGATTTGATTTGCTTAGGATTATCCATGATTCAACTTGAATTTGATTAGGATTCACTATTTTTTTACAAGTACATTTTGAGTCCAACCCCTTATGCATAACCCTAAATTATCCAACACTTGAATCAAAATTAAAGGTAAATAGATCGAGAGAATATCTCATTGAAGAACTTCTAGTATTGGAAGAAGAAGAAGGACTAGGAGAGTCTCGCTTGAATCTAGAAGCAGTAGAATCAGAGATCTAGAAGATCTCACCACCAACACTTCCAGGAGCAGAAGGTTGAATAAAATATCTCAAGGAAGACCATAAGAAGCTTTAATATCAAACACCTTGGGGAGGTCTGAATGAGCATCCAGTAAAAGGCTTGGAGAGCCTTACTGAAGAAATCATCAAAGGAGAACTCATTGAATAAATTCACTACATAAGATAGTGAAATATCTGGGACAATTGTCACCATCCGAAAACAAACCTAAAAGAAGAAAAAGAATTTGGTAAGGAGTGCCAAACCTCTAGAGGAAATTCATAAGGCCTCAAGATATTCATAATCTTGAGAATAAGATCCTGCTTGAAGTCAGAATTTGATAATAAGACTTGAAGATAGGAGAAGCCTGCCAAATCTAAGAGTTTTAAAGATTACCTCTCATAGCAAGAAGGCATTGTTCCAGAGACAAGACTTCTCCAAATATATAGCAAAAGGAGAATATTGCAAGAAGGATCAAATCACCAAACCCTAGGCTCATAAAATAAAGTTTGAGACCATATTTTGGTGAAAGAAGGAGCAACCTAAGACAACCTACAAAGAAGTTGCGAGATCCTACACAAGACAACAACTTGGTGCTTCATCTACAAAAGCTACATCATCTACAAAAGCTTTCAAAAGGTATGCAACTTGGGTGCAATCAGATTCATTGATTAAAATTGGATCATCTATCAGATTTATTAAGGCACCTTATTTAGATTGAAAGTTGCAAAAAAAAAAAAGAATTGCATTATAGTCTTCAAAAAGTGCAAAAAGAAAAGTTATTTTTAAGGTTCATTTACACATTAATTAGGAGTTGATTAGATCTCAGAACTACAACTATATATCAACTACCTATCATCTACTTTGGAAAAAGAAAAGAAGACTAAGTCCTACAACATTGCTTGTAATGAATTTGTAGAATAATTCTTGAAGGTTCATTTCATATTATTCTTGATTAGTTGCAGTAAATTGATTAAGTGCATTGATAAGTTATTTTGAGATTTTATTGGAGTGATAAGGTGAGAATTTTTAGTGCATTAAAAGTAAAATATTATTAAGTGTATTTGCACTACTCTATTGCTCTCAAAATATTAGCCTTTGTGTTTTTGATAAGGGCACAAAATCATATTTTCTCAAAGTGTCTAAAGACACTATTAGTGCACAAAAATATACAACATTTAGTGGCCAAGAGAAGCCACCAAATCAACCTCGAATCCTCTAGGTGTTGGACAATAAATTAGCCACCGAAGATAAAAAAAGGAAGCCTTAAATCGAGACTTGGTGAGTCTCAAATTCAAAGCACAATAAGGTTTTTGTTACAAATAAACAATGCAAAAAAATACAGCAAAAATGGAGCTTCTATCAAGTGGTTACAAGCTTGAATTCATTTGTAAAATAACCAAGCAAAAAGGGTAATGTTTCTAATCAAAGAGACATCCTCAAAACCCATACATTGCATTCAAAAATCTACCACAAAATCCAAAAATCAGACCTACAAAAAGAGTGCAAGAAAGGGTGCAATAAAAAGATTTTTATATACAAATATTGTTACATGGTATTGCACTTCTCTAATACGTTCTAAGTAGGAAGAGGACAGATTTGAAGGTGCCTCAAAGGTACATTATTATCAAGAAGAGTGCAGCTAAATACTAGCACACTCCAAGCATAAAGAAGCCTCTCAAAAGGGCTCACATCATGCATGAGTTGGACAACCATAACAGGTAACCTGTAAATCATAAAAAAGGTGTCACATTGCTCACTAAAGGAGACACATACATCAGCATATAAGAAATGGAAATCAAAGCAATTAAATTGGAATCATACGTCCAATCAAGGATAATTCAATACCATCATTGGAGCATCAAGAAGTATCCGCCAAAGCACTGTCATTCTAACTCCATTCAAGATCCACCAAAGCTCCACAAAAGCTCCTCCAAATCTCCACCAAAGCTCCACCATAAGCATTGCTTGGCTGGAAACATCTCAGCACCAAAAAAGTACAACAAATAACAAGGTGGAAAAATACATTGAAGGGCTTGCAAGAAGACATTGATAAGATAAGGGCATGCAAAGGAAAGAAGGTGCCACTTGTCATTCTTCAAAAGAACCCTAAAACACCCACAAAGGAGACGTCATAACATTTTTTTGGCACCCATATTCCATGTGGAAGAGGAGTTAATTTTAGCCAAAAGCATTACAATAAGAGGTATCACATACGTTGAAGTAGAAGAAGCCACTTGGACAACACACAAAGAGGGAATAAAAATGTTCCAAGCAAATATGACACTTGTAAAAGGTATTAGAACAGAGTTGGTGATTCCACAAAGTGTCCAAAGAATCCTTCGAGCATTGAATGAAACTGTTGTGACACTTGTCACTTATCAAAATATTGATTGCATACTAAAGGTGACTTAGACCAGGGAATGTAGCATTCAAAATAAACAAAGAGAAGTGTAAGAACTCTCGGTCAAATAGGTCAAGGGAAGCATTAAAGAATAGCATCGAAGCTAAGGAGCACGTTGAAGAATTTATCATTATTCGCAGCACACAAGAAGGACATATTATAGCCATACACATCCAATTTTATAAAGGTGCAAAGCTTTATTAAGGTAAAATTCCCCCTAGCTAAATTGCTTTCACTAAAAAGGGAGTTATAAGGTTATATTCTAAGGTTGAAGTATTAAAGAAAATCAATCTTTATTTGAAAGCAGGACTTAGGAAATTAAATATCAAAGTAGTCTAATATTTGTAAAGCACAACCTAGGAGAAATAAGGGATATTATTTGGAATTAATCCATTGATATTTGTAAATATTATTGCGTTCTAATTTTCCAAATTTGGTAGTTATAAGGGTTACAACACCAAACTAGGTTATTGAAAATTAGAAACACTAAAATCAAATTCTAAGGGATATTAAAAAGGGGTTTATTAAAGCTTTTCTAAAGTTGGAATATTAGCAAAATATTTGTCTCAAAATTTCACAAAAAGGGACAAGGGGAAATCCAACATTAAACCTCTTCAATCTAGAAAAGTGCATAGTTCAATAGGAGTAATAAGGAGAACTATAGGTTGATTTTGGGATTCTCAAAACTTTACAAAATCAATCCAAAATTGAACTATATTTCACAAAAGCACTTCTACATTTCCAAAAACATTAGGGAGACATAAGGAATTCTACAAAACTTGGTAATATTAGCATTTATAAAAAATTATCAAGTTCTAAATCCATTTGGGAGATATAAGGTTTCTACAAAACCTAAAATTCTATATACTAGGGAGACATAAGGAAGTCCACCAAATCCAAAGCTTCATAAAGGTTCTAGAGAATTTAAAAAGTAGAAGAAGAATCATCATGACATCAAACAAATTATTTCTTGCAAAATATCAACTTCTTAAAGGTCCAAACTATTTATCATGGAAAAACAAAGTAAAAGCAATCATGGTATATGAGAAACTTTGGGATATAGTCATTGGATCAACAAATAGGCCCGAAACAGGTGATACAGAGATTCTAAAGTTTGAAGAAAATGATTTAAAAGCTCTAATGATATTAACCTTTGCTATCACTCATGAAATACAACCTTATATCAGCTAAGCAAAAACATCCACTAAAGCTTGGACAATCTTAGAGAAAATATTCGAAGAAAAGAAAAAAGCCACCATTCTTTATCTTCACACACAACTACATTCCTTGAAAATGAGCAATGGAGAAAGCATAGAATTATTTCTAAGGAAGGTAGCAAATATTAAAGGGAAACTACTAATCCTTGGACAAGAACCTAAAGATGAACTTCTTACTCAAGTAACCATGAGAGCACTTCCAGACAACTATAAGCATTTGATCACATCTTTACAAGTCTTAAGTAAAGATACTTCTTTTGATGACCTAGTTAATATACTTCAAGAATATGAAGTAGAAAACACTGTGAAAGATGAGATGACTAACACTGCATTGGCATCAAAACACTATATATACCAATATATTATAATCTTAAATTGTATAACTACCTAGTAAAAAATTCTTGTTTTATACTTAGAACACTATCTATAGAAATATATTATAATCTTAAATTTCATAACTACCTAGTAGCCCCCAAGGTCTAGGTGGATTGGTAAGTGCTTGTCTAGCCAGACACTTACCAAGAAGAGACTTGGGTTCAAACCTTGGGGGTGCCAATTTGCAAAGATAGTAGTCTGATCTGAATCCTTTGAATGCACGCCATACTGATGACAACAATACGATCCCTGAGCAATCGATGGTCTCCCTCTCACGCTAGGTCAACAACAACAATATAAATAGATTTGTTGGGAGCAGTCCTTGTGTTTTTAACCTTGCACTTGTCAGTTACTAAAAATAGTATGGTTGTAACCAACTCTCCTATGTATCTAAAATAAATAAATAAATAAAAACTACCAAGTAACTAATGCTTCAAATATCCCTTGGGGGACAACACAATGATTTAGGCTTTGGCTCCTCTTTATAAGGTCCAAGGTTCAAACCACAATGTGGGCTTTGGCTCTTCTTTAGAAGGTCCAAGATTTAGAATGTTATGGAAGTTTTCTCTCTACCCAAGAGTTTAATATAATATTTTGGTATTTTGATAAAAGTGACCCCAATATATACCATCTATAACTTATATATATCTTAAAAGAATAATATTAATTTTTATACTCAAAACACTATATGTATCAATATATTATAATTTTAAATTTTATAACTATTTAGTAAATAATGCTTCTTTTATATTTAAAACACTATCTATACCAATATATTATAATATTAAATTTAATAATTACCTAGTAACTAATACTTCAAATGTTATAGGGATAGCCCGGATAGCCTAATGGTTCGGGTTTTAGCTTTTTCTTCAAAAATTCTAAGGTTCATAATCCTCTATTAATAAACTTAGTTCTCTACAAAAAAAAAAAAAAAAATCGTGATTGAAATAAAAATATTCAACTCTAAACCTTAATTGTGGGATTTTTTACACTATTCAAATTAAAAAAATAATGCTTCAAATGACAAGGAGAAATCATGGTTCTTTTATAATTTTTTTTTTTTTTTAATATATTGAACATCGTTTACAAATATTTACAAATATCAACGCTCGTTCGAACAAACACAAGATATATCGACCTCACAACCACTGGTTCTTTTATAACTTTTATTAATCAAGCACTTTACCTATACAGCAAAATAAAAATTATTGTAATAATATTATGTATCTATCAAAAATATTATAAAAGATATTATCAGCACCTAAAAGATTTAGATCCTTGACCTCTTGATATAATCTTTATGCAAGCAAATGTTACATGGAATCAGGAGACTTGTATACTTGTTGGCAATACATTGGATATTCTCTTATCTTCAAAAAAAAAAAAGTGACATGCATGAATGTCTTTTTGATAGAATGAATGTCCCTTTCACCAAAAAAGTTCCTGGACATACTAATTGTATTTTATAATCCTAGTAGCCCTTGACCATGTTCCTGTTCCTTGAGGTATTGGAATTTGGATCACTTTTTAAACCTAACAAGTGTCATTATTCTATTTTTGCACTAGTCTCTTGGGATGCAACTCAACTAGTGGGAAGATTTGAGTTTTTCAAGACATGTCAAAAAATAAATAGTAAGGTTGTCCTTGTGCTCAAAATTCTAGATTCCATGCATAAGTCGTTATCTTTTATAGACTGTTTTTTTCTAGACTTTGCTTTAAAAAATCATTATCATAATTTATTTATATTTTTATACAGTACATTATATAAAAAATCAATATTTACGAATAAAAATAATCAAGTGTTTTACATGGGCAAGAATTCAAGATAAAATATTTTGATGATATATTACATATTGCAAATTTTTCATCGTATGTGTTAACCTTATGTAATAAGACATTGTGTAAAGGTTTTTCTATATTTTATTTTTATCTTACATAAAAATTAATAAAATTAATTAAAAATATTATAATAAAATTTATTGTAAATCTTTAAAAAAACTGAACTAAATAATGTTATTATTATTTTAATTATTAAAATTTTTATTTAAAAAATTATAAATATTTTAATAACAAAATAATTAAATGAGTATATTGATTTTAAAGTAGAATTTTTTAACATGATATTTATTATCAACTTATATTATATATGTTCAATCAATTTTATATTTTACATGTCTCTTGTAATAGTTAAATTTTTTTTGTGGTAATATTAAGATATGGGGGTTTTGACCAAGAATCCCTCAACTTGTCATAACAACTTCACTAGGGAGACACACCCACCCCCTCGCACACTCACCCATACCACGGTTTGAACCTTGGACCTCCCGAAGAAGAGCCAAAGCCCAGACCATTGCGCTGCACCCCCAGTGCAAAATTTTATCTAATATTAAGAAGTGGGGGTTTTTACTAGGAATCCCCCACCTGTTACAACAACTCCACTAGGGAGTTTTCTTTAGGTTTTAATCAGTGTTCCATGGGGACGCATCCCCCCCTTTCTCGCGTCCCCCAGCACGGGGGGACGGCAAGGGGGACGTTTCCCCCATCCTCCTTTTTGGGGGATGGCTAGGAAACGTCCCCGGGACGGCTGAGGCCTATGGCCTCCTGTCCCCGGGACGTCCCCCTCTTTGGGGCATCCTTGGGGACGCCCAGCCGTCCCGGGGGACGGTTGGGCTTCCCCGAGGACGGTCTGAGCGTCCCCCATGGGACCCGGTTGTCCTCGGGGAAACCCAGCCATCCTCGGGGACGGTCTAAGTGTCCCCCATGGGGCCCAACCGTCCCCCACGGCTGGGCGTCCTCACCCAAGGGGAAAAAAAAAAAAAAAACTTAAAAAAAGGTAAGGGGTGGGACCCATTTTGAGTCTCACCCCCATCAAACCCTAAACCTAACAAAACAAGGAGTGAAAATAGAAGACTTCACTTATTTCCACAACAACATGAAAAACTCTTTCTACACAGGTTTTTTCCATCTCAACATGAATGGTAAACAAATAATTTAACCAAGGATAGTACCTGGTTCTATTTGCAACAAAACCCTAGATGTTCTTGGCAAAATTTGCACAAGCTTTCTCTATTCACTGTCTCGCTTCCTCTTTTTTTTTTCCGGTGTCCCAAACCTAAAAGGCTAAAAGGAGGTTTATTTAAACAATACCAATTCTTTTGGTATAGTGACTGAAAATTTGAACAGTTAGTGACAGTTAGTGACTGAAATTTTTTAAAAATGACAGTCTTTGTTTGAACTTTGGTGGCTGAAAAAATGATGACTGTTATTAATTAAAATGATGACTGTTTGAACATTGTTTGCACTTGATATCCTTGGCTGAACCTTCAAGTTATAGTTGTTGAACTTGAAATAATTAAATGGCTGCAAATTAGTAACTAATATGAATATGAAAATGTTAAATGACTCAATTATGGCCTGCACTTATGTGTTAGTAACTAATCTGAATATGAATTGCTGCACTTACATAATTGATTATTAATATGAAATATCATTTTTGTTGGGTGTAGAATTCTGAATGTGTAGATTATTCTAAATTTCTAAAAAAATTCAATTTTTATAGTATTATACTAGCCGTCCCCCAGTCGTCCCCGAACCGTCCCCTAAAATCGGCCTACTGTCCCCCACCGTCCCTGAAAACCCGTCCCTCCGTACCCTCGTCCACCGTCCCCCAGGCTCGTAGAACCTTGGTTTTAATCCAACTGTATATCCCTCTTTGTATCGTCGAGGTTCGAACCATGGACCTCCTGTTCAACAGGGTCAAGGAAAAGGCAACAACTCCACCAAGGAGTTTTCTTTGGGTTTTAATCCAACCGTATATCCCCCTTTGTATCGTCGAGGTTCAAACCATGGACCTCCTGTTCAACAAGGCCAAGCTCGCCTTCTCCTCACCACTTGTGCTACAAAGGCGGATAAATTTATCTAATATTAAGAAGTGGGGGTTTTGACCAGGAATCCCCCAACCTGTTACAACAACTCCACGAGAAAGTTTTTCTTTGGGTTTTAATCCAACCGTATATCCCCTTTGTATCGTCGAGGTTCGAACGTGGACCTCCTATTCAACAGGGCCAAGCTCGCAGTCTCCCCACCACTTACGCTATAAAAACGGATGATTGTAGTTAAAATTGTTATATCTATAAAAATAATAGAGTTTGGATTTTAAACCCCCTCCAAAAAAACACATTACCTCTGATTTAGTACTATTCCTACTTCAATTAGAAGAGTTCACATATTCGTAAACCACTTAAATCCTCTATAGGTTTAACAAACCTATAAACCCAATTAATAAATTTTAATTTATTAAAAATTCTAAACAAGCAACTTGCATACTTTCCTCTGTTAATTATATTTTTAAATTTTTTCTTACACTCTATTTTTTAATAATTTAATAATATTTTAGTAACACACAGAAATTATGTGCACAACTATGAAAGACGTCAATCTTTCATGTTATGAATTCTCATAATCTAGTAAAATACCATCAATTTCATGCTAAAACTGTTTAAAAATTAATTAAAAATAATTTTTTACAAGTTAGTATAGGTTTATACAATTTAGGTGATTATTTATGACACCACATATGTTTTTACGAAACATTAGTTTCTATTTCATTTTGCTTTCACGCATTAAGTTATCGTACCTTATAATACAAGATTTGTTTTCAAACTTTAACTTCTTTTTTTTATAAATATTTTGTATTATTTATAAGTAAATAAAAAAGCTACATTATTTGTTTTATAATGTAAACAAGGTTTTTATCCAAAACTTTATAAAAGAGCAATAACTATATCTTAAGTGCATCCTATTAATAGAAGGACAAAGAAATCTAAGACTTTCGTCTAAGTCATAATATATAAGAACTAGATGGTTGGGATGTTAGGGAGTGGCATCAGCTTCCTTCAGCTTGCTCTCTTATTCTTTCTTTGTTGTTGCATGATGATATGCCCGGTTGAGGCATTCTTTCTGTAATTTGTTTCTTGGCTTTTGTTGTAGTTGTTGTTCTTTAATAAATTTTTACCCCTTTTTATAAAAAAAAAAACATATAGGAACCAGAGTTTTTAACATCAATATGTAGTATATGGTATAGATCTTCCCTAGTTTTCTATGTCCACCATCGTGGAGGATCTCCATAACAAGTTAGATCCCCATGGTCTAAAGCCCAATTTACCATAGCATCTGCAATCTTATTTTGTTCTTGAGGAGCATGAAGAAACTCTACTATTTTGAATCTAGACTGAAGTGCATGTATCTTGTCAATCACCCTTTGTAACCTCCAATCCTAAGAGGAGGTTCTAGTGGATGCCTTCAATTGATTAATGGTTACTTGTGAGTCTGATTCTACTTGTATTGCAAACCAACCAACCTTAGCAACTTCTTGAAGGCCATGAAGGATAACACATGCTTCTACTAGATTATTAGAGAGGATGCCAAGATTCTCTACAAAAAGAAAAGCATGAGTACCATATGAGAATCTTCCTATACCTCCTATACTTGCCCTTCCTGGATTACCTCTTGATGCACCATCAGTGTTGATCTTCCCCATACCTCTGGGAGGGGCTTGCCATGGTCCATCCCTTTGAATAGTAGGCTAAGGACCTTGTGGATGCCTACATCTCCATTCATCCATAGGGAGTTGAAGCCTGGAGAGTAAACTATGCCACTATTGAGATACTATGGAGGGGGCTTCAATGTATGTAGAGTAGTTTCCCTGATATTGGCTATAGTTTTTTCCCAAATATATTGAACATTATGGTGAATTGCTTTAAAGATTATTTTATTCCTTTCTTTCCATAGATTCTAGAGCATCAGAGATATATTGACCAAGGCCATATGTTTCATTGAATTGTCCAACCCATTCACTCTGGGCCAAGTCCTCCATGCTTGCTCAAGGGAGGTGAATTGCTAGAATATTAGATCTAAAAAGGTTGCCAACCATTTCCACAATTGAATGGCTAGGGGTAGAAGAAAAAAAGGTGGTCCCAGGTCTCATTCTCTAAATAACATAACTCACATCTGAATGGACTAAAAAAGCCCTGTTTCATCAATTGGTCTCTTGTAAGAACCCTCTTGTGGAGTAGGAGCCAAATAAAGAGTCTCACTTTAGGCCAAGTCAAAAGTTGCCAAATCTGGTTGAAGACATCACTGAGTGGATTTTCTCTATGATGAGTGAGGGATGAATATCCTAGAGCTACAATATACACACTATTAGAATGTGAGCCCCATCCTAGCCTATCTTTGTCTTTTACCCAAGAAAGTGATCATCTTCTAAGAATCTGATGAATAGCCTCCTTGACATCCTCTATTGCCAAGATTGGCCAATCCCTTACTAGAATCCATACTCTATCCTCCAAATTCTATTCCCCATAGTTTCTATAATAATGTGATATCTTTATCCAACCTTGACTATGGAGTTGTTCCATGATGTCTCGCCATTCTGGAAATTGTTGAGATAATGGAGGTAAACCATCCCAAGCATCTATCCAAAAATTTGCATGATGGTCATTCCCCACTATCTAGAATAATTATGGTTTGATAATTGTCTCCCCTATCCTTAGTACCTCAAGAACTAGAGATCCTCATCGAGGAAGTTGATATCTAGTAAAAACTTTTGGAGCTTAATTTTCTGCATACTTGGCTCTTAGTATTTGTGCCCATAACTCATTAGGGGAAGTAATTAACCACCAATATAATTTTGCTACCAAGGCTAAGTTGTTTTTAACTACTGACTAGAGGCCCAAGCCTCCCTCTTTTTTGGAAGATAAAGTTGATCCCACTTCACTAGGGCCCACTTATGCTCTACTTTTTCCCCACTCCATAAGAACCTTTGATTAATCTTGTCCAACTTTCTCAAAACATCCTTAGGAATACTCAAAACCGAGGAGACATAGATGGGAATAGATTGTAAAATAGATTTAACCAAAGTGAACCTACCTATAATAGAAAGCCATCGATTCGTCCAATTGTTCAGCCTACTTTGTATCTTCTCTATCAACCACCCCCATTCTACCTTTTTTTGCTTGGCCACCTTTAAGGGAACTCCTAGATAAGAGATTGGAAGAGATGCTCACCTAAAATTTAAAATATTTAGAATCATGGTCTCCACTCTAGTAGTACAATGAAAGAATATGATCTTAGACTTTTCCTCATTAATAAGTTGTCCTATGGTTACCAAAAAGAGGTTTAGAATTCTTTTGAATCTGGATGCTTCCAATGTAGTAGCATGACCCATCAAGGTCGAGTCATCTACAAATTATAAATGAGAGAGAGAAGGGGTTGTCGATGCACATCTAATTCCTTGAATGGATCTATTATTCCTTTCCTTAGAGAGAAGATGACCTAGACACTCTACCAAAATGATAAATAGATAGGGGGAAAGAGGATCCCCCTGGTGTAGTCCCCTAGAAGTAGTAAATAAAGGAGATGGACTACCATTTATCATCACAACATAAGATATTGAGGAAATAGTGCCTCTAATCCAATCCACCCAATCTTGGGAGAAGCCAAACTTCCTCAAGACCTATAAAAGAAAAATCCTAGTCTACCCTATCATAAGCCTTGGAGAGGTCCAAATAGACAAACATGGAGGGGGATCTTTGTGCCTACATGGAGTGAAGGGCCTCTTGAGCAAGCACTATTTCATCTACAATTTGTCTCCTTCCCACAAATCCTCCTTGCTCTAGAAAAATTATCATAGGGAGGAAGGGTTTCAACCTTTGAGCTATCACCATCGTAATGATTTTGAGGAGAACATTACACAGAGATATCGATCTAAAGCTAAAAATTTGATCTACCTCTTGGGACTTAGGTATGAGCGCAATGTAGGTTTTATTGATTTCTTTCAAAATTGACTTTGCCACCCATGCTTCTTCTACCACTACAAGAAGATCATCCTTAAGCAGGTCCCATAATTCTTGGAAGAACTCAATGGGGAAACCATCTAGACTAGGAGTTTTTCCTTTTTTCATCTTGAAAACTACTTCCTTTACTTCTGCCATAGAAATTGGTGCTGTCAATACCTCATTATCCTCTTCCTTAATAAGGGAAGGGATTCCCTATAGAATTTCCTCTTGAGCCTTAGAGTCTAGAGGGACTATAGAGAAAAGTTCCTCAAAGTAATCAATGGCAATTTTCTTCATCCCATCCCAAGAGTAAACTAGAGTACCCCTATTGGTCTTCAAGGAAGATACAAAGTTTGAAACTCTTCTAGCCATAAGAGATTTATGGAAGAAAGTAGAGTTTCTATCCCCTTCCTTTAGCCATTAGATCTTAGATTTTTGTTTCCATAAGAGCTCCTCCCTCCTTTCCCATTCTTCTAACTCATAAGAGACTTGGATTTCTTATTTTCTAAGCTCCTCTATAAGTCCTAAGGAATGAATTTGAGCATTCACTTGCTCTAGTTGGGAAACCAAACCTACTTTTTTAGCCCTCACATCCCCAAACTCATGCCAATTCCATTCCTTAATTTTAGTTTTGATGAACTATAATCTCTTAGCAAAGCAATACATTTGAGTGTCATATCTTGGCTTTCCTTCCCTCCACCATTGAACAACTAATGGCTTAAAGGAAGTATCTCTGAACCACATAAGCTAGAATTTAAAGGGTGAGTAATTCCTAGTAGATTGCTAGAGATCTAGCAAAATAGGCCAGTGGTCTGATCCCGCATTATTAAGGATAAGAGATTTCAAAATTACTTCTAGAGAGAGAAGGTCATCCAAAATGACAAACCTATCCAAACACTCTAGGATGCATGTGGGTCCCTATCATTTATTCATCCATGTCATTAATCCATTGTTAGGCTTGACATCAATCAGGTGGAGATGCCTCAAGTGTTCTTGCATTAAATCAGTCGTAGTGTCTAGTGTTCTCATCCCTCCCATATTTTCATCTAAGGAAAGAATGGTATTAAAATCCCCTCCTAGGACCATCTTATCATTGGGAAATTAGAGCCTGAGATGTCGAATATAATCCCACTACCTTTATTTGTCCTCTATAGTAGTGGCTGCATATATGTTAATACATAGTAGTTGTTGGTCCTTTTGCCTCCATTGCCCCTGAAGTCCCAAAATGCCCCAACTTCCCATAATCGCCTACACCACAAATTCCTTTGGATCCCATAGATAGGAGAGCCCACCCGATGCTCCTTGAGAGCTGAGATATTCTACTAGACCTGTGGGCCATAATTTCTTAGCCACTATCTCCATCTCCTCTATTGATAACTTAGTCTCCTAAAGAAAGACTAGGTTTGGCTTATTTTTCTGAATCAACCTTCTAATTTCATTGTGTTTAAGGGGACTGCCTTTTATCCCCCTTACGTTCCATGAAAGGAGTCTCATGAGGATGGGTGGGTTAAAAATTTGGTGATAGGAGTCACCTTACCCTTAGAAATAAGAGTTTCCCCTTCTTTTGCTAAGTGGTGTTGATTGGTCTTACATCCCACTTTCTGATTGGTGTCAATCTTCATTTTCTTGAGTTTTTCTTGTTGTATACCAGATAAAGCTTGGGCAGGTCCTCCTTCATGATCCTTTGTATATACCACCAATGCCTTATTAAGGAGGTTCAAGGTATCTCCTCCTACTTTAGGTTGAATGGTATAATTCTCTTCTTTTTCAACCTCTCACTTTTTTCCTTTGCTGATTTTTTTGGTGCAGGTGCATATCCATTTGCATGTTGATCTACTTATCATCTATTTTTAGTATTGTTTGTTACCTTGGTTTGGACTCTCCAGTTTCTTGAAAAATTGGCTCCACCATTGATTTTACCTCCATTTGATGATCTCCCACTCTCAGATCTTCATTAGTCAAAAGAGCAAATTTATTGTTTGGTGCCGCATTGCTTTCATCATCTATTTTTTCTTTGGATGTGCTTTCTTTTTAGGTTCTTGAAAGTCTACAACCTTTTCCTTTACCTACATTTGCTCTGAGCACTTATGTGAATAGTCTCTCACCAAGTGCCCATACTCATGGCATATCCAACATCTGAATGGGATGTTTTCATAATCAACTTTTTGCTCCTAAACTTCATCCTCTGTTTGTAATGTGATCTTTTCTGGAAGAGGTTTGTTGAGGTCCATTAGGACACATATTCTGGCATATATCATTTGGTCAAAATTATAAGTACTATCAACCACCATCATAAAGGTTCCAAGAGTGTTGCCAATAGCTGCAAAAGAGATGGGGTTCTAGTATTCAACTGGTAACCCAAATAACCTAACCCATATAGGGCCCACAAAAGGTATTTCCTCCTCTGCTCAAAACTTTGTATGCCAAGGTTTCATGAACAAACCCGCTCTCCCAAGAAACCATGGCCCTCCCTAGAAAACACGATCTTGGTCCTCTTCACACACAAAGAGTACTAGGAAATAACCATTGGGATAGAGTGTAATATGAAATTCTCCCTTAGTTCACTAGTTCCTAGATGCCTAGTCCTTAAAAACTGATAGTTGGGGTCTAAAACCCATGAATCTACAGATCAAACCTTTCCTTTCCATGTCCTCTATGCTTGTTTGAAGATCTATATTTTTTAGTTGAATTATTGGGGAACCATCTACCACTTCTATCCATCCATTAGTATTCTTATGTGTGGCATTCTTAGAGGCTTGTGAGGAAACTTGGTTACAGAATTCCCCAAGTGCCCTCTACTTCTTGAACGTATTGTATCCCAAAAATAAGGTTTGAGTGAGAGATCCCTCTATGATCATTGCCATGATAGAGTTGCAGGGTATCTGAAACCCTAAGCCATTACAAAAATAAATTTCAAAAACACCAAAGAAAAATAAAAACTACCTACACTTTTTTGAAAAAAACCCAAGAAGAACTTGGAGGTAGCTAGAAGAGACCTTGAAGGTGATTATTTTAATGTTCAACTTCAAGAGAAAGAAGCTAAGTGTGAACATGAAATTAGGTTCTATGAGTATTACGTTAGCAAATGTTCCCGTATTAGAAGCATGATTCATTGGCTTCAGCAAGGAGATGTCCCCTCTCAATTTTTCTTCAGTCACATTAAAAAGAAAATTATTGCTGAAATAATCACTGCTCTTCACATCACTGATGATAGATTGGTGGAAGATGATGATAGTATCTGAGCTACTACTGAAGATCATTTTTGTAAGATATTTTCTATTTATATTTTGAGTCCTGAGGTTTTGGAGGCTAGAGAAGAGTTTAATAAGTGTGTTCCTAAGAAGGTATATAGTTATGAAAATTATCGTCTAGCTAATTTATTTTCAAAGGATGAATTGTTTGAAGCACTTAGGAAAATGAAGGATGGTAAATCTCCGGGTCCTGATGGCATTCCTGTTGAATTCTACAAAGTTTTTTGGGATACTGTGGGTAATGACTATACTAATATGACTTATGAAGTGTTTGAGAAAGGCTCCTTTTCTGGTATGCTTAATCAAGGTCTGATTAAGCTTATCCCGAAGGCTAATAGGAAAGATACTATGGGGGGATGGAGACCTATCACTCTTTTAAATGTTTCCTATAATATTGTGGCTAAGGCATTGGCTCTTCGCTTCAGAGATGTTGCTGCTAGGATTGTGAGACGAGAGCAAACAGGTTTTATCAAGGGCAGGTTCATTCTTGATACGGTCTTGACTGCTTGGGAGACTTTGGAGTGGGCACAAGAAAGTGGGTAGAAAGCCATTATGCTTAAGATTGACTTTGACAAAGCCTATGATCGGGTGGATTGGTCATTTATTTTTAGTATGATGGAATGGCTTGGCTTCATTAAACAAGTAGTGGATAAAATCAAGGTTTTATTCACCTGTGCCTCTGCTCAAGTTGTAGTTAACGGTAAGCTCACTAATAAAATAAGTCTTTTCAAGTCCATTAGACAAGGGTGCCCTCTTGCTCCCCTTATGTTTGTTATCATTGTTGATGCTCTAGGTTATATGTTGGAATCGAAGAGAGGTGTGGGTTTAATCAAAGGGATTGATACTCCTGGAGGTCCTATTGTGAATAATAATTTTGCAGATGATTCTCTTCTTTATTTTCAGTTGGATGCCTTTTCACTACATAATGTCAAAGGTTGCTTAGAGTTATTTTGTAAAGCCTCTGGAGCCATAATTAGTGAAGAAAAATTGGATTATTGGTTGATTGGTAGTGACACTCTTCCAGATAATTTCTCTCCTGGTTGGCGACGGGTGAAGGATGGTGAAATTGTTAGATATCTTGGAATCTCGTTTGGCAAGGCCCTTTCTTTGAAGGGCATGTGGGATTGGTGTCTTGAGAAATTTGCAAAGAAAATTTAGTTTTGGAAAAGTAAACTCATTTTCTTTGCTGGTAGAATAATTATTGTTGTAAAAATATTACAAGCTTGTCATATTTATTATTCTTCGTGTTGACTGCCCAATTCTTCTCAGTTTGGAAGATTGGAAAATATTATTAGAGGCTTTATTTGGTCTAATTTCGATGGCTCCAAGATAATGCCCTCTATCTCTTGGAACTACTGCATTATTCCTAAGGAGGAAGGTGGTTTGGGTCTTTTAGATATTCAGATGCAGGGTAAGGTTTTGGCATCCAAATGGGTGATCAGAGCATTGGAAGGTGCTGATCCTTGGCAAAGGCTCTTGAGATATAGAATTTAGAACTGTCTTCATGTGGATGGTGTTAAGAGGGATTTTCATATTGAGGATATTATGGGTAATCCTGTTCAATTTAAAATACGAGGTTGTATCCTTATTAAGAGGATCTGGGAGGCATGGAAGACGATTGGCTCTACGGTTTATTGGGCCTATATGGAAGAGCGTAGATGTTGGGTGCTTCCATATAGGTCTATTTGGTTATGGAAAGACAATGGGGTGTATACCTCGAACATTCCTTGTATTAGATGCAAGAGGTTGGTTAAGAGAGGAATTAAGAAATGGGCAGATTTGTGGGATTCAAGAGCTACTGATTGGATTAAGTGGGAGGATCTTTGCAATAAGTTTAAGTTGAAAGCTTCTGATAGGGATGCTATTGTTCAGATTCATTCTCTTCTTCCCTCTAAACAACAATATAAGTTAAATGGTGGGTTTACTTGGCCCTATCTAGCGTGACTGGAGGTGGAACTTTCAGGGGAGCATCATTTCTTACAAATGCACTAAGATTTACAAAAATCTATTGCGTAAGACTTCTTTGCATATCCTGTTAAATAGACGTTGGGACATTGTCTATCTAGAGAAGAAGTGGAAGAAGAGGCTAAAGCAGGTTTGGAAATTTAGATTATCTGCTCAGCTCAAGGTTCTTTGGCTGCTTATTTTTCAAGGTATCCATTGCAAGGCAAGGTTGGCAATGTGGATGACTATATCAGACCTCTGTAGTAGTTGTGGTAAAAAAGAAACTGTTAAAAATATCTTTTGGGATTGTAGTATAGCAAGGAATGTTTAGAAAATATTGAAGTGGACCTATTATCCTATCTTAGGTGACAGGTGGAGTTGGAAATTGGTTCTCTTGGGAGATGCCTTTGGCTGCCCTCAACATCTTAGGGGGGTGTGGACTGTTATCAGAGCAACAAATTTGTATGCTATTTGGAAGGCGAGATGCAGTTTAGTTTTTTGAGATGAAGTTATTCCTGCTTTTGGGATTGTGTCCAATGTTGTTATTGATATTCAGTTCCAATGTAGAGCCTTTAAGAGGCTTATAATAAAATATCTCAAAGACTATTCTGCTCAGGACAAGTCAAATAGTTGGATGTCCTTGAGCAGATTTTTGTAATCTGCTCCGATGTTTTGTATTTTGATTTTTCTGTATTAATATAAGCAATATTTTTCAAATATATATATATATATATATATATATATATATATATTTTTTTGATGGGAGCTTATTGTTATACTCTACAATGCAAGAATATTTCAATATTGTCATTGTCCTAGTCTTGTGGATCCTTACCATAAATGAAAAGAATACTTTTCTTTTAATGAAAATCTATATCATTAGTTATTAGTTAGTCTAATCTATATTAAATATTTTTATTTAAAAAAAAATCAATATCAATTTTGTATTCAAAGTATAACTATAACCTGCTTAAATGTATATTCATATTTAACACATCAAATATATTTTAGATATTTATATATTTTTTATTAATTAAATATAATAAAATAATGATATTAATATTTATATATTTTAAGGTAGTGTAAGAAACCCCTACGATTAATACATAAGGTTGAGCAGTCTCTTCCCAATCATTAAATATAGCAAGAGGACACATCAAATATACCTTAGATATTCATATATTTCTTATTAATTAAATATAATAAAATAATGATATTAATATTTATATATTTTAAGGTAGTGTAAGAAACCCCTACAATCGATACATAAGGTTGAGCAGTCTCCTCCTAATCATGATTTCTTGTAATGCTAAGGTTGAGCAGTCTCCTCCCAATCATCCAATCATGATCCCTTGTAACACTAAGAGCTAAGCTTATCAATAAGGGATTAGGGGATTAACACAAAGCCACACACACAACAGTTTGAACTTTAGACCTCCCAAAGAAAAGCCAAACCCTAAACTATTGCACTATCCCCAAGATAATATTAATATTCATTATTAATATATTATAACAATGAGAATAGTCTTCAAGGACTGACCTGACAAACCTTAGAGGTATGCCTATTTGTTGCAAAGGTAGTTTGACCTAACTATGCTGAATGTGCACCAACCCAACGATTGCAATACCAATTCTACGCCACCAGTGGTCCTATGCTAAGTCAACAACAATGAGGTGGCATAGGGGTTATAAGGGGAAACTCCAAGATTTAAACCTTGTTTGGTAGTAGAAAAGGCCATTCTTCTATGTTTTAAAAAAAACAATAAGATGAAAACAATTTTTCTATTAATATATAGACTACTTAGTAACATGGTATTGACATGGATTTATATATTTATATGATGGTCACCTTATTAACCAACCATATTATTGTTAATTATATATTTATTGTATAACCAATTATCAAAACTACAATTTTTTTTTTTTCTAATTATTTGAAAGGCAGCTCTTCATAATGTTTTTTAATAGTGAAGGTGAAAGGTTAAACATTGTATAACCATTTTTGAATTAATTATTTCAAAGCTAAAAAATTATGTATTTTATAGAGGATTGGTCCTTGCATTATTTGTTGGAATATATATTTTTTTGATTAATGGGAAAGAATTTTTAAGGGATCCTAAACATTTTACAAAGCAAAATGTAAAACAGGGTAAATCAGCAAGATAAACCCAAGAAGAAACAAAAAATGGAGCAACTAAAACAATATCTCAAACCAAACGGAGAGAGGAAAGAAACCCAAATAAACCCAAGCGCAACCAGTTCCAAGAACTACACAAATATCAACACCAGTCAACCATGAAGTGAGTCTCATTCGCACAAACCAACATCAAGGAACTTCATGTGAGTGATAGATCGATGAACCAAATGGAAAGAAAATTTAGAGTAAACAAATATCATCATCCTGATTGGTAGACCTGAGGTTCTGAGGGAAATCAGCATGCCAAACCTGAAGGGTCTCTTCCTCGACTCCTCTATTAGCAAGTGAGTCAACAACTTTATTTCCTTCTCTTAACACATGCTGGATAATAACATTAGAGTACCTGCTAACAAGCCTCCTGCATTCATAAATGATATTGGAAAGGCTCCACGAAGGGGATTGAGAAGCTTTGAGACAGTTGATGACCAACAAGGAATCTCCTTCCACGATTAAGTTACTGAAGCCAGAGCCTTCTAGGACAAGCAGGCCTTGATAAAGAGCTCTCGCCTCAGCCAAGTTGTTGGTTTGAACTCCAATATTCTTTGCATAGGCTGCAATGATTTTCCCTTTATCATCCCTGATTATGCCACCGCTCCCAGCCCTTCCAAGATTTCCCTTAGCCGCTCCATCGAAGTTGAGCTTTATCCACCCTGTAGGAGGAGGGGTCCAAGTAATGCCTGATCTATCAGCAATAGGGTGAGGAGATCCTACAACACAATTTGTTAGATTGAAACTTGCAAATAAGTAAGATTCAAGACCAGGTTTGGGGGCCCCATTCGATGAGACAAGGTGAGCATTTTTAGAGGCAAAGGTGGTGATGCGAAGGAAGATGGATTGAGGGTCTTTGGAAACTCCTTTGAACACTCTATTGTTACATTCCAGCCAAATATGCCAAAGGAAGTGGTGTAGGTATATGGACCACATGAATTTTAACTAGGAATTAAATAAGGGGTTAGGCCATTGCTCAAATAGAAGGACGATGGAAGATGGTTGAACCCAGGTAATGTTGACCAAATCAAATAGGGAATTCAGAATGGAAAGAGAAAAAGGGTATTGCAGGAAAATATGGAAGGTTGATTCCCAATTGGACTTGCAAAGAGGGCAACAGTTGGGGATAAAAAGACCTCTGATGATTAAATTATCCATAGTTAAAATTTGATTTTGAGATGCAAGCCAAGAAAAGAAGCCAATTTTTGGAATCAACTTTTTAACCCAGACATACTTGGTAGGGGTCCAGCTAGGTGAGGGGGTATCTTGAATATAGTAAGTAGATTTAACTGTGAACTTACCATCCTCACTAAGCTTCCATATGAGACTATCTTTTGATTGGTAGTTCGAAATAACAAAGACTCGCAACAAATTTTGAAGGGTTCTGGCAGCAGAGGTGGAATTGAAATCCAGATCATTGGTGGGAATGGATTTCTAGAGGCATCGGTTAGGATACTGAGAAATGAAGTTAATCACTCTACTTTTGAAGGTTTGGTCCATGAAGGGCTTGAGAATTTCTAGATTTGGCTCAGTTATGAGGGGGTGATCCTTAAGCCAAACATCTTCCCAGAACCTTATAAAATTGCCACAACCAAGTTTCCATCTCATTCCTTTTCTGATAATGTCCCTGCATTGAATGATAGAATTCCAAAAGCACGAACCTTGAGGGAGAGGTTGGCTATCCATGAAATAGGTTTGTTGGAGGTATTTATTTTTTACTATATCAATCCAAGTAGATTGAGCCTCAATGACAATTCTCCAGGCTTGCTTTGCCATGAGTGCCAGATTCATTTTGTGGATTTCCCTAAAGCCTAACCCTCCTTGGTCTTTTTTCTTACAAATTCTGTCCCAAGAAACTAAAGGAAATCTATTCCGATTTTCATTTCCAACCCAAAGGAACCTCCTTTGAATTTTTTCAATCTTATGGCAAACGGAAATAAGAACTTTGAATATTGACATGAAAAATATTGGAATACTTTGGAGGTACGCTTGCACAAGAGTAGCCTTAGTTTCTTGGCTTAACATTGTTTTTTTCCACCCTACCAACTTCTTGTTGATTCACTCAATGACATTGCTCCATAAGAATTTTGAAGGATTGCCATGAAATAGAGGGAGCCCAAGGTAAGTAGAAGGAAGCTGAGAAATAGTACAACCCAAAATCCTAGCAATCTTAAATTGTCTATGAATGGGAGTATTTAGAAAATAGATTCTGCTCTTCACAAAGTTAATTTCCTACCCAACAACTTCTTCAAAAAAATTTAGAATTGTTTTGATTATTTTGGCTTTAGGAACTGAGGACAGAGTTGCTAGGATAGTATCATCCACAAATTTTTGATGAGTAATGGGCCTAGAAATAGATGAGGGCTTGATACCAGAAAGAAAGCCCAAAGAGCAAGCCTATTTAAGGGATCTACCAAGTGATTCAGCCATGATGATGAAGAGAAAAGGTGACAAAGGGTCACCCTACTTGAGCCCTCTGAAAATTTTAAAGTATCCCATTGTTGAACCATTAACAATGACTGAGAACCAGGTATATGTTATGCATTCCTTGATTAAGGTGACCCACTCCTCATGAAAACCAAATTTCTTTAAAACTACAAAGAGGAAATCCCAAGAAACCCTATCGAAGGCTTTGTTGATATCAAGTTTTAGGAATAGGTTAGGTTTCTTGCTCTTGGCAATAGAATGAATAAGTTCATGTATAGTAATTATACCATCTGTTATGAATCTACCTCTGATGGAGCTCCCTTGGTAGTGATCTATTATGTCTGGAAGGATAACCTTGAGTCTATTGGCCAGAACCTTGGATATGAGCTTGTAAATGACATTACAAAGGCTTATCGATCTAAAGTTAGAGATGGATTTGCTTACTTGGGACTTAGGGATAAGAGCCAAGAATGTTGAATTAACATCTCTAGGAATGGATTTTGATTGCTGAAAGTCTTGGACAACATTGGTTACATCGTGCTCAACAATATCCCAAAAGTGCTAGAAAAACCTAGGAGGGAATCCATCAGGTCCGGGAGCCTTATCAGGGTGCATAGAGAACATGGCATATTTAATTTCTTCTTTTGTGAACTTCTCAAGAAGATCAACATTTGATTCTTGGGATACAAGGCAAGGAATATTTTGAAGAAGAGCATTATAGGCTTGGAGGGAGGATGGTGCGCTGGGTCCCAAAATATTCTCAAAATGAGAAACAACTTCGGACCTGATTTCATGAATGTCATTGATGCTTGAACCGTCACTCCTAAGGAGTTCCCTGATTCTATTAGAACTTTTGTGTCTGAGCGTTGACGCATGAAAAAACTTAGTGTTGGAGTCCCCTTCTTTTAACCACAATGCTCTAGATTTTTGCCTCCAAAATATTTCTTCCTTCGATAGTATATTGTGGAATTCAACAAGAAGGTTATGTTCATCCTGCATGAGACCTAGGTCTGGATTCCCATTTTGAATACTAGTTTCAATATTCATCAGTTGCTCAGAGATTCATTGTTTGTCCTAGAAAATATTCCCAAAAACTTCTTTATTCCACTGCTTTAACTTAAGCTTTATAAAGCGAATTTTCTTGGCTAATTGGGTTAAGGGAGGCCTTGAGAAACTTTCTTTCCACTAATTAGAGATGTAGGTTCAAATATCAGGGTGTTGAAGCCACATTGACTCAAATATGAAAGGTGTTTTGAACTGGAGAGTAGGCTGCAAACCTTCAAATATCAGAGGGTTGTGATCCAAACCTATTTTAGGGAGAGCAGTCAGAGTAGCATCGCCTAAAAATTGGATAGCTTCTTTAGACAATAAAACCCTATCAAGTCTCAGCTGGATGAGTTGATTGCCATATCTCCTATTGCTCCAAGTATACTTTGAACCTTTTAAGTGAACATCCATTAATTCATTCAAATCAACAAAATCAACAAAATCTTCAAAACATCTAGAAGTGACTATTGGAATATATGGCTTGAAAGGAATAATAGAAATTTAAAAATAAATCTCAAAATCATATCTAAGTTTGGAACTATATTATTAAATTTAGAATTATATTATTGTTGCTCTTACAAAATGTTTATAGATATGTTGTTCATTATAGAAAGTCTCAAGTATAGAAAATAAGGGTAACAACTTAGCTATAAAATGTGAATATAAATGAAAGATTCATCTATGTTAATGATATTAAAACAAAAGATTTACTTTGATGTAGCATAAAATGAAAATGTTTAAAAATTAAGTTGATCAAAATTAATTTTGATAGTACTTCTAAAGGATCTACTTTTCTACTACAATCATGAAAGGTCTACTATTTGCCTCTTTTTCTAATAAAATTATTATTTAGAGGTTATTTGTCTAACAAGTTTGGGGTTTTTTAGGATGAAGATGAAGTGATAAAATCATGTCACATTGCTACCTTTATATCTTTGGGTGTATACATGAGTTCACTTAACCCTTTTTACCATTTAAGACTTTTTGTTCTGTATCAAAAACAATATGGATGCTTAAAGATCTTAATGACCCCTAACATATTAAATATAAACTAATATAAATTATATTTATTTTAAAAATAAATATTTATATTATAATATTTTTTTATTAATTTATTTGAAAATAATTTTATAAATTAAACCTAAAGTTTTATGCAATGGTAAGGGCTTTGGCCTCTCTTTGAGAGGTTCCAGGTTTAAACTCCACTCAATTTAAGGGGATGGAGGCCCCTTATAAAAACACATGTAAACTTATTGAAATAAAAAATAAAATCGTAACAATATTATTTTATGTTAACCTGAGTGGATTTAATAGTGGAAGTTTTGAAACTTTGAATAAAGATTCAAGGTTCGAATCCTAGGGGTAAGGTTGTATACCATGCTTTGGTAATCGAAGTATTGGTTAGGTAAACAACATCCTCCACGAGAATCTTCTCATATGGTCTATGATTTTGTAAACATTAAAAACTACTTTATCTTTTATTTTTATTATATTTTTGTTTCAATAAGTTCTATAAGATTGAAACCAATTTCATTCATAATATATCACAATTACATAGCACTATTATAACAACTTAAACCATTTTTACATATATTATTTAATAAAATTTAAAACCTAATCTCTTCTTTAAAAATTAAAAAAATTAATATAAAATAAAACCCCATCAAAAACATAATATGCACTATACACTTTAGTTTTCATTTTCTGATGAAATGGGTATAATGTGAATGGATCATATTGTAGAGGTTAAACTTAGAAATTCAGACACACTATACTGTTTAATGTATTAAAGATTGGTCAAAATTAAAATAATTAAATTTATTCATAAGTATTAAATATTATGATATCCATTTGATAGCATTAAAAAATTTGATGTTATAATATTATGTTCTTTGTGTCTACATGTTCCAGCACTCGCTCATATGTGGTATATATGTTGGGAAGACATTGAACTAAACATGTAAACATGGTATGCATGAATGTTTGGTTTTAGGAGAATGAATGTCCCTTTAACAAGAAGCTTATTGATGGCATTAATTGTAAGTTTTTAATAGCCACATCCATCTCACCATTTTGAAAAAAGTATTGGAATTTGGAATTACTGATCTAAACCTTAAACAAGTGCCATTATTTTACCAATTCAAAGTGGTGGAAAGAATGACTTCTACGAGGCTTTTGGAATTTGGAACTAGTGATCTAAACCTTAGACAAGTGCCATTATTTTACCAGTTCGAAGTGTCGGAAAGAATGACTTCTATGAGGCTTTCCCTGTGTTTACTAAGTCGTTGATTCCTTGCATGAGTCGGTTGTCTTTTTCTTTTAAGAAATGGGAAGATTGTTTTTTCCTCAAGATTTCAGTATTAAAATTTGTAATGTCTCCATCAAAGGACTGAACTAATAGTCATTATCACTGAAAGATTTATAGTATTAAGAGTAGAGTATTAATTTTATATAAAGTATCCTTGGTTACCAATGATTTGATATAATATTTTATACTGATATTTATATTTTTAAGATTTTTTTTTCAAGCGAAAAACTCTTTGCGGGGTCGCCTTGGTTTGAGAGACCACGAATAGGGGTTCTACACCGTCAAAGTCACTTGGGAGTCGCGCCCGACCATGTCCGCACCAACATTATCAATTGGATTTTGGGTACCCAATTCAACTTTTTGGTAGGGTGGAGATCCAAACCTGGGACCTCCTTGGAGGATTGCCCTCTCCTCTCCAACTCACCTACAACACCTGAATTTTTTAAGATTTTTTTTTACTAACTAAATGTATGTACAATCTTGATTTATTAAATAGCATAAAAATAATTTTTTTAATTTAAGATATTTTTTATTAAGTTTAGATAAACATAATATAAAAAGTACTTATGATATTTTATGGTGGTGTATATATATATTTCTTGTTTGTTTATATACCTCATAATCTATTATAACCTTCATATTTAGAGGTTTAATGTATTGGTAGATTTGGCTGAAACCAAATCTACCTTTGATCTTGAAATCCAAGTTATTAAGTTTAACTTGTATCAATCTTCTTATGGATTTGAGGAGGATTTCTAATTTTTTTTATGCCTGAGTTTTAATCTCTCACTTGCACTTTTTTACGAGAGTTTCTTACAATTTATATTCTTAGTCATTAATGGAAAATAAAGTATGTTCGTACCCAAATCATGGTTTTTGTTGTAGGCTACACTATGAGTTTGATGAATTTGAAGCTTATGTGATATAGGTGATATCTCTTACATGGTATTGTAGTAGGTTTTTATAAGGATACGCCTTGATTTTACCATGGATTTGCTTGTCATAAAGCATACTATTTTGTGCAAAAGGCCATGGTTGAATACTTTGTGCTAGATTTGTAAAGTTGGCATGGTGGGCATTCACATCCACAATAATATCTATAACTCTATTTTTGCAAATATCATGGCCATGATTAAGTTCTCCATGTGGCAACTAAAGTAAAATATAGGAGCGCTTTTATTTATTCTTCTTCCATGCTAGCATTCTTCACTCGATGAGCATCCATAAAATAAAGACAAAGAGGATGAGACTAAGATAACTTTAGACTAATATTTTTTATTTTAGCTTATCCATCTCGGTGGTATTATGACAACATGTTTGATCATATTTTAAGGTAATTTAGAATATGAAATTTGTATGACATTTTTAAAGATAGATAAAAGAGAAATAGAGACAAGGCAAATTGGATTACAGGGGTCTAAGTTGATTAAAACTAGAATAAGGACCTTAAAACTTCTCAATCTTACCAATGTGTTACCTACACAAAAAAAGATATAATTTCTAATAGTTATTGAATTCAAAGGCACTTATTATTATACTCATATTTATAAAACTATGTCATCTCAATCATCATCCTAGTCTAAACAAGTGTCATCAAAGACCTCAAATTCAAACTCAATAGTAAAGGAAGATATATATGTTAGCATATTCATTCTAGTTTTGGTAGAATCATGAATTTATTGGATAAAAAATGGTTTAAGGTGTCACTAGATCTTGGCATGCCCACGTAAGTTTAGTAGCTTAGCTATTTCCTTCCAATTCCAAGGAATTAGCCATAAAAAATGTATTTTGCAAGTCCAAGAACAACATTGCAAAATATCCAAGTTTTTAAAATTAACAAAATTTGGTTGTCTTCAAGGTGAATTGATTGGTTCAAGAGTGATCTACTAGCAAACTACCAATTGAATCGAGAATGACCTACTAGCAAAGTGACCTAATTGGCTCAAGAGCCTTCCACTAGCAAAGTGTTCTGATTAGCTTGTAAGAGTTATTTGCTAGCAAATAATAGTATTTTGATAGAAAATGATCTTGATTTACTAGAAAATGATAGCAATTTGATAGCAAATGATAATGATTTGCTATAAAATGATAACAATTCAATAGAAAAGTAGAATGATTCACTCACTTCTTGGAGATAATTGCTTACAAACTTATAGAGGGGTAAAACTAAAGGTATAGATGCCACAAAGAATATTTGAAGGTAATCTTTTGGAATATAGTGGTGCACTAAGTCATTATATAAACCTTTTAAGCTTGTTAAAGACATACTTAGAAGCACCTAAAATTTGGTAGTGCATCATATTGCTAAAGTTGATCCTAAATCTTTACTTTACTAAGAGTAATTATTTTTCACCCCAAGCAACTCAAGGGTAAAATCCTATTATAGATAGAAGCCTAGGACTCCATTGTATTCATATTATGGCCATAATATTTTAGGGCTGCACTTTGTGAAACCCATATTTTGCTTTGAATTCATGAGATTGTTGAGAAATTAGAAAGTCCTTATGCGTTCCATTAGTGGCACCGCCCTTCTAGTTTGTCAAGTGTGTGGTGTTTGAGGAATTATCCTTTTACCCATATTTTTATTTTCTTATAAACTTCATACTTAATTAATGGGAGAATAATAATGTTATTCAAATTCTCGAGTGTTGATGAATCATATGCACTCCCTCACTATGGTCTAAACTCATAATTTAAATCATTGTAAAAATGTATGCTTATTTTTTGCACTTTATTTTTCATGCAATTAGTGTAGATTAGTGTAGGAGTATTTCTATAGAGACAATGGGGACTCAGCCTCAATCATAAGGTTGGGAGGAAGCATTATCCCTTCCTTCCAACTTTGTTGAAACTAGGAGAGGGATGCATCATTAAAATGGAACTCAGGACAATTTCCCAGTTCAACAAAGTTTTTAACATAGTGGGACAAACCCCCATTCTTTGCCCTACATAAAATAATCACTAAATTTACCATCACACACCATCCAACATAGTTTCTAGCACTCTCGATGGGACATGAACCCATTTTCCTTTTCTTCCCCTCAAATCTAGCTAGATTCTTTGATTTTCATGTTAAAATTTGCATTCTTCATGCATGAGGTAGTTAGCTTTGAATTGGAGTAAATTTTCACCAAATCCTCATATAGGTAAAATTTTTCTCTATATTGAGCCAATTGCCTAAAAATAATTTATCAATTTCTACCAATGATTTGCTCCATATTTTCTTTACCTACATAGATCAAATCCAAAGCAATTCACTGAGGCCAAGGACTTAATTTATCAAGCCTAGTATCAAGCTGACTTTGAAATTCACAATATTTTTGTTATTTGTGATTGATTTTTATAAGTGTTTTACAAATGACTTCAACACAAACTCTAGAATTTTGAAATCTTTACAATGTTGTTAGCAATACAAACATTAGAACTATGCCAAACCTTAGATCTTACCTCTTTTGCATTTGCCACAAATAGGAAGAATTTAAGATAGATTTTGAGTCATTATTTTCAAAATAAAAACTAGTAATTTGTTGTATTCAATGAGTAATTTGCTTTGCAAAACAATGAATTCTCATTAAGTCAAATCTAAAGAGTAATTCAATCAAAATTTGTCAAGTGTTTTTCTAGGAAAGACAATATTCTTTCTAACTCTTTTCCAAGATAGCAATTTGTTCTAGTTTTTAAGCAATCTACTTGGATCTCCTAATCATTAAAATTTTTAAGTTCAAAACCTACTAGCGAATCATCCAAAATTACAAGCAAACCGCTCTATTTCATATGCAAATCACTTTGCAAGCAAAAATTTATCAAGTTTAATTATTTCTAGTGAATTGCTTCACTTCATAGGTGAATAACTGCATAGGCCAATTCTTATCAAGTTCAATCCATGCTAGAAAATTATCTAAAATTACAAGAGAATCACCTAATTTTGCAAGAAAAATTCCTAATTTTGTAAGTGAATTGCTCCATTTGTAGGTGAATCACTCAAGTTTGTAGCCAAAATGCTTTATAGGCCAATTTATAAAACTTTGCAAATTTTGACCCTAAAACTCTACATGTATAGGTATGTCCATAGGAGTATCTAGGTTGATGCTTTGCAAGATGGTGACTATTACCAACTCTAACAAAATCATGTGAACGATTCACTTTAAAATATATTGCATTGCTTACATCAATTCAATGATATTATTGATATTTGATTTGTTTATCATCACTACAAATCATATTAAATTATATTTCACACATTTCATTACATCTCATATTAGTACTATCAACAATAAATCTTCACATCAAATGTTATCTCTTGCTTCCTTCTTTAAATAAAGAATAATGTAATTTTAGACCAGAAATTTTTAAGTGTTACTCTTTAGTTTCTCTTCTTAAAATAAAACCCTAGCCCTTGAACAAGGGGAATCATATGAGATTTGGTCCCATATTCTACATATTTGGGAAAGTTATGGTAACCCTAACATGAGGGAATCCTTAGATGATATAAAATATACCATGGGCTCAAAATCCTTAACTACCTTAATACATGCATATTTCTAAGGTCAATAATAGTTTCTACAAAACTTACAACCAAATATGCAACCTCATTAACCAATATAACGGTTCATGCAACAACAAGTGGTGGCACTAGGTTACCAAACTATGCCAAACCATAATGGATTCAATATCCTTAATAGTAACTAGCACATACTCCAATAGAGCAACTTGTATACCAAATGTTGTGCAGACATATTAAGTATGGACAAGAACCTCAACAACCTTTAGTTGATTTAGCAACAAAATCCAATAGACTCATGCAAAAAAATCATTTGACTTATTTACCCCAAATCCATCAACAACTTGTGGCCCCATAGCATTATCAAGTTTCATAGGAACAACAAAACAAGCAAGATTGTTTCAAGGGTATGCTTATAGTCCTTCAATAGATAAAAAAATCAACTAATGAGATTGAAGAATAGAATTGGATAATGAAATAAGAAAACATGCAAGAACCTAAATGGTTAATGACTCAACAACAAGAGCTATCAACCCCTACTCATGAAAAAAAATTGGTTGTTAATGATTCCCTTTGAGTTAGAGCACTCTAGTATGGAAATTTCTAGTGTCTTACCTATAAAATGCCCTCTAATCTAGAAAAACATACAATAGCAATCCACCATGTCCATATATTAATTCAAATTTATGGTATCCTACCTATAAAATACCTCATAATATGATAAGCTATGATATGACAATTTTCCATGCTTAGGCAGTGAATCAATAAGCGTTAAGCCAATATTCAATAGTGAATAATCCCACTACCATCAATCCAGTTGTAGTTAATTAACCTATGTTAACTCAAACAATGGAAAATGCAACGACAACACCACTAGTCAATATGGCATAAGCCTATGAAATTATTAGAGCACCTAAAATGAGTCGTTATTTTTATCCCCACTCAAAGCATATTGAAGAAAAATTCTCCAAAGTGTCAATCCATTCCCTAGGAAGCAAACCCCCTTTAAATAGGAAAGAAACCTAAGATGATAAGGGAAGCTTCTAATAGCAATAGATCAACAATTATTATGGTTAGACCCTAATATGTCATGATGGGGATTCTCTCCTATGGTTTAAGTAAAGCCTTGAGAATGGAAAAAAAGATCTTGAAGGTGAAGAATTAGAAGATCATGAATCAAATGATTCTTTCTTAGATGCAAAATCAAAGTTTATAGAAGAATGCAAAAGTATTTATGTTTCCCTTGGAGAGAGAATAGTCTATGATGGGAGAAAAAATCAAGTCAAAATACAAGGGTTTTGGGTTCCCCTTTGAGAATGACCTACCCATGGGGATAACAAAGGAAAATATTCAATCAATCAATGCCTCCCTTAGATGATAAATTGGAGCATATGAATGCAACATAAAAAGGAAATGGTCTAGAATATAAAGAATAAGAAAAAACTATTAAGTTTGATGAATTGACATGTGAGTCTCCTTTCATGAAGGCATTTTACTTGCTTGACAAAGAATTTTTAGAAGAAATTTATCAAGCTCATGAGGTTCAATTTGTTGCAACACAAGGTACATAATGTTTTTGAATTACATATTTTTATCCAAGATATCATCATATGTGATCCTCATAAACCATCAAAGGTTGGTGGAGTATTTTCTATCTAAGTATATGAGGCATTTAATTTCTCTTTAGAGGAAGAGGATCATATAGAAAAAGTGGAGGAGAGCTCACAACCAAAACATGAGAATGAAATAGAGAAAGAAACTAAGCCAAAGTATGAAACATACAATTTCATCTTGAAGAAAGCTATGTTTATAGGGTTTGGAGAAATCTCATGGGGAACCTATTATGAAGAAATATTCCTATTTGAGGATGCAATCCTAGAACTAGACACCTCTCAATAAATAGAGAAAATTTCACATGTGACTCCTAATATTCCTTAAGTGATTCCAGATAAATGGGGTAAATTGAGTAATATAAAAACCATGATTGTAGAAATGGGCTATTTTCCTACAATATTGAGGAGTACATTGAGGGTGAACTTTGTATCCCAACAATTTTATGATTTAAAGGATAACATCAAGGTGGTAAAGGAATAACAAAAAAATGAGCCATTATTATCGTGTGATGTTGTATTGCCTAATTGCATAAAGAAGGTGGTCCAAACTAATAATTAGTATCAAAATCTATCATGGAATGAGGTAAAAAGTATAGAGGCTAATATAGTTGTAGAAAATCCAATGCCCACCCATAATTCCCACCACTTCAAAATTAAAAGGAGGCATTAGTTTTAAGATAGTTGATATCAAGAGGCAGATCATGAGGGAATGATAAAATAAAATTTTGTTCTAAATTATTAGACTACAACAACCACTCAAAGTTTTGACTATTTTTGTGAAGAAATATACTATCTCCTAGAATGCCCCAAAAGTATCTAAATTTGGGAATCCCCCTTGGAAAAGACCTCCATATGCATCACTAATATTATATGACTTACTATTTATATATAGGTGTTGCAAAATCCTGAGCTAGAACATACAAATTAGAAGGATGGGCAACTATTTTCCAGATCCTATGAATGGGTTATCTTTTGCTTAGAGAGTTAGTTTTTTATTTCTATAATTTTTTTATTTTTCATTCCCCATTTGGATTCTATTTTCCATAGATAGAGAGGGCCTCATCTCACCTAAGAAAAAATCTTGTAAGGGGTTCTCAATATCCCACTTCTCTCCATTCCTTTTCTTCTAAGATTGGTCAAAGATATCTCTAAGATCAATGTTTTATTTTATAAATTGATAAAATGATATGCCAACCTAGGAATAAAATGATAGCATAGTGATACATAATATCCAAAGCATTTTTAGAAAGGTAGTAGTTTTCTTCCTTCTAACTCTATGGTTGAATGGATGAGGTATAGTTTTAGAAATAGTTTGAGGGCCATTATATATTTACCTATTTAGGATGTAGGGTTATCTCACATGTCATCTCCATTCCACTTACCCTATCATCATTCATGTCATCATTGACTCTTCCATTCCCCTACACACATCCTTTACCCCCTCCACACTATAGACATCACTTTTTTTTATCATGTGTTATCATCTCAATCCTTCTCATCATTCATAACTACTATGTGGACACAATCATCCATGTCATTATGCCAAATTGGCATCCTTGCCTTTGTTGGTACACTGGTCACCATAGGTACAAAAATACTCTCCCCTCCAATAGCATCAAAACCATCATAGGTAATCCACACTATGAAGGAGTACCTCAACCTTCAAAAGCATTGTCAAAATCTACAATACCACTCTTGAAAAACCAAGCCATTTATTGGAAGAGTGTGACAAAAGGGATGAAAATCCACCAAAATTTTCCTTAAGTCTCAATGACTTGAGATAAATATCCAAGAACACTACAAGAATGTTGGCATTCACTTTCAAGCTAAAAGAGGATAAAAACTTGTTTCCATCCCAACTCAATTTCCTATATAGAATAAGGCATGCACCTAGCAAGGAGAGAGTAGTCTTTGACTTTAGAGACTATATTGTTGATAAAATTCATGAACGTTATCCAGGTTGCAAGGAACCAAAAGCTTCAAGTTCTTTGCATTCATGGCCCATTTTATTTTTCTTTAAAATCTAGGCACATATCCTAGGCTGGTTGTAAGGCAAGTGGATGAATACAATTGTGCTTTGTTAGTTTTATTTTAGACAAAAGGTTTGAGAGGGTCCTCCTTCTATTATGGGTTTGTGGAGAATTTTTTTTCCCCCACATTGATGGACCTAAGCGGATAACCATCTAAATGCCTCTTAGTTGTATGCATGTAGTTTTTATAGGGTAAGCACCAAGGGGATTGGTTCTTCACAAAAGACACCACCCTCGTCAAAATGCATGGTTTTAGTATACAAGTATACTAGTTTCCCAAATATATATCAGAATAGGTTTCACACTAGAGTTCCTTATCTAAAATAACTCCATAAATACTTCCTTTGAAAGCAGAAATAACAAGATATTTTTTCATAAGCTCCCTTATAGCTTTGGCATAATCACCATGGTAACGAGTAAAGTATTTGATATGTTGGAGAAAATTTTGAAATACCTAAAGCTTGAAGTAATGACAAGGGTATGGAAGTATGGCCCAAAGGGTAAAATTGATTCTTGGATCATAAGCATCAAAAATTTGGTTGAGCGCATGCATGAACCTAGACTAGATATAGAGGCCCTTAAGAACCCAACCAATAAAACAAACATGTCATGGTTGAATCTGCTCCTAGAACAAGCACCAAAAACAAAAGAAAGGTCTTACAAAACCTTCTATCAAAAGAAGGGCAAGGTAAACCCAAAATACCACATCCATATGACCGAGTAAATTTTTTTGAAAGAGCAGCAATGGAGGGACAAAAATATTAGAGCCTAATACAAATTTTGATAAAAAATTGAAAATACCAGATCAAATTTTGGATAAATGGATGAAGAAAAATAATTTAATGAGAAATATGGTCAAGAACATTTAGACACATGGAATGACTACATAAGAAAAAGCAACAAGGAGTTAATCAGTGAGATGATGCCCTATGTAGCTAGAGGAGAAGAGACGATGGCAAAAGAAGTTATCCAAATAGAGTAGTCCCCACTAAGGCTTGGAGAATATCCAACCCTTGATTTTATATAGGTACCTATCATAGTCAAAGAGCCACCAAGCAATCCTACTAGCACGTCAACAACAAAAAGAAATAAATTCAACTCATATAACAAGACCATCATCAAAGGGAAGAAAAGGAGAAACATCAATTACATGATCTCAAGCCACTATGCCCATGCCAATTGATGAGTTAATTACTATTCCCTTTCTCTTCTATTTTAGTTGTTAGTCAACATCATTTCATATCCCCTATGTTTTCAAGTAAATTAGCCCAAATACATTTTGCTACAACCAGGTCAATCATTACTTACACTATAGCCCAAATTACAACCTCTAATTATATGGTATGTCAACTTCCAACCCCTAAGGTCCTCACTCACATAGCCTCCACTCTTGCCACACTGCACATTGTCCTCAATCCATTTTGGCTTAGGAGTATTTACCCATTCTAGTCACCTCTCAGCCCCTTCTAACTTTTCAATTCTTCTAGTTGTCATTCACACACCCTATCTTGCAAACACAAATAGCAAGTGCATAGAATCCCACTACTGCACTAGGTATACTTCCATATTTCAAATATATTCAAGAGAAGATAATGCAATACATCCAAAGAAAATAATCCTAGAGGGCGATGAGACATACAAAAAGACTCAGGAGCCAATGCAACCTCTATTACGACATCGTCCACTTTGTCCACCTAACATCGACAACCTCCAAGCTAGAAGTAAAAATGTGGGGGTGAGATTACCAAGTAACCATGGTGGGATTCATCCTTTAGGATGCTAAATCCAAGGTGAAGCTTATGGAGTAGACTAATGAGGTTTTCAATCATGACTACTTAGCCCTCGAAAGGAGATTGGCAAAGAGAGAAAAGGAGCTTGAGGGGGAGAAGAATACCCTCAAGAGTTCTCAGCTTGAGGTGAAAGGGCTTCAAAACTAGATTGATTAGCTTGCTAGTGGCCAAGTAATTAATTATATCCTAGAGGAAAATATTAATTAAAATCAGAGCTTTGATTAATTGAATTTTTGCCATGGAAGCCAAGCTCATTGTAGACAGAACTGGTTTCCAAAAGGAGTCAAGGCAAAAAATAAAAAAGTGTAGAGACCTTTCAGTATAAGTCAACAAAAAAAATAAGGGGAATCTATGTAGCATATTGGGATAGTATAGTCAAGATATTATCTTACTTATCTTGGTTGTTCAAATTCATTAGCATAGCTTCCCAAAAACGCGCATAGATAGATTAAGAGATTGAACAAACCCTATTATAATATTTTGAATAAACAATCATAGTAGTACCAAACATGGATTATTGTCTCAATTGACCAAGAGTTGGCGACTATGAGATTCCCCCATTAAGAAACAATATTGCAAAGAGTATGGTACATACTCAACAAGAAATAGGCTATGCAAGAATTCAAAGCCTAGATACATGCTTTGGCCATGACAATCACCAATTTAAGGATTCCCA
Organism: Wollemia nobilis; assembly: GCA_028583015.1. Lineage (NCBI taxonomy): Eukaryota > Viridiplantae > Streptophyta > Pinopsida > Araucariales > Araucariaceae > Wollemia > Wollemia nobilis. The sequence continues at coordinate 9,522,764 of JAQPPZ010017210.1, read as the reverse complement.
TAGTCTCCCTAATTAAAAAATGCCTAACCTTCCTTTGGAAATTTTATGATAGGATCCTTTTGAAGTAGGAGCATACATGGTTGATGGATTTGTAGAAGGAGAAGAGATTTGATTTTAGAAAATAGTCGAAATCCCTCTCTATGAAAGATGCAATAAAGGCCATTAGGCCCTTGGTGGAGCTTGAGTTGCAAGTGAAATAGGTCACACATAGGGTGATAGGATTCTCATATGATGATCAAATTGAGCTCCAAAGATGCTATCATCGATACCAAAATGTAAGGCTACCCTTTGAGGAAGAATGGAAAGAGGCTAAAACCCTAATAAGCAAGCTTTCCCCTTAGTAGATTTCCTATCCTTCTTAGCCTTTATTCTCATTCCTATTTTTCTCCTTTCTCTATTTCCCATACATTTTTTGTGCTCCATTTTGACCCTCCTATTTCTTACTTTATGCCCATGAATAAGGCATGAATCTTCTAGATTTTATATATTTAGCAAGTTGAAGATCCCATAGGAGCTACCAAAACTACAGGTAATATTCCCTACACTTTACCTCATTTAAAGAATCACCTCAAAAAAAATGGATAAAAAAAAGGATAGGCCATAAGGCACCACCCATATTTAGATGAAAGAGAAGACACTAGAATTTTTGTATGAAAAGGGTTGGCAAGTATCAAGACCATGCTAACCATCTAATATTTCATCTATGGTTGGCACTCCTTTTACACCTAGAGTGAGTGGTCAAGGGTTTCAAAAGCTGCATGGGCCCTTGATCCTTCATCCATGGCTTTCCTATCAATAATTAGGATTCAAACATATGGTAAATATGACAGTCACCTATGGATGGAAGTGGAAACATAGGAAAATAATTAAAAGATATCTAACTTTGGATGAAGGGGCTACCAAAGTTGACTAACATGGATAGGCTTATTGTAGTTATCCATGTGGTGAATGAATGAGCCACTTGCCAAACAAACGAGCCTACCCTATCAACCTACACAAATAAAAAATATACTTAAGGAGCCCCATCAGTCATTCAATTGAAGGATGCCATCCCAATGATGACAACATCTAGATGGATCCATTACAAACATTTTTCTTTCACTACAATAAACCCACAAAACAAAGCAAGTGATATTACTATGGGTTTGCAATTCTAGAAGAGCAGGTAGTGTCCAAAAGAATTCTAGTTCTTGAAGCATTGGAATAGGTAAAATTAATTATAGAGGACCCATCACACACTTCTTAGGAGAAATATATAGTAGAGGTGGTTGACAATGGGAGCAATAGTTACCCATCCGAAGACTCAGAGGTCTTAGTATCAATGGTCCTGAATCTAGACACCTCAAGGCTACCAACTATTGAATGCAAAATAATCTAAGACACAAATCAAATATGAAATTTTTTATCTCCTACACAAAGTTTTGGAGGGAGAATCCCCTTAGTTTTATCTCTAAGTAGGTATGTAAATTTCATTGTAAGGCATTAGGAGCTACTTGTTCATGCCTAATACCTAACCTTGTATGATCTACCTCTCACCATTTTTTGTGTATAGGCTAGAATCAAGCCTTGAATCACATTTAATAAAGAGAATCAAACATCTTTTGATCCCATACATTTGTAATTTTTTGATATATATTGAAGTTGTGACTAATTTCGCTTTGACCTACTTCTATCGTATGTTTGAATGCTTGGGTATTGAAACCATGTTCAATTTCTAGTTGTTAGTATATGATGAATGTGCTCATTTAAGTTCATTATACACAAGAAGCTTTTTAGATCTTGGTACATTGCCTCTGTAGCTTAGGTTTTAATTTCTTGTAAAATTTTAGTTTTATTTTCTCTTTTCCCCTTTTCACTGTCACATTATAGATAGGACAACAGGAAATTTAAGAAAGGTGTATAAATATCATATCTGACAAGAAGTGAGACTCAACAAAAAATACTAGAGGTTGTATTGAAAACACTTTCATCTCCCGTGGTGTTGGATTTTAAGCCTTTACTACCACAAAATATCTCTAAATATTACACAATATATCATAGTATTACATAGGTCCTAAATATGACATAACCACAATATTAAAGGTCAAATTATAATGTTGTAATGAGTAGAAATATATGAGCAACTTAATATGTATATGAAGACTTATAATAAATCAAATAAAATTCATTTATATATAAAAATATGAATGTAAATAGCGTGAATCATTCACGCACTATGCATGAAGAACAACTTACAATATTAATTGTTCAAAATGTATACAACCTTTATTACTCAAATTCTCTCTTGCTATGCTTTGTTACTCTTCATTTCTCTTTGTTTGTTACATTTCTATGGAGAATTATATCCATAATATAGCCATAGTAATATGACTCTTTAGATACTTGACTATTGCTCTCCTATGACTCTTGACTTCTCATCTTACCACTTGTATACAAGATGAACACTTGACTCTACAATACTTGGACATATGTGCATGACTCTTGCACTCCTAATCTAGGACACTTGTGCACATCCTCACATTACATATTTGCACTCTTACATACAATATACTTGTGCATATTCTCTCTTACATGACACTTGTGCATTTATTGCACATTGATACTTACATAAATGGGGAAATATAAATCACACTCTAAACTATAGACTCAATACTAATCTATTACATATTTACAAATGTACCATAAAGGTACCATGGGATACATTAGCATGTATCAAATAATGTAATATATCTCAACACCCCCCTATATTACATTATATGGTTATTGAAGACTTTAGTCTTCAATCTTGATCTTCGTATTTGTCTTCAATCTTTAATTGACCTTGCATCGTTCCTTGAGATTTGTCTTCATATTTTTTGGGTTCAGCTTCATGTTCTTCTTCATCTCCATTCTTTAATTTTTTAGTCTTTGAATATTTATGATCTGGATCTTCAACATTTTTTTTTTGGTAAATAAAAGTCGTCATTAATTACCGGGTTTTGCAGGTTAACCCAAAACCTAATACAAAATCTAGCCTTATGCTAAGATTGCAGATCCTGGTCATCCTTAGAATTTTATTTTCAAAAATTGTGTTGCCTTACACTTACTGCTGAAAGACAGTTCAACATGACTATTAACATTACTTATAGTGATAGTCGTTTGAGTTGACTTAGAGAAAAACTCTATGCTTATCACGAAAAAACTTGGAGAAAAAGTACCCTTCCACATTTCTCCTTAATCAATAGTGTGCTTTTCATGTCTAATAATGTCTTCCACTTCACGTGGTACCCCTTGTGTCCACATCATCAAACTTCCCGCATCAATACCCACATTGGCTAATTTGTCAGCCGCTTTGTTGGCCTCATGAAACACATGGCGAATCCTCCTGTCCTGTCTTACTGCAAAAAGGATCCTTGCCTCACGGATGATGACCTCAATCCTCCATGGAGGTTTTCTGCCATTGGTTAACAGGTTGATGATATTCATGGAATCACCTTCAATCATCAAATTTCCATGAGTCTCTTGGGAAAATTTTAACCCTCTCAAAAGGGCTCTAGCTTTCGCCTCATTATTAGTTCTAATTACCAATGGTTTAGCGAAGGCCTTAACCAGGTTTCCTTGATGATCTTTGATTACTCCTCCAACTCCTGCTCTTCTCGGGTTCTCCTTAGCTGTACCATCGAAGTTCAATTTGAACCAACCCCTAGGGGGTGGCTCCCAAGAGAACCCATTTATGGGATTGGTTAGAGGGATGAAAGGATTTTCCTCAATGACTAAGGCTAAAGCAATTTGTCTTTCTTGGGGAGGGATTATACGGTTCTCCTCAGCAAGGATACTAATATTTTCTTTCGCAAAGGCAAGGATTCTATTGAGGATTGTTTTAAGGCTATGACTAGTTTCCTTAAAAGCTCTGTGATTCCTTTCTCATATCTGCCACAATAAATGGTGCCAAAAATTTTTCTAAAGGTACTTAAGTTTCAAACTAACAAAGGGTTGATGCCATTGTTGGAAAACTTCAAAAACTAAAGTCGGCTTGACCCACAAGATCCTAAAATCCTGGAAAAGTTTGTCAAGGATGGATGCTGCCACCAGAAACTAGGGGAACAAATGTTGGGTTGACTCCCACCCAACCCTGCACATATGACAACGATTAGCAATAACCATACCTTTGGTCAACATATTATCCATGGTAAAAAAAATTCCTTGGATCACCAGCCATGAGAAAAAAGATATTTTAGGGATTAAACCCTGATCTAGACCAAATTCGGTTGAAATTGTTGGTCTTCATTGTTGAGGAGCAAGTTATAAGCGGATTTGACCATAAAATTGGCCCAAGCAATGTGATCCCCATCTTATCCAGAGGGAAGAATTTTTTGTGTTAAAATATTAAGAAGTTCTTTGGACTCAGATTCAAAGCCCTGTACTCTGATGTATTTCCACCTAGGGGTGTTCATATCTTTCCAGATGTAATCAACCACATTTTGCCCAATCTGCTGCTCCATGTGTTCTAGGATCCTAGACAATTGGGGATTCTAGGATAATTCCTCAACTCTCGCCCACAGGTCCTTCCACAAGTTTATCATTTATCCATTTCCAAGGATCCATCTAATACCTCTCTTGACTAGATCTCTGCTTGTTAGGATTGCCTTCCAGAAAGTTGACCCCCTACTCACTAGATTATCATTGAGGAAATTCGATCCTTGGAGGTATTTCCTCCTAACTATGGTCGTCCATTCATTTTTGACCTTGGTTAATAACCGCCATTCTTTTTTGGCTAGCAGAGCTGTGTTGATATTAGCAACTCTCCTCAGCCCTAGCCCCCCTTGTGTTGGATCTTCAACCTTTGATATGTATGGTTCATTCCTGATTACTATGTACGATAGATTTGAATCACATTTGATCCATTTTACTTTTTCTTGTTTTCTAAACATTTTATCATAAAATGTTTTCTCTTCCTACATTTTTGAAATTGAACACTTTGCTCTATTATTAGAAAATGCTTCAAAAATAAATTTTTAACAAATATTTGCCTAATCTGAACAATAGTGCCCTTTCAAATCATCCACACTATTTTTCTTTGTACCAACAAAATGCTGGAGAATGAGATTTTCTTCCACAATATTTACATGGATAGAAATTCCAACAGTTAGCTTTTTCATGACCAATTCTATTACAAAAAATGCACTTTAAATGTCTTTTCTTCATTTTATGCTTTCTTGTTAATGCTTCAAGATCTTCTGTTTCCTTAAGAAAATAACATAACCATCTATGCACAACCAATGCTACTCTTTATTTTTATTATAAATAAGTTACAAATTTTGATAGTCTATGACCTTCTGAGTAGATATAAATTATGTAATAGAATCTATTTTTGATGCTCTATCAAGTTGAGATTTAGTAGTAACAAGGTCTAGTTTTGAGTTCTCAAGAGAATTTAGAGATCTTGTTATTTTATTCCTTTTATCAAGATCTTCTACTAAACTTTGAAAATAAGATTTTACCTTGATAAACATTTCTTCAATGTCTTCATTGAATGCATTTCTAATCATTTCTTCCATGAATTATTTCCTTTGAAGTAGTAATCCTTATAACTCCTTAATTTAAATACATATAAATTTTACAAATTTTAAAATTTTCTAATCCTTTGAAGTAGAAAGCCTTTTATCTCCAAAATATTAAATTTGCAAAATTCCAAATAAAAATTCCTTCAAAAATTTTAAATTTCAAAAAACTTTTCTACTTTCAAATAACTCCACTCTAAAAATTTCAAAAATCTAAAAGACCCTTTTAACTCCAATATTTTAATCTTAAAAAAATATTAATCTCTATCAATCCTTATCACTCCAACATGAAATTAATTTTTCAAAAATTCTAATCAATAATACCTAATCCTTATTACTCCATCTATAAAATCATTCAAATAATACTTTAGCATATTTCCATCCAAATCTTAATTGAACATTGGAAAAAATAGAAAGTAACGTTGGAACGTTACCTAATGATTCACTGAATATTGATGTTGATTTCCAATATAATTATTTTTGTAACTTTGTATCACCTTCTATTCCTTCTCAGAGTGCTCTTTGCATGTAATGAATGCCTTTGAACATGTTCTCTATTGCATGTTCCAAGTGCCTTTCTCTACTCTGAGTGTATCTTTCTTTCACTTGCGTATTTCCTCTTTGAATACCTGGCCTTCTCGCCTTTCTTTCTCCTTTGTTCTACATTAAATATCTCTTCTTAGAATACCTTTTTTTCTTCTCTATTCTATCTTGACTATCTCTTATTCAAATGTATTTCTTTCTTTTATGTTCTACCTCGAAGATATCTTCTTTGAATTCCTGCCCAAAATTTCTTCTTCTCTGTTTTGCCCAAATATATTTCTTCTTCTCTATTTTGTCCAAATATCTTTCTTCTCTTTATTTAGCCTGTATGTTGCCCTAAATATTTCTTCTCTTCTATGCATATATTTCCTTGAAGCTCTCTTTTCTTCACTGCTCTATCATTAGCCTCAAATATCCTTTTATATTTTGTTACCTGATCCTTAGACTCTTTGCTAAAGTTCAAATGACTTTTGGTGTCCACTAAAAATTAAATAAACTTTTGGATTTTACGTAGGCTAAGCATCGATTGTATTTTTTGTAGGATTGAGCAATTGTTAAACTCTACTAGGCATGAGTGACTATTGGACTTTGCATGAGGTCAAACACTTTTGAGCTTTGCTAAAGATAAAACATATTTTAGGTTTTGCTATAACCAAAAAATTTCTTAGATCTTGATGAGACTGAATATTTCGATATTGAATGTCTCCTTTCTACTATGATCCTTCTTTGTTTGTTAAGTATGATTTTAATAGAGAACTTAATGTTATTTTGATATCTTCAATGTGGGCTAGAGTTACCCATTACCATTGGCCACTTTATCAACATTGGCCTCTATTATCAATGTTGTTACTGCTATGTTGATCACTATATCAACGTTGTTTCATTTTGTCAACGTTAGTCTCTTTATTTTATTTTGTATGAAATCTTATTTAATTCAAGCGATATCTTTCCATTTGTTTATGCTTAGGTGAAGTCGAGTGATCTCCTTCCCTTAACTATTCTTAGGTGAAACCGAATGATCTCTTATCCTAGAGTTATGCTTGGATGAAACCAAGCATCTCTTTACTTGTAGAAGATTGTGTCTTGCCTTATCAGCTTTGCTTGGAGAGAACTTAGACATATCCTACTCCATATTTCATAGGTTACTTATATTTTATCCTATGTGTAAGCTTCTCAAGACAATGTGCTAGAATGACCATGCTTGACTGGTTACAATTACTAAAGATGTCTATTGTAGACTGTAATGTTACCTTTCATATTGGCCTCTCAAACCACAATATTATATTATTTTTCTCTTATCCTTTCCTTTCAATACTATGCTTCTCTCTATTTCTCATTACTGCTACGTTGCTTGTAGTATTATCCAACACCAATTTGGGTCTTTATTATTCTTGAAAGACCATTCTGATTTTATCTTTTACAAAGCCACTTATATTGGTAGAATGAATGACCAATCCTTTCTACAGTATTATCTCAGATATTTCCTTATATCTTAGGCCAATTTCCAATATGATGGCCTATTGTGGGTTTTCTTCTATAATAGCCTCTTATGGGCTTCCCTTTTATCGTTGTTACAAAAATATCTACCGTGAAGAACCTGCTTCAAAAAGTGATCCATGACCAAGACTAAAATGATATGTAGATATATTTAGTTAGCCTAGTTTTTCAATGTATTACTCTTTTCTAATTTGTAATATTAATCCTTCTTCAAATATGTCAAGGTCAATTTGACTTTATTATTCTTATCATTTTCTTGTTTGTTGTAGTTTTCAATTCAATGCTTGAAGCTATACAAAGCAACCTATGTATGCTACTTTATCCTTCTTCAAGACTACTGTTACTTTATCAATATGGATGATGACTCCACTATTTTATTTTTCTTTTCAATTATGTATATTGTACTCTGGTGTTATTGTTCTCTATTATTCTTTCTACTTTCTCTATTCTTAGGAAGCTTTGAATGCTTCTCAATCCATTGCAACTTAGAAGCTAAAATTCTTCTCTATCTCTATAGGAAGCTTCTCAAACTTCTATAGCTATACCTTCTTTGCTATCAATCTGAAATATTTTGCAATATCTTAGGTCACACCTAAGAACTCAATATGATTCTCCTTCTTACTAGAGAACCCAATATCAATGTCAAGGTGGCAATAAATATCCTTGAATGATCAACTATCTTTTGAGTTGATTTTGCCTATCAATCAATGTCCAACTTCTCTTCTAAGTTGGCCCTTATCTTCAATATAGATGAGTCCTAATATTCACTAGTTTTCCTTCAACCAAGTGGAAAGACCCTAGCCTATTCTACTTAATAAGACATTTTTTAAAATATTAGAGTCCAAGTCTACATTGCCTTAAAAGTGGACAAACTCTAAATTAACTTTATAAAAAATGGACAAAGTTAATCAATAATGGTGGCTAATAAAATTAACTCTATCAAACTAGACAAAGTTAGGTGGCAGCTCTGATACCATTATTGGATTTTAAGCCTTTACTACCACAAAATATCTCTGAATATTACACAATATCTCATAATATTACATAGGTCCCAAATATGAAATAACCACAATATTAAAGGTCAAATATAATATTATAATGAGTAGAAATATATGAGCAAATTAATATGTATATCAAGGCTTATAATAAATCAAATAACATTAATTTATATACATAAATATAAATGTAAATAGCCAGAATTATTCATGTTCTATGCATGAAGAACAACTTACAATATTAATTTCTCAAAATGTATACAACCTTTATTACTGAACTTCTCTCTTGCTACACTTTGTTACTCTTCATTTATCTTTGTTTGTTACATTTTTATGGAGTATTACCTTCATAATATAGCCATAGTAATGTGACTCTTTAGATACTTGACTATTGCTCTCCTATGACTCTTGACTTCTCATCTTACCACTTGTATACAAGATGAACACTTGACTCTACAACACTTGGACATATGTGCATGACTCTTGCACTCCTAATCTAGGACACTTGTGCATATCCTTACATTATATATTTGCACTCTTACATACAAGACACTTGTGCATTTCCTGCACATTGAAACTTACATAAGTAAAGAAATATAAGTCACACTCTAAACTATAGACTCAATCCTAATATATTACTTATTTATAAATATACCATAAAGGTACCATGGGGTACATTAACATGTACCAAATAATGTAATATATCTCAACACGCAGAGCTTCTCACTATGTCGCTCAAAGTGAGGCATGGATGCCCGAGGGCATCATGCCACCATTGTAGACGATTGAGACACTCTAAGATGACAACAATATAACTGATGGAATCTTATAAAAATAAAATCTTGATTTCAATTTTAATACTATAAAATAAAAATATTAACATAACTTAAATTGCTTGAAGCATAATGTCAATAGCTGATATGTAATATTTTTGAGAAATTAAGTGATGAAAAATAGTAACCATATTATTTTAAGATATTTTTAGTATAATTATATGTTTTTTATTTAATCACTATATTGTATTTTATGATGGATAGTAATGAAAAGCAAACATCTATCTTTTAAATAGAAGGATGAAAAACATGTGATTATATTGTTTTAGATATCAATACTTGAAAAAATACTTGTCACAACATGATTAGCATGATTGCTTGAATTATATAATTATAAATGTATTGAAACATAACACAATAAATATAAATGAGTTTTAAATAGTAAATATAGAGATCAATTTGAAGTGAATGATAACTAAGTTCTAAAAACTAGTTACATAATTTGTTTGTTATATTTAAGCTCTTGAAAAAATAGTAATTAAGAGAATGTAGTAAAGACAACAAAATAAAAATAATTTATTGTCTAGGATATAAAAAATTTAGTAGTCAAAATGCAAGTTATTATAATATATTTCTAACAAGCATGTTATTATCAATTTAATGGTTATGTGTTTAAAAAAGGCTATATGTTTAAACTCAATGAATTATGACAATATTATTTATTATACAAAAATGTTAATAGCATTGCATGCAACTTCTTTGATATTGGAATTTTCATAAGTATTTTGTATAAAAAAAAAGACTTATGAAAATGGTCTTTATTGCTTTAAAAATATAAAATATTGTGAATTAGAGAATATATCACTCACCATTATGCTTAGATTATGAATTAGAGAATATATCACTCACCATTATGCCTAAGACCTTATGAATTAGAGAATCTCCCACTCACCATTATGCCAAGATCTTATAAATTAGAGAATCCCTCACTCACCATTACACCAAAACCTTATAAACTAGAGAATATCTTTTAAAAAATAAAAAATTAAACAAATTATAATAAATTAACTTCTTTTTAAAGTTTATGAATCCTCCCCAGAGAATCACACTCCATAGTACTTGTTGATAAGAATAACCAATTTTATAAATATCATTAAAAAAAAACATAAAGGTTAAAGGATTGTAATACGATAAAATAACTATGATAATATAAACAGATTAATTAAGAATAATAATTAACAATTAAGTGAAATGAATTAAAATGATTGGAAACACTAAGAGGGATTTTTCTTTGACCATTAAAACCTAATCTACTTAACATTATTCTTCCTCTAATATGATGAACCAAGAAATAACATGATGAACATAAATATGAATATAAAAAATATTTCTAATAATTTATAATATAAATATAATATATTGAAAAAATTAAATTATATTTTATTAAAAAATATAAAATAAGAAAGTGAATATAATGTGTAAATATAAGATTTAATTTCTATAAAAATTTAAAATATAAGTTTTACTTTCTTAAATAAATAAATAAATAACACTTTAAATATATTTAAAAATAATCCACGTGCTCTAGATGAGTTGGAGAGGGTAGGGCAATCCTCCAAGGGAGGTTTCTGGTTCAAATATCTCTCCTACCAAATGCACATCGGGTACCCAAAATTCAATTGATAATGTTGGTGCGTTCAGGGATGAGCGTGATTTGCAAGTGATTTTTATGGTGTAGAACCCCTAGTCGTGGTTTCTCAGACCAAGACGGCCCCACAAGGGGTTTTTGTAAAATTAAAAAAAAATAAAAATAAAAAATGATATTGGTTCAATCAGATTGATTTCTCAAATTTTAAGGAGAAAACAAACATTCAAATTACCAAAATTGTTGTAATACCACCGTGTGGTTATAATGTAATAGGGGTGGTCCTCGTTTCAATCCCATATTACCAATTAAAATTTAAAAAAATTACAAAAAATAAATTATTCAACCATAAAATTATAAAAGTTTTATATTTGATTTTAAAATGTAAAATCAAATATAAAACTTTTATATTTATAATTTAAAACTCTAGTTAATACCACAATTTTCAATCAAGGCTCAAATCTTATGGGTAAGGTTGTACACCATGATGGATAACTATATATTGAGCAAAAAACATCCTCATGAGGGTCATCTCATATGTTCTATGGCCTCATGGACATGATAAGAAGAAACTAAATAATATGATCTTTGAAGCAATGTTTTCAATTGGTACCAATCTTGATAATCTATCCATCCAAGTGAAATCTTGATTGGTAGTGGTCTTCGATGATGTCAAGCTTCCATTATATCACTTGAATATCCATAACTGTTTTGTTGGCTTCATGATTTTGTTGCTCTACTCTGGTATTTCAAATGATTGGTCCTATTGTTTTTTTTATGCTACTACACCCCTATGAAATCCATAATCACTATGCCTTTTCTTCCAAACACTACTATACTATCTTCCAAAATATCTTCGATACCCTAAGCCATGCTTGCAAGATTGTTGTCACTTAGGGTGGCATGCAAATATGTTGTAACCTTAACCTAACATATTTCTTTGATTTTTTAGCACTCTATTTCTCTATTTAAAAATATTTCTAATGTTCTTCTCTCTTGTACCCTTCTTTTGATGTGTTCTTGTGCATTTATTCAATGGACTCTACTGTTGTTGCTATTGTAGATTCAATTTTTTATTTTTTGTTAATTCCTTAACTTGCTCCTTCACCATAACTAATTTTTGCTTCTCCTTGGATCTTTGTTTCTTAAGCTGAGAAATATCATATAGTGTTATCTTCTTCTTTTTGTACCATAACTTCATAAACTTCTTTTGCACATTAATATTAATAGTACCAAAGTATCCAATCAAGGATAAGCAAGAACAATATCCACATCATTCATCTTAGTAGCATAAACATATGAATGCAAAACATATTTATCCATGGTGATTTTCAAATCTTCAAAAATTTAAATATTCCCACCCTCAAGTTGTATTTGATTAATTTTTATTGCTTGAACCTGCAACCTCTTATCCAAAACACCATTAATAAAGTTATATCTACTGGTAGGTTTAATGGAAATAATAAACTTCTCCTTTTGAATACATCCATAAACTTACAAAATATATTTTTTAGATGAGTTTAGATCCTTCTCTTGCTTTTGTAAATCTAAAGACATGGCTTCTTCATTATTATCATTATCTTCCTTTATATTTTTCTCTTTCTCCTCCTTGAGTAATTTTATTTCTTTTTCATAGTCTTCATTTTATTTCTTGAAAAAATCCCACTCTCTTTTTATTTCATTTCTCTCATTTTGAATCCCTTGTAGTTTTTTTTCAAGGTCTTTGATGACACCCATCAAGCTATCTATCTTTTTCCTCAAGCTCTCATACAATATCTAACTTTAGTAAATAAAATTATATACCTTCTCACCTACTCAAGAATGCATACTCCATTTCATCCCAAGTGTAATTATAAATATTTTTCTTAACAAAACTTACCCACCCAAAAAATGTTCTCTTTAAAAAATTTGGTAAGATGGAACCACCAACAATAATCATCAAAATATAGAGATCTAAACTTCATCCACCATTCTTGAACATCAATATCATCCTCTCTTAATTTTTTTAACTCCATGAGTTTACATCCACCATAATGATATTACAATCTAAAGTTTTATTAAAATATATATTTTTTACCATAGCTTTTGAGGCTAAAATTCTACATAAACGACTAGAACCCCCAAAAAGTAGATGATTCACTTACCTCAACTGAAATATATCTTAAATTTTTTGAAAAAACATGATTTGAAAATTCATCACTACCCTTATTCTAGATGGCTAGCTTCATAGGTCATGTCTCCCTTAATATTGCTCAAATTCCTTTATATGACCACTCATTTTAAAGCTGTTCAAATTATAAAAAAAGCATAAGAATTCATTAATCACATAATTTTTTTTGTAGTTTGAATTAAAATTGGGTTTTAAAAGGGGCCCCAAAACATTTTACAAATGAAGAAAGATCAAACTAGGCTAGTAGACCAAACAATATGACAAAAGGAAGACCTTTTGAAAATATTTAAAAAATAGAGCAGAAAAGTGCAATCCTAGAGGGACCAACAACCCACACAGAACAAAAAAAAAAGAGATATTTTATGCAAGGAATAAAGCATAATAATTCATGAATTGCATAATTTTACACAAAGATATGACTCTCGAAAAAGAGACATTTTATGAAAAATTATCCTCTGTCCTTGTTCTAGATGGTTGACTTCACAGGGTTGTATCTCCCTTAATACTGCTCAAATTTCTCCATATAACCACTCATTTTAAAGTTCTCTAAATTTAAAAAATGGTGCAAGAATCATCTAAATCAGATAATTTTACACAAAGATATGGCTCCCCAAAAATTAATCATTTAAAAAAAAAATGCCCAAAAATTAATCATTGCTCTAATACTACTTGTTATGAAACTTTATTCTCATTAACATAAATTATTCACCATTATGTAAAAATATCAAATCATTCATCTCAAATAATTATTCATAATAACAATCCACAACAAGATAGAGATAGATAGTACCCTTAGAGTAGGACAACACCAAAAATACTCCTTAAGGAAGGAATAAATCTACAAGATATCTCAAGATGAAATTTCCACTAAGAAAGGACAAAAACGATTACAAATAAATACTTGGTATTAGTCATGATGATTACAATGACAATATCCTTTCTTTATATACCCATCTTATAAACCTCATCCCATTCATTATTATAATATAATCAACCCTAGGTCATATGGCTCATGCCAACTATCCATAATATCCATATACAATATAATATAATATTCTAAAATACCTATTCCTAGGTTCCATAGCAAATAGCTTGACAATTATAATGTACCACTGACAAGATTAGAATTTGAGTCTCCTTTATCAATGGTTGAGATCATGTCATTTGTTTAATATTAAGATTCAACCATGGTATTTAAACCTTGAGAAATTAAACATAATATCTTAACATAAAAATTAATATATTAATAATAATAATAATAATATTTGATTTTTTTAAATATAAAAAAATAATAATACCTTAAATATATCATAAAAATAAAAACTAAAACAATCTCAATTATATAATTAATATAATTTTATACTAAATTTTAAAATCTAAATGATTAATTATAATATAAAATTTTATTTAATACTATAATTATCAAAATTATATACATATATGTAGTTAGGATTGAATGTGTCTAACCTGTATCTAGGTTATATTATGACCACACACAATAATTTGAGAATTATGCATGTATTAACTGACAAGATTCAAATGTAAGTCTTCTTCTTAAAAGTCTAAGTATTGAAATGGCTGAACTCATACCATTTATTTAATTTAAGGTTCATCATGATATTTAAACATTGATTGAATAAAAAATTTGAATCCCAACATTTTTTTATTGGTTATATGAGATTCAAATATCCCCGCCCATATATCATCATCACATAATGGTATTACAAAGTTTACATATTATTCTTGTATCACTTGGCAAGATTTGGACCTTAGCCTCTTCCTTAAATGTTAAAGAATCTTATAGGTTGAGCTAATACCACTTGATTCTTTTTTCAACAATTACTTATCCTAAATCCTATATATTAATTATATGTATATATAAATATAAGTTATTTGATTGAAAATAAACTATCTTAATATTATACCAAATTTTTAACTTAAATTACACTCTTACAACTACAATTTATTATTATTATTTTTAAATTAATTATATAAAATTGAGAATATAAAGTTTTTAACTTAAATTACGCTCTTACAAGACTTTTTAAAATTCATTATATAAAATTGAGTTGATTATATCCATGAACATATGAAGTTGAGATTATGTTGTAAGCCAACTCAAAATGGAGCAAAAACTTTATATTTTTAATAATAATACGCAATCTTCTCCAAATAGTTTAATGGAGTTTATCCAATTGTTGCCTGAATTTGTAGCGACAAAATAATTAAAGCATAATTTTTTAAAGTTCGACATAATCAGGTAATCATAGATAAAGATTTAGTGAGGATAATGGATGCCCAAATAATAACACCCGCTAAAGGAAAAGGTTCAACTATATAAAATCATAATATCGTAATCCATAAGTAAATTATAAATTAAACATGCCTACTCAAGTGCATGTACTCCACACATTGCTTGACTGCACAACGCAGTCACCTTCTTTATAATTTAAACCTGGTTTTTTATTTGACTGCACAACAAGTCTATCTTCTCTATGATTTAAATTTGGTTTTTTATAATGTGAATTTAACGTTATAATAATGCATCACTTTCTTTTTAATGATTCAAACTTGGACGATTGCAAAGATTGCACAACAGAAGCCACTTTTCCTTTGATTTGAATTTGGGTCTTCACAATATATTTCATAAAGGAAGACTGCACAATGGAGTCTACCTTATCTATGATTTGAATTTGAGTCTCCACAATGTATTCTATGAGGGAGGATTGTACAATGGAGGCCACCTTCTCTATGATTCGAATTTGAGTCTCCACAATGTATTCTATGAGAGATGACTGTATAATGGAGACCGCTTTTTCTATGATTCAAATTTGAGTCTTTACAAAGTATTCTACAAGAGAGGACTGCAAAAGGGAGGCCACCTTCTCTATAATTTAAACTTGGAAGACTGTGCAAGAAAGATCACCTTCACTATAATTTCTCACTTTTTCTATGATTCAAATTTGAGTCTTTACAATGTATTCCAAAAGGAAAACTGCAAAATGGAAGCCACCTTCTCTATAATTTAAACTTAGAAAAACTGCGCAAGAAAAATCACCTACCCTATAATTTGAATTTGGGTCTTTGCTGTACTGACAGGACTAACAAGAAAATATTAATCAACTAAATCATAGAATTTGGATTCCTTTTCTTAAACTACCTCTGGGCGAGCGCATTAGCTAGATTTTCCAGCTTGAGTGTGAAGACTCCCACGCCATAATTAGAGGTGTACAACTAATTATGTACAGAGAAAAATTCTGATCTATGAAGATTCGATAGGTTGGGAAAAATAAGTGAACACACAAACGGTGCAATCATAACACTGTACCCCAGACTAAAGTGGCGATAAGATTGACTTGATGCAACGGCAAGTCAGATCCTTCTTTTTCCATACTTTTAACTAGAGAAAAATTATTCGAGATCTCAGGGGCGCGGGGCCTGAGCCGCTTCGGTAGAAGCTTGTACGTTAATATAGTTAAGAGAAATGGTGCACTGCAGGGCAACGTCTACTGGAAAGAGACCCTTTAGAAACAACCAAAAAAGATAGCCGGCTTCTGCTTCTGCTTCTTCTTCCTTTAATTTTTAATTCAAAGGTCCAAGTTCAAAGGCCATCATCTGCCCTTTAGTCCAAGAGAAAGCTCCATTTCAAAAAACAAGCCCAAACCTTTTAGAATCCCTAGGCTTTTTCTATGGGCATCATTCAACCGATTAGCTTGATTGAATTTACGACCCCTAGGCACTGTAACGATTGATGTGCCCTGTCCCCACACAACACAAATCTTTAGACGTAAGCTCTGCTGTAGCCAATTCCTATTCCTAGCACGTTGTGCCTAGGAGGTTTTACCGAGAAAGAACAAGGTGAACCTGCACTAAAAACGCCTGCCCTTATATAACTTGTTGTTTTCTTATCGAAAAGATAGACTGTTTGGTAACTGTTCAGTGGGTTGTTTTGATTCGATTTTGTGTATGATAAGATTTTATGAACTTTGTTTTTATCCAAAAAAAAAAATTAAATTGTCAAGTGGGTTGTTTTGATTCGATTTCTTGTATAATAAAATTCTGTGAACTCCGTCTTTATCCAAAGAACTAAATTGTTTTGATTCTATTTCTTGTATAATAAGATTCTGTAAACTCCGTCTTTATCCAAAGACCTGGGTTTATAGAGGTTCTGCACCCAACAAATTTTGTTTTGTTATTGGTGCTTGTAGCTTATATTTGGAAAGATGCCTGCCCACTATGGGTGGCGCGGTGGGGCCAAATCTGGTTAAATTATTGACGAGACGGGAGATTAATATTGTAATTGGTTGAAAAGAAGGATCAAAAAGCAAATCATGGCATGTGAATGTACAGATCCTGGTCTGCTGGGTCTTGGCTATCTACTACTTGTTGTTGTTTTGTTCTTCTTCTACTAATGCCAATGTTCCCAAAATTCAATGTGGAGAAGCAACGTCAACATTTTGACAGAAATGTGGAATCGGTACTGTCAAATTGGTAATGTCAAATGGGTAGCCGTAGGGCGGCCAAATAAGTAATGTATGCCTTTTTCATGTGGTGGTGTTTATGGCGTATGCTACTTTGCCGGTTTTCGGACGAGTGACAGGCGCGGCATCTGACGGGAATTCATTTGCAATGATGGAAGGGAATTGGTAGAGGAGAGTAGAAGGGGGGGTTTTAGCGTCATTCCTGCAACAGTGAAAAATGTCCTCTCTATCTCTACCCACTACTTACTTTCCTCTTCCCCCAACAGTTTGCATTGTTCTGATATCAGTCACATGTGAGGCATTTGGGTTTGTGCCGAATGCTGCAGCAGCAGCAGAAGATGTAGCAGTCAGGATGTGTGTGTATATATATATATGTGTGTATATAGCTGCTTCTGCTTCTGTTTCGGCTGCAGTACCGTCAGAAGGGAGTTTGTTTGGGGAAAAAATATATGCACATAACGCCATAAACACACGCAAAACAATAAGACGGACAGTGACCCCGAATAAGACACCAAAAAGAAGTTGGAGGTGGGAGTGTGATTATCAAAGCGCTTATCCATTTTTAATTAGAGAAGTCCTGGCGCCCGCTTCCCTCTCCTCTGAATAGAAAAACTAAAACTAAGGAGAGCACAGAATGTCTGCCGGTGTTGATGATTATGAGAAGAGGAATGGAGCAGCTTGATTGTCTGTGCTCATTAATTGCCCCTTGGGGCTCATGACAGTGAAATCTGAGATCTAAGTGCCCCCATTGGACTTCTAGAAATCAGTGGCGATGGGTCATATGGATTTTGGAAACTAAATCCAAAGCTAGAGGCTAGGACACCTGTTGATGGGCTACATGGGTTGGTCACATCAAGGGGGCCTGGGGCTAGCCTGCAAGGCAACTGGGGAATTGGAATCTTTCCCTGAAAACATGGCGCCTGCCAAAGAAGCCCGTTTGAAATCCCAGGTGAGTTTGGAGTCTCACCGTCTCATAATTAATGGGACCCTATTCTTCCTCGGCGGGAAGGATTTTTCATACCATGTGACCTGCCGTTAAGTGGGTGCTATGTGGGACCCCGGTTCTGTCAGTTAACGGTAGGGGAATAAAGCTTCTCGCCATTTAACGTGGACCCACAGGTCTTAAATCGGGTGGCGTTGGGTCCCTCGACTTCCAGAGATTTAGAGACAATGGAAAAATAGCAGTGTTTGGACATTCTCAGTAGACCTTTTCCTAATTTCTTTTTGGGTTAAAAACATATAGGTGGAAATATATTGGAAACTCAATATCTTTAACTCAATATTTTAGGGAAAGTCATCCTTTCTATAAATTAAATTTAAGTCTATTAACCCAATACTTTTAACATTACTATATCATAACAAACAGACAGACCTTTTCCTAAATTTTTTTGGTTTAAAAACATATAGTTGAAAGTATATCCGAAGCCATCTTTTTTATAAATCAAATTAAGTCTATTATAAGAAAATCCAATATTTTTAACTCAATACCTTCCAAAAACGATCCTTTATGTAAATTAAATTTAAGTCTAGGATAAGAAAGTCTTATATCTTCAACTCAATATCTTGGAAAAGCCACCCTTTCTGTAAATCAAATTTAAGTCTATCGTAAGAAAGTCCAATATCTTTAACTCAATACCTTCCAAAACCATCCTTTCTGTAAATCAAATTTAAGTTTATTAACCAATACCCATCCTTTCTGTAAATCAAATTTAAGTGTATTAACCCAATACTTATAACATTACAATATTATAATAAAGAAACAAAAATAAGTATTAATGTGGAATAAAATTCCAATTCTATGAAAAAAATCCTTTTGCTAATTTTAAGCCTGTTGAGAAGGGGTCCAAGTGCATCCAAATCGGACAGGGAAGTTGTGTTTTGGAGTACACCGAATATATGGTCGACAAGAATTTGCAATCAGATGAAAATGGCTGGAATCAGACCAACACCGGCGAGGTGCAGACAAAAGACACAGAATATGGCTGTCCCAATTTCATAGATAGTGAGAACTGAGAGAAGAGAAGCGCAAGACGCCAGGAAAAAGCCACAAGTACGTGAGTATGTGCGTGTCTCTAGTGTGAAAGCATGTGAGTGTACGTGTGCATTGTGTAGAGAGTCAAGCTGCAGACGAAGCGTACTGTGTATCCTCCTACAGCGAAATAATAATAAAAACAGATAAAAAAAAGGGCAAAAACGCTGAGGGGACCCCCACGCGCATGTGATACGAGAGGAACGTTATAGAAGAAGAAGTAGAAGAATGTCAGTGTCTTCTGATGTGGTTGAGAAGAAGAAGACGACTTGGAGAGAAAAGAGATTAGAAGAGAAAGGTCATATGTATACAGCCAGATTATATAAAATACAGGGAGTAAATAATAATAGTTTTTACATTAGAATAGAATCTTCTTGAATGGAGTTTGAAAAGTGGGGAGGGAAGAGTTGGGGGGAGGGGGAAGTGGGGGTGTGCACAGAATGAAAAGATAATTTGGGCTGATGGACACCCTCGTGGGATTTTTGGGAGGGAGAGACCCAGCAGAAAGAAACAAAATGTCGTATAATATATTCTAATTTAATCAATATACTATACTAATACTGGTCTCTCACGGGATGCATCTGCTCGTGCTGTCTCTGCATCATCTGCTGCTGCATAATCTATACTAATAACTATTTTCCAATGTACAGACAGCCTGCTCGACAGTGGGTTGCTGCAGTATCAGTAGCAGTAGCAGTAGTAGCGCTGAGAGTATTTTGAGTATTCTTCCAGACACCCATTTTAATATACATAGGTCTTATGAAGTATCTATATAGGGGCTGCAGCGATGATGAGGCCTAGGGAAGGGGTAGTACCCGTAGTTACTTGTTTGCTTTGTGTTCAAAGTACCCATTTCAGCAGCGGCACACTGCACCATAGAAGCCCAAGATGATGGAATAGCCCACTTTCAGAAAAACACTGATAGGACGTAGCCATGGACGAAGACGAGGATTAGGATTAGGAGAAGTAGGAGTAGAAATAGAAGACTCGATTCACGAGGGAGAGAGAAAAAAAATACCCAATACCCACCTTGTGTCCATGTCAGACGGACGGTCACTTGACTCTCTTCATTGCAGCGGATGGGCAGGCCTGGCTAATAATATACCCCCCTCTAGCTATATTAGGGCTGTCCCCTAAATTAGAGGGAGCGTTTTTCCTTCTAAGAGAAGCCAAGCCTTAAAGCCCTTCACGTTATCCGATGCAGAAGGGAGGGAGAGGCAGCCAACCGAGTGGAGTGGTGATTGATGGTCACAGAGAAGGTGTGGGGAGAGTAAATAAATATACTTATTCCTTGTCCAAGCTCTAGATAGTCACGGGTTTGCCTTGAGATTTGTCTCCCCGTCTTTCTCCCGCGGCTCCTTCCTTCCTTCCTTCTTCCCTCCCTCTCGAAACCAACCCAGACAGACACAAATTCCTGCAGACATCCATCCTTGAAAAGGCGCAGGAATCCCTTTCTATCTTGCACCCACATACCTACCCTCTTCGTTTTATTATATTTTAAGGCATTCCCTTCCTTCCTTCCTTCACACCAGATATTAGATATTATTGTCTGCTACTCCCACGGGCGGTTTTCCTTGTTTTTATCTTGTTGTGCAGAGGTGCCCTTCTAGTGGGCACTCACTCACTCCTTCATTCATTCATGGCGGCCCTGTTGCTGGATAATTGCGAGGGTGGGGGGATGCTGCTCTCTGTCGAGTCCCACAAATCGGTGCCTGCGCCCTTCCTCACCAAAACCTATCAGCTGGTCGACGACCCGACCACCGATCATATCGTTTCCTGGGGCGAGGACGACACCACCTTCGTCGTCTGGCGCCCGCCTGAGTTTGCTTGTGACCTCCTTCCGAATTACTTCAAGCACAACAATTTCTCCAGCTTCGTTCGCCAGCTCAACACTTATGTACGCAACCCCAAAAAACTAAAACCATCTTCTTTCATTTTTGTTTTTGTTTTTTTTTCTGTTGTATCAATGCAATGACACCCATTAGTCTTGATCTTGTTTAATTGCTTCCAACCATGAGCCCAACAATGGTGGACACTCGCTCCAATATTACTAGATATAGCGTCTTGTTGCTACCAATGTTGAAGATGAGATGAGGGGATTTGTTTTGTTCTTCAGATTTCTTACTATGTGTTTTTTTTTTTTGTTGTTTTTTGTTTTTTTGATGTTCAGGGTTTTAGAAAGGTTGTCCCGGACCGCTGGGAATTCGCAAATGAATTCTTCAGAAAGGGGGAGAAGCATTTACTGTGCGGGATACACAGGCGGAAGACGTCGCAGCGGGTGACGTCGTCAGGTCTTATGATGCCGCTGAGCCGCTCCATCTCGCCCACCACGTCCGACGACCAGGACAGGTCGCCTCTATCAACAGCGCTCTCGTCTCCGCGGGGGATCGCTCCGCCGGGCGGAGGCGGCTGCGGCGGCGGCGGCATCGGCAGCATCGGCCTGGGCGGCGGAGGATTCATGGGTTCCGCTCCCGCCATGAACGCCGCCGTGTCGGCGCTGTCGGACGACAACGAGCGACTGAGGCGAAACAATTCCATGCTGCTGTCGGAGCTCGCACACATGCGAAAGCTCTACAACGATATCATCTATTTCGTTCAGCACCACGTCAGAATTCCGCCGCCTCCCGCCGAAGGGGGAGGAGAGGCAACGGCCGCCGCCGACATCCTCAACAGACACGAATACCACCAACCCGCCGCCAATGTGCTTGCTTCTCTCCTACTGGAACCCCCCACGCCCACCACTCCCAGAATCGTGGACGTCAAAGACTACAGATACAAACCCAATCCATGCACCACCAGGAAGGTTGTAGAAATCTCCGCCCAGACTCCTCCACTACCGCCGCCTCGATCGGTGTCCTCACTCCTGAGCTTCGTCAAGCACGTTCAAGCCGATTCCAACGCAAATTCCTGCAATACACCCACTCCCAAGGGGTCCTCCCTCTCTTTCGTGGACGACAAGCTGAGAGAGCTGACGTCAGCTTCCAGCCCCTCCAGCAGCTCAGTGTTAACAGTTGCAGCCGATCAAGATTATGGCACCAAGAGCCCTCCCAAGCTTTTTGGCGTCCGTCTCAACGGCAAGAAGCGGCTGCATCCCTCCTGGGACGATCACTCCACCCTCACGGACGCCAACTCCAACTCACAGAGAACACTAATGCCACCTTCCAAAACTATAAAGACCGAGTTGGTGTTGAACCTCATGCCTCCCTCAGATTCTGCAGCACCGGCGCCACCGGCGACGGCCGATCTCTGTTCGAAGCTCGGCGGGGACGATAAGAAATCAATTTCCGTAGTCAACAAGTAATCAATTGTATTGTAATTTTAATTGGTGATTGTGATTTTTGTTTACTTGCGTCAAGCTCCATGCACTGCATTGAGATTTTGATCACCTGCAGTCAAGGAATGAAATGGATTTTCCATTCAGGCTTTGTAGTATTATTTTCTCTTTTCCTTACAGTTGCTTGGAAAAAAACTTAGATTTCTTATTCTGTCAAACCTGCAATTCTACTTCGTCTGCTGTAAAGAAAGAAAAACCAAAAAAAAATCAATCGCCGTACTGGTATCTTCAAAAAAAAAAAAAAAATCATACATCCCTTTCATCTTCAATGTGAAGTGAATCTGGCTTTTTCATATGACAGGCGTTGATGGGTCACTTTTAGACATTTACCTTAACAATCATAACACAGTTGGGCTTTTCAAACACACCATAATAAGTTGAGGGTCTTTGGGTATAAGAAGAACACAGTCCTTGAATTCAATCCCCATCGTTATAACTTTGTCCACATTCAATAGTATCAGTTAATTGTTCGACAGTCGTTTGAAATGCCCATCATTTTGTTTATTTGGGTTCGAACTAATCTCAGACACCACTAGCACAATCAATGCCGGCATTTACTTGCTCGCCGTAAATTCCATTAGCAAGCGTTCATGGATATCATGCATGCCGGCAGTAATTAATTATTGGTGGCAAGGAGGTTGAAAGATTGAAGTTTTCCCATAAAAAATTAACTTCAAACAATTTAACATTTCAATACTGTACTCTTGTCTTGCTTCAGCAATAGGGATTCCATCTACCTATCAATACTGTATATACTGTTAAAAAAAAGTGAAAGCAGGAAAGAAATAGATCGTTCAAAGTGCACAAAGTTTGAGTTTCATGTACCACAAAGTTAAGAACTGTGGGTTTGACGGAGATGAAAAGTATGGACGGAAGATAAAAAGGAGATTTGATGAATCGAAGCGCTGAGGTCTGCATTTCTTTCTTTCCATGCGTGTTAAAAGTCAAGGATCTTCTGAAGTTCCATTTCTTAAAGCTTTTTATGACACAAGGTATTTTCTCACCCGTGTCTCTGAAAGCAAGTATATCCATCTGGATTTTAGTGTCGACGTTTGAGAGATCACTTGACATTAGAGTACTGGGCGATCCAATGTACAAATACAAGTAGATGAGCTCTCCTAAGCGTGTAAGTAAAGCTTGTGGTGGAAGACGGCATGACCAACTTTAGAGAAAGTTAAGGGTGGTGTGTGATTAGACCTCTTTGATCAAAAGCTTGCAGAGAATATCAGAATGATGGAAGCATTAAGGGGTGGTGTGTGATTAGACCTCTTTGATCAAAAGCTTGCAGAGAATATCTGTCAAAATGTTTGATGAAACAGAATGATGGAAGCATTAAGGGTGGTGTGTGATTAGACCTCTTTGATCAAAAGCTTGCAGAAAGCTTGCAGAGAATATCTGTCCAAAATGTTTGATTAAACAGAATGATGGAAGCATTACAAACGTGTAAGATGCAAGATGCGAACTATGTGTTCAAATGTTGTAGAAGAATGAAAATGGATTCCATTTCTTAGAAGTTCAAATTTGTCCATCATGTTATAATTTAGACATGCAAATTAAAGAAAGGTTAATATTTACAAATCTTTCTTACCTAATTTGTTATAGCGATATTGAAGATGTTTGAAAATTTTCAACTAACAAGATTTTATATAGAAGGTTTAAGTATAAATCAAGGAGGGAATTAGTAAATATATATTTTGTTGGCATGCTTCTTTCACATTTCTTGCTTTTAATAGATTTAGAAGGTACATGTTCAATATTTATAAATTATTTTAAATATTAATATATTAATTGATAAAATATGTTTATTTCAAAAGTTTATTTAAATAGGGAAAAATTAAATTTTAACTTAAAACTGTTATTATATAATCATTAAAATTATAAAATAGGCAAACAATAAAGAATTTTTTAATAAATAAAATAATTATAATTATTAGACATATAAGATTGGTTTACACATAGTTTGAAATATTGGGTATCTTATTCGAGTATTAATAATTTTGGATCTATATAAAGTTAGATAATGATTTTATTTATATATTTAATTAAATTAAAATGGTTGGGTGATGTTTAAAATTTACAAGTCAAATACAAATTGGTTGTAGGAAGATGAAATGATTTCATTTATTTAAATTTTTTTTTTTTAAATTATCTTAAATTTATATTTTTATAAATATAAAAGTAAATAAAAAATAAAAATATGTAATAACACTTTTAATAATTGATAATTTAAATGTTTTTTAAGAACATAAATAAAAATAATTTCATTAGTTGCAAGCTTTAGATATGTATTTGATGTTTATTTGAAAATATTAGTGTGATCATGAAACATGGAATTCTTTTGTCTTGAAACTAAGGCGGTAGAAAAAAAATTAAAAAAAATAATATATATAAAACACTTACCCAATAAGTTACAATATCAAATTTGAGAGGGATCCATAGTCATTATTTACTAAGTTTATATGCCTTATATGCCTATAACATTTAGGCAATAAGTTGTAATATCAAATTTGAGAGGGATCCATAGTCATTATTTACTAGTTTTATATGCCTTATTCATAATATAAGAAGGCTTATAGATAATGATGTATAAAGATAATCATATCCATGCATATTCACATCATCATCCACTAAATAAACACAATTTGTTTTTACAATCATGATACTAAAATGAAGAACACACTTAGGCAATAAGTTGTAATATCAAATTTGAGAAGGATCCATAGTCATTATTTACTAGTTTTATATGCCTTATTCATAATATAAGAAGGCTTATAGATAATGATGTATAAAGATAAACACATCCACGCATATTCACATCATCATCCACTAAATAAACACAATTTGTTTTTACAATCATGACACTAAAATGAGGAACGCCCATGGTGAAATTTATAATAAATACAACAGGTAGAGTGGATTCAAACTCATCTATCTTATATAAATAAATTAAGTGTTTAATAACTATAATTTAAAAATATAATATTGATTATTTTTTAACCAAGACAATTAAGAAAAAATAGATCAACAAAGGATAAGATTGCTTGAAAAAGGAAGAATGATGCATATTTATGTTTTATGTGAAAACTATAGCAAGGTATATATTGGTAAAAGAAGAAGATATATTGAGGCAAGGGTCAAAGAACATTATGTAGATTTGAGGCATGAAAGATCTAAACAATCAATGATAACAAAACATTATTGTAACTTCAAGTACGCATTCAAATTAAAGATGTAAAGGTAATCAACACTATTGATTACATGATGAATCCTTGAAAAATTAAAGAACTCATGGAGATTAAAAGACATACAAACTATTGGGATAATAGAATTTTAAGCCACATTTGAAGATACAAATTAAATGCTAATTATATTAATTAATTATTATCATTTATCATAGATCAATTTTATTGAGATATGATATTTAATGTTATTATGATATTGGAGAATTATGGTACAATGAGTAGTTGGTTGTCTTTTATATAAATGTTAATGTAGAATGGTTCAATCTATTATTATTTTTATTGAAAAATGTGGTGTAATGATTAGTATTATACAATCTATGTAACTAGGTATTGTATTATTCGAGACTATTTTTTACAATCTATATTTTGATAATTATTTATCTTAACATAAAATTTATCAAAAAAAAAATCTTTATTTATTTATATGACATAATTAGATAAAAACTTATAAATATTTATAAAACATTGATATACGTTGTTTCCTTTTTTATTCAAAGGTTTTATGCCCCATAAGTTCCAATTTAAAATTTGTTAATATATTTTATTTAATTTAAAGTTTTTTTTTTTTTTAACTTATAATTAGTAAATCTTTTAATTTGCATAACTTGTAAAAAAAGTGTATTATATTAATCATCAACCTAGATAACAATTCATTGGTAATATTAAGCTTCTAAATAAATATACATTTGTATTTAAAAAATAGTTTCTCCGATAGACTTTCAAATATATATTATCTGCTTTAATTTGCATAACTTGTAAAAAAAAGTGTATTATATTAATCATCAACCTAGATAACAATTCATTGGTAATATTAAGCTTTTAAATAAATAAACATTTGTATTTAAAAAATATTTTCTCTCATCAACTTTCAAATATATATATATATATATATATTATCTGCTTGTTGTGGTGCAATGGTAAATGCCCTGGGTGCTAGTAGCCGACCCAGGTTACATTCCCCTGCCTCCATCCTACAGATATATGTTGTAGCTCGAAATGTCCTATGTGCCGGTAGAGGTCGACAGGGCTCCATTCCTCCTATGCCTTCTTGTTGATAGGGTTTCAGGCTCCTCTAAAAATCATGTATTTAGCCTAAACAATTTTATTTGCTTGTGTAGCGCAGTTGGTGAAAGTATTGGGTGCTAGTAGAGGCCGACCTAGGTTCCATTCTCCCTACCTCCATACTGTAGATATATGGCGTAGCTAGGAATGTCCTATGTGCTAGTAGAGGTCGATAGGGCTCCATTCCTTCTACACCCACCTTGTTGATAAGGGTCTAGGCCCTTCTTAAAATCCTGTGTTTACCCTAAATATTTATCTACTTGTGCAGTGCAATTGGTGAAAATATTAGGTGCTGGTAAAGGCCGACCCAAGTTCCATTCTCCCTGCCTCCATATTGTAGATATATGGTGTAGTTAGAAATGTCCTATGTGCTGGTAGAAGTCGACATGGCTATATTCATCCTACACTCACCTTGTTGATAGGGGTACAGGTCCCTCTAATGTTTACCCCTAAACATTTTTTATCCACAAGGATGGTGTAGCGGTTAGGGCTTTGACCTCTCTTTGAGGAGGTCCAAGGTTCAAACCACTACATACCCATAAGGGGATAGGTTGGATGGTAGCGATCGAGTGATTGTCGGTTGGCTACCCCAGTTTGATGCCCTGGAGGATCGAGGTCCCGTTGATTGTGCTTTACCCAATGAGCTTAGGGTTTATATAGGCAGCCCATTCATGGAGTTACCCATTTACTTATTAATTAAAAATATATATATGAAAATATATTTTTATTTATTTGTCATAGAAAATAAACATGATACATGAATTCAATTAATATAAAAAATTAAATACTATCGGTGAAATAAAAGTATATTTACTTCATTACAGAAAATGGATGGAGAGGGAAGAAAGTAGAGAGGGGAGGGCTCTGGTCCCTCCCCTGCTCCCCCTCCCATGGCTCCTGGTTCCTGCCCAGTCCCTGGCTCAACCCGAGTCATCCCTCCCGGGGAGTGGTTGTTTGCAGATGATCTCCTAGGGGGAGATCCTTCTCCACTATCTGCGCCCCTCCCGGCCGGCTAGGGTTTCCTTGGTTGTTTTTTCGGACTGGTGCTTCCCAGGGATCCCTGTTTGGTTGGGGATCCCTTCCCTTTTTCCCTCAGGCTTCCCCCGGGGGTTTTTTTGCAGGTTATTCGCGTGGATCTGGTCCCCTGCGTTTCTCGATGCGGTGGAGGTGACGATTTAGGGTTTGGACAGCTTCCCCATTTTTCTTGTGAATCCTCGGCGGGCTCCGTGCTTGGACGGGATTCTTGGTCCCTCGGCGGGCTCTGTGCTTGGACGGGATTCTTGGTCCCTGCTGCTGGGATCCTCTTTTGTTTTCCCGAGGTGGGTTCCTTGTGGTGCAAATCTCTGGTCACTTCTTGATGGGCCTGGATCCTCTCTGTGCTGGCTGTCGGCTTCCTACAGGATGGCTCTCGCTGAATCGAATGTTTTACCGGTGGGCGGGATGGTTTCTCCACAAGGCGGGATCCGCAAAATCCGCGATTTTCTCGCGAGGCGGGATCCTTTCTTTCTCGCTGGTTTCTCGGATGGCGGGATTTCCTCGTTGCTTCCCGCTAGGCGGGACTGTTTGTGGTGGTTTTGATCGCTTCCGCGAGGCGGGATTTTATTGTAACGGTTTTTCCGTGCTTCCCGTCGGGTGGGATCTTCTCGATGGTGGTTTTTGGCTACTCCCCGCTGGCGGGATCTCCAAAACTACTTTCTTTCTTATTTGTTTGTTTCCCGCTAAGAGGGATTGTTTCATGCTTACTGTTATCACTGGGCGGGATTTCTGTTTTGGTGTTCAGTTTCAAGGGATTGATGCCCTAGGCCCATTGCTTATGTAATCAGGTTTTGGGATCCTTGTTAAAACCCGCTATAAATACAAACACTTATAACTATCAAAAATAAATAAATAAACATGATACATATTAATCAATTGTAGTTAATTTTTTTAATAAACTATATATGG
Source organism: Wollemia nobilis (assembly GCA_028583015.1). Taxonomy (NCBI): domain Eukaryota; kingdom Viridiplantae; phylum Streptophyta; class Pinopsida; order Araucariales; family Araucariaceae; genus Wollemia; species Wollemia nobilis. Next base: position 9,493,509 of record JAQPPZ010017210.1, on the reverse strand, counting down.
CTTCTATTGGGGTCACAAATACTAAAATATTATATTTGTTGCTAGAAAAAATAAACTATTTCCAACTTGCTTTTTACTAAATTTATTCTTCATTTTGTATTCTATCAAATATATTCTTCATCTTCATCTTTCTCAAAATTTATGTTTCCAAAATCATCTCCTTGACATCATTTCTATTACGAGATTAAATCTTCTTGGCCATTGCCTTCGAAAACTTGAATTTCACCAAGTTTAAGAAACTTCATGATTGGCTAAATTATTTATTACTTGATTTCCTTTTATATAGATATTCTCATAGTTCTAAAATATTACCTCCAATAATAGTTTATGAATATCAATAATAATATTAATTTTTATCTAGTCTTCACATTCATATTTGTTGATAGCATTAATGATAATTTTTGAAGCCCTCTCAATTGAAATATATGTCCATCCTTTGTCAATTGCAATTTTAATCCCTATAAGAAGTGCCCTAGTCTTTGCATAGTTATTAGTTGAAGTTTCATATGATTTTGAGTAAGGAGAATTTTGCCTTTATTATTTCGAAAAAAACTATCTACATCAACTTTTCCCATATTTTCTTTGAAAGCATCATCAAAATTAATTTTAATAAACCAATTTTTGGACATTTCTATTTTACCAAAGCATTTTTTTTTTTAATTTCATTGTCATAAATGACCTTTCCATGTATATTCAAATACTATAACTAAGTGGCTAATACCTCTTTTTCTACATTTGAGACTTTTCATGATGAACATCATATTTGTAAATATTTGCAAGAGGCATTAATATGATTTCAAACTTGGGTATGATTTTGAGATTTATTTTTAAAAATTCTATTATTCCATTGAAGCCATAAATATCAAAAAATAATGGTAGGACCAATCCTCTATAGAATACATAATACTTTAGCTAACATTTCATCAATTCTTTCAATGTTAATAGAGCTACCTATATATGCTCATATTTTTGAAAAAGTGATCCCAAATAGTGTGAGTAAAAGGACAATGAAGAAGTAAATGGCTTGATGTTTATAAATCCTTCTCACACAAGGCACATATGAAAGGTCCATTATATCCTCTTCTTTGTAGACTCTCTCCTATAATAATTTTACTTTGGAATGGTAACCAAAGGAATGTTGAAGCCTTAGGGAGAGTCTCAAGTGACCAAACATTCTTCCAAGGGAAATATTTGAAAGTAGAAACTTTCAATTGCTCTAAATCCTCATATCTCAACTTGATTGAATATCCACCATATTTTGATAGATTCTAAACCAATTCATCCTTTAAGCATATTTTGAATCTCATCTACTATTTTTTTGAGTTTATTTTCGTCAATTAAGTTACTAATAGAAATCTATGATCTAGACTTGTTGTTCACATTAATATATATTTATCCTTCGGGTCTTTATAAATTTTACATGCCTGAGCCAATGATTATCAATTTGAATTAGATATAAGAGGATAATACTTCAACCAAGCATTAGATGAAAACTTTATATAATCCCCCTTATTGATTGATCATCTAATTGTTTTTTGATCAATTGTAAGCTATGTGATATGAAGTTCCATATTAGAAATCCTTTGGGTAGGGTTAGTTTCATGAATAATTTAATTGCATCAAGTGAATCTATATATTTTGAAGTAACATTTTCTCCCAACTCTTTCCTTGGCATTTAAATAATCTTCAACCATATTTTTTCCCTAGGGCTAAACTTATATGTTTGTAATATCACAAGCTTACCCCTCCAATATTCTTTCCTTCGCAAACCCTATCCCACCTACAAAGAGAAAATCTATTTTTTTCCTCACATCCTTTCTAAAGATAGTGTCTTTGAATTTTTCAAATTTTGATGCTATATAAGCTGATAATCTTGAAAGTGAAATCATATAAATATGATGGATTACAATGCAGTATTCATGATTTGTAGCCTTCACGCTATGGTTAAGATATTACATTTACAACTTGATAAACAAGCTTCCATTGTATCCAAAAATGAGTCACAATCTTCCATTTTATTTTCTTTATGAAACAAAAGAATACCCAGTTAGGTAGATGGTAAATTTTCAATTTTAAATCCTAAAATATCCATAATAATTCATTGTAAGTCTTGGGTAGTGTTAATAAAAATTCCTTGATTTTGTAATATTATCCAACTGTCTAGAAACCTTCTCATAGTATGATAATATTTATTTAAACTCCATGATCTCATTGACTAAGGGATGACCTAAAAGAAAGATATCATCTAAAGATTAAATATAATATTTAAAGGGACCATTTGTTGTAATTTGAATACCTTTTATTTTTCCTTTTATTTTTACCTTTAAGAAACTCTTGCTAATGCATTTGCAAGAATAATAAATAGATAAGAAGAGAGTGGATCATCTTAGCAAAGTCTATGAGATGATATAAATTATCTAGTAAAGAAACCAATTAAATAAAAAATAAAATTTTGGAGTGCTATAACAACATCTAATCTAGTCTCATTAACCTTAGTTAAAACCAAACCTTTTGAAAATATCATATAAGAAACTTGAGAAAACCCTATCATATTCTTTGTTCATATCTAATTTAATAAGCACACCTACTTTTTTAATAGAATAAAGAGAATGTATAGCCTCGTGCGCAATGATTACACAATTAAGAATTTTTTTACCATGAACAAAACCACCTTGTTTGTCTAAGATATCACATTCTCAATGCTTTTCAACTTGTATGCCATAGTTTTTGAAATGATCTTAAAAATCATATAATAAAGGATTTTAGACCAAATTTATCATAATATTTTATCTCATCTTTCTTAGAAGGTGGAATCTATTTCACTTATTCTATCCTTCCTTTTCTAGGCCTCTTCAACCGTAACCAACATATCACTCTTCAATAAATTCTAAAATGTTTGAAAGAAGATTGTAGGAAATCCATTAAGACCAAGTGCCTTGTTAGGATTGAAAGAGAAAACTACTTCATGTGGTTTCTCCATGGTTATCTTCTTCATCAAGCTTTCATTTTGTTCATGTGTTATAATTGATGGAATATTTTACAAAAGCTTAAATTGTGCTTCCTTATATTGCTCAAAATATAACAAAATACTTTTGAAATTATTAATTACTTCCTTCCTCATATCTTCTTATTCCTCAATATTTCTACCATATAGAGTTATAATATTTTTTATGCAATAAAAAAAAAATCTTTTTTGTTATAGCGTAAAAATATTTACTATTTCTATCTCCTTCCTTGAGCCATTTTCCCCTAGATTTTTAGAATGAATATGACTCCTTTTCCAATGCAATATGATAATAAAAAAGTAATTATTTTTCTTGTACATACGATTCTTGGTCTGTTCCATTAATTTCTACTATTTCTTGTAAAATTTTGAGCTTGGATTCAATTGTCTTCTTTTCTTTAAAAATGTTACCAAAATATTTGACATTCTATATCTTTATTTTCCCATTTAGATACATCTTTGAATAAAACTGCATATACATGATCCTTCAAACTTTACTTCATCCCACCATAACATAACCATCTAGAAGAAATTGTTATAAATATGAATTAGGTCTTTTCTAAGCAGCTTAGAAAAGACCCAAATGTGAAAAAGGTCTTGTTCTAGTCGGCATGATTTTTTTTATTATTAAAAATGTCGGCCATCCTCTCCCTACCCCTTTCTCTATATTCCCGCTCCTATTCTTCTTCCCCTTATTCCTCCTATTTCCTCTCCAACTCCCTAGTCGTCGCCTCTTATCACTCCATCTCCTTTCTCTCCCTTTCGCAGCCTCCCTTTCCTACTTCCCCGACTCCTCCTTCTCTTTCTCCTGCCTTCTCACGTAACTCTTATTAAAAAGCCTATATAAGGCTTAGACTTGTAAATCATAAAGTTAGTTGAATTATTAATTATTTCGAAGCTCCGTTTTGTATTTTTCACTGTGTGCAATTTGCGTTGGGCCCACATAGACCGCAGATCTAGACTGGTATCAGAGCTTAGGTGAGGGCGTGGTCTTCGAGGCAGCGCGAGAGCCGAGCGTGGAGGCGAGGAGACCTATGGCACGTGAAACAAGACCTACGATAGAGGAAGCAGAGGTCAGCCCGAGAACCGAGGAGGATGCCAGAGATACACGTGGGAGGTCAGCAGGAAGCTGTCAGACGAACGCTGAGGGCACAGATCCCAAGGACCAATCGAGGTGCGACACGTGGACAGGAGGTCCACGTTGAGGGGATAGAAACTCGACTTTCGAGGTGCCACATGGCGGCTGAGTGGACTGTGCAGACGTGGCTAAGGCGCTGACGCGGTTGGGATTACGAGGCAAGAGACGATCGATGTAGAGGTGACATGTGGTGACAAGCTGGTGGTGTCGATCTGACAGAGTAGACACGTGGCAGAGCAGAATTGGCAAAGGAGGTGCTGAGTTGTCAAGAGACGCGGACACGTGGTTGTCTGTGATTGGTTTACGAGCGGCAAAACAAAGGCTCATGATTGCCCGAAGGCAATCGAAATAGTAATCGAGGGCGCGCCCATAAAAAGCATATCTCTGTCCCTATCCTCATGAATGTGGGACAAAATTGTTTTTTAAAAACTCCTGCCACTGAGCGATTAGAAAACAAGGGATTTAAGTGTTTAATCTCACCAAAGGGTCTAGCGCAGTTGGTTGTGCGCGTTGATTGTTGAGCAGTGGGTCTTGAGTTCGAATCGCGCTGAAGAGGTTTTTTATAAAGGAAATTTTTTTTATAAAAGAAATTTGCGATCGAAGAGGTTTAAATAAAGATCGTGCCATATTTATTTCCAAAGAAGGTCGTAGGTAGAGTGGCAGAAAGTTCCCGTTTGAAAGCACGAGGACACGGGATCGATTCCTACAAAGGTTCAAATTTTTTAGTTTTTATATTTTTTATTAAAGTTTTTGAATTATTTAATAGTTTTCTTTAAAACATATTTTTAATTATTTTAAAATTTTATTTTTAAATAATTAAAATATTAATGAAACTATTAAATTTTTTCATAAAAGACTTTATAAAAAATAAAAAAAAAAAAACTTTGTGGAGAATAGAAGTAAATTTTTTTTTGTGATAAAGTGATTAGCCTCCTAAAATTGATATGGTGTGATAGATGATCCGGTCAGCCGGATGCTACTATGCACTCTGCTCTCTGTTGAGAAGAGAGACACCTGATTCCTTTGACGAGAAAGTCCAGCGAAACGGACTTCATACAGTGTTTTGCCAGCTAGAAAACCAAGTGATTGCTCATCTGAGGAAACCGGACTCTGGATACGAGGTGGATTCTGAAGATAATATCTTCGAGAAAAGAATAGAAGAGTCTGAGACGGTTGAAATAGTACCTGAAGGACAATCGAGTGATAGTTATACCCCTGTAGTGCCTGAAGTAGAATCAAGTGAGAGCTATACACCACGCTCTCCTGATCCAGAACCAATAGTAGAAGAAGAAGAAGAAGAAGAAGAAGAGGAAGAAGAACCTGAAGAAGAAGAAGATCCAGTAGAAGTTGAACCTGAAGAACGAGATGTTATAGTCATCAACAGTAGTTTCGAGCCAGAAGCAGCACCAGAAGTCATTGTGATTAGTGACGACGAAGCAGACAACTTCGCCTTTCCAGTTCTAGGCAATCCTCAAGAAGAAGAACGCCAAATCAGTGAGCGTATTAAAAAGGCTAGATTTGATTTAAATCAGTGATCTCTTTTGTACTCCTTTGTACTACTTGTTTGCAATTGAAATAAAGTCTGCTTTCTGAAATGGCATCCAATACTAGTCTACCAATCCCTGAGTTCAATGGTGGTGATTACGAATATTGGTCAATTAAAATGAAAACTCTTTTGATAGGCAAAGGTCTTTGGGATGTGATTGAAGAGGGATATATTGAACCTACTGTTGCTGATTGGGCAGCTTTGAATGTTGTCGATAAAAGGGCTAAAAAAGAAGCTCAAAAGAATAATTCTTCCGCCCTTTATCACATCCAAGCTGCCCTTGATAGAAGTATTTTCCCTAGAATAGCTTCTTTTATAACAGTTGAATCTGCTTGGAATGCTTTAAAAGAAAGTTATAGAGGTAGTGACCAAGTCAAACAAGTAAAACTACAAACCTTGAAATGAGATTTTGAAACTCTTAAAATGCAGGAGAGTGAAAAGGTTGGTGATTACTGCGTGCGTGTAAAAGCCATAGTAGATAAGATGGTCACTTTAGGAGAAGAAGTCAAGCCTGAAGTTATAGTGAAGAAAGTGTTGAGAACACTTCTTCCTAAGTGGAATTCAGTTGCCATAATTATAGAAGAATCCAAAGACCTAACCTCTCTGTCTTTTGAAGCCCTCATTGGTTCACTTCTCTCACATGAAGAAAGGTTACAACAATCTCCTTCCACAAGTTACGGAGGAGATGAAAAAGCCTTTGCTTCTCATGAAGGCAGAGGTAGAGGCCATGGCAGAGGACAATATAGAGGTAGAGGCAGAAATAATCAGAGAGGTGGAACTCCTAACAGAGGAGGAAATCAGAACAGAGGAGGATTCTCAAACAGAGGTGAATATCAGAATAGAGGAGGGCAGCAAAATAGAGGGAAACAATCAGGCAGAGGAAAAGGAGGAGATAAATCAAAACAATCTTGCTACAATTGTGGCAAACCTGGCCATTATGCTCGTGACTGTTGGTCAAAGCCTTCACAAGGAAGCAACAACAGCCAGAGCAGTCAGTTTGGCAATTTTGGAGAAGAGGAAGAGGCCACAAATCTCTTTCTCTCATATGGTCAGGCAGATCAGAACATGAATGATACATGGATCTTGGACACTGGGTGTTCAAACCATATGAGTGGCAAAGAAGAACTCTTTGCTACTCTAGACTCCTCATACAAATCCAGCATCCGATTGGGTGATGACAAATCATTGGCGGTTGAAGGCATTGGAGCCATGGCGGTTCCAACTAAAGAAGGCGTCAAGCAAGTAAGTGATATCTATTACACACCCCATCTCCAACACAATATTTTAAGTGTTGGTCAAATGTTAGAAAAGAACTACAAGTTGCTTTTTGATGAGGGTAAATGCACCATTTTTGACAAAAACAATAGTAATAGAATCATTACACAAGTGCCAATGTCAAAGAATAGATTGTTTCCTTTAAATTTTGGCCAGCCAGGGGGAGATAAGTTAGCAAATGTTGCTATTACCAATTCAAGTGTCTTGTGGCACTTGAGATATGGTCATTTGAATTCAGCTAGTCTGAAAATGCTAACTTCACAAGCAATGGTAACCGGACTTCCCAAAGTTCAAGATAGTAAGGAAGTCTGTGAAGGGTGTGCCTTGGGCAAGCATGCCAGATCAAAATTTCCTCATGGACAAGCATGGCGGGCCAGTCATCCACTTCAGCTAGTGCATACAGACATCTGTGGTCCGATGCAGACCAAGAGTCTTGGTAACAACTCTTACTTCCTACTTTTCATTGATGATTTTACTAGAATGTGCTGGATATATTTTTTGAAACATAAGGATGAAGCATTTGAATGCTTCGTCGATTTCAAAGTAAGAGTTGAAAATGAAAGTGGATATTTTGTAAAGTGTCTTAGATCAGATAGGGGAGGAGAATACTCCTCTAATGAATTTTTGAATTTTTGTAAGCACCATGGCATTAAGAGGCAGTTCACAGCTGCCTACACTCCACAGTAGAATGGTGTGGCAGAGAGGAAGAATCACACCATTGTGGAAATGGCAAGGTCTATGCTTCAGACGAAGCATTTGACTAATTCATATTGGGCAGATGCAGCCAGGACCAGCGTACATATCTTGAACAGAAGTCCTACTTCAAGTTTGGAAGGACAAACACCTTACCAAGCCTGGTATGGTAAGAAGCCAAATGTTAAGTATTTCAGAGTGTTTGGTTCACTGGCATATTCTCACATTCCTGATGAGCTGAGAAAGAAGCTCGATCCAAAGAGTCAGGCATGCATCTTTGTAGGGTACTGTGAGAACACAAAAGCTTACAGACTCTACAATCCTAGGACTCGAAAGATTGTGATTTCAAGGGATGTGATTTTTGATGAAGGGGGAGAATGGGGTAAGCCTCAAATATTCAGTGATGATGAATCTAATGATGTAGTTTCTAAGCAGGTGCAGCAGCAGTCACCGTAGAAAGGTAAGAAGTCTCCTCCCACAAGCCCAAGTTCATCTTCTAGTTCAACTTCTTCACCAAGTCCTTCTCCACAGAGATCAGTAAGTTCCTCACCAATGGACATCGATTCTCCATCGAGAGGTAAGAGAACTCTACAGAATCATCCATCATATCAGATGTTGGATAATTTTTTTCAAAAAGATACACTAGGAGTCAAGCTAGTGAAATGAATTATGTTCTACAAAGATTAGAAAATATGCACTTGTATGGTGATGATGTCTCCCAACAGGAACCTAGGGGAGATCTAGTTAACTATGCTTTGTTAACTAGTGCACAACTTGAACCTTCTAGTTATGAGAAGGCTTGTACTCAAAAGATTTGGCAAGATGCCATGAAAGAGGAGATAACCTCTATAAAAAACAATGACACTTGGGAGCTGGTGAAGCTTCCTAAAGGAAAGAAACGTGTTGGATGTAAGTGGGTCTTCAAGACCAAGTTCAATGCTGATGGTAGCATTGAGAGGCACAAGGCAAGACTAGTTGCAAAGGGATTCACTCAAAAATATGGAATTGATTATGAAGAGACTTTTGCTCCTGTAGCCAGACAGGAGACTATCAGAACAGTTCTTGCTTTAGCTGCACACAAGGGATGGAAAGTCCAACACATGGATGTAAAGAGTGCTTTTCTCAATGGGTACTTGATAGAGGAAGTGTATGTTGAGCAACCACAGGGATTTCAAGAGCAAGGTAAGGAGCACCTTGTTTACAAATTAAAGAAGGCACTCTATGGCCTCAAGCAGGCACCGAGAGCTTGGTACTCACGCATTGATGGGTACTTTAAAGATTTTGGGTTCATCAAAAGCAAAAATGAACCCACGCTTTACTACCTGAATCAAGGTAATGACATCCTCATAGTTTGTTTGTATGTGGATGATCTCATTTTTATGGGTAGTAATGAAAAAGTTAATATGGAGTTCAAGCACTCCATGATGCAGGAATTTGAGATGAAGGATCTTGGCTTAATGCAATACTTCCTTGGGATGGAAGTCCATCAGACAGATTCAAGGATCTTCATCTGTCAACTTAAGTATGCTCGAGATATGATTAAGAAGTTTGCTATGGAGCAATGCAAATCAGTTGCAACTCCAGTTGGACATGGGATCCAATTAAGCAAGGATGATGGAGCACCGAAAGTTGACGTGACCACTTTCGAAGCATTGTTGGGAGTTTGATGTTTCTCGCCAACACCAGACCAGATATTCAGTATGTTGTGTCTCTTGTCTCTAGATTTATGTCTAATCCATCTGAGCTGCATTTGCAGGCAGCTAAAATAATTTTGAGATATGTGAAGGGTACATTGGATTTTGGAATCCAGTACTACAAAAGTGATACTATCAAGCTTGAAGGCTTCAGTGATAGTGATTGGGGCAGTAATATTGATGACAGAAAATCCACATCTAGAAACTGTTTTAGTCTTGGTTCGGGACTAATAACTTGGAGTTCCAAGAAGCAGACAGTAGTAGCTCTATCTTCAACAGAAGCTGAGTATATAGCAATCACTCATGCTAGTACTCAAGCTCTATGGCTACGAAAAGTATTAGAAGAAATTGGAGAGCAACAAAGTGGTCCAACCAGAATATACTGTGACAACATCAGTGCCATTCAGTTGGCGTATAATCCTGTCCACCATAGTAGATCAAAGCATTTTGATATGAAGTACCACTTCATCAGAGATATGGTGGAAACGAAAGTTGTTGAGCTTCAATACTGTCATACTTTGGAAAATGTTGCTGACATATTCACCAAAGCAATGGCCAAAGCTCAATTTGTAAAGCTGAGAGACTGTATAGTCAGTCATCTCAACTTTAAGGGGGAGAATGTTATAAATATGAATTAGGTCTTTTCTAAGCAGCTTAGAAAAGACCCAAATGTGAAAAAGGTCTTGTTCTGGTCGGCATGATTTTTTTATTATTAAAAATGTCGGCCATCCTCTCCCTACCCCTTTCTCTATATTCCCGCTCCTATTCTTCTTCCCCTTATTCCTCCTATTTCCTCTCCAACTCCCTAGCCGTCGCCTCTTATCACTCCATCTCCTTTCTCTCCCTTCCGCAGCCTCCCTTTCCTACTTCCCCGGTGCCTCCTTCTCTTTCTCCCGCCTTCTCACGTAACTCTTATTAAAAAGCCTATATAAGGCTTAGACTTGTAAATCATAAAGTTAGTTGAATTATTAATTATTTCGAAGCTCCATTTTGTATTTTTCACTGTGTGCAATTTGCATTGGGCCCACATAGACCACAGATCTATACAGAAATAAGGGTCTTGAAGCTGCATAGACTAGAAGCAAAATGGCTTTGGATGATCATAATTGGGTAAATCATATGACAAAAAAATAGGTTTGTGATATGAGCTTGCTCACAATAAAATAATTTAAGGGATTGTATATTTTTTTTGTAACCATGGGTTACATAACAAAAATGTATCCATTATTTCTACTATATGAGATTGTCTATATTATTCTATGTATATTAAAAACTTGAAGGAATAACATCAATTCACCCCAAATTATCCATAGATCACAAGTATGAACCACCATTGTGTTTGATAAAATATGCCAAGGTTCCTCCAACATATTTCACAAGGAGTAACACTAGCTAGAGCATATACATTTATAACCCCAAATTTGATATTTTCCTTTTTTCTATAAAATAGTCCAATAAACCAATTATGTTTTTCTTCTATTTATTGTCCATATCATTCATGCTTATCCTATATTATCGTAATACTGATGAAAGCTCCTATAGAAGAAACTGCCAAATAATCCCCCTTACTCCAAATCTTAAACATTTTTACATTCCTCACTATTTAATTTTATTTCTTGTATTTGAATAAACTCAAGACTATAAAAACATATTAATTATTTAATAACTCTTTTTTTAGGGGTCTTATTCATACCCTGATATTCCATGATACTATTGTCATCATCACTTTTTATTGTTATTAGTGGGCTTAGTCCCACTTCTTGTTAACACTCGTGATGTTTATTTTTGGCTTACCAATTTGATATCCCTTTGAGTTTCCTTTTCTCTTTGTTCGTGCTTTGATGAACTTCCTCTCCTTTTTCCATTTCCACCAAAATTTTCATCTTCATCAATCTCGTCTATTTTTCCATACTCTTTCGAATGAGATCTTATAAACATTTTTTCTTTATGTTGCCCTAAAAACCCTAAAATAAAAGGATGAGCTTCCATGGAAATTACTTTTTTATGCTACCTTAGAAACCTAACTTTCCGTGGATATCCTCCATATGCATTTCTTTATTCTACTACTCTTGAAACCCTAAGAGCAAGGGATGCACTCTAAACTACTTTCATTTTATTGTAAGGAGAGGATTTTATGCTACATGAGGAAAATGAAGATTATTTATTTTGATTAAACTTAACCTCCTTCGCCTTATTTGCTTAAATTTTTTCCTTTCCATCTTCCTTTGCACCTTTAACTCATACTAAATTTTAACTTGCACATTGTACTTCCTCATGACTTGTAGCATTTTTTCTTCTAATGGTTGATTTGAGTAAAACATAATGGCTATTGTCATTTGATGATGTAGAGGGGATTTTTTTACCACTTTATTGGGAGTGGAAAATTATTGATTTAACCTAGCTTCTACTATGATATGATCTCCTTGCTTCATATTGAACTTTGTCTCATATCCAAAAATTTCCATATTTTTCTCCATCATTTTCACTTTGCAATATCTTGCCATGTGTCCAGTCTCATAATAATTGATAAATCATGATGCAATATTTTTATAATCCATTTATTGATCTCATTCTCTTGTTTTAGATTCATTCCTAATCGACTAGGGTAAATATTTTGAAACATCAATGACAACTCATATTCAAGTGTATACAACATGCCTTCTCTCCTTAGAAGTTTTCTCATCCTAGATAAACTCCCCTAGAGTATTGCCTATATTATTAAAAACCTCCTTATTGATAAGTTGATGAGGAATTCCAAAAATCCTAATCCATATGGAAAGAATTTTAGTAATCTCTATCTCCACATAAAAATTTTCATTCCATGGTCTTAAATATAATGCATCTTTGTGACTATCATCCATTATTTTATCTTTTATTTCTAAGCTAGAGAAGATGATAAGAAAAAATACTTTTGGAAGAAGTGTCATGGAGTAATCTAAATTCAATTCCCACCACCACTTATCCAATTTGAAAAACCTGGGCAATATTAATGGAACTTCCATATTAACCCTTTGCTTTTAAGAACCATTATACAATGTTCAATCATCTCATCCGTGATAAATTGTTTTGGTTTAGTATCTACAACCTAGATAAGGTTTGTCATAAATTCATTTTCCCTCTTATCCCTAATTATGACATCTTTATTTCCAACAAAGACTTTCAAAAATGACTTTATTGCCATGATACCTAGATTTTCTTCACAATAATCCTTTATGTTTTAAGTTTCTCTTAAAATTTGGAACAAAAAGAAGTAATGCTCCCTCCTTGCTTGCACTTTGCTTCCTACTCACACTTCTTATTCTCACTTCAACACTTATTTGCTTTCTAAAACAAGAGAAAATGAGGCTTGCTTTCAACTCACACTCATTCTTAACTAATGATTAATTATTTTATTATATATATATTTATTTTATAAATAATTTAAAAATATAAATTCAAATAAAAACAAATACAATTTTTTCAAAAATAAAATCATTTAAAATTAAAAGAAATAAGTAACCATATAAATGAGTTCTATCTTTTGAGTGTCCAACTAGATATATTATATTAAATTTTAATAACCATTTATAAATGGCAAGAAAACTAATTGACCTTTAAATTTCTATGGATATTTATTAATCCCTAGTGCATAATACATATGCACGTTGAAATTTTTATTTAAATTTTCATGGTTAAGAGGCTTCTCTTGATATGTAAATCTAATGAATGTTTTACCCATGGAATTAACTAAATAAAACCTCTTTAAGATGGATTCTAAAAGCCTTATAAGATTGTAAGACTTCTTAACATTAAATAATATATATTTTTAATTTCTCTAAACTAAATAAAACCTCTTAAAGATGGATTCTAAAAGCCTTATAAGATTGTAAGAATTCTTAACATTAAATAATATATATTTTTAATTTATAGGAAAATTGGTAATTTTATAAATGGGTTGTCTCTACAAATCTTAAGTCATCGGAACCTCGATCTTTTAGGGCATCGTACCGGGGTAGCCAACCCTTTAAGGCGTCGAAATTTGGTAGCCAACCGAAAATCACTCGACCACTACCATTCAACCTATCCCCTTTTAGATATGCAACGGATTATAAAATAATACTTTTTTACCAATGAAAAGTAATATTATAGACATATTTGAAAGAGATACACTGATTGGTAATGGTCCAGTGTTTGTGAGTGGGTTGTTCCAGTTTGATTTTTTTAGACTGTCGTGGGTTCGGTTGACTTCATAACAACCCAACATGCTAAGTTTATAGTGGTGAATGGTAACATTATAATAATGATGGTAATAGTCGAATGCTTGTTAATAGGTTACCCAACAAACTAAATTTATAGTACTAATGTAATCATAATAATATTTAAATTCGATCTAAAATCAGGTTCTACCAAAAGGTACTATAGATTCCTTTGAAACATAGGGAGCACAAATATGGTATTGATAGTCTCGATAGAATAGTAAAATCATATGCCATTATTGTAGAGCATCTGGTATTCTTCTTTACGCATAACGTCAAAATCTCTTAACGACTTTTAAAAAGATGCACCATCTTCTAGAAGCATCTACCTTCAACGTTTCATGCAAGAAAAATAACCTTTTGGGCAAGTGGCGATTTAGAAAGGGTATGGGGTGCATGCCATGCATAGCAAGCAAGAGGAATATCTCACTTTATTTGATACTTTTATGCAAGTGGACCAACATTGGTATATGTATTGATATATGTGTGGAAAAGTACCCATATTAAAAATTATATGTTAAATTTTTATGGTCTTATAATTTTAAAGATAATCAGTTAATTTTGTTTAACTTAAGTTAAATTTTTCATTCTTATTATATTAAAAAAAAGATAAATATATCTTTTTAGGAAAAATATAATCGGTGTAGCATTCAATTGATTATATAATACAAGATCTTTTATTAATAAAAAAATAATATTACAAATTATAATTAGTTATCGTTGTTTTCAAATTTAGGTGGTTTAAAATTTTATAAGTATATAAAACTTTGTTTTTAAAAGGTTATTTAAAAATTGGGTTTATTTGTAGTTTTTTTTTTTAAGTAATACTTCTTATACACATTCATCATGGAATTGAACTCGTGTCACATCACCGATAATGCAAGTGGAGTCTTTGTCGGTAAACCACACTCACGAGGATATTTGTAGCTTCTCTTTAAGAAGTTTAAAGTTCAAACCCTAATCAGTGAGGGGACGAGGACCCCTTATAAAAACCTGTGTAAACTCATTGAAAAAAATTGGGTTTGTTTGATATAAATAAAAATTAAATTTAGTAGATTGTTTATAGAATATATTATTTTATTTAATTTTAAGTAGGGTTTTTTTGGATGAAAAAGCCATTATATTAATAAAATAATGTTTAATCATACAAAAAAGGGTGGGTGAGATTAGCACACCCCGTAAACCAGTACATTAACCATTGTGGTTAAGAGTATACAAGAGTGTAAGAAACAATCCACAAATTACCAATAACAACTGCCAAAACAGTATTAAATATGTATTCGAAAAGAAAGAAGCCGAGAAATTACTGCCACCTGGAAGGGGAAGGAAGATGCACATGACTCATAATGCAGGGTGCATTCCCCCAATGATCCATGAGGGTACGCAAGTACTGCAACTCCACCTGTACTTTTTAAACCTGTACTTGAATCTGTAACTAGCAATCAAAGAATATATCATATTTATCAGCAACAGAGAAGACATGTCCGACATCTTGCTGAGAAAAATAGCTCTATTCCGGGACTTCCACAGATAAAACAATGTACCAATTCTAAAAATATTCCAAACAACATCCAATTTGAAGGAAAAAGTAATAGGGTCACCCAAAATAGCATGCACCCAAGTAAAATTCTCCTGCATAAAAGGTCTGAAAAATTCAAGAAGCCACTCCCAAGCTGACTGAGACCGATCACAAGACCAAAAAACATGTAGTAAATCTTTTGCTTGTCCACAAACCGGGCAAATGAGATTATGAACACCCAGATGCTTGAGCCTACTGCCAACAGGTAACCCTTGATGTAAGAGACTCCAAGCAAAAAAACTCTATTTAGGTTCAATATAAGTAGCCCAAGAAATTTGAAACCTCTTATTCCATTGGGAGGGAAGAGAGACTAAATTCCATCTCATAGTGAGCTTATCAACCATTGGAACTTGTGTGGTGAGCCATTTGTAACCAAGATGAGCTTTATATTGCAAAACAGGAAGCTCCCAGGCCAACACCAATCGACCACCAGGGTTTTTGAAAATGCTTATGTAGTTTGCTCCAAATAGAAAACAAAATACTATCAATAACCACCTCATAAGTGTCTCTATCACCAGGATTTAAATTGTGAATTTGAAAAAAACTTTCCCAGGGTATCCAACACCTGGCATGTCGGGAGAAGAAATAAAAAATGGAAGCAATACCACGCTTATAGAACCTCTGCGCTCTGACCCATTGCACCATAGCTAAGGGAGAACCTTGCCAAGTGATAACAGGAGACCACCAAATATTCATGGAAGACAAAGAGGCACTTGCTTTGTGAAAACTCCCTTTCCAACTAAGCCAGGGTTTGAAGGCCTCCTAGGCTTTCCAAATACTCTGAATGACAAAAGAACCTTTAACTTTAATAGGGACAGGGGTAGTAAGAATGGATTGCAATCCCACCCCTTTCCAAATTTTCTTCCCCTGAAGCAAACCAGAAGAAATGCAATGCCCGACCAACACTTTCCAAGATTCATCCCCAATTAAATATCGGGTGATCCATTTAGCACAAATGGCAAGACCTTGTCGGTGATAATCAAACAAACCCATGCCTCCACAATCCTTGGGAAAACAACAAATTTCCCAGGCTACCCGATGAAAACCTTGCTTGACAGAGTCTTTGGCCCACAAGAAGTCTCTCAGAAGCTTATCCAGTTTTTTATAACAAGATTTGGATGGAACCCAAAAAGATGAATAATAGACATGGGTAGTGGCTAAAACCTTAGAACAAATCTAAAATTTTCCTGCCAGAGAAATTTTCTTACTAGTCTAGTAAGAAAGCTTCTTTTCCACTTTATCAATAACATACTACCACAATTGAGCAGAGGAACCATGAAATGCAAAAGGAATTCCAAGAAATTTAAACACCTCACCTGGATGAATCCAAGTCCATTGGAATTGATGTAACCAGTGTGGCAGTTGAGATTGAGATTGCCGAAAACAGAATGTTTTTTTCCATTGTATAGAAGAACCAGAGGCTAAACAGAACATCTCTAAGAAACTAATAGCCGAGGAAAGGGATTGCTCATCTTATTGAAGTGTTAAGAAGGAATCATCTGCAAAATGACCATTGACCAACTGACGGTCAGAATTAGGGAGAGCAATACCCTTGATTAATCCTTGATCCATCTTATGGGCCAAAAAATAGCCAAAAGCCTCTATAGCAAGAATGAAAAGAGATGGAGCAAGAGGGCACCCCTGTCTCACAGAGAGACCAAGAGAAATTGACTGAGATTGACTATTATTCAAGGTAAGAACAGTTGAAGCATCTTGAAATAACATAAGAATGGTGCTCACAAATACTGGCCCAAAACCTAGAGCATGAAGCATGGCAGTTATGAAGTACCACTCCATCTTATCATAGGCTTTCTCAAAGTCTATCTTAATGAATAAAGCATCTTGTTCAGAATTTCTTGCCCACTCCATACCTTCCCAAACAGCAAGAAAATTATCAAGAATGTATTTTCCCTTAACAAATCCAGTTTGTTCAGGTTTGACAATCAAAGGCATAATAGATTTAAGCTTAAGCGCAAGGGCTTTAGAAATAATCTTGTAGCTCACATTAAGCAGGGTGATCGACATCCAATTGGTGATGAGCTCAGGATCTCCAGACTTAGGAATAAATTTAACATTGCATTTGTTAATAATGGAACCCAGTGAACCACATTGCAGGGCTTCAAGATAAACTTTATGGAGATCAGAACCAAGCATATCCCAAAATTCTTTATAGAATTCACATGGGAAGCCATCAAGCCCAAGCGCCTTATCATTGGCCATAAGTGACAAGGTAGTTTTAGATCTTCCAGAGAAAGAGGAGTGTCACAAAATAACATTTTCTCAAGAGAAAGCTTGTTGGGGACAATAGCGGTACAATTAGCAAGAGCTTGCCTTCTAGCATCATCAAGGGGTTGAGAAGCAAAAATACCTTGATAATGTGAAATAAATACTTTGACAATGTCTAAAAGATCTATAAATCTCTGTCCATCAACTTGAATGGCTTGAAACTGAGAATGTTGAGCAGGAGGTCTGAGGCGCTGAAAAAATTCTTTGGTCACTCTGTCCCCCACTTTGAGCCAATGCATTCGAGCACGTAATTGAGCCCCCTTGGCTTCATACAAATCAACATTTTTTAGCTCATGCTGAATGGAAGAAACTTGAGATTGAGCAACAGAGTTGAAAGGAGAGGCTTCAAGTCTGAGACAGGCTTTGGATAGCTCATTTTGCAAGGCAGACTTAGCCTGTTTTCATCGTTTGCAACTTCAACACCCAAAGTTTGCAACACCTTAGTGGTTCGTTGAATGGCTTCAAGTAGGGTTTTGAAAGAGTTGTCCTTTTATTTTTACATAGACTTAGTCACATTGAGCTATATAGCCTTTTTGGTACCACTAGGATTTGAACCCTGGTGCGGGCCAGAGCTACATTATCTATTTGTTCCAACCATTGAACCAAGACCTTGTTGGCAATAAATAATATTTTATAATTTAGCAATAAGTTTATCTAATTTTGTCTTGCTAAATGAAGAGTAAAACATTAAACCTATAAAAGGAAATATTTATTAAATTAGAAGTGTATTTAAACAAAGATTAAATTTGATTATATGCAAAATAGATACAACTATTATATGAATCTCCATGCATGCAATGAAGCATTGCTCTTTCCCATTTCACAACTTGTAAGATGATATTTGACACAATTAACAAATGGTTTTCCTAGCAAGAATGGGTTCTCCATTTTTTTACTACCTCTTGGTGTGTCATGACTACGAAGTCTTCCATCCTTGCTAAGCATTGCTTTACAATGTGAAGACAATATTTATTACATAATTAATTGAGATCAAATGGTGTTTATTTTTTCACCTATCCTTCTATCACAACCAACTAAGCTACAAGTACATCCTTTGGTTTCCCTTTTAACTACCACAATGAAACTTGATGCTACCCTTTGCATGTTCATTACTAACTTATCATATTTGCTCAAGTAAAAGTCACTTCACCAAATCCTCTTATGTTCCTCCATCATCAATTAAAAAAAGATAAATCATATACGAGAGGGGTAAATATAATTGAACATAACATTCAATTGATTATACAATATAGTTTTTTTAATTAGTGAAAAATAAAAATTACAAATTACAACTACTCATTGTAAAATAAATTTAGTATATGTTCTATGGAGTACACAAAAATTTATAAGTAAGCAAGGACTTTATCCAATTTTGTATAATTTCAAAAAGAGCACAACCTTAAACTTCTAAATCAAATGGCGATAGCTCAACCACATAGATTCCTTAAGATCCAAGGAGGAGACCTAGGTTCAAATCTTGCCAAGCAATACATGGATAATATTCATGCTGTGTGGTAATACCACTATGTGGTGATGATGTAATACGGGTGAGACCCATTTCAATCCCATATAACCAATTGAAAAAATACATTAAACTTATGAAAATAAAATATGATAAAATTCAAATAAAAATTAAATTTAATTAGACACAAATAGATACAACTGTTGTATGAATATCCAAGCATACCATGCATAATGGAGCATTGCTCTTTCATATTTTAAAGCTTACAAAATGATATTTGACACACAATTAGCAAAGGGTTTCTCTAGCAAGAATGGGTCCCCTTTCATTTAATTACTACCTCTCAGTGTAGCATGGTTGATAACTCTTCCATCCTTGCATTGATCTACAATGTGAAGATGACATTCCATGCACAATGAATTAAAAGATGAAATAATGTTCATTTGCTCACCTCTCTTATCACAACCAACTGAGCTACAAGCACATCCTATGGTCCTCATTTTAACTACCACCGTAAAACTTAATGCTCCTCTTTACACGCTCATCACTTATAATTTTTTCTCAAATGGAAGTCCCTTAACCAAAGCCTCTTATATTCCTTTGTGTTTACCTTCGAATTTTACTTTTTAGATGAAATAACTATTCCCATACTAGAATATGGATCTTCATAACGAGACTCATCCTTATTTGAGGATGATACTTATGATCCCAACAATAAAAAAAGGGTGAATCTATAGGTTCCTCATAACATTCTCTACACTAACCTCATCCTTCAATTGGTGGTAATTGAGGAATTTCTAGAATTCCATGATGCCATTAATAATATGAACTAAATTAGATGAAGCCTTTGGAGATGTATTCCTCTACCATATTAGTGCTTGAGAACGGGGTCCATGGGCATGAAGAGTTAAATTTTCTCTTGGATCCACATTGTAAATAGAGTTAGTCATCCAAATACAAAAAAAGAAATTAACAAGTCCTAATAAGACTCAATTAATATGAGATTTTTAACTATATCATTATTTAGGACGTCTCTTAAGGTTTAGATCCACATCTCCCAATCATATTAAAAAATATATCAATTTATGGCTTCATTATATTTATTATTACAAAAATATAAATTTTTACCATATCACCACTTGTCATTAGTTTTGTATGAGTAGAGGAGGCTATATAGTTATATTTATCCTTATTTATATAGAAAAGTCAAGAAGATTATATATATATATATATATATATATATATATGGGCTATGTTAATAAATTGCTTTCTTATATAGAGGAGTTCATTTAATTTGATGTAATAATAAATTAAAAAAATTATTAGTTGATGTAAAATCATATTAGGCTTTATAGAATATTTGATAAAAGTTAATCATCATTATTTTGTTGGGGTGAGAAAGCTAATCACCATATTTAATTAGTGGAGTAATAAGATTAATGTTTACTTATTATATACCACAATAATTAAAGATGGCCTTAACCTTTAAAATTGGACCTTTAATAATTTGGAAAATTATTATTACTATTATAAAAGAAAAATAGTTATTGAAGATATGAAAAAGACCATACATCCAAGAACAATAATATTGAAAGATAGTTAAAACAATGAAACTACAAAGATCAAGAACAAGATACATATATTATGAATGATGGTGCCCTTTTATTGACAATGATATCCATTCTTTCTCATGAGGTTACAAATTGATCCCTCTTAGGGATGTGCTACCATTATTGATACAATGAATTACACATAGAACCATTCAAATGTAATGCGCATGATCTTCTTCAAACCCACGAACTATCTTGGAGAGGGTTTTTTTGTGACCTCCACAAGAGGTGATGATATTGAGTCTTTATGCTATTGTCTCCTTGTAGATACCTAAAATCTACACACAAAGAAACTTAAAAGGTATTAATAGCATATGAAGAGCCTTCCAAGGTAAGGCCCATATCCATGATAAATGAATAATAAATAAAGTTGAAGTATGGTAAACAAATGCATAAAATGAAATCTAACTATGCTATCTAGTAAATGAAATGTTGCTAAAACTAATGAAAGCAAGAAAATAGGGAAAACATATCTCTGTCAGGAGGTTGTCCCTATGCAGAAAAGTTTGGCCTACTAATCGTCTCAGGATGAGAAAACTATGCCCGTGGGTCATCTTAGGGCGAGATGACCATTGAACTATGGATGAATTCCTTGTAATCGATGTGAGGCAACATCGGGCTTGATCTATGGAATTGATGTTTAAGGGTGAGCTCATGAAGAACGACTTAATGATAGGATTTAACACAAAGCAAGAGCGTTGGATGGTGCAAGGAGTGCAAATTCAATCTTAAACCTTTGAGAAGTCCATTGTTAAGCTTAGAATATTCACAGTTGGATTTTGGTAGCACTTCGTTGCTTTGAATGATGAGAGCTCTTTAGATCTCCAATTTGACACATAAAATTGTGATTTTTTTCAATGAGGGCAAGAAGTTCTTAAATAGAATTCTCAATGGGAGTCTATGGCTTCCTTGAGAAGCCAATAATATTTGAAATCAAGAAACATAACTGCTTATTGATAATTGTTGCACCATTACCCACAGTTGGAAATTATAACTGCTTGAACCATTTTTGGGGATCGATATTTTTTTGCTTCAGGAGCGATCGTCTTGGGTTGGTATGATCGTGACTGTGGGTCATCTTAGGTTGAGATGATCTCTGGAGGTTATCTCTTGGTAGGACGGTCCAGACTGCAAGAGGAATTTGATCCTTGTTTAAGTGGTGAGAACCATTGTTAAGTCCTATGGCTGCCCAAGGTGGGTCATATGGCCTAATAAGGTGTCCATATAAGTATTCTTCTCAATATGATGTGTTTTAGGTGTCTAAAAATGTCCTTTTTTAGGATGCATTGTGTGAAAGCACAACATAGAGCAAAAATAAATGACCTAAATTCAAGTTGAGGGTTGATGGTGTTCATTGATCTAATCAATGTTAGATGTCCCAATCATGAAAATAGCATGTATCTTTGAATCATTGCTTCCAACTTGTTTGGTGGACTTATATTTTAGGTAAACCTTTCGATCGTGGGTAGATTTTCTACAAGTGATGACTCCTATTTTTTTGTGGGTAGATTGTCTACAAGCGGTAACTTTGGGCATACCTGGTCTTGGCACTCCTATGAAGAACATATGTTTATACTAAGAGGGAGAGAATAGTATAAGATCAACTTTTACTTTTCTTTCCAAAACAATATAATCCAATATTATCAATGGCAATATCAACAATAGTAATCAAAGTAATGCACAAATCATCACACACAATAGAGACACCAATTTAACGTGGTTCACCTAATGTGGGCTACTCCATGGAGAAAATATTTCTACTAATTTTTCTCAATAAATATTCTTGGGAATCAATTCCCTATTACAATGTTTATGGATCTCTATCCAAAGGAGACACCAATCCCCTATACTTTAATTTGTGGATATCTCTCCACATGAGAACTCTTTCCCCTTTTCTCTGGTTCGTGGAACTTGATCCAGGATACTTCTATATCCTCAACCGGTTCATGGATCTCTCTCCACAGAAGAAATCTATCTTCCCATATGGTTCATTGATCACACTCCATAGGATAAATCTTTTTCCTTGCTCTGGTTTATGGATCTCTATCCACAGGAGAACTCTTTACCCTCTACTCTAACTGTTGATCTTCTAGAAGACTTTTACCCCCATTGCTTTGGCTTGTGGATATCTCTCCATAGGAGACCTATGTCCCCACTACTCTGGATAATGGATCTCTATCCACTGGAGACTACTATCCTCTTTACTTTATCACTTCTAAAGCTTACTCTCAACTCTATCTCAAATCTACACCAAAATCTATCTTAAGTGTGGTACAAATTTGTTCTAACTTTACTCACAAATATGTTCACAAATATCTATCTCAATTCTGTCCTCAAGTCTTAACACAAAGATTGATCAAATCACCAATAAAATCTATTCAGATATGCCCC
The DNA here is from genome assembly GCA_028583015.1 of Wollemia nobilis. Lineage (NCBI taxonomy): Eukaryota > Viridiplantae > Streptophyta > Pinopsida > Araucariales > Araucariaceae > Wollemia > Wollemia nobilis. The sequence continues at coordinate 9,470,596 of JAQPPZ010017210.1, read as the reverse complement.
AAACCTTAACAAAAATCTTGAACAAATCACCAATCAACTTTGTTCAGATCTACCCCAAGCCTTAACACAAATATTGAACAAATCAAACCTACTCTTAATGTTGTTCCAAGTCTTCACAAGACTTGATCAACCTACCTTCAAGTCTTCACCAAGACTTTCTCAAATTTGCTTTCAAGTATTCACCAAAAATTGCTCAAATCTACCTTCAAGTCTTCACCAAGACTTGCTCAAATCTGCCTTCAAGTATTTACCAAGACTTGCTCAAATATGCCTACTCAAATCTACATTTAAATACTTGCTCAAATCTGCCTTCAAGTCTTCACCAAGACTTGCTCAAATATACCTTCAAGTCTTCACCAAGACTTGCTCAAATATATCTTCAAGTCTTCACCAAGACTTGCTCAAATCTACCTTCAAGTCTTCACCAAGACTTGCTCAAATCTGCCTTCAAGTCTTCACCAAGACTTGCTCAAATCTGCCTTCAAGTCTTCACCAAGACTTGCTCAAATATGCCTTCAAGTCTTCACCAAGACTTGCTCAAATTTACCTTCAAGTCTTCACCAAGACTTTCTCAAATCTGCTCTAGCACATGCTCAAACCTGCTCTAACACATACTCAAAACATCTCACAAGATATGCTCAATCAATCTCAAATCTTGCACATAATGCTATCAAATGCTTTGTCTAATCTTCAAAGTAATTCCTTTAACTTGAAGCAGTTCAGAAATATTCTATCTAGAATTTGTTTAACCTATGGAACATATAGAGAATGAAGTACTCTATAAAAAACTCAATATGGTCTACTCAATAATTAAGTCTATCACTTCCATATTTCTTACTTTTATTGCTCCTTTTAAAGATATATCTAGTCTAGCACATGAAACCTATCTTCCTTATTTGCACATTCACTTTTAGTATCACTCAAAACCAATGCTCAAGAGTTTCACACAATCATTCAACCAATGAAGCACAACTTGCTTACAAATCCTAACTAAGTGTTTCACACTTCTTCCAATAAAGAGCACAATGTAGGTCTCAAACCCTAACTCAAATAATTCATATTCTCTATCTCAAATGTTCTCAAAACATTCAACACTTAAGCACATAAAACTCACTCAACTATTTCCAACAATGTTCATCAAACAATCCTTTTCACTCCACCTTATGTTTCACAACATTCAATCCAACAAACACTTCAAACAAAATATGATGTGCCCATACCTTTTTTCTTTGATGGAGATATGTCTTCAAAACCTGTCTCACTCACAACCAATTCCTTTTGTGCCACTTAAAGGTTAGATAACAATAGTCTATCTCAAAACCTCCACATGAATATTCCCTCAACAAGATGCTCAAAGAATTCTAAAAATAATATTCTAGAATTCTTCTTTATTTTTCATGGATAATGCAAAAACTCTCTCAACAATTTCACTTTTTATAAAACAAGAATTATAATCAAATAACAAGACTTTTACACCTTTTATCTCCACTCTTTCAAAATAATTTTCACTCCAATTTATTTTCAAATATAAAAGAATTACAATGATACATAAGCCAAAATTACAATGATACATAAACCAACTACACACTTATCACTCTAATCTCATAAAATAAATGCCATTCAAACCCTTAAAAATAATGCAAAAATATTTCTCCTTATATCTCCTAAGTTTCAACTATAGATAAAATGTCATCCACTGAATATTACTATAGCCAATAATCAACAATATAGTGCATACCTCACAAATCAACCATGGCACATACCTTTATAAAAAAAAATAATCTTTGCTTTGTCATGGACGGGAATCGACCCTCCAACCTCAGCTCACCAAGCGTAGCGCTCGACCACTTTTGCTAGCCAAGCGGTTGAGACTAAGGTATAGCTTCACCACCTTTATACTCGTTGCCTTTGACCAGAACTAAAAATTAAAATCTTCAACCAATGCTAGGGAGACTCAAACCCTGAACCTTCCTTCTACCAACGACCAACGCAGGACCCACCTACCGCTCGGGCTACCAACCCTTGTTGCACTAAAAGTACTTGCCACTTTTATTTTATCCTTTGCCATCATTTGACAAATGAGAAACCTCCACGTTTCTCTTCTTCCCTTCGTTCGATTTTCTTTGCATGCACATCGAATTACAACATTCGAATTTCATATTTTAATTTTTCTTTCCTCCTTTTATATGCTCCAAGGTGTTTTTATAAACATCAGTAGAAATATAGATGCCTCCAATATTAAATTTGATTTTTGGCGCCTTTGCCAAATTCAAATTTAATTATTTATTAATATAATATTTAACTTTAGGTTAAATATTATATTATTTAATTTAGTATTAAATAATACTTTTGTATGGGGGTCATTCTTTTTTCCTTCTTTTTAATAATCCCTTCTGGCTTAATTATTATAATAATTAAATATTATAATATCTTCTTTTCTCTTTAATACCATGGGATTAATATTTTGTCTTCCACATTTTAGCCAATATTTTAGGCTTATAATATAAAATCTATAACCAATTCTTTTACCACTTTGCTTGTACCAATAATGAACTTTGCCTTGCACCAAACACTTGAAATCAATGACAACCTTATTACTCAAAATTTCCAACATCCCACGTTCTGGGTAGATGCTTTCTCTTGGATTTCATATTTACCAAGCCTTTGTATGTGTATGATAGTTATTGGTAATGCTTCTTGAATGAATGTGATTTGTATTGATTAAGTGTTTGATTATTGACTTTGATTATGAATGTTGTGATGTATGACTACCCCCTCAAGTGACAAGTTTATAAGGAGATGGAAGGCGATGAAAGCAATGAGTCACTTAACCAAGATGATTTGATTTGGTGAGTGACCTTATGGTAATGTACTCATCCTACCAAATTTCATGGACAACCAATCGTTGCAATTTCCAGTGTATAGGTAAAATAACTAGATACGAGATTCACTCAAGCTTTTTGATTTGATATGACCAAAGGAGTTAGGTGCCTTTGGAGCCTTTGAACTGAATATGACCAAAGAGATTAGGTATATTTGGAGCCTTTTGAAATTGACCAAAGGGATTAGGCATATTTAGAACCTTTTGGAATTTACCAAAGGGATTGGACATCTTTGGAGCCTTTTGAAATTGACCAAAGGTATTAGGCATCTTTGGAGCCTTTGAACGATATTTGACCAAAGGGATTAGGCATATTTGGATCCTTTTGAAATTGACCAAAGGGATTAGGCATCTTTGGAATTTTTTGGATTTGACCAAAGGGATTACGTATATTAGGAGCCTTTTGTAATGATTGTATATAGCAAAGGAAAGGGTGCAACCTTTTTAACCTAGCAGTTAAGTGGTTGATTGATTGAATTCAAGGCAAAGGGTGCAACCTTTTAAACCTAGAAGTTTTATGTGTTGCTTAATGATTGAATTGAATTAGAATTTTTATTAGGAAGGTGCGTTACCTTGATTTACCCCGTGTTGTTTAATTTCTTGATTGAACATTGGGGAAGGTGTGATATTGTGAATACCCCAGGTGGTGTTGCAGGTGTTTGTGAAATTTGTAATTGTGTAATTATGGGATCATCCCAAGGTAGAACGATTGCATTTTATAAATTGATGGATCATCTCGGGGTAGGACGATCGTATAATTAAAAAATATAAAAACAAAATTTCTAAATTTTTAATGTCATTTGCACTGCTGGTAGTTGGAAAAAGGAGAGGTGAGGAGGATAGTAGATTTTTTATACAGAACGCTACCAAACTACCTACTTGTTTTGACCATGGATCAGCTTGAGGCTTTGACTAGTGGAAAATCCAGAGCGAGGAAGGTAGAAAATTGACTCTATCTCTTGTTAATTCAAGATTCTAAAATGAATATCATTATGTAATGCAGAAAATGAACCTCATTAATTAATGTGAAAATGAACCTAATGTTAGATTAGGACATAGTGTAGGTTAATTAGGTTTGTTTTTGTTTTTTTAATGCACATACCCCAATTTTTGGGGCGTCTCAGACAAAGGTAGTCCCTTTGGGGTTTTGGGGGCTGTCCTAGGATGGGATGATTGCATTTGAAAAACAATGATCAAATTTTTGGTCATTGGGACGATCATCTCGGGATGAGATGATCGCGCCTGCAGACCGTTTTGGACCTAGATGGTGGTAGTTGTGATTTTTATTTTATTTTTATTTTTAAGTATTGATTGTTGAATCGGTTGATTAGTTTATTATTTTTATTCAGCTTTTGAAGGATCATCATAGAGTTCCCACCCTTTCCAAGGAGGTGCGATGACAACTCACTGATGATGAGTGGGCATGGCTTGAGGTGATTGGACTTAAGTAGGTTACTCAAATATAGGTGGTAATGTTAGATAAGGCATATCTGACTGCCCTAGTTGACCGATGTGACAGTCGAACGAACACTTTCCACCTCTCGACTAGCAAGATGATAATCACATTGGAGGATGTGTACTAGATTTTTTACATTTTGATTGAGGGATACCCAATCATCTCCACTCCCCTTCTTCAGTAGAAGGATGTGCTTTAGAGGGTTTTCGATGCAGAGGTTGAGGTTGTTAGGTAGTGCATGGATAGTACTAGAGTGTTGATCAGTGCATGGTATAGAGCACAGGTATTTACTCAGAGACATGTAGTACTTATGTGTGTTATATCAAACATCTTATTATCCAAATCTTCAGGAGCGAGGTTCACATGGAACCTCCTTGACTTGGTACAAGACCTTATAGAGTGTGATATCTGGTAGCCACCGATCATGGCATGGGGGAGCACCTTGCTTGCTCATCTATATGATGAGCTATATGAGATCTAACATAGGGGTCAACGTGGATTAGGTTGTAGCCTCTTTCTTTAGGTTTGGATATGGGAGCATATGCAATTGGACCGAATAGAGGGGCTTCCATGGGTATCCCCAGCAGATATGGATGACGATGAGATAGGATCAGGAGATAGGTAAGAGTCAACATCATGTAGGCAAGCCTGATCATTATGTAGGGTATTTGGATGGATTGAGGTCAGGTCAGGTGATATGAAGGCCTTATATGGATTGTCCACCTTGGACAGAGGTGGTGGCACAGTTGGGGTGCATGAGGCACAGATGGTGGTTGATTGGGTGGAACAACATAGAGTAGGAGTACTTCTAGTACTCTCACATTACTCATCAGTTTAGGATTTTCCAGGGTGTTCTTGAGGAGCTTGTCCTTTATCATCATCGAGGAGACATGGCGTAGTTGGAGTGGCCATGAGTTATGCCATTAAGGGATGAGGAGGATGAGCCATTGGTATTTCCATATTTTGAGGACCCTAGAATGATAACAGAGTATGACACATGGTGGGTTACTCAGCTATGGTAGGTAGGTGGGCCTATGGTAGGCCGATTGGGGTTACAGTAGCAGAGGGTGTAGTAGGCAAGGCCTCAAGAGATGAGGTAGGTGAGAGAGGGTGGTGAGTGCATCCTAATATGGAGGGGGAGTGTGGCAAATCCATAAAGTGGGTGGAGGAGCCTCAGGATGAGGATTATGATGAGGAAGATCCTAGGGATGAGGTTGCTTGGATTAGGACACGATTGTAGATTCTCTAAGGGAAGCTAGAAAAGAGGGATACCACCATTGCAGTATTATAGATTCATCTAACTAGAGAGTAGTAAAGGGAGGGAATTATTCAAGAAGAAGGCCCTTTTGATTGTATAGCTAGAGAACTTCCAAGCAATAGTTGATAGGGTAATGACCAAGAGGAACAAGATGATAGTAGAGCGGGATACTCCATAAATACATATGGATATGAGAATAGCAGAGTGATATGCTCTACATGTACAAGTAGTGGCTAGGATAGTAGAGTGGGATGCTCTGTAGGCTTAGTTGGTGGTCTAGACCATAGCTCAGGGATAGCTAGGAGCATGTAGTAATGCTACATGAGATGTTGTAGGCTTGCAGATCGATATAGCTAGATTGCAAGCGTTATTTGGCAAGTATGATACTCAACATCAATCTAATGAAGCCTATATCATGGATTTGGAGGTTCAAGTAGCACTACTTGGCCGTCATCTATCTGAGTGGTCTTCGGTAGTGGATATTAGTAGAGCCAATGTAGTGAGTTGGGACAATCGTCAGTTAGGTAATTAGCCAAGAATAATCACGAGTCATCAGCTATGCCAAAGAGGTCAGTGACTAGTGGATCTGCTCAGCCTCATCAGAGTGGGATTGAGGGTGGAGGTGAGAGTAGCGGTGCAGGACCTGCATGACTTATGCATATGGATTAATTTCTTTTTGGGTGTAAGGTCTAAGGACCTACACGATTATAGCCTACAGGTATTTTGTATCATGATGTATGAGATATTTACCATATATATGATATATTTCGTATTGATAGCCCATCATGTGTTTATGTTATGATTTGATGTTTATGTTATGTATGTAATGATGGATACAATTGTGGACTATGGATATATGTCTAGTTATTGTAGCATATATGCATAGATGGATGCATAGATGTATATATGTATGGATGCAATATCTAATACTAGATGCATGCTTTAGATTTGTTTATTTGATTATGAATGTAAATTCATGTTTTCATTATAAAAAATCTAGTATGTATGAGATGCATTATATTTTATGTGGATATTCTAATGAAAATTATGGATGTATGCTTTAATTGCTTAAAACATAATAAATGAATGTAAATGTGTTTGATAAAATAATGAAAGACACCATAGAGTGTATAAGAATCATGAATTAAAATTTTAACCTTATCACCAAGGTTATACATTTAGATGTGAATGTGTGAAATGAGATATGTGAGATGTGGAGGTTTTCCCTATAAGCTTTTGCAAACTAAAAGGTGTGCATAAAATAGCTAGTGGTCATCTAAATATTATTGTTGATATTCATCCAATATATAACATATCTTATGAGGACCTCTTACTAAGAAAGAACTCATAAAGAAAACTACAAATAATGATGAGATAATTAGGTGCTATGAGGGGAATTTTAAGGTTTTCCATGGGACTCAAAAACCCTAGTTGATTGATCAGAAGTTGTATACTAGCTGCACAAGAATTCTAAAGATATAAGTCTGTAATGAAGGCCCAAATATGCAATATCCCTATGTGTCTAAAATGAATGTATTATATGATGCATAAGAATACCTCATTTCCAAGGAGGTTTCATGCAACATGTTGTTATAATGAGGATCACCCTATGGTCATCATATCCTAAGTTTGGACATAGTTGGACTAGACTACTAGGCAATACAAGCCATCAAAATCTAGCTCAACTGTAAGCTGACATTGATTTGTACAAAATAAGGTTGCTAATGTGACAGACATATTACCACTTGTAAGGCTATTCCATTGCTAGGTGGGTTTCATTCAACCAATTATTGTAATGGATATTTTCCCATGGCTTTTGAATAACTAAGGATTCCAAGGATTCAAGCTCATTACCCCCTTATTTTCTTTTTATTTTTTGGGATACTTGCTCATTTTATGGTGAAAACCACCTTTTTGTTTTTGTTTTTGTTTTTGTAGTGATGAAACCACTCTTTAAGAGTAAGGGATTTTATTAGTGATGAAAATCACTATTTCTTTTAGGAACTTGCTTGTTTTGTATAAGATAAAATGGGTTGCTTGGGTAGGGAGGAGCTTATCCTTTTGTCAATCCTCATAATCCTAGACCATGTGCATGATAGGATGAGCAAGGGAAACCTTTTTCTCAAGGTGACAAGGACTACATTGTAGCATCATCCTTGTTCAAACTCAAATTTTTAATGCATAAAATTGTGTCGGGATTTTGACATATGCAAGGTACTATCAAAGCAAGACCTTACTTTCTAAAAGCCAAGATAGATTTCTACAAAATCTAAAAAGAAAACGAAGGATGGCTGAATGACCGGACACCCTAGTGAACACCCTATAACAACTTATTGGTTGTGTTCAAAGGGGAATGTGGATGGTAATGATATGTGGGATGTGAGGGTTTTCCTTGTAAGATTTTGTAAACTAAAAGGTGTGCATAAAATAACTAGTGGTCATCTAAATATCATTGTTGATATTCATATGGTATCTAACCTATATTATGAGGCCCTCTTAATAAGCAAAAGCTCATAAAGAAAATCGTAAATGCTAATTATGGATAAGGTTGATTTAAGGTTTATGATTGACATACAAATATGGTGTCATTCGTAAGAATGCAAAAACAACTTGTCCTAGTGCAAGTGCAATGGATGAATATACCTAATGCAACTAATCAATGAATGTAATGAAATGCATAATGATAAATGCAAATGTTTTTTGTATTTTTGATGTTTTGTATTATTTTGTGTTTTTCTAATTTATTTGATAATTTTGTTGTTTTTGTAATTTTGATTATTTTCTAAATTTAGGGGGGAAGGTGTGATACCTTAAGCACCCCCAGAGTGTGTGGTGATCGACGAATGTGGGGAAGGGGTGATAACTTTAAAATCCCAAAATTTCTTATCCAATTGTGATGTGGATGGTGGGGAAGGTGTGGCACCTTGAGCACCCCCAGTATACACTATGGTTGATGCAACATGATTTTCCTGGTTGGGAGGAGTGATAAAAATTGACCCCCTTATTGTGAAAATGAATTTTGGGCAATTCCAATGTCACGATGGAGTGAAACGAGCAAACTATCTGTGTGGAGCTCATTTCATTCTATCATTTCTTCCTCCAAATTATTGAATGAGTAGTAGGTTCAAATTTCATACTCATTTAGACGATGATAGGGATAGTAGAGAATTTGATTGTGTGATCCAAGTTTAAGTTTTATTGGTTTAATTTTTGGTAACAAGATGGCTTGTGCCTCATAGAGTTTTTGAAATAGGGTTAAATTAGTCATAAAAAATTCGGTGTACCAATGAGGTAGCTTGTCAATATTGCTAGTTTGCAACTGATCTTGATATCGTTGAGGAGGTGGTGTGGCCTGAACTGAGGGTTGTTGAGGCAGATAAAGTAGGCCATCTATGGGAAAAGCCTCCCTATCGATAAGATCTTGGACCACACTTTTTAATGTGAAGCAATCATTAATGTTGTGACCCTTTTGTCTGTGGTAGAGAAAAAAGTGATCCACCCTATAATTCTTAGAATTAGGCCTGTTAGGATCGAGAGGACGTATGTTAGGTAAAACAATCACTTTTGCCTCATGTAACTTTTGAAAAATGGTCGACATGAGCTTAGATAATGAAGTTCAAGTACGAGGTTGGCACCTTGAACAAGGTGGATGAGGTGGATCAGTTTGATGAAGTGTCAGGGTTGCGTGTATCTCATCTAACGACCTAGGTTTCTCTACTTGGTTTCTTGGTGGAGGTAATGGATCATTAACTATGCCTATTTATTGATCCTTGGTAGTCAGAGGATTGTCAATTCAAAGTTGTTTGTTCTCAAGCATGTATTGTATTCTTTTCTTGAAAGCATAACATGTCTGGTGTAGCACCCTAAAATTGGCACGGTTAAACCTTAGTAAAAAGATAAAAATTTGAATTTTAACCCCAAACCACCCATTAACTGCTCGTTACCCGCTTCCCTTGTTTTCCATGCCATTTTTAGGATTTGTTTTGACCGTTGGACGATATCATCGCAGATCAGACGAAATCATCCCAGATCTGACGAATTCATCTGGAACAGAACGTCCAGACGATTTCGTCCCAAAACCAAATTTTCATAATTAGCTTCTGTTTCAACAGCTTCTCTAACTTAGGCAGAAAGCGTGTCTACGTAGTTAGAGTCTCCCCCGTTGGAGATCTCCCAAATTGGGATGATCTCCAACCTCCTAACCTCTCCCTAATCCTATATAAACTGGGATTTTCTCGGTTTATCCCCCTGAACCCCCTAGCTGATGGATTTCCCTACAAATTTAGTTCCTTGTGCCTTAGAACACCTTCATACTTTTGTTTGCATTGCATATTTCAAGTTTTCTTGCAGGAATCTTACTGTTCTTCAACTGGAGCAAGCTTGGATCGTCGCAGGCGATTCCAGATGATTTCGGATGATCCTATCGTAGATCGACGATGATCTCGTATGATTGGAGGTGATCTCGACTGTAATCTAGATTGGGGGCAATCAGAGCCCAGAGTTTGCATTTCCTTATTGTTTTTCTGCATTTCTTTATGCATTATCTTAGTTATTATATTTATGCATCTTGGAGTTCACCTCATTTAGTATAGATGCATGATAAAGTCAAAATAAATTGTCAAATTGATGCATTTCCTTTTAATTGCTATCTGGATTCATCATTTAGGTAAGTTTACTATTATTTCCATCATTTCCCCTTGCTTTTGCAATTGCATTTTTGGTATTTTGTATCTATTTCTGTGATTGTAGGTTTCTGACGAATTCGTCTGACGAATTCATCAGATCGACGATGATCTCGTCTGATCTCAGATGACCGACTGAGATCTGAGATGATTCTGTGCAATTCCAGATGATTAAGTATGATTTGAGATGATTTGGACTGCTACAAGACTCAGAATCTTCATCAGACATCCAGAATCAGGTATGTTCTATCCCATTTAGCATATTCTCTGTGTTTAGCATTTATTCATGTTTTTTGTATCCATAAAAATCAGCATTGGCATATAGAATAGTTTAGATTCATCTTGGTCAAACCTAGGAATTGAATGATTAAAGCACAAAATGAACACATCAAACCTACTATCAACCTAGGCATGGAAACTGCCACTCAAAATTTTCCTGGTGAACCCACCATCCATCGAAAATTCACCCTTATACCCCTCCCCCGAGAGGCGGGACCTTCAAAGGGCCTCTCAGTCCGAGGTATTGTCCCATCCTTCTCGCATCCCCCTTTCGGGCGTGGATCCTATAGCCTGAAGGTAAGGATGCAAAAAATTTGGAGCGATACATTTTGGTGAACCCGACGTGAAAACTAAAAACCTTTTGAAAACAATCCAAAAAAAAAAACAAAACATAAATGCATTTAGAATCAAAGATTGCATATCATATTTAGATGGTAGATTATAATAAAAGACGAGTTGTCACCATTAATGTTGAGAATCAATTAGCAGCTATAGAGATTACTTTTTTACTTAGAGTACCTCAAACAAATAGGGTTCAACCTTTATGGGACGAACTTAATAGGAGATTGAATATCATTGAATTTAGATCAACCGAACTCAGGCAAATCAAGAGGTTTGTCCTAGATAGAATCCTGGATCCCGATCAAGTGACCTTATATCATGAGCTTTAGAGAGCTTGCCATAGGTGGTTAGCAGATAAAAGAGCCCTTGTGTCTTCCGAGTTGTACACCTTTGAGGAATACCTCGACAATGCAGTTGTAGTACATAAATTTCTATCTCGTATAGAGGATCAAGAGGTCGTCCTTACGGATAGAAAGAGATGGAATAGAGTTCCTAGAGTTGTGTTATATCGAGAGTATTGCCATGAGCTCTATTTTTACAAGACAGAGTCAAAAGTAGATAACATCACCATAGCACACTTTGTTAAGTTCCTGAAAAACCATTTCCAATTTGAAGAGGAGCATTTCATGACTCCTGATGAACTTGATCCTATCAATGACATCTATAAACTATTTATAGAAAACTAAGCCATTCTTTTATTATTATTATTTCTTGCATTTAGTGTGTTGTTTGTTGTCTTTATAATCATAAAAACAAAAAATAAAAATAAAATAAAAACAAAACAAAATCATAACAAAAATCAAAACATTTTCTTTTAAGTATTATAGTAGGTATATAATTAAAATATATACCTCCCAAATTTGTTGCAAATATATTAATATATATTTGCTAAAATCTAAGTTTAAACATAATGACTAGACTCAGGAATGGAAAACAGACTGAAGTAGAAGAAGATTGGTTAGGAAGACCAATAAATAAACCAGATGTCCTTCCTGAAGACCCAATTCAGGAAGAAGGAACACTAGACCAACAAGAAGAAGAGTTTGTTGAAGCCAATGAACAAAGAGAAATTGTTAGAGAAGAAGGATCCTCATCTCCTAAAATATCTCCGAAAGGAGTTGTTACTTTTGAGAACATGGAACATTTCTGGAAGTTCCTCAATACTAATATTGGCACTCTTAATAGAGCAGTCCATATGGACAAGGATCAAATTAGTGACACTCAAGCAACCCTAGAAGACATATATCACACACGCACTAATCCCTTGTCCTTCGTTGATCAAGAAAGTGATCAATCTGGACCATCCAATTTGGATATGGCCGCTATAATCTAGAACATGCAACAACAACAGGTTACCCAACCACCTAGAGTGCTTGTTACCAAGCCTAGGGTTATTCCCACACAAAAGAAACCTTCATTCACTGCTCTATTTCACCAAGTTATTGATCAACATACCTCAAATCACCAAAAGCCTAAAGCAAAACCTAACACCAATTTCCAACAATCTGGGATACAACATAATGCTACAACAAATCCTCTTCATAATACTCTTCCTACCAACCATTTGCATAATAGCAATATAGCATCCAATCCTTACGTCACGCCATCATATGCTCAAATACCACCGAACCAATATGGTGGACAAACTGGTAATCTGGAAGCCATGGTGAAACAGTTAGTCTCCCGCATGGACCAGATAGATCCCTACCGTCCCTCGTACAATTATCGAGAGATGTGTAGTCAGCCTCTAGATCCTATAGTTGTAGCACAACCATACCCTAAACACTTTCCTATGCCTGTCCTACCTATATACAAAGGAACTGAAGATCCCATAGAGCATCTTCGTATGTTTAGGATAGCGTGTCATGATATATCCCATGATGATTTGTTATTACTAAAAATGTTCCCAAAAAGTTTAGGAGGGATGGCATTGGAATGGTATTATCAACTACCCACTCATTCTTTGAGAAATTTCGAAGAAACCATCGAGTCTTTTGTGCATCAATTTAGTGCCTACATTGAAAGGCATGTAACCATTAAATATTTGTACAACCTAAAACAAGACAAAGATGAATGTTTTGCTGATTTCCTAGCTCGATGGAGACAGTTGATAGGAAAATTGCACTTTGTGTTACCTTATCGAGAAATGCTGGATATCTTTATCAATAATTTACAAGAACAACTATCCTATGAGTTATCAATTGCTACCTTGACCACCTTCGATCAAGCTATAGATTTAGCCCGAAGAGTGGAAGATGCTCTTGTTAGGAGAGGTCAACTTAAAAAGAAAGATGATGAGAAAACATCCAGAAATCAATATAAAAATAAACAAGTTGTGGGCGATGGAGTCACTGATAGTAGAAATATCGCTACTATTAATGTTGCAAAAACAACAGAGAAATTTATATTGAAACCTCCTGATAAACCACCCCGAGAATTTACTAGGTTAAATCAACCTTTATCAACCATTCTCCCGCAATTACTAGCACGAGGTTTGATCCAATTACCAAATATCCGGGAACCTGATCCAACTATACCCGGATACGAGCTGATTTACACTGTGATTTCCATAGAGGACCTGGACACGCTACCAACTCTTGTAAAATATTAAAACATAAAATACAAGACCTGATTGATAACAATGAGATGGAGGTGCAAGCCTTTCAACCTAAACAAAATCCTCCTAATAATGCTCAAAAGAACATCCCCCAAAATCAGAATCAGAATGCCAATCAATCATTGGACATATTTCAACATCCTTTACCAAAGCATGGTAAAGAGGTGGCTAATCAAATTGAGCATCATAATGTTCCCCCTCCTACTCGATATGTAGGAACTATTAGTGGACATTTACCTACTCATGATCCGCAAATATTTGACACAACTTTATCCATGGTTACGGCCAGACCTCTACATAATATTCGGACACCTGATCTTAGTGATACCGAATATGAGACTGAAAGTGACATGGAAATCACCTCAAATCAATCGAATAGTTCTGAAGATGAATCAGATCCTATTCAACCTATCACAAGTTCTATGATTCCAGAAGAACCATTTCCTAGAAGAGTCACTACTCGACCATCTTCTCACCAATTACTTTCTAATGAACAAGCCATAAACGCTAGACCAAGACCCATTCATCATCCGCAAAATAATATTGTAGGTACCATCGGAGTTGTTACTCGACAACAAGCTCAAAATTCTCAACAAGATCAAACTCAGAATGATGGATCAGCTCCATTTGTTTTGAAACTTCCTAATAAAGGGAATCATGCGCCTAATGTTCAACCTAAGCCTCCTTATAATATTAAGGAACAATTATCAAATACTACAGCTAGAATTTCCCTTTTGGACCTTTTAAGATCTTCTCCTACCCATAGGGATGAATTAATGCTCACATTAAGCCAAATGATGGTACCACAAAATATTCAATCTGAAGCCATGTCCAATACTATCATAACTCGTGAAGTCGATTGTATTGACTTTCGGGATAGAGATATACCACAACATAGTTTACATAAGGATAACCCCTTATATATTACTGCCCTAATTGGAGATGTAGCAGTTAAACGAGTCTTGATTGATAATGGTTCATCTTTAAACATTTGCACTTTTGACTTCTACCAAAGATTTGGGTTTAGAAGTGACGAAATGAAAAGAACTGATATGATCATAAAAGCCTTCAATGACGAAACACAAGAAACATGTGGAGTTATCACTATCCCATTGCAAGTTGGTCCAAGAACCTTAGACACGACCGTGTTTATTGTACATTGCCCTGCATCGTATAATATACTTTTGGGTCACCCTTGGATCAACGCAATGCGAGCTGTTCCCTCAACTTTACATCAATGTGTTAAATTCGAATTTAAAAATCAGTTGGTTACCATTCATGGTGATCCTAGACCCTTTGATATGTGTGCTTTGGCAGAACCTGTTGGAGTTCAATTTTGCCCTGCTCTGTCATCCACACATCCTAATTCTAGTCATCCACCTAAACGTGTGAAACACACACTCATAACATCATCTACTCCATCAACTACACCTCTACATATAGTTCAACCGTCTTCCGAACAAACCACATTAGGACCCCAAAAGGATCCTAAACCCACAACCAATGCTTCTTGTCTTACTCCTATCACTTCTATACCTATAGACCCATCCATCGACATCTCTATAACATCTACATCCACTAAAGGCATACTTTCCGCATCCGACAATGTAGGAAATGTTCCTTCTACCTCTTATGCTCTTACTGATGAGCTCTTACCCGATTTATCTAAAATTCTTGTATCCGAAAAAACAAACGTTGCTATGCAAGATTCCCTTATTTTAAATAAATTGCCACCCTCTCCTCGTACCTTGGGCCTCCCACAGCCTATGGGAAGTATCTACCAAGTCGGGAGCTATGCTTTTATTTATAAGGGATATGACTGGGGAAGAATACCTAGAAACATCAAGACTCATTATGATGGGTATGCTCGCTGTTATTTTACTAATGAGTATGTTAAAGCTAAGCCTATAATGCTTAAATTGGGATATAAAGGGAAAGGTTTGGGACCTTCCCAAAATGGTATGAAAGAACCTTTTGAGGTAGAACCATGGCCTGCCCGATGTGGCGTGGGCCTATTTCCTAGTAAAGGTCAGCCCTTCCCATTCGAGGATGATGACCATCTCATATCTTACCAAGATTATTTGGATGAACGCGATGCTTTGCATTTAAGGAATAACCCATTTACATGTAATATGCTATCCGTAGCTTACCCCGAGATGATTGCTGAATCCGATGATGAGTTGGAAGGGGATATCTTCCATGACGTCTCCATTGAGGAATTGTTATATAACGACTTTTATTTTGATGGCTCTATACCTAGTATAGCCCAGCTTGAGGCCACGACTCCTCAAGACAAATTATCCAAGCTAACCTTGGAAGAACTACAAGAATTGGGCGTTTCACCCACCCCATCTAATTTTGAGAGAGATCTACATATGGAAGTAGAAAACGTCATAAAAATTAACATTGGAACCGAAGATAACCCTCACATCATCAACATTGGATCAGAATTGAGCCAAGAAAAACAAGATAAATACATTTCATTCCTCAAAGAATATGAAGACGTTTTTGCTTGGACATATGAAGATATGCCAGGATTAGACCCTTCTGTAGTTATGCATCATCTAGTAGTCCATCCGGATGCTAAACCTGTTAAACAAAAACTTAGAAAAATGCATCCTAAAGTGGCCTTACTAGTCAAAGGAGAATTAGAAAAACTCTTGAAGGTTATTTTTATACAAGCCATTGATTATGTTGAATGGATCTCAAATGTAGTTCCAGTAACTAAGAAAGAAGCTACCAAAGTTAGGGTTTGCACAGACTTTAGAGATATTAATGTTGCATGCCCTAAAGATGATTTTCCTCTTCCCAATATGGATCAGATCATTGATTTTACTGTTGGGAGTGGAATGATATCCCTAATGGATGGATTCTCTGGTTATAATCGGATCAGGATAGCTCCTGAAGATCAGGCTAAAACAACCTTTATTACCCCTTGGGGAACCTTTTGTTGGAAAGTGATGCCATTCGGTTTGAAGAATGCAGGTGCAACCTATCAACGAGCCATGACTTATATCTTTCATGATATGATGCATGATATTCTACATGATTATGTAGATGATATTATAGCTCGTTCCATCAAAGAAGATGATCATTTAGATGACTTGAGAAAAGTCTTTGATCGGTTAAGGGAATATCTTATCCGACTAAATCCAGCTAAATGTATATTCGGAGTTAAGTCCGGTAAATTATTGGGGGTTATAGTTTCTTTACGTGGCATTGAAATTGACCCTCTCAAGATCATGGCTATCACTGATATGCCCACACCCACAAATATATCTGAATTACGAAGTCTACAAGGTAAGCTTCAAGCTATTCGTCGCTTCATTGATAAGTTGGCGGACAAAACCGGACCCTTTCTTAAGCTTCTTAAGAAAGATGTCTCTTTTCATTGGGACGACGAATGTCAGGAAGCATTTGAACTCCTTAAACAATATCTTCTTAAACCATCGGTGCTTTCACCACCTAGATCTGATCGCCCATTTATCTTGTACATTTTTGCTTCAGATTTTGCCTTAGGAGCTATGTTAGCTCAACTTGACGATGAGAAGAAAGAACGTGCTAATTATTACATTAGCAGAACCTTAATCAGTTATGAAACTCGCTATACAGTATTAGAGAAGTTATGTCTCGTAGTCATATTTTCTACATAGAAATTATGCCATTATATGCTCAGTCAGAAAACGTATGTTATTGCTAAATTCGATCCTTTGCGATATCTCATGAGTCGACCTTACTTATCTGGTCGCACAACAAAGTGGGTTCTTGCGCTAAGCGAGTTTGAACTCACGTTTATAGGACAAAATTCTGTTAAAGGTCAAATCATAGTAGATCAATTAGTTGCTGCACCCTTAGAGTCTACCCATCCCCTCATCATTGAGTTTCCTGATGAATGCCTTAAATTAGAGGCAGACCATCTTGAGCAATGGTCCCTATACTTTGACGGAGCCCGATGCATGAGTGGGGCTGGTGCAGGTATTATTTTAATATCTCCATAGAAACATCTTATCCCTCTGTCCTTCAAATTAACATTTGCTTGCACTAATAATACTGCTGAATATGAGGCTCTAATCCTTGGATTACGAGCTGCCTTGGCACTGAAAATTAAAAATTTATTGGTTTTCGGTGATTCTCAACTTGTCATAAATCAAATCAATGATGTTTATCAGACCAGAGATGATAAATTATGCCCATATAAAACATATGTCTTACAATTATTATCTTTATTTGATCAAGTTACCTTGGAAGCTATTCCTCGAACTAGCAACCGTGCGGCTGACGCTATGGCTGCAGTTGCATCTCTTTTGCCCTTGGAGTTAGATGATGAATATGCTACCATCATTATTCATCGACTCCAGGAACCCGCTTCAAGCAAATCATGCTTAGAACCTTTGGATGTGTTTCTAATCAATGAAACTACTCCTGAACCATGGTACACTGATATACTTAATTTTTTGCAAAATGTGACCTTTCCTGAAGGTTGTAATAGCAACCAACATCGGTTATTACGTAGACGAGCAAGTCGCTTCATGATTATTGGTAATACCTTGTATAAGAGATCTTTTGAAGGCATCTTACTGAGATGTTTGAATCTAGAAGAATCTAGATCAGCTTTGAGTGAAGCCCACAATGGATCTTGTGGGGGACATTTTAGTGGTAGCGCCATTGCTAAGAAACTCCTTAGGATAGGATATTTTTGGCCTACCATGGAGAATGATGCACATGATTATGTGCACCATTGCGACAAGTGCCAAAAACACGCTGATCTTGTCCATGCCCCTGCACAAGAACTACAGGCTATTTCATCTCCTTGGCCCTTTTCAAAATGGGGCTTAGACATCATTGGAAAAATCAACCCTGTGTCATCCGATGGACACAAATTTATCATAACCGCCATTGAGTATTTCATGAAGTGGGTTGAAGCTATGCCCTTAGCTTCTTGCACTGGAACCCAAGTTTCCAAATTTATTTTTAATCAAATTATTTGTAGGTTCGAAATTCCTGCAAATCTCATCTCAGATAATGGAACTTGTTTCAAAAATAAAGATGTCAAGAAATTATGTCAAAAATATAAAATTCAACATCGTTGGTCCACCCCCTATTATCCTCAGGGTAATGGCCAAGCAGAAGCATCCAATAAAACATTAATCAAAATCCTCAAAATACTGGTCAATAAATCTGGTCGAGATTGGCACATCCAATTATATCCTGCTTTGTGGGCTTATCGAACTAGTGTTCGCACCCCCACAGGTACTTCACCTTTTGTTTTGGTCTATGGCACTGAAGCTGTTTTTCCCTTTGAATTAGAAGTTCCTTCTTTGGCTCTACTACTTCAAGATACTGAAGTAGGAGATGAATATCATGCTGGCAGATTTAGTCAGCTGGAACTCCTAGATGAAAAGCGCATCAATGCTTTGGAGCATCTTCGTGCCTACCAAAACAAGCTTAAAAGAGCATACCTCAAGAAAGTTCATCATCGATCCTTTGAGATCGACGACCTTGTCTTAAAAGAAAATCAAAAAAATACTAATGCAACTAAAGACCTTAAAGGTAAATTTGAGCCCAACTGGCTTGGACCATATGTCATCACTGCTAAATTTGGCTCAGGAGCATACAGATTGTCTACCTTAGATGGTAAAGATCTTAAAGAACCTATGAACATTATGCATCTCAAACGCTATTATGCATAAAATCTGGTCATTTCATCATTGTATATATTGTTATTTTGCATATTGTTTCCTTTTAGTCATTTATATAAAAATTTCAAAAAAAGTAATAGTATTTATTCTCTCAATTCATAAATCAAAATCAAAATATAAAAACATCAAAATCATCAAAATCTTCAAAAACATCTTTTATTTTTGTACTTGTCAATTCTTGAAGTATTGCAGTTATATTTTCAGTTATTTTGGATAAATTAGCATTTATTTGGAATCCCGCACTTTCACACTCACATGCATAAATATCTTGATTTTATTTGGTATGATTATTAATCTCTCTTATATCAAAGTCCACATTTGAATTAAATAAAGTTTTGAGCATAGAGAACTGATCTTGTTATTTACTTGAACCAAGCATATCTTTTCACATTAAAATGATTTCATTGCAAATTCAATATGATGCTACATAGTAGAAGTGGTTTCTTGAGCGAAAAGTTTCCCCTGCTATCCTATCATGCACATGGTCTAGAATCTTTGAGAATTGACAAAAGGACAAGCTCACCCCTACCCAGAATAAAAATCCCTTGCTCTACAACCAATCCGAGCAAGTATCCCTAGCATAGGAAGAAAAAGAAAAGTCAAAGAAAATGAGAAAAAGAAAAATATCATTTTGTACCATCACAGCAATATTTCAGCATTATCTCAGTCCCACGCAAAAATACAAAAAAAAAGAAGAAAGAAAGCAAAAGAGAAAAGAAAAAGGCAAAAAGCAATAAAATCCCTTTCCCTACCCCTTGAAAAGAAAAGAAGGGTGAATGAGCTTGAATCCCTGGAATTCTCAATTATTCAAAAACTGTGAGGTAAGCCCCATAACAGGTGGTTTGTGCCCAACCCGCTTGGCCTTGGGTAATTCCTAGCATGGTGATATGTATGTCACATTAGCGACCTTCTTTTGTATAGACCTATGTCGGCTTATGGATTAGCTAGCTCTTGATAACCCGACTTACATAGTAGTCTGGTATGGTTAC
The DNA here is from genome assembly GCA_028583015.1 of Wollemia nobilis. NCBI lineage: Eukaryota > Viridiplantae > Streptophyta > Pinopsida > Araucariales > Araucariaceae > Wollemia > Wollemia nobilis. Next base: position 9,450,393 of record JAQPPZ010017210.1, on the reverse strand, counting down.
ATGCATATAAATCATGGTCAACGAACACTCATTTGGTTAATTCAAATTACTTGTATCAAATTTTCTTGCTCAAAATTGGTAAATGAACAATACAATTGCACACACATTTGTATTTGAGAGATTTTTGTATCATTATGATAAATCGAGATCGGCAATAAACTCACATATGCACATGAGGGTTCCTTATAAATCTATATTTGTCTTTGAGATAATTTAAAATATTTCTGCAACTCTTTTGGAATAGTTTTTTCTTCTTATTTCAGAACATCTGTTTAATATAAAAACAATTACATACATTGTTTTCAAAAATCCCAAAATGCTTTCAAACAACATATTACAAAATCTAGTAAATAAAGTCAAGCTTATATATTATTATTTTCTATTTATCTCAAAATCAAAAATCAATCATGCAATAAAACTAAAATATCAATTTCTTCTTTGGATTTCGCGATGATGGTATAAGTCTATACCTATAATTCTATGCCTAGCGCAAACCATTGTTCTAATTTTATTTTCCCATTCATTTTAATTTATAAAAACATATGGCTTACATCATTATATTACACAATTGTGCTTTAACAAGAACGAACACATTTTTTTCATTTCATTATGTCAACATTCAATTTTGCAATGATGGTATAGTTCCTAGGGACTTATTCAAAAATTTTATCACACTTAGGAATGTATGCCTAGCAAAAAATCATATTTCTTTAATATGTCATGCATAATATTTTTTATGAAAATCTGCAAACAAATCATCACCATCATCATTTTTCATCATCACAACCCAAAGTCTTAAGACAGTCTCTTAAGCACTCTTTTACTTTTAACAATATTTCTATACTGGGATTAGCTTGACGACCTAGCGAGCGACGACTCCATGAAATGGTCTATAACAACGACAATGTCCTTTGAAATTATTGTTAAAAGTCCCTTTTATTTTTCATCAAATCACACCACAAAACAACCAATTTATTCACATCAGATTATTTCATTTACAATTTTATGCCATGACATAAAAATTATAATTTATTTCCAAACGACATAATTACATGAATAATCAATCAACATATCCAAAATTAAAGCATCATACAACATATACACAAGTCATATCATAAAAAAAATAAGACCATATATATATATATATATATATCAAATTATGTACATCATCTGGATTGGTATGCCACAATCAATACCCTGGCATACTCAATCCTCTCAAAAATCTATACAATCTCTGTACAGTCTATAGTCAGCTAGCCTCGAGAAGCCCTCGAGCTCTCTGCCTCATCTCCTCCCCCACCCTGGCATGGAGGAGGTGGTCCCATAGAGGTCCGTGTTGTGTCCTGGGTCCTCATTGTCGATCGTGAGGATGTCCTCGTCGATCCCATCCTGATTGGTTCAACAATGTCGACTGGCAGCTGTACCCTCTGGCCCTCTGGAACCAGCTGGAAGTATACCCCCTGGTAGAACACGGTCTACATCATAGACCACACCAGCTCCTCCATGCTCTCCCCTCCGGGGCCTCGGTGCTTACAGGGGCCGGCCCACCCGATGTGCTCCCAAACTAAACTAGTAGTGATGTCAAGACCAGACATCGGCCTCCCTTGTATACGACCCCATGTAGGATCCTATACAAGCGGCATAGCACAAAGCTGCCCCATGAGTATCTATAGCCGTGGTCTCTCATATCACAGACCACATCTGAGAGGAGCCACGGTAGTCTGCACCCGCTCTGGTGGCACAATAGTAAGCCACCTACTACCCCGACCAAAACTTGAGTCAGCCTAGATGCCCCAGGCATCTGCCTTAGAGACTCGATGTTCACTCCGCCCTTCTCCAGGGTGAAGCTCGGGTCCTCGCTCAACCTCATCATAGCCTGGCCTTGATTGGCCATAGGCGTCATCAATCGTCCTTGTATGGGGATCCTCATGATCCTCCATACGTCCTCTAGTGTGGGAGCCATCTCCCCTATCGGTAACCGAAAGCAGGACGACCCCGGATACCACCTCTCTGCTAGGGCTGTCAGTAGCCCCATGTCCGTCGGTACTTGTGGCATCTCTGCCACATGCTGCAAACCGACCTGAGCTAGTCGGTCGTGCTTCGCCTGATCGAGCATGGCTATGTCATCTCGTAGCCCACCGTATTTCCACTCCCGACTCTTTAGTAATCCCCTCTACAAAACAAACAATAAAACAATAAAATTCATTAATAAACCAATCATTAAAATCAAATTAAAAACATTTTAAACAAGCTTAATTTCATAAAAATGATGATATCGTCCACTATTGGATGATATCGTCCTAAATTGGGCAAATTCATCCTTTGTAGGATGAAATCGTCTCCTATTTCGCAACTTGGAGACCACCCCTTGTTGGACGAGATCACCCCTAGTTCGTCGATTTCGCCTTCAGACGAAATCGACGATCTAGAGACGATTTCGATGAAATAGGGACGATTTCGTCCCGACGTCGTCGACGGCCTAAAAACGGCCGCGATGCCCCAAACAGTCAAAATTTCAAACAAAAAATTGCACAAATTAAATTCAAACATAATTCACTAGGATTAGATCCTTACCCGTAGCCCATGCCGGACCTCTGTCGATCGGTGTGTTGTCTCCACCATTTTTTTTCTGTAGAGCTCTAAAACCAGTAAAAATGAATTAGGGTTTTACCCTATTTTCTTAAAATCAACAACATTTTTTTAAATTTTTCTTTTTCGTGCTTTTACCTCAAACGTTCGATTTGGGTAAAAACACGGAGGGGGCACCATAGTAAGTAGTCGTACGATTCGACCTAGAATCGTCGTCTAAAAAATTGAGTACATTTTTGCTTTCTCGTAAAATGGGAAAAACTCGTCTTTAACGCATTTTCTTCGAAAAATTCGCTAAAGAGGGGGCAAAATGTAGCACCCTAAAATTGGCACGATTAAACCTTAGTAAAAAGATAAAAATTTGAATTTTAACCCCAAACCGCTTGTTAACCGCCCGTTACCCGCTTCCCTTATTTTCCACGCCATTTTTAGGATTTGTTTTGACCGTTGGATGATATCGTCGTAGATTAGACGAAATCGTCCCAGATCTGACGAATTCATCTGGAACGGAACGTCCAGACGATTTCGTCCCAAAACCAAATTTTCATAATTAGCTTTTGTTTCAACAACTTCTCTAACCTAGGGAAAGCATGTCTATGCGTAGAGTCTCCCCCATTGGAGATCTCCCAAATTGGGATGATCTCCAACCTCCTAACCTCTCCCTAATCCTATATAAACTAGGATTTTCTCAGTTTATCCCCCTGAACCCCCTAGCTGATGGATTTCCCTACAAATTTAGTTCCTTGTGCCTTAGAACACCTTCATACTTTTGTTTGCATTGCATATTTCAAGTTTTCTTGCAAGAATCTTATTGTTCTTCAGCTGGAGCAAGCTTGGATCATCGTAGGCGATTCCAGACGATTTCGGACGATCTTGTCATAGATCGATGATGATCTCGTACGATTGGAGGTGATCTCGACTGTAATCCAGATTGGGGGCAATCAGAGCCCAGAGTTTGCATTTCCTTATTGTTTTTCTACATTTCTTTATGCATTATCTTAGTTATTATATTTATGCATCTTGGAGTTCACCTCATTTAATATAAATGCATGATAAAGTCAAAATAAATTGTCAAATTGATGCATTTCCTTTTAATTGCTATCTGGATTCATCATTTAGGTAAGTTTACTGTTATTTCCATCATTTCCCCTTGCTTTTGCAATTGCATTTTTGGTATTTTGTATCTGTTTTTGTGATTGCAGGTTTTTGACGAATTCGTCAGATCGACGATGATCTTGTCTGATCTCAGATGATCGACTGAGATCTGAGATGATTCTGTGCAATTCCAGATGATTACGTACGATTTGAGATGATTTGGACTACTGCAAGACTCAGAATCTTCATCAGACATCCGAAATCAGGTATGTTCTGTCCCATTTGGCATATTCTCTATGTTTAGCATTTATTCATGTTTTATGTATCCATAAAAATCAGCATTGGCATATAGAATAGTTTAGATTCATCTTGGTCAAACCTAGGAATTGAATGATTAAAGCACAAAATGAACACATCAAACCTATTATCAACCTAGGCATGGAAACTGCCACTCAAAATTTTCCTGGTGAACCCACCATCCATCGAAAATTCACCCTTATACCCCTCCCCCGAGAGGTGGGACCTTCAAAGGGCCTCTCAGTCCGAGGTATTGTCCCATCCTTCTCGCATCCCCCTTCTGGGTGCGGATCCTATAGCTTGAAGGTAAGGATGCAAAAAATTTGGAGCGATACACTTGGATATCATGACCACTTTTTCGATGATATAAATAGTGTAAATCCTCTCTATACCCCTTAGATTTTGGATGATTTGGATCTAGGGTACATATTTTTGGCAAGGTGATAAACTTTACCTCACACAGTTGATTGAAGATCGATGTTGAAGATTCAGGTAATGGCGTATAAGTGCAAGGTCGGCGATGTTGCTATTTTTGCCCCTGATTCTATTGGGGTTTATTTTGCGATTGTAGATGAGGAGGTTTGGTCTTGAATGCGATTTGTTGTTGTAGATTAGTGTTTGTGAGTTGATTTATGATTTTTTGTAAAGCATCATTTTGGTGATTCATTTGTATCTCCATTTTTTCTAGTCAATCCAAGATATGTAAAACTATTGGGGGTGTTTGGTATTTATTGATAGATTATTGAGAGGGTTGGATAAGTGGTTATAATGTTGGAAGAACGATAGGTGGAATCTTAAAATTTTGGTTTTTTGTGATCACATTGATCATTCCAATGAACCCTTCACTTAGATGAGGTATGTATACCTCATTAGCCTGACTAGGGTGTTCTTGATGAGAACTATATCCCCCATGTTTAGGTAATGAATCATGAGTGATACTCATGGGTAGAGACGTGATAGGAGGATGACCTATATTTTTGATCGACTCGATGATAGGCATGAATGTAACATTTTGTGCTATATATTCGTTGAGCTCGAGATTGGTTAAATGAACCGTGACCTATGGTGGGATAGATGGATATGATGTGGTGTGGGCTTATTCACTCATCATAACAATGAATCCTTCCTCATCGATAAGAGTTGAAATATACACTTCTAACACATTGGAGATGGATGTGGGAATTTCCTCGAATGCTTCCTTCAAATTTTCCTAACCAAGAGGATTTGACAATGTAGAAGGGATATTGGGAGAAACTGATGGCAATAGCGAATATGGAAGATATGGTGATGGTTTAATGGATGGTTGTAATAGTGGAGCTATACTATTGGTGGGACCATTTTGTTAGATGTCTAGGTGAGTGGATGTCAAGGTAGACTCCTGTGGACAATCGATCATGTTGTAATAATTGAAGGGCTCTGGATCAGCGTGAATCACATGAACCTGACCTTCATGTATGAACTTGAGGTGTTGATGCACTATGGATGGGATGCACTTCATGTCTCTCTTCCAAGGCCTTCCAAGTAGTATATTGTACTATCTTGCACCCTCCAAGATGTGGCACAATGTAGGCATAGTTTTTAGTCCAACCTAAATAGGGAGGACTATCTTTCCAATAATGGAGCATAAGGCGTCATTGAATGCTTGCAAGGTGAATGTGGATGGTGTGATGTGAGAAGGCAGAAGGTTGAGATGTTGTAGTCCAATCATGGTAATAATACTAATAGATGAACCTGTATCAATTAGGACCCACTTATACAAAATTTGATTCACACTAGCAATAATGTGTAGTGGAGGATCGGGTCCCTTAGTGGGAGCTAGTTTGATCTCATGATTACGAAAGGTAATTATAGGCTCATTACAATTTTGAATATAATTTGATTGTAGCAAGGGTTGTGACATATGAGGAACTTTAACAAGAGTTACAAGTGTAGCTTGATCAGGATATTTATCGTTCCTTGTTATAGTATTGACCATTCCAATGAACCCTTGATCAGGTGGATCTGTATGGAACTCATTGAATTACCTTATTTGGTCTTCCTTATCCTCATGCTTAGGTAAGGGATATTTAAATATACCCATTGGTTGATTATAGGGACAAGAGGATTGTCGATTTGAAGTTCATTCTGATCAAGCATATCTTGTACTTTGTCCTTAAAGGTGTAACATGTTTGGATATTGTGATCCTTTTATCAATGGTATAGGCAATATAGGTCCTCTTTATACCATTTTGGTTTTGGGTTCTTTGGATCTATTTGGAAAATTTTAGGTAGAGTGATAGCCTTTTCCTCACATAATCAATTGAAAAGATACACCAAAGACTCAGGGAGTGGCGTATAGTTATGGGGCTAACAGTGCAGTTGATTTCATGCTTGATTTCACTGTGGTTGATAATGATTTTATGTTGGAGGAGGTTGCATTTGATAGTTGGGTTATGGAGGCATTTTCTCAAGCTTTGGAATGTTCAAGACAACATAGTTGATCGTAGGCATTTTTTGCTATGGATATTTGCCCTTAGGGTTTTTGTTCCACTCCTTTAGAGTTTAATGTCTCCCTCCTATACTTTGACATCCTCGATAACTTTGGCTTGTGCCAAAGCCTCATTGAATGTTTGATATTACTGTAACTGTAAAATAAGTGAGATTTACTTTGAATAGCTTCTAGTAAACATCCGAGTTAACTTTGTCATAGGTAGAGTGAAAGGCAACTTAGAAATCCCCTTCCTCCATCTATTGCCATAGTCTGTGACTGGTTGGTTGTTGAATTATCTAGTATTAGATAAGTCAATCAGGTTGGCCATCTTCATCACACCAAATGAAAAGCGTTCTAAGAAGACATTTGTGAGCTGCTTGTAGCTATGAGAAATGTACCTCGATAGATGATTAAACCACTCTAAGTTTGGGTCTGAGAGAGTTATCAATAAAGTTTATAGTAACAAGGTATTTTCACCTTGAATTTGAAAGCACAGGTTCATGAAACTAGTGACATGCTTCTGTGCATCTTCATCCCATTTAAACTTATCTAATTTGGATATTTCAAAATGCTCCAAATATAAGGGACATGGGATGAAAGGGTGAAGTGGTTGATTGCACATTTGACTTAGAGTGGGTGTCTTATGACCCATTACTGATTCAATGATCAAATGCACTGAGTGAGTACTTTGTAAACTTCAACAAAGATGATCTCATCTCTTCTACTTTACCTTTGAGGAGGAGGAGGAGGTGGAAGATACCTAAAAGGGATAGGTATCTAATCATAGTCATCTACTATGTCCTCATAATGTGACTCAGGGTACCCTTTGTCTTGGTAATTTGATTTTAACTCCTCATAGGTTTCATGCTCTAGTTTCACTGTTGAGACCTATGGTGCTAGACGAGCACATGAGGAGGACAATTTTAGTTTGGCCTAGGAGTTTTATCATGATGTTGTGTAATGCATATCTAAGGGGTTTGTTGTCTATAGGTACTAGGTGTATGAACCTCCTCATATGTCATTATTTGTAATTGCTCTTGGTGCAATCATTTTTGATGCAACCTTCATTGTTGTAGCCTTTGTTGTTCTAATTGATCCTATTATAGGCACTCTTGGTATAATTGTAATATACCTTATCATGTTTGGTTTAGTTTCTCCTATGTGCTTGTGTTTGGCCTAGGTATTTGATTAATATGATTGACCATATAAGGTCGATGAGCCCTCATGTTTATGTAGAGGGACTTAGTTTGCTTTGCAGGCCCAACAAGGTTGGCTATCTGCTTCCCATGATCTATGGAATCTATGTTGACCTGATGTTTAGGTTTGAATTTGAAATCTACATATTTGTATGGTGCAGAGTCATAATGTACCTACATAGAGCACTCTCCATGATTAAAAATAGGATGACCTAGGTCTTCCACTTCTTCATATTTGAGGTAGGTGTGAGTGGAAGAGGATGCCCTATTAGGATGGTGAGGATCATACCTATGTAAATGAGCATATATGTGGCTCATCCATGGGCAATAAATTGGAGTAGCTCACTCGTCCAGGGTATGTGATGGTGTGTCATCTTACTCTCATATGGGTGGTTAGATCGAATTAGAATACGAATCTATGGCAGTCCTCTACTAGGCCCCTCAGAGGGTGGGTTATGTTTTTTGGTAGCATGGGATTGAATTTGACCAAGAAGCTCATCTTCTTGATCATAAGAAGGACCCATATGCACGTACTGAATAGGGACATCCTAAAGGTCATATTCACTGTATATAATATCAGTATTATGATCTATATTAGGATACCATGGTGTAATAACCATGTCCTCAAGATTGAATTTGAGATGTTCTACATCTCCTTGTACATTTCTCACATCATCGACTCGTAATTTAGCTTGACTGGGTGTAGTTACCATCATTTTTATTATGCAAACAAAATGGAAACAAACAAATTATACAATGTGTTTATCTCTTTTAAATTTTTTTATGAATTCCTAGACTATTTTGTGTATTTTGATGTTGAATCCCCTAGTCCTATGAAACTAAAGGGGTAAACAAAATAGAAAGCTACTAAGAGGTAGTTTGAGCATACCCCCCCCTATCGGAGAATGTGATCCAAATGACAAAATAATGGCTTCCTAATGAATAATTAATCAAGGTAAACCTAAGGAATAAAAATTAACCTCTCAGAGGAGGTTGTGTTGTCTGAGTCCTACTACTAGCCTAACACGGAGTTCGCTTCAGCACTCGAGCATGCCTTGGAAAAAAATGATAGTTGCATTCAACTAATTATTTCACCCCATGGTAGAAGGACACTACTAATCCTTCCTACTCTAGGTGCACCCAAGAGTAATGGACCCTCTAGATGAAGTAAAAAAAAGCCACTCACTTTGGCCAACTAGGTTGCTAAGGTGTGAGCCAATGGATGGAGATGAAGCCCACCATTGTTGGTATCGATTAACGGTTGGGGATGAAGTCCAACTCATTAATGTTTAATGTGATACATGGTGTGTGGGGTTATTTTTATTTTATGCAAAGAAAGTAAAGCATAGAATATTCGATGATATTTTACTAATGCATAGAAGAAAATAACGTTTACTTTTTTAGATTTCTAAGTAATAAATTTTTTAGTTTCAAAAATATAAAAATGTAGAACCCTAATATAATATCAACCTTTGAGCATGCAACAAGCAAGAAGACCACAAAGCAATGAAACAAAGGCCATATCTTTGAAGGACGATTTGTAGCAGAGGTCGTCTGACATAGGGACAGTAAAAAATAGGGGCCATATAGGATAGGGATGGCGTTAGAAAGAGATAATCTGACCCAGATATGGTTGTAGATAGAGTATAGATAAAACTGAAAGAGTTTTTGTAATTCCTCTATGGAAGCATGAAATTTTAATTTTCTCTATTAAAATTAGGAAAGGAATGACAAAACCACTTACAAGTGTAGCCTAATTCTATTGCAGATGCTATTTTTACCCTTTTCTAAATTCTACTTTGGGGTCATCTTTGTGGAGGATGGTTGCGACTGTCAGCCATATCAGGGTGAGACTGTTGCACCTGCTGACCATCTTAGTCAAGGACGATAGTACCTACAATTCAAAAATACCAAGAAAAGCAACAATTAGCAATGAATTTTCAAAATGTGGATAAATTTTGGTCATGATCATCATTGAAGATATGAAAAATACCATACATACAAGCACACTAATAGTGAAATATAGCTAAAAAAATGAAACTACAAAGATCAAGAACAAGATACATATATTATGAATGATGGTTACCCTTTTATTAACAATATCCATTTTTTATCATGACATTTCAAAATGATACCTCTTAGATATGTGCTACCATTATTGATACAATGAATTACACATATAACCATTCATATGTAATGTGCATGATCTTATTCAAGCCCATGAACTACCTTGGAGGGGGTTTTTTTGTGACCTCCACAAGAGGTGATGATATTGAGTCTTTATGCTATTGTCTCCTTGTAGATACCTAAATTCTGTGCACAAAGAAACTTAAAAGGTATTAATAGCATATGAAGAGCCTTCCAAGGTACGGACCATATCCATGATAAAGGAATAATAAATAAAGCTAAAGTATAGTAAAACGATGTATAAAACTAAAACCTAACTATACTAGCTAGTAAATAAAATGTTGTTAAAACTGATGAAAGCAAGAAAATAGGGAAAACATATCTCTATCAGGAGGTCATCCCTATGTAGAATGGTTTGGCCTACTGAATATCTTAAGGAGAGATAGCTACACCTATAGGCCATCTCGAGGTGATATGGCTACTAAATTGCAAATGAATTCCTTGTAACCAATGCGAGGTGGTGTCGGGTTTGATCTATGGAATTGATGATCAAGGGTGTGCTCGTGAAGAATGAATTAATGGTGGGATTTGGAATGAATAAAGAGTTTTGGATGGTGCAAGAAGTGTAAATTTGATCTTCAACCTTTGAGATAGTCCATTGTTACACTTGGAAGCTTCATGGTTGGATTTTGGTAGCACTTCATTGCTTTGAATGATGAGAGCTCTTTAGGTCTCCAATTTTACAGCAATTCGAAGCATGAAATTGTGATTGTTTTTAATGAGGGCAAGGAATTCTTAAATAGAATTCCCAATGGAGTCTATGGATTTCTTGAGAAGCCAAGAAATAGTTGAAATCAAGAAACATAATCACTTCTTGATAATCATTGTGTCGTTGCCTACAACTGACAATTGTAACTGCTTGAACCATTTCTCAGAATCAGGATTTTGTTGCTTCAAACATGGTCATCTTGGTATGGGATGGTTGTGACTGCATGTCATCTTAGGTTAAGATGATCTTTTGAGGTTATATTTTGGTAGGACGATCCAAGCTGCAAGAGGAATTTAATCTCTATTTGAGTGGTGAAAACCACTATTAAGTCCTAAGGCTACCCAAGGTGGGTCATATGGCCTGATAAGGTATCCATATAAGTAGCCTTATCAATATGACATGTTTTAGGTGTCTACAGTTATATATTTATATTCAAATTTGTAAAGAACAATTATCCAACAAGCAGCTTGGAGGTCACATAATCGCTATCCAAAATGAGGAACATGCAAAAAAGCAAATTCAAAAACTCCAAAAAGTGCAACAATATACCAAGGGTGCCAAAGATGTAAGGGATTCTATAATCACCAAGAAAAATTGAAACACTAAAAGCTATAGAATCACACAATGATCCAGGGTTGTCTAGAGGCATCAAAATATCCAAGGGTGTCAAAATCTTCAAAGGCTCTAAAATTACCATATGCTTCCTATCATCTATGTCACTCATGTTTTTTGCTTTTATTTTTCTTATTACTTTGAGTTACAAATATGCTATGTTTATGGCCTCATTTACAAGGCAATAAACCACCATACCTCCTTCCAATGTGGGAGTATTGTATATATTCAAAATTCTGCTTCAATTCTCTTAGTCTTCTCTAAACTATTTGTTGTTGGACTAATGTGAAATCCTTCCTTCTATAGGGTAGAGATCACATGTCTTGAATCACCATACACATGGAGTTGTTCAATACCTTTTTATTGAGCCAATTTTATCCCATTTCACAACCTATAAATTTTAAAATATTATTGATTGTTTCCTCAAATTAATTTTGAACTGAAGCATTTCATAGTGTGGTGCCACTAGTATTACACCACCAGCTACAACACAACTTGGATTTGATTTAGAGGCTCCATAAAAGAAAAGTGTTGGTAACTTTATATTTGGATGTTTTATTGTTCTAACCTATGGCCCAAAATTCAAGAGATTTTGGAGATCCATCTAACATAATAGCTGTATCTCCTTTTTTATTAAATATCCTAATATCTTGTCATTTATGATATATAACTTTTGTATTCAAGACTACCTCCCTTAACACTCTATTGTTAACACTCAAAAATTAGTTATTTTGTCAAAAAAATTCTACTTGTGTCCTTCCATAGGTGCTAAATGATGAATATTGGAATTGCATACCATATTTGTACGATAAGGTTCTTATCCTTTAGTCCCCATTTATACATTTATCCCCAATTGGTCCATCATTTTTTTATTTGAAGGTTCTTGATAGTGTTGACCTAGCTACTGGGTTATTTCAAATCATATTTTAATTGCTTTTGTACACTAAAATAACATATGTGATATTGTTTCATTGTTCTTAAGACAACTATGGTAAATGTGAAGTCCCATGATATTCCTCTTAATGAGGTTGTATCCAATAAGAATCTTGTTTTGGAGCACCAACCAAAGAAAGGCTCTAATTTTGAGGGGAACTTTGTAATTCCATACCTTAGCTATGGTTGAGTTCTTCTAACCCTATTATTGTAATAACATCCCTTGGCTATATATGTAAACACCTAAACCACTAAAGGAGCCCCATATAAGATAATATAGAACTTGGGGAGAAATTTTAATCCCTTCAGTTTGGATGTGCAGTAGTCTCCATGAGTCTTGGCCAAGATGTGGCAGGGGTGGATCTCTCACCCATCCATTTAAGCTTACAAGAGAGTTAACACCCAACTATTGCAGGTTTGTTTTTATTTATAGAAAATAATTCTTAATGATTGAAGGTCCTCCTAAGATTGGATCATCCCATATATTAATTTGTTTACCATGCCCTAGAATCCAAAAGGTATGATTTAATAGAATATATTTATCTTCCACAATATGTTTCCAAATCGAGGAGTCTACTATACTTTTCACACATTTTATGAGTTGGATCCTGTTAGAGTTGTTCAAATATTTGCTTTCATGGAGATTTTTGTGGAGTGAGAAGATTCCAAAATAGCTTAGCACTTAATGCCTTTCCAACATTTGTTGTTTTTCTGATTTCTAGGCATCCCTGCTCCCTTGGCTTGGTAATAGTCTCCCAATTGACCAAATAATTTTTTTTCCTATCTAATTGCCTTCCCCCTTGCCATAGGATAGTTCTTAACATTGTATCTAAATTTTGTAAGATATATAAGGGTGAAGATACATAGACAATTTATATATATGGGAAGACATGCTAATACTAATTTGATTAAAATAATTCTTCCATCCAAACTTAACCAACCATTACCATACTATTGTATTCTACTTGACATATTTTCTATAATTACATTCCAAGTTTCCTATTTTTTTATAGAAGCTCATAGGAACACCTAGGTAGTTAAAGGTATCACTACCTTTGTAAAATTCCAAAATTTGAGAGAAACCTCTACCTTCTTCTATTAAAGTATTTATAGTATAAAATCTACTCTTTTGGGTATCTACCCCTATGGATGAAAAGAAGCAATCTAAAAATTCTTTGATCAACTTGACATTTAGTTTTGTGGCTTCCCCCACTAAAATAGTATCATCTACAAAGTGATAATGAGTGAGTGTTCTATATCCTGTAGATGATTTAATTCCCAAGATTTCTTTCTTCTTCTCAATTTGGTCAGGGTCCTCCCTAAAGTTTTATCTAGAAGGATATAAAGGTAAGGAGAGAGAGGACATCCTTGCCTTAATCTTCTAGTGGATTTAAAGAAGTTAGAATATTTTCCATTTATTATAGGGGCTATCCAAATTCCATCTATGCAAGCTCTCATCTAGTTTATCATTTGAGCTAGAAAATTAAATTTGGCTAACAACTGTGTTAAAAAGCCAATGTCTACTCTATTAAAGACATTAGCCATATCAAGTTTAATGGCTATTATTTTTTATTGGACTTGGAACTTGAATGTAGGGAATTTGAATAATTATAATGTTATAATATATTTTTTCCCTAGATTAAAACCCCCTTGTTCTAGAACTATCAAATAATTTATCTTCCTTTTAATTCTATTTGCTATTATTGTAGTCATTATCTTATAAGAGCAATTGTATAAAGATATAGGTATGAATTTATCTTAAGTAAATGTATTTTTTATTTTGGAATTAAATATAATAAGGTGGAGTTGATTTCCCTAGATAACTTACCTCTTATACTTGTCTCTTCTATCATTTCCAATAGGTCATCTCCTATAATTTCATAAAAATAATGATAAAAATTATTGGTGAAGCCATCTGGTCTTGGAGCTTTGTCTCTATTTTTTAACAAAAGAGGAATGTTATTCAAGAGTGTGGTATGAGCCTACTGATTTAATATTTTATTTGTGATAAGGGCTAAGTAATGATCTCTTACTAGTTCCTTTATGAAGGCCTAATCAAAATAAATTTCTTCAATTTTGTGAATTTATGTGATTGTATTTCGTTGGTAGTACTGCATCATTTTTTGATGAAAGTAATTTGTGTTTTTTTATCCTTTCTTGAGACAAATAATTCTTGATCAAAGTATCCAATGTACCTCTTCTTCTCTTAAATTTGAGGGCCTTTCCTAATAAATCTAGTGTTGAAGACTTTTCCAAGCATCTTGTTTTAAGACTAAGTTATTTGGTCCATAAAAATTGACTATGGTCTAAGTCTATCCTTGTGGAAAGGAGAAAGAAGATACTATCAAATTTGAGTGTTTTTTTTTTATTAATACATATGAGGGCTTGCACACCCCATACAAGGAGAAAACCCCTGGAGGTACTTGACAAATCTATTGCTTCTAGGTCTAAGGATCTTCATATATTTTTCTATTATATTCTTACTAAATGCTCTATCAATTTAGTTTCTTAAATACAAATAACCATTGACTTCTGCTAGACTATTAATTGACTTAGGTAGTTTGTTTTTAGGGGACTACCCAATCGCCTTCTATTCCATTATAGAACCTTTATTTCGTAAGTGGATTATTAGGCTTGCTAAAGTCTAAGGTTGTTTGTGCTTTCTTTTAAACATTTATATTTGCTTGTTTTGTTCTTACCTCTTGATTATATTTCCTCCCTCTAGTAGAATATTTTGTGGTTGGGGTACCTCTTGGAATCATTATTGTTGCTAACTGAGTCTCTTCTATTTCTTCAATCTCCTCTTCCTAAAGGTTTTATTTGGTAGCCTCGAGTTTCCTCCACTTCATCTTCTAATTCAAGATCTGATGGATATTTCCTTTTTTAGATGGCCTTATTTTTTCCTCTTCCTCATTTTGTGATAAAATGAGAACTTATTGTGGGAGGTGAGCAATTGATACAAAGGTAATATTTGCATTAACCATTAACATAAGGTTACAAAGTTTAAATAAACATTAAAATAACCATTCTAGAGAAAAGGGGGGAATAGGAGAAATTAAGGGAGAAGAAATTAAAAACAAATTCTCTTGCCGCCCAAAGATGTTGTCGTCCAACTGCCGTCCAGGTAAGGTAAAAGGTAAGTAATCTTACCCAAGGTAAAATACCTTTTTAACCTTTTACTAATGGTAATTTTCCAACATTCTCCCCCTTAAAGTTGAGAGGACTGACTATACAGTCTCTCAACTTTATAAATTGAGCTTTAGCCATGCCTTTGGTGAAGATGTCTGCTAGATTATCCAAAGTGCTACAGTATTGAAGCTCAACTATCTGCTGTTCCACCATATCTCTTATGAAGTGATACTTCATATCAAAATGTTTTGACCTTTTGTGGTGGATCGGATTATATGCCAACTGTATGGCACTAATATTATCACAATTCGGTTTGGTTGGACCAATTTGTTTTTCGCCAATCTCTTCAAGGATTTTCCTCAACCGAGGATTTGAGTACTAGCATGGGTAATGGCTATATACTCAACTTTGTAGATGATAATGCTACAACAGATTGCTTCTTGGAACTCCAAGTTATTAGTCCTGAACCTAGACTAAAACAGTTCCCTGATGTAGATTTTATGTCATCTATATTACTGCCCCAATCGTTGTCACTATAACCAACTAACTTCACAGAGTTAGACTTGTGGTAATGGATTCCAAAATCCAATGTACCTTTTACATATCGTAAAATTTGTTTGGTTGCTTGAAGATGCGGCTCGGATGGGCATGCCATAAACCTTGATACTAGAGAAACAACATACTGTATATCTGGCCTAGTGTTGGTGAGAAACATTAAACTCCCAACCATGCTTCTGAAATTGGTCATGTCAACTTTTGGTGCTCCATCATCTTTGCTTAGCTGAATTCCATGTCCTGTTGGTGTTGCAAATGATTTGCACTGCTGCATAGCAAATTTTTGAATCATGTCACGAGCATATTTTTGTTGACATATGAAGATCCCATTCTTTGATTGATGTACTTCCATTCCTAGGAAGTATCTCATTAATCCGAGATCCTTCATCTCAAACTGATTCATCATGGAGTTTTTGAACTCCATATTCATTTTATTATTACTACCCATAAATATTAGATCATCCACATATAAACAAACTATGAGGATATCTACTCCATTCTTCTGGTAGTATAGAGTTGGTTCACTCTTGCTTTTTGTGAAACCATACTTGCTGAAATAGCCGTCAATTCGTGAGTACCACGCTCGTGGTGCTTGCTTGAGGCCATAAAGTGCTTTTTTCAATTTATAAACAAGGTTCTCTTTTCCTTGTTCTTGGAAACCTTGAGGTTGTTGTACATACACCTCTTCTATCGGGTATCCATTTAAAAATGCACTTTTCACATCCATGTGTTGAATGTTCCATCCTTTATGGGCTGCCAAGGAAAGAACGAGTTCTGATTGTTTTTTGTTGAGCAACTGAAGCAAAGGTTTCCTCATAATCTATTCCATATTTTCGAGTAAAACCCTTAGCTACTAATCTTGCCTTGTGCCTTTCAATGCTTCCATCAGCATTGAATTTGGTCTTATAGACCCATTTACATCCAACACATTTTTTTCCCTTGGGAAGCTTCACAAGCTCCCAAGTATCATTCTTTTTAATTGAGGATATTTCCTCTTCCATGGCATCTTGCCATATAATTTCGATACATGATTTTTCATAGCTAGATGGTTCTAGATGTGCAACAACCAACAAAGCATAATTGACTACTTCACCCCTTGGTTCATGAGACTCATCATCTCCTGACATTTGAAGATTTTCAAGTCTTGACAAAATGTCGTCCATCTCACTAGCTTGACTCCTAGTGTATCTTTGTTGGAAATTCCTATCCAACATTTGAGAAGATGGATGACTATGTAGTATGCGCTTTCCTTTATTTGTCTCTTTCCTTTGAGAAAGCTGGATCAATATCCATCGGACTTGGAGCGCTTACGGATCTATGAAATCATTTCAGAGAGTTTGGGGGTGCCAACAAAGGAGTCCTTCTTGGACTTGGTGTACTACTTGATGTACTTGATGAAGATTTCTGATGTGGACTTTGTGGAGGGGAACTTTTTCCACTACTTTTCTTGGGTTGTACAAATGTGGAACTTTTCGAATTAGAGTCAATATCAACAAATTTTTTATGACCCCATTCTCCCCCTTCATCAAAAATTACATCCCTGGAGATAATTATTTTATGTGTCTTGGGATTGTACAATCTATACCCTTTGGTTGATTCACAATACCCTACAAAAATACATGCTTGACTCTTGGGATCAAGCTTCTTTCTCTTCTCCTCGGGAATGTGTGCATAAGCTAAAGAACCAAATACTCGGAAATGTTTGACATTTGGTTTCTTACCGTACCATCCTTCATAAGGAGTGATACCATCTAAACTAGAAGTCGGACTTCTATTTAGAATATATGCACTAGTTCTCATTGCATCTGCCCAATAGTTGTATGTGAGATGCTTTGTCTGAAGCATTGTTCATGCCATTTCAACAAGGGTGCGGTTCTTTCTCTCGGCCACACCGTTCTGCTGTGGGGTATAGGCAGTGGTGAACTGCCTTTTTATCCCATTTTGCTTACAATAATGTAAAAATTCATTTGAGGAGTACTCTCCTCCTCTATCAATCCTGAAGACATTTGACATAGTAGTCACATTGCTTTTCTACATTATTTTTGAAGTCTATGAAGCAATCAAATGCTTCATCTTTGTGTTTCAGAAAATAGATCCAGCACATTCTAGAATAATCATCTATGAATGTTAGAAAATAAGAATTGTTTCCAAGGCTTTTTGTTTGCATTGGACCACAGATGTCCGAATGTACTAGTTGAAGAGGATAGCTTGCTCTCCATGCTTGGCCTCTTGGAAACTTCGTTCTGGAGTGCTTTCCCAAAGCACATGCTTCGCATACCTTCTTATGTTCTAGAATTTTTGGTAGTCTTGTCACCATAGCTTGTGATGTTAACATTTTCAAGCTAGCGGAATTGAGGTGACCATATCTCAAGTGCCACAATTCACTTGGATTTGTAATAGCAATGTTTGCAAGTTGAGCTCCCCCTGGCTCACCAAATTTTAGAGGGAATAACCTATTCTTTGTCATAGGTACTTCAGTGATGACTCGGTTACAATTGTTTTTATCAAGGATTGTACATTTTCTTTCATCAAAAACTAATTTGTAATGCTTCTCCATCATTTGGCCAACACTTAACAAATTGTGTTGTAGCTGTGGAGTATAGTATATGTCATTCACTTTTTTAAGTCCTTCTTTTGTTGGAACTTCCATAGCTCCAATGCCTTCAACTTGCAAAGATTTATTATCCCCTAACTTAACATGGGATTTGTAATTTGAATCTAATGTAGCAAAGAGATTTTCTTTGCCACTCATGTGGTTGGAGCAACCGGTATCCAAAATCCATGTATCTTTAAGATTTTGATCTGATTGTCCATAAGAGAGAAAAATATTTGATGGACCTTCTTCTTCTCCGTAGAATGAGCCATATTGACTGCTTTGATCTTTTGAAGTCTTTGACCAGCAGTCACGAGCGAAGTGTCCTTGTTTCCCACAATTGAAACAAGTTGTTTTAGTCTTGTTACTTCCTCGTCCTTGATTTCCATGGCCTGCATTGCCGCTTTGGTTTTGATTGGCTCCTCTATTTTGATTTCCACCTCTGTTTTGATTTCCTCCTCTATAGGAGTTGCTTTGGCCTTTGCCTCTTTGTTGTTGTCCTCTGCCTCGGCCTCTTCCTTGTCCTCGTCTTGCAGCTTCATTCGAAGTGAAGGCTTTGTCATCACCTCCATAGCTTGTTGAAGGTGCTCCTTGAAGTCTCTCTTCATGTGATGTTAATGATCCAATCAAACTATCAAATGTAAGAGTAGAAAGGTCTTTGGATTCTTCAATTATGATGGCAATGTGATTCCACTTAGGAAGAAGTGTTCTCAACACTTTCTTCACAATTATTTCAACTTTTGTGTCATCACCTAAAGTTTGCATCATATCAACTACTGCTTTGATTCGTACACAGTAGTCACCGACTCTTTCATTTTCCTTCATTCTGAGATTTTCAAAATCTCTTTTTAAGGTCTGAAGCCTGACTTGCTTCACTTTATCACTTCCTTGGAATCCTTCTTTCAAGGCATTCCATGCATATGTAGCAGTTAAGTAAGATGCAATTCTAGGAAAGATACTTGGATCTAATGCCGCTTGAAGATGGTATAAGGCAAAAGAATTATTTTTTTGTGCATCTTTGAAGATCTTCTTGTCGGTTGCACTCAAAGTAGTCCAATCTGTTGGAGCGGTGTAACCGTCTTCAATACTATCCCATAGTCCTTTTCCTATGAGTAATGTCCTCATTTTGATGGACCAATACTCATAATTATCCCCACTGAATTCGGGGATTGGTAGATTGTTATTTGATCCCATTATTATCTACTAAAACAAGAAACCTCTCTTATATAGTCTTATTTCAAAAAGACTTTACAAACTATCAAGCCTTGCTTGATTTACAATCATAAACAACTCACTCTTGTTGTTCAGCAATTACAAAATTGTCAGCGACTTGTTCATCGTCGTCACTGATCAATATAATTTCAAGAGGAGTTTGTAGGATTTCAATTGAATTACTATAATGAGTATATTCAGATCCTTGTGAAGCAATCGCCACTGTGTCGGATTGTTCAAATCTGCTCCCAAAGGAGTTATCTTCGAATCAGCTTTAGTATCCTAGATCGGGATTTCTCTGTTGGGCAATAACCGCGTTTTGCAAGCTGTGAAAAGATTGTATTTATTCCTAGTGTTCTCACGTGCTCATCAAAGCTTTCAGGCGTTTGTTCTCAGTAACAAACTACAAAGTGCTTGGTAACATCCTTCCGATCTTATCATTTAAGAAAATTTCCCAGAAATTTTCTTTTACAAAGATTTCCTCTTAGGAAATTTTACTAATTTTTTTACCTCTTAAAGCGTAAATTTTTTTTTACAACTATTTCCTCTTAGGAAATGTCAATCATCAACTTTAAATGATAAATAAAAAACTTTTCAATTTTTTTTTTATTTTTAAATTTTACATCTATTTCCTCTTAGGAAATGACAATAAAAAAAATTTAAAGTTACCTTAAATTTTTTTTTTAAAAAATTAAAAAAAAAAAAAACTATTGACCCCGTCGAGGTTCGATCGTGCGACCTCGCGGGCGTCAAGACAAAGGGTAGCCGCTGTGCTACCGGGAAGATCCGGGAGCATAAGCAGGCTCCCTGCCCTTATTGCTTTCGCAAGCTAGCGCGAAGCAATAAAAAAAATGACCCCGCCGAGGTTCGATCGTGCGACCTCGCGGGAGTCAAGGCAAAGGGTAGCCGCTGTGCTACCGGGCAGATCCGGGAGCAAAAGCAGGCTCCCTGCCCTTATTGCTTACGCGTCGAACGCGAAGCAATTTTTGGCTTCGCGCTTCGACGCGAAGCAAAGGATTTCTTTGGGACTTTAGTCCCACATCGCCTATGCGGCGATGTTTATGCTCTTTAAAAAGAGCAAAGCACACTACGTGCTTTGATTGCCTGCGAGTAGTCACAGGCTGTGAAGAACCTTTTGCCTCGGGCCGCGCGTAGGTCGCCACGTCAACGAACCACCTCGGGCCACGTGCAGGTCACCACGTCAACGAACCGCCTCGGGCCACGTGACGCCTTCTCCAACGTGCCACCTCGTCAACGTCCAGCTCCACCAGCGCCTCGGGAATCATGCCGATCTGCTCCTGTGGGCCGCCTCGTCCAGCTCCACCAGCGCTTTGGGAATCATGTCGATGATCTGCTCCTACGGGCTGCCTCGGGATCCATGCCACCTCGGCTCCTACGGGCTGCCTCGGGATCCGTGTCGTCGCCTCGAACTACGGGCCCCACCGCCTCGGGATTCGGGCCGGTCTCGGCTCTCGGCTCTGATACCAAATGTGGGAGGTGAGCAATTGATACAAAGGTAATATTTGCATTAACCATTAACATAAGGTTACAAAGTTTAAATAAACATTAAAATAACCATTCTAGAGAAAAGGGGGAATAGGAGAAATTAAGGGAGAAGAAATTAAAAACAAATTCTCTTGCCGCCCAAAGATGCTACCGTCCAACTGCCGTCCAGGTAAGGTAAAAGGTAAGTAATCTTACCCAAGGTAAAATACCTTTTTAACCTTTTACTAATGGTAATTTTCCAACACTTATTATTGTTTTGTTTTTGGATATGGTTGATACCTCCCATTTCTTGATCTTCTTTGTTGTTTTCTTCTTACTATTTGGAATTATTCATATTCATCCTTTATCTCATGTTGTACATTAGTGGGGTAGTTCCTTGATAGATGGCCATATTGATGACAAGTAGTGCATTGAAAGGTAATATGATCATAATATAGTGGCTAGGTATGAATCCAATCCAATACTTTGATACCTATGTTTGTAGGAAGCCCTTTTTTTTTAGATTGACTTGAGCACACAACCTAACACTAGTTGCATTATTGGTCTTTGGAGGATCACAACTAAAAATGTACCAATAGAGTTATTCATAATCTAAAGAGTCGATTTATTCCATAAATGTAGGGTTAAAAATGGTAGTCTTACCCAAATTGAGACTTCTTTTGGTTCTTCAACTTGTGGATCAAAATTGACTGACCAAGGGGTCATGTAGAGAGGGCTTGGTCCAAGGGATTAGGGATGTACTTGAAATATTGAATATCTTTCCTTTTTGGAGGAGAAAATAACTATGAATACCCTCTCCCTTCCATCATGAATTCATAGATAGATATTTTAGATCTCAAATAAGAGGTGATCCATATTTGAATGGTTTTTGGGCTAGGCCAAATACCCATAAATTTGCAAGCAATATCTCTCTTAGTTAGAGTGAGGATCGAGCTCTGAATATAGTCTAGAGGAATCTCCACCACTAGATAATCATCTAACTTAGGAATAAAGGAGTATTTTTTAATTGGTTAGGACTACTGTGGCCTCCTTTCCTTCAAAGCTTTGGTCATATTTTCTAGTTTTGACTGGTTGAACATAAGAGGTAATAAGAACAAGAAAAATGAGCCATGGATAACATTCTTGAGTATGGAGGTAGTAATCATGGTAACATTATAGGAGGGTTTGGGGGGAGGGATATCCACCATAGTCATTGCCATGATAGGGCTTCAAAAATGACCAAACCCTAAGCCAAAAGAGAAAACCCTTGCCAAAATATCCAAGATTTTATTTCTTGGGTCACTTTCCTCTATTAAAATCATGGAAAAACCATGAAAGCAAAATAAAAAGTAGAGGAAACCAACAAACGAAGAAACAAAATATCTTAAGATAAATAACTATAAAAATATTGTAAATGGTCACAATACCTACCGGATCCAAGGATGCAAAGGATAATGCATTGGGTGGCACGAGCCCTTGTCCAAAAACCAGGCCCAAGCATCAGCAACCATTGTTCAACATCTTATTTTATTTTATTAAATTTTCTATGAGGAGAAATAGCTTGTGAGTAATTACAAAGGGAATGCATAGAAATTAGTCCCTTCTATAGTAAATTGAATTATTCATTCTCAATTAGTTGGAAATACAATCCTCAAATATTATATAGGGAAGAAGACCTTACCATTAAAAAAATTGCATTAATACTTTGTGTTAATTAAATATTTACAAAGAGATAATTAAATTATAATTATGGAGAAGATTTATAGAAAAAGGAAAAAGTGCTTTTATAGCTTGATGAATGGTTTTTTTAGTTATTTGTTTAGTAATGTATAATAAGCTTTTTTAAATTTAAATATTATATAAAATTGAAGAAAAATATTGGATTACTAGACAAGGTGCTTAGAGAGAATAATATAGATATGCTAGATGGAATCTAGTGTGGAGATAATGATACAATCACTATTCCCAACCAGTTGTCTACTTATATCATATGGTCAATTGTCAAAAATGCTAGGAAAATATTCACTTGGTACACTTTTATTGCATTACACTTTCTTCTCAAATTACATGCTAGTATCGAAGGTGCTAGTTAGGCAAGGCTTCCATTGTTCCCCTAAAAATGGTGTGTGATTGGTCTTAAAATTACTTGGTTAATACCTAATTTTTCTAGGATTGATTCCAATTATGTTCCCATAGTTAGGACATGCTCAATCTCATCATTTAGTGGAAATGACCCTAAAATAGATAGATACCAATATGTAATCATCATGTTTGCTTCCCATAGTAAGTCTTTGATTTTTAGAATAAGAGTAAATGTAGGATCACTCTAGGGTGAGATAGGTTAGTTTCCAAAATGTTTTAGAATTTATAGATTAACCTAGATAAAACATTAATTTTCAATAAAAACTACGAATTACATAATTTTCATAAACTACAAAATATTATCATTTCCTTAAAAACAAGAGTTTAAACATCATAATTCATGTCAAAGTATAGAGTTTTCAGTCAAAAATATTGTATTAAATAGATAATTTGAAAGACTCATCATGTGTACTGACTCAAGTTTAACATTAATAATGTAATAGTATGATATGAGGGAATGTTAATTGGTTGGCTTGAATTTATTTGAAAAGTATCTAGTTTTCCTTTTCAACTCTCTACATGTATAGGTGGCCAAGAATTGTTGAAGGTATGGAAAACTAACTAGTGGTTAGGCCCTTTATTGTGTTTTTGTATTTTGTAACTACCTTTTTATCACTTCCATAATCTACTTTTCTAGATGGCTATTTCCTTGGAAGGGCGATTGCATAAAATAGGTAAGGGACCCTTCCACTAAGTCAACTTTAAATAGGGTTGTTGTCACTCCTAATGCCAAGTAAGATGTAGTAATTATTACTAGGCCTATTTGTGCTATAGATATTAATTAAGATGTTTGAAACTAACCAATCAATGAAAAAAAATTAATAAATGTGTATGGTGCAACCAAAGATGTGTCTACTGAATATATTAACATCACTATCCATTGTGCGAGTTACATTGATTAGTTGAGGTGGATGATGGAATGATGTGGATAATAGTAGAAGACATAATTATTGCTTTAGATGATGCATAGTGGAAATGTTAATGCTAGGCAAAATGAAGGTGCTAGTGGGTGGGTGGAGGATAATGGTCAAGGTGGTACAATTAAACTATAGGTGGTAAAGTGATGGATGGACCCATGGCATGGTGGCTATGCTAATAGATGATAAATATAGTATAGCAAATAAAGAAGGTGGGATTGAATAAGTTAGAGTAAAAGTAGTGATAAATAAAGTGGGATCAAAAGAAGTGGGAATACATGAGGTAGCAATGGAGGTGGAAGTAGAAATGGAAGAGATAGGAGCCTTTGATTTCATTAGTAGAGATGATTTTAATAAATTCTAGGCCTTTCTTAATTGTACCTTATTAAGTCATATATCCTAAGAATAGGTATATGGGGATATGCTATTTTATTGTATTATGGTTAGCATGGGCTATACATAATCCAATATTGGTTATATTATTATATTTTATTATAATAATAAGTGGGATGAGGATTTAGTAGTCGGATCCCCAAAGTAGAATTAGAAGAAGGGTATATAAAGAAGAGATATTGTCATTGTAATCATCATGGATATAATTCATATGAATTATTACTCATAATAATCTTCACCTATGAAGTGGGTTATGAGAATTTTACCTCTCTAAGTGATGCTCTCATCTGGGAAGATCTTATGGATTTTTCCTTCCTTAAGGAGTATTATTGGTGTTACCCTATCTTAAGGGCATTATCTATCTCTATATCATTGTATGGATTGTTACTATGGATATTATTTGTGGAAGAATGATTTGATATTTTTGTATATTGATAAATTATTTATATTTATGAGATTAAATATCTATAACAAGTCAGAGCAATGCCTTTGGCAGAGTGGGGATTGTTTTTTTATGGATTATAGGAATTAGGAAAGAGCTTTTCAAGAAAAATATCTCATCTTTCAAGAGTTATTTTTTTGTAAAATCTTGTCCAATTCAAATGATTCTTGGATAAATTTATATATAATTTGAAGAGCTTTATAATGGGTGCTCATATGAAGTAATGCAAGTAATATTAAGGGAAATACAACCTTATGATGTCATCCATCCAAAACAAGGGTAATGTTAGGGTAATGTTTTTAGAAAATTATCTCATCTTTTAGGAGCTATATCTCTACAAAATTTTGTCTGATTTAGACTATTATTGGATTATTTTATGTGGAATTTTATGATATTTAAAATAAGTGGTCATATGAAGGAACCTAAGCAGTATTGAGGGAGATACGATCCTGTGAAATCAATGATCTAGAACAACAACAATGACAATTTTTCAAATCGTGTTTTTTTTACAAAAAATAAGATTTGAGATATTTTTCAGTTGGGGTAAGCAAATCACCAACTTCATAAAATCCTCATTTTCATTATCTTTATCTTGGGACATGAACTTATGGAGCTACAAAAAATTTCTAGAGAGGATGATATTGATGCTAGAGAATGGTGGAAATTTTTTAGGTCTTATATCTTAATAATCATTTTTGGTAATTCTTCCTTAGTAGAAGATTTAAGGAGAAAGCTTATTCTAGGTGGACAAAATTTTATAAAGAAAGTAATGATATATACACTTAGTAGGTTATAAAGAAAGTAAATTCATTCAAAAAATTATAGTTTGTAGGTTCATGGATGCATTCAAAAGGAAAAGGTTATTATTTAAATTAACCTTAGTAGTAGATATAAATTTATTAGTATTGCTTTGGCTAAGAGGTTGTAGGTCCAAGCAAAAAAAGTAAAGTACATACATCTTGAGGGTAAGAATCATATTTTCGAATATTTGAAGATCACCATGGATAAATATGTTTTAAATTCAAATTTTCATGCTATTGATATGGATGATATGGATATTATTCTACCTAGGTGTTGTAGGTGAGTTGGAGAGGAGAGGGAAATCCTCCAAGAGAGGTCACAGGTTCAAATCTCCACCCTACCAAAAAGCTAAATTGGGTATCCAAAATCCAATTGATAATGTTGGTGTGGGTAGGGTCGGGTGCAACTCCCGGGTGACTTTGACGGTGTAGAACCCCCTATTCATGGTCTCTCAGACCAAGGCAACCCCGCAAGGGGTTTTTCACTTAAAAAATATATATATATGGATATTATTCTAGGTTATCCTTGGTTGGATTCTTTGGGTACTATTAACATTAATTTGCAAAAGAAGTTTATGAAGTTATGGTATAGGAAAAAAAAAGATAACACTGTAGGATATTTCTTAGCTTAAGGAGTAAGGATCCAAGGAGAAGCTAGAAGTAGTCATGGTAGGGGAACAAGTTATGTAACCAATAGAAGAATCAAAAGTTAAATATTTAATAGTAGTAGCAAAAAACTCCAAGGAATATTTGTTATAAGCACACAAGGATGCATAAAAAAAGGATCAAGAGAGAAGAGCGTGAGGAAGAATTTAAACAAAATGTTGAAGAATCAAAAGAAAAAAAATGATAGGTTAAGGTTGTGGCATATCACCACACACACCAACCTAAGTGCCAACAATATTAGAGATATTGATTAGGGTATCATTATTATGGATTTGCATGGAGTCAGAAATGCATCAAGTATAGCAATTTTTGGTAGAAAAAGCATAGTGATTCTAGATTTCAAAGTGGTGCAACAACATAATAATAGGAATAGTCATTCAAAATATCAAAGTAGAGTTGCAGAAGCATAGATAAAAAAATATAGTTATGGACATTATAGTAGCACAAAGACAACTTAGCATCATCAAAGACCACCACCAATAAAGATTTCACTTGGATGGATGGATGATCAAGATTGGTACTAGTTGTCAACATTGCTTAGAACATACATTATTTAGTTTCTTCTCATGTTTTTAGGATAAAAAATGGTAAGGGGGGTGGAATGTTATGGTACCTAGGAATATGTATATGAGGATATGATATTTTATTGTATTAGGGTTGGCATAGGCCACACAACCCAAGTTTAGTTATATTATTAAATTTTATTCTAATAATGAGTGGGACGAGCATTTATTAGTTGGATCCCCAAAGTATAACTAGAAGAAAGGTATATAAATAATAGATATTATCATTGTAATCATCAAGGATATCATTCATATGAAGTATTACTTGTAATTGCTTTCACCCACAAAGTGGCTTATGATACTTTGCCCTCTCTAAGTGGCACTCTCATCTTGGGAGATCTTGTGGAGTTTTCCTTCCTTAAGAAGTATTACTAGTGTTTCCCTACCCTAAGGGTATTATCTATATCTATCTCATTGTGTGGATTATTACTATGGATATTATTTGTGGATGAATGATTTAATATTTGTGCATATTGATAGATTATTTATGTTTATGAGAATAATTTTTTTTAACATGTTGTCACTCCTAATGCCAAAAACAATGTAGTTATTATTACTAGGCCTATCTGTGCTATAGATATAATTTAGATGTTTGCAACTAACCAACCAAAGAATAAAAAAACATGGATATAAATGATGCAAATAAATATGTGTCTAGTGAAGCCATTGACATCATGATTCATTATATGAGTTGCATTGATGCAACTGAGGTGGATAATGGACTGGTGTAGATGATAGTGGATGACTTAATTATTACCTTAAATGATGCTTAGTGTAAATGGCAGTTCTAGGTAGAATGGAGGTGTTAGTGGGTGGGGTGGAGGATTATGTTCAAGGTGCGACAATCAAACTATAGGTGTTGAAGTGATGTATGGACCCATGGATGTCACTGCCATGTGTCTATGTTAATAAATGAAAAATATAATATAGAAAATAAATAAGGTGGAAACAAATAAGTTAGAGTAGAAATAGTGATAGATAAAGTGGGGACAAAAGAAGTGGGAATATAGGAAGTAGCAATGAAGGAGGTCTCATTCATCAACCTAAACTATTTATCGACTAAACTCTTTTGTGTCCTTGGGTTGCAAGGTCTCAAAGGGTTAAGTTGAAATATCTATCAATAAATGAAGAGACTTGTATGATGATCTATTTGTTTTTTTAATCATGAACCTCAAATATGTGTCATCTCTTACAGGTATTAAAGGTTACACTTTGAACAATGTTGTCTCTTGTATTGTTGATATGTAATCTATAAACTATATTATTGCATCCCTTGAGTAGTGATAAGGGTTACTAATAAAACTAATGATGGTATTGTCTGCACCATAAATTAGACAACCACTTAAAAATTTATATTGTGATACATACCCTAGATTCTAGAGAGTTTCCTTTATTTGTGTTCTTACATAATGTTATCACCTTCAATGTTAGTTTTAATATATCCTTTATTATTTTATTATAGTACCACTTATGTTTCTTTAGAAACATGTTAATCTTCTGATGATTTATCTTGTTTAAGATCAACATTAAAGAACTTTTTATTCGGGTAAAATATAAACCATGGGGAGGGTTTAACTTACATTCTATGAGCTTTTTCCTCCTAGGTGTGGTGTGTAAACTTAGCATGACTTTTTTCTCCTCCAAGTTTCTCTCATTCAAATGCATGTATATCCTAATGAACATAAATCATATTGCCTACCTATTGTAGTTTTTAGTAGAATATGGTCTCGAGGTTGTATGACTAATAATATAGAAATTTTTATAACTTAAATTCCTTTAGCTATATTTCAAGTTGGTCAACATACCTCTTGCATAGCAAGATCACAGAATGATGCTTCTCTCCAAGCTTGTAAATTAACACTTTATTTCAACTTATAAAATACTTTTGGTCTATGTAGTTCATTTACCCTAACAACTCCAATATAAAGATATGATCCAAAATACACACTAACATGATAAATAAATGCCTTGAAAATCCATAGAGTCTATCAGGGACCCCATGCTATCCAAACAACATTACCTAAAGTTATGATGGGGTATCTATAGTATCAAATGACTATCATATTATAATATTGGTATGCAACCAAATATATTCTAATGATGGGCTCATACCCATGTCGATGAAAGTCATAGTTAGTGGTATTTTCATCCCTATATGAGACCAGATTCCACTCAATAACTAGAAGGATTTCATCATTTGGTCCCATATAGATAGTTTAAAATGATCAAACCAATGCACCCTTATGTGAATGATCATCCATACTAGATACATTACATAATTGAATACTCTTTCCACCCTAAAATTCTTAATTTAATATTTCATACAGGAAGCAACATGTTCTACATAGTTCAACAATTTTAGGAAATGATTGTTGAGGTTCTAAACCAATTAAATATTTTCCAAGTGCTTGTTATGTACTTCTTTATCAATCATATCTCCCAAAATAAAAGTAGTTTTTAAAATAACATATTGTGGATCCACTTTGAACTTGAAAATATCCAAAGGATGCTTGAAATGTCAAGCATATCTAGGTTGAGTATCTACTACTATAGGAAATTGATACACTCTATCTTTGTGTGTATACTATAAAATTTATTTTGAGATTGATAACTACAAGCAATCCACTACATGAGAGTTTTTTCAATTTTCAAAATGTCTTAGATTACCTTAGAAACTATCTTGATGGGTTCTTTGTTGGGCTTAACATTGATTAATTTTTATCATATACCTTTACATAACTATGTAGTAGTTTAAGACAATCCTAGACTTGTGGTTATGTTATCTACCTAAGGCTAAATACCCAAACTCTATTAATTAGAACACACATGTTTTTCTCTAAGAAGTCAAATTAATAGTTAGTTTTTGACCTCACTAGGTGTGGAAGATGTGTAAAATTTTCTTCAATAATCGTTGTGTTGAAGTCTTGATATAGTGGTTTAGAAGGGGTCACCTTGGCCTTATTTCTCTTTCT
The DNA here is from genome assembly GCA_028583015.1 of Wollemia nobilis. Taxonomy (NCBI): domain Eukaryota; kingdom Viridiplantae; phylum Streptophyta; class Pinopsida; order Araucariales; family Araucariaceae; genus Wollemia; species Wollemia nobilis. The sequence continues at coordinate 9,420,436 of JAQPPZ010017210.1, read as the reverse complement.
CTTGTGAGTCATTTTGGAAGTACTTACCCCTAATGTGCCAACCTCATTGTATGGTGTATCTTGTTGTGCTAATGACCCCATATATACCTTCCATGGATTGGGACATACCAACTTTGGGTTGTGTTGGGCACTAAAATTTCATCAAGCTTTACTTGATACCGCAACTGTCTATCTTACTATTTTCTATCCAAGCATGGACTTAATAGTCGTAGCTCAACACTAAAGCATTGGATGGATAAAAAAAAACTTCAATCCAACCTCCAGAGTAGGTTGGTTCCTTGTCAACTTAAAATGGTGTTGAATCAATTAAAGCTCCAATAGGGTTTTGAGATAAGGGTTAGAAAAGGTTTAGAGTTAGAAATGTTATAAAGAAATAGTGGTCGAATAGGCTAACAACATAGGCAACTACAAAAAAAGGCTCCCGCAAGTTATTTTCAGTGTCCCATCACTCAAATACACATTACCAAAATTAATGAAACCTTCACACATTAAAAATAAATAGAGAAATATTGTAGAAAGAAATTCCAACATCCAATATTGATAATCCAAATAGCAAAATAGACCAATAGTTAGATTTTATAGAAATAAACTTCCTAGCAAGATAGATCTAATAAAGAACATATTTCAACTACTCTCACAACTAGTAATCCAAAATCTAGAATGAACTAACCATTCAAGTATTAACAAAAATGCAGCTCAAGACTTCTAACCTCTTGCGCAAGATAATGAAGATGATAAATTTGACTCAAAAAATTAGAGTAATGCTCCTTACATTAGCTCACAAGAATATTTACAATAGGGTAAGCAAATGCACTAGAGCCAACCCAAAAAAATGAGGGTTCAACCTCTATTTATAGTTTGTAAATGAAAGAATATCAAGGAGACATTACAAAGATTGTATATTTATAGCTCAGCAAAGAGTTTGTTAGCATCATCTTACTGGATGTGGAGCTTCGGGAAATCTATTGTGAGAAATCCTCCATGGTAGCATACCTATATAACTTGTTGTTTTGTTGGTGGCAGTTGGAGTTATAACAGTTGGACATTGCATCTCATCCATAGATTGTTCTTGGCAGCTCGGATCCACCACATATATGCAATTGCATCTGGTTCTTGTTCTTGGAAACCCTCGATGCTTCATATTCCTACCATCCAACTAAATGTGCTCTAGTCCGATGATAAAATACCTTTTAAATCCTTCAATAATGTCAGCAAATCCTAGACCGTCTATCTTCATCATGGATGGTTGCGATTAAAACTTCCCAAGACACTCTGCACATTGGTGAGGAAAACCCAAGCGCCATTCTGTACTTTAAATTTGCTGACATCATCACTATAGCCTTGCTCCTACGAAATTGCATTCTAGCATAAAATTAACTATGAGGTGATCGAGATGCAATCCACTCCTTTTCCTTCCCCTTTTCTCCTTTGGCTTCACAACTTCTAAAATCTGCACTTTAAAATGTTTTGACATCACCTTTTCTTTGCAGAACCAAGAATCCACACTTGGGCAAGTGTAAATATTCCTTTATCTCCAATTTGCACCGACTGTAGTGTAAAATAGCTTCCTGTCTCCACACTCTCCGTAGTGTAAAATTGACTTTATCACCATTCCACTCTGGAGTTAGTGTAAACTTACTCTTTGATGTTAATACACACCTAAATATGTTATAAACCCTATGGAATTTGCTTTATCGACACTTAGCCGCTCAAAGCTTGCAAGAAATCGCTCTTGGTCTCCATTCCACACTTTATATTGTGTTGATGTCATCATTGTCAAAAACTTTTGTGGAATTGGAACCCTTCGCCAATCTGCACCATTTGCGTTATAAACCCAGAAAAATCGCTCAAGGCAAGAATTTTACTAAGGGTTGATGGATTAGGAAACTAATGTAGCAGATTTGCTGCATAATACACTAAAAAGTGTAGATAATGGAACTTACATACCTTAGAATAAATTTGCAATATTTTCTAAGGATGTGGCATTTTTGGGCCTACATTCTGATGCCTCCTGAGTGGATTTTCTCGCAAAGACATCGAACTTAGAGTCTTATCCACTGGGTATCAGGAATCAAAAAATGATTCTCTTCAAAAATGCTTTAAAGAATAACTTCCATATGAACACTACCCTCTAAAAACTTTATGGTCATCTTCAAGGATAAACGTTCATATCGAGACTATGCTCCATGCATCCTAGAGGATAACTTTTCACATGGAGACTATGCCATAAGCATCAATGTCTATGCCATTCCAAAAAAACTACCTCACTACTCCATAAAAAATACAGCTATGTTCTCCTTATAAAGCCCTCTTACAATTCATGATAAAAATACCTTCACACAAAAATTGTTGTTTTTATGTCTCTCTCTGGACTCATGCTTTTATTGTTTCTTTCTAACCATTTCAGAGTAAAACTGAATAAAAAATATAGAAAACTTATGACTATATATGTACAAAATAAAAATTGCTAAGATTATGCCCCTTCAGGGTACAAAACATCTCTATTAGGATATGCTTCTTGATAGACCTCCTCCTCAACATTATCATCTTATTGGTCAACATTTTCCTTAGCTTCTTCCTTTGGAGAAGATTGCTCTTTATTTTCCTCTGTTGTACTATCACCAAACAACAACACCATCAATTTCAAGTTTTGTAGGGCTTATTTTTAGGTTTTTTATGAGGGATTATAAGTCTCTCTTAGCTGCTTGTAAATGTATTGTAGTTAACCAATATCTTCATAGTAAGCAACACTTCCTTTGTTTACCAGGTCCTCCATGAGGTCTCTGAGCCTGGTGAAATCAATGATCATTTGTGAAGCCTGCTCTTGGTCAATTGGTTCCTCTAGAGCATCAATTTTAGATTCATCTTATAAGCTCTCTTCAGTACTTTTCTTGATTTCTTAAAATAAAAGAAAGTTATGATCTTCCATCAATAAACCTCTAAAACCAATTTGTATTATTTCCTTGTTAACATCCACTACATCCTTGATTACTCCTTCAAATTTGTCATACAACAACCAAGCCTTTTGGATTGCTCTGTGCTTCTTTACTATAATTCTGGCAGCAACCCTAGTAATGTTCCAATCCTTATTAGGAATTGGCTTAGCCAAATCACCGAGTCTACTATCTACCAGCCTATGAATTTGCTCAGTGGGAATCACCATAGGCTGTAACTCTCCAGTGATTTTATCCAGATCCTTCTGATACTTTGGATCAAGTAGCTAACATCATATAAATAGTCAATAATAAGATGCAACCCTGAGTATTTCTCTATCACTTTAGAAAGTAATTCCTTTCTTAATTTCTTGAGCCTAGCTTTAGAAAAACCAAAATATTTAGCCTTTTCAATGTGGAGTTGTTGCTTCAAACATTGTATCTCCTTAGCCTGCTCCCCATTATTCTTCTAGTGCTCTGCAATCTACTCCTTGAGCTTATTAGCTTCTTGAAATTTTTCTTGCCAACTTTTAGCTTCCTTTTTCAGAGCTTTCTCCACTTTATGATTTTTGAAGCTTTTCAATTTGTTTTTCCAACTTACTCACCTTTTCTTTGAATATATCATTTTTCACATAAAAAGTTTCTAAGTGGGATTTGGCTATTACAAATTCATCTTCATCAGACAACTTCTCAATATATTCAGTATGCTCTTCTATATGATAATCTTGAATTGTCATCTTAGTTTTAGGCTTGCTCACCAGGGGAATCATGGACCTAGAAGTCCTTTGCCTTGAAACTGGATCAAAAAACATACATCTTCTCCTTGTAGCCATCCTATTGGAAGGCTTAGACAACTTTTCTACCCAAAAATCATTGATTTTCCATGCAGCTTCTTGTTCTTTCTGTAGAATTGCCTGGGTAGGGTAACTTGTAGTAAGGGGAGAAAAAGACACAAGGAATGTAAGAGCAAAATAAATGGTTGATACTAGTGGTTCAAAAGTAGTTATGATAGAATATGTGACCACAGTGGAATCCATGATGACTATTGTTGTTGCAATTGGTAAAATTATGGACAATGAAGGGAGACTCATAGATGGGTAAGGGGGCTGACTAGAAACAATTTGCTTCTTAGATGATGGTGGTGGTGGTAATGGTGAATTTGTAACTATGTGAGATGATGAGAGGGGAATTTTAGTTGCTGAATGTGGAACTTTGGATGATGAAGATGGAATCTCAGATAATGAAATAGGGACTTGGGGTGACCTTGGAGGTGATGGGTTAGTTTGCACCTCAACAGTGACTGATGAAACAAGAGGTGGATTAGGAGGTGGAGAAGGTACCTTTGTTACAACTTCTTGCCCAAAAAGGGAGGGGGATTTCCTTGGGGAATCTGGAGGAGAAAGAGGAGAAGAGGGGTAAGAGACCATACCTTCGTCTACTGATGTAGGGTTTTCTGGAGATGTCTCTATAATTTGTTGTTGTTCTTGTTGTAATGATTCTTTAGTAGCTGGAACAATTTTTTTCTAAACTACATTCTCTTTATCTAGCCTTTGTTTCTTTGATATCTCCTTCTCAACTCTTTCTTGGGTCCTTTTGGCCTTTATTTGAAAAACTTTATAGGTAAATTTCTCAGCCTCCATTTCTTCTTCATGCAACTCTTCCTGTACTGATTCCTCCAGTAATACCTACTCAAAAATAGGATTTAACTCCACTATCGCTGCAGTGGTGAAACTCATAGGTTTAAACCTAAATCTACCATCCTTTTATTTCTAGTTTATATCTATATCTAGAGGCTGAGCACCCAGGTCTAGATGCTTAGACCTATTTTTTGTCTCTATAATTTATGCACTAACAATCCTCTCATCAAAATAGTGTATTTTACTCATCAACCGTACCCCCTTTGGAAATTGTTCTATCTACTTAGGTGAAGGCTGAAAAGGCTTTAGGACTTCAACAATGATTAATGGAGTATCAGGTTCCCCTTATTCTAAATGTGGGGATGGAGAATCAGGCCCAGATTGTGACTTGCCATATATGAGTACTATATTTCTCGTGTCTTTGGGACTCCAAGTTTGGAGATTATTGTCATACCTTTTAGAGAATTCAACATCCATTTTAATCCTAAAATTGGAATTTACTTTACCAGTCTCAATTTTCATCCTCCACCAGTCTGATATCTTGGCCTCATTCCATTTCCCTTTATGCTCTATCTTTTCATCATTAGGTTCTTGAGATTGAGGGTCTTTTGTCTTTTCTATTTTTTCTTTAATATCCTTGATGGTACACTCCTTAAAATGATGTTTTACATTGTTGTCCAAGTCAAAATTCATAATTTGCTCATAAAATTCCAACCATGGAGGGAGTTGATCCATTTTAAAAACATTCCATTCTAAAATATCAGTTTCTTTGTTATTTTTGGCTTGTTCAAAATGGGGCCTAGATCTCTTTTCAAATTTGTAGGCCTTCTCTCCATTTTTTGTAATATTTATTTTATAGAATATGTAATCTAGATCATAACTCCATCTCTAAAGAATATAGAACAAACCCAAACTATCTACGTATTGATCAATTTGTTCACCCTGCTGCTTCTTTGTAATAGTTATATCACTAACATTTCGGTAAGTCAACATAGACTTCCTCTTTCTTCCAGAACCATAGTTTAAATCAATAGATTCAACTTACCTCAAATATTCTAAGGCAAATAGCCTATTTTTTACAAAGTGAGGTAGCAGAAAAGGCTTGCCTTGGAAGCCATATAGTCTAATAACTATGCCCTCTATTAGGAGATACCAGTATCCTTCCTCTGCACACTCTGTTCTCAATATTTTCTTAGTAAATAATGGTATCCCAGGGCAAACTCCATACATTATTTTCAATGTTGGCCCTAAGAATTCCAAATTGAATTTGTAAAAAGACTCAGTACTTTTGAGATGCTTAGTCCATCAATAAACTGGCATGGGTTCTCCTTCACTAGTCTTGTCCTTAATTGGAATCTAGGGTATCATGTCTCTTACAGCAGTAAAGAACATCCAAACCAAGCTTGAACAATGTCAAAAACAAGGTGTGTTAGAACTTATTTTCAATGCTACTAACTGCTCATGTATTCTTTGGGTAAGGAAAATTCAGCCAGTCAAAATAGATAACCTTAATACCCTTTTCAACCATGCCTTCCTCATACATCCTCTCATTGGAAATGCAATATGCAACGACTATTTGCCAACCCTACATCATTTTATCAGAATCCACCATCCATATAGGCTAACATAGAGTAAATATCTGGGTGTTCAAAATGTTCAATGGAAATTGGGACCCGAGGTAATCCCTTTCTAGGCCTAGTGTCCTTCAGTTGTTTATATACCCACTTTCTAAAAGACACAATCATTAGCCCTCTTCTCTAGGGAATAATACCCAGTCTGGGTAGTTATTCTAAACACCTTTTATTTTATCAATGGTTTTGCTTCTATGGCAAAAACCTTGTTACAATTTGCAATCATGATGCTAAACAGGGTCTTGCCTTTAGCAGTATTTACTGCTTTTACTATTGGGTCATAAAACTTAATTATGGCTGCTATTAATTTAGGGTAAGTATGGACATAATCACAAATATAAAAAGATAGAAATGAGAGGATAAAACATCTACCCTCAACTGACAAGGCCACTCCTGCTTTGTATATGTTGTTGATATTTCTCTTGAGATTCGACCTCTGTATTAGGACCAACTCAGTATCCGCTATAGATTTTTCTTTATCAATATAATGACCCACTATATTTTTCATTAATTTTCTAGCTTCTTAGGAATCTTCGAAAGCCATCTCCATCAACAATGAATTATATTTTCTCTATAGAATTTACAGGTAATGCTTATGTTATCGTTATGCTCTTCTTCACTCAGTGAATGCTGCTCTTGTCAAATGGACAGAATTTTATGGCTTTGTTCTTTTAATTAATGCAACATGCCCATATTCCACCATTAATGGAGCTACTATGCAACCTACCCATTGGCATGCTTCTCAACTAGCACTCCACCCCTTTTGGTGGCTTAGAGGTGGTATTCTATCCTCTAATTGGTCAAAATTTAAATTTGCTTCAACATTGAGGTATTGCTTTGTCCATTATCTTTCGAGCATGGGAAAATAAGTATTTACTGCAGAAATTTTACCCTTTTCCAAGTGATACAATGCAAAATTACTACCCGTTCAAAAGTAGACTTGAAATCGGTGGATTGGTGACACTTTCCTTTTTTGCACAACTTAACTCTAAATTGCGGTGGATTAGGAAATTCCTCATTCTGCACCTCAGAAGTCTCAAAATTTGGTGGATTATAGCCCGCTCATTACTTTATTGGCATCATGGTCCATTTGAGTGTGGAAAAATAGTGCACATCGAAATCCGCTAAAATATAGTTCATTTGAGTGCGGATCAGAACCCGCTTGTCATTCAGATCATGTGATGGTTATTTTTTTAATGTGGATTGGAGTCTGGAAATATTCTGCTTCACACCTAGTGTATTTGAGTGCAGAATAGGAAATACTACATCCTTTGGGAACACTTAGCCAATTTTTTGCAAAAAAATCTCTTTTTTATTTTTTGTTTTTTTATTTTGCACTTTTGCACCATATGTTGTTAAAATAAAACTTGATACGAAGTGCAAAAAGAAAATAAATATGATACAATGTATATACATATATTATAATAAGATTATATCATTATAGCTCCTGTTACTATCAATGAGCTTCAACAAGTAGTTTTTAAAATGCAAAAAGGGAAAACCCCAGGTCCTGATGGTTTTCCTATTGAGTTCTACCAAGAGTTCTGGGATATCCTTCATGTTGATTTATTAGAGGTGGTGGAAGAAGCCATGAAATCCAAAGAAATTTTGAAGGTTATCAATAAAACTTATATTACTCTTGTTCCAAAATCTCAAGAGGTTGATCATATCTCAACTTTTAGACCTATTGCTTTATGTAATGTTCTTCTCAAAATTATTACTAAAATCATGGCAGAAAGGTTGAAGCCTCTTTTTGCATAAGATTATTTCCCCAGAGCAAGGGGGATATGTGGAAGGATGTCAAATAGTAGATGAGATAGTTCTTGCTCAGGAAGCCATCCATTCCATGGATATGCAAAATTCTCCTTCTATGTTCATCCGGTTAGACTTATCCAAAGCTTATGACAGAGTGGATTGGCACTTCCTTATCAAAGTTTTGAGGCAATTTGGTTTCTCTAAGGATTGGATGGATTGGATTATGGGATGTATCTCTTTAGTTTCCTACTTAGTTCTCATCAATGGCAGGCCTTCTCACTCTTTCCTAGCTTCCAGAGGTATTAGGCAAGGTGACCCGCTATCCCCTTATTTATTCATCATTCTTGCTGAATGCTTGGGTAGGACTATAACCAAAAAGAGGGAAAACAAAACCCTTGAGGGAGTTACCATTGCTCATGGAGCTAGACCTATCTCTCATCTTCAATTTGTGGATGACTCTACCCTTTTAGGTAAAGCTATAGTTAAGGAAGCTTCTAATATTAAGCAAATCATTAGTTGTTTTTCTAAGGCTATCGGGCAGTTGATCAATGAAGACAAATCTAAAGTTATTTTCTTTCACTGCTCTACCAGACAGAATCCATGGTCTTGGATAAATTAAGATATAAGAAGACCTCTCTTCCAATCACTTATTTAGGTATTCCCATAAATATTCAAAGGCAGAAAAATAAATATTGGAATTGGTTGTTGGACAAAGTCAAGAAGAAAATTGGAAAGTGGACCAACAAGTGGCTTTCTTCTGGGGTAGAATCACCTTGGTAAAATCAGTCCTTCAAGCTATTCCTATTTATGTTTCTTCCGTTTTGAATATCCCAAAGGTTGTTCTTCAAGAATTGGATCAAATCAGTCATCGTTTCCTTTGGAGTGGTACTAAGGAGAAAAGAAAATGGGCCTTGGTGAAATGGGATACTTTATGTCTTCCTAAGAGTGAAGGGGGGTTAGGATTCCGGTCTTCAATTAATAACAACAAAGCTTTAGCCGCTAAATTATATTGGAGGATGTTGCATAACCCCAATGCTCTTTGGGCCAATAATCTCCGTGCTAAATATGCTCGAGAACAAAAGTCCCGAAGACCTTGTTCGCTATCAACTTCCTACCAAAGGTTCTCCCATTTTAGCAGTTCTTAAGACTCGGTGAGGATTTGATAAAGAAAAAATTATTTTGGATCATTCATAATGGTCAACATGCAAATTTTTGGACAGATTCTTGGGATGGTCACAAGCCTTTGATAACTCGGCTTCCCGATTGGAGGCCTTGGATGGAGGAGCTTCACCGAGCTAATTGGATAAAGGTGGCTAATTACCGTCGGTACCATACCGGTAATTCAAAGGTTGGTAGATATTGGATCCCTATTGAGGACTGGCCTATTCAAATCCCGTAAAGGCAAAGACAAGATATCCAAGGCATCCTTCATATGAGATCCCTCTCTTGGTCCCATGAAAAAGATTGTTTTGGATGGAACAACACTACTAAGGGTGAGTATTCAGTTGCTCAAGGTTATTTGACCTTATGCCATAATAATCCCAACCATTCTTCTGACATATTTTCTCAATTGTGGGCTCAAAAGCTCTGGCCTAAGGTGAGGTTCTTTAATTGGCTTTTATTGCATCGTAGGGTGCTTACTGGTGAGCAACTTATGAAGCATGGTTTTCATGGCCCTTTTAGATGTGAAATGTGTGAAGAGAATGTAGAAAATATCAACCATATTTTTATTGAGTGTACTTTAGCCTCCGAGCTATGGAGGAGAATGGCAACTTTACTTGGCTTACTAGTGGTCCAATTTTTTCACTTTTGAACAACTTTGGAGGGATTGGCCTAATCAAGAGGGTGTTGATCATTTTATTAGGCAGTTAGTTTGGATGGGTTCTACCATTCTTCTTTGGAATATTTGGAATGAAAGGAACAACCAAATTTTTAATCAAGATAGGAAGGATATTCACTATATTTGGCAAAAGACCATAGCCAACTTAGTTGAATCAATCCATCAACTCCTTAATCACCCCCAAAACTCCCACCAAAGATGGGATCAAGTGATGCAAATATTGAAGATTAAACCTTCTAAGGGCAACCAACTTAAAGGGAATGTGAGTATTAGTAAGATGGATAGGACTAGAAATTGGCAACCTCCTCCTAAGGATTTTGGAAAAGTCAATACCGATGGAGCCTCTAGAGGGAACCCCGGAAAAGCCAGTGTGGGAGGAATTGGTAGACTTTCAGATGGCTCCCCGGTTTTTACTTTTGCTGAGAATTTGGGTATTCTTTCCAATAACCTTGCCGAGGGGTATGGTATCCTTAGAGGCCTTCAGGAGGCTACTAAGGTTGGATGGGAAAAGGTGTTAGTTGAGTCCGACTCTCAACTTATGATTAATCTCTTGAAGACTCCTTCTAAGAATCATAAGGTGGATTGGAGAATAAAAAGAATTATTGAGAAGATTCAGTTAATCCAGATGGGATTTTTGAAAGTTGATTACAATCATGTGGTCGAGATCAAAACAAGAGTGTTGATGCTTTAGCTAATTGGGCTTTGGACAAAGGTGATCTTACTTGTTATGGCCACCCTCCTATATGGTGGGCTTCTCAAATTAGGGAAGCTCTTCTTTCTATCATTTCTTTGGATGGCTCCAGTTTTGAAGGTACCTAGTTTCTTCTTGTTTTTTTTTTTGTTTCTCTTTGGTTCATTCAGTTTTTTTAGTTCCCTAGCTCATTCTATTCTTTATTTTGTTTCCTCCGTTGATTCTTGCATTAATAGTCTTCTCGGTCTAGATAGGTCATTGTTTTGTTCATTTTTTTTTTCTTTTGTCTTCTTTGTTTTTTTGTTTAGTTTTTTAAGGTGGGTGGGTTCTTTTGTTTTGTTTTGTTTTTGTGTTCTTTGTGTTGTTTTTTGTTGTTCTTGTGTTTTTGTTGTTTTGTTTTTTTTTTTTTATGTTTTTTGTTATTGTTCTTGTGTTTTTTTCGTTCTTGTTCTTGGGTTTCTCTTTGTTTGTGTTATTTCATTTTTTTATGTGTGAGTGTTTTCTATGTTTTTTGTTTTTGTTTATTGTCCGTTGTTGGTTGTTTTTATTTTTATTTTATTTATTTTATTTTTTAGGTTTTGGTTGTGTTTATTTTTCATGTTTTTTTGGGTTATGTCTTTGTAGTGTTCTGTTGTTTTTGTCTTGTTTGTGTTTTGTTATGTGGTTCTTGTGTTTTTCTATGTGGTTTGTGTTGTGGTTTCTTTTATCTTATTGTGCGTGTTTGGTTGTGCTTTTGGTTTTGACACACTCAAGGAGCATGTTTTTTATTTTATTTTATTATTTTTGTTGTTATTTACTTTTTTTAATTTGGTTTTGTGTGTTTGTTTGCTCCTTGAGTATGTCAAAGGTGGTAGGCCAGGTCCGAGTCCTGGGCATTTTTGGCGGAATGGATACCCCTGCCTCCTTGGGTCTTACCCGAAAGTGGCATCCCTTTTGGGATGTTTTCCACAAATAAAAAAAAAAATTATAATGAGCTTATATTTCAATCAAAGTAGAGTTTGAGATGAAAACCATTAACCGGAATTGGTTGTATGTTTCCCTCTAGATATTCAAGTTGGAAAACATTGGTCTCCTTGACCTCTACTATCTTGAAAGGACCATCCAAAAAGGAATCAAAATTTTGATGGTGACCTGGTTTTGCTCTCTCAACATTCCACCTAAGAACTGAATCTCCAACCTAGAATTTTTTGAACCTTACCTTTTTATCGAACCATGCCTTGATATCCACATAATGCTTCTGAAAATTCTCATAGGCCTAAGCTCTTTTCTCTTCCAACTATAGTAGGTGTGTTAGCCTTGTATCCACTAGATTTTCCTCTGATTCTTCTTCTGAATTTATCAATTTGAGTGCTAGAATTTCTAAATGGATAGGTAACACTACCTCTTTGCCATATACAAGAGCATAAGGGGAAGTCTTTATGGACTTCTTGATGGTAATCCTATCTACCCACAAAGCTTGTTCCAGCATTAGGTGCCAACTTCTTTTATTCCCTTCTAGTGATCTCCTCAAAATCCTTAACAAATTTTTGTTGGTAGACTCTGCAAGTCCATTCCCTTGAGGGTAATAATTTGAAGTATTCTTAATGGTTATGCCATACTTTCTGGAAAATTCAATATATTTGGCTCCTATAAAGGCTGGCCCATTATCACTCACCAAGGCTTTCGAAACTCCAAACCTTGAAATCAAACTTTCCATAAAATTGATCACAACTTCCTGATCTGATTTCTTGGTAGGGATAGCTTCTACCCATATGGTGAGGTAGTCTATGGTAGTTAGAATATACTTGTGCTCAGTTGAATAATTTGGATTGATGACACCTATGAAGTCCAACCCCCATTGTTGAAATGGTTCTTCTACCTGTATTGGCCTAAGGGGGAATGATGCAATCCTTGTTCTCCCCACATGCCTCTAGCACTTGTCACAAGCTCTAGTGATTTTGAAAGTATCAGCAAATATAGTAGGCCAATAATAGCCTGCTCTTATGATTTTCAAAGTTGTGACTCTACCTGAGAAATTTCCTCCATATGGCCCTCCATGGAACTCCTCAATGACCTTTTGTTGTTGATCTTATTTCAAGCACTTAAGGAGGACTCCATCAAGGTTCCTTTTGTATAGCCCTTCTGGTAGTAAGATATACTTCAAAGCTTGAAGTCTATATCTTCTTCTTTGTGATGCATTAATATCAGGAGGGCATACTCTGGTTTGAAAGTAATTGATCATCTGGTCTACCCAATCAGAGTCTCCTGGCTGCATTCTTTCAATCTGATCATCTTCTGCTACCTGGAAAGTTGTTATTTTTGCTGATGTTGCTACCTCTGTTAGACCTTGGTATAAGGCCCTACCTCTTACCAACTTGGTGGGGTGTATCTCCACATCATATTCCTGGATCTTGGTGATCCATCCAACTCTCTTATCTCCTAGTTCACCTTGCAGAATAAATCTTCTTACATCCGGGTGAACAACATATACCAGGGTCTTACTTTGAACCAAATACTGCCTGAACTTCTTCAATGACTTCATCACAACAAATACTTGTTTCTCAATAAAATTATACTTAACCTGGTAATCATGGAGGGTCTAGCTCCAAAATAATATGGGATGCTCTTCACCTTGATCATCCTTTTGAGTGAGCACTGAGGCATAACTTTCTTCAGCTCCATAAGCATAAAGAATAAAATCCTTACTAAAATCTAGATTTACTAGCACTGGGGCTATTGCAATGGACTGCTTGATTATCTCAGAGGCTTATTTCCTGACTTTAGTCCATTTGAACTCAACATTTTTCTTGAGTAGTTCAGAAATGGGCCTCACCTTTTGTGCAAAGTCAAAAATGAATTTCTTGACAAAGTTTATTTGACCCAAGAAATATTGTAAGGCTTTCTTATTCATAGGCAATGGAAGGGTTAGAATGGACTTGATTCTATCTAGATCTATGGCCATACCTTATTTTGAGACTACATGACCTAGCAAATTTCCCTCATGGACTACAAAGAATGATTTCTTAGGATTAAGGGAAATGCCAAATTCTCTGTATTTCTGAAAGACTTGCTCAAGGTGTGCTAAGTGATCATGCTTGTTATGGGAGAAAATAGTCATATCATCCAAATATATCAGAATGACCTTATTGATAAGTTCCCCAAAGGCATAGTCCATGGCTCTCTAAAATGTGGCTCCTGCATTGGATAACCCAAAAGGCATTCTCTGGTAGGCAAAAGTACCCCATTTTGTGGTGAATGCTATTTTATATTGATCTTCATCCTTCACCCAAATCTGGTTATAGCCAGAGAAACCATCCAATAGTGAGAACCTTTCTACCCCTACCACTATCTATAATATTTGATCAATCTGTGGAAGGGGGTAGTGATCCTTTAATGATGTCTGATTAAGATTTCTAAAATCCACACATAGGTGAATATCACCATTCTTTTTTCTTATAGGTACCAAGTTGGCTACCCAGGTGGAGTGTTTTATGGGATAGATGATCTTAGCCTTTAACAAATTTAAGAGCTCTTCTCTCATTATGGCTTCAATCCTTGGATTTACAGGCCTTTGCTTCTACCTAAAAGGCTTTGCATCAGGCTCTAGCTCAATAGTGTGTTGGATAATCCTTTTGTCATATACCTTGAGGTCTTCATATGACCAAGCTACGATATCTAGATACCTTAGACATAGGGCCTTGATATCCTCTTCTTCCTCTAGTGAACATCGAATTCCAACATTGAGCTTCTTTTCAGTACTGACTTCAACTTCTTTATAAATTTTTTCATTGACTTCCATGGCTTTGGTCCTTTTTCTATCTTCATTGTCAAACAAGCTTTCTAAGGTGACCAAACCCCTAGGTATGTGATTGTTCCTAAGTTGAATAACATCCTGTTGATCAATTTCCTCTAGATTTTCCTCTTGGATAGTGGAGAGATAGGCTTCTCTTACCATAAAATCAATTATTTGTTCATCATTTTCAAAAACCTGCCAAAAAATTTGCTTATCTGGCACTGCAGGCCTGAAAATCATTTTGATTCCCTTGTCTTTCTTGACTCCAATATCTATAGAAGGGTTGAAGTTAGCTCCCCTTGCTACTAAAGAGTCTTCCAAAGTATTCTTTTCTCTGGGAATAAAATTTATATTTAGGGCATCAAAGGATTCCATCAGATCCCATACCCTATTTTTGTATGCTTTTAGGTAATGGTGCTTACTATTGCACCTTTTTCTTACCTGATGGATGATTAACTCAGAGTCACCATATATTTTTAGGACCTTAATGCCCATATTTTTTGCTTGCATCAGTCCAAGGCATAAAGCCTCATACTCTACAACATTATTGGTGCATGACCATGTTAATCTATAGGTAAAACTCTTTGTCCCTTCTGATTGGGACTGTAGTACCACACCAACACCAGCTCCATTTCTGCATCTAGCACCATCAAAGTGCATGGTCCATACCTCTATCTCTCTCAGAGACTGATTAGATATAGCAAGAATTTTCTTCTCTGATTTTGTAGAAATACTATATGTGCCCATGCCTATCCCAAACTGATTGTAATCCTCTCTAAAAGGTAATTCATCTTCAAGTTCCAATTCCTCAAATTTATCCACAATTTCAAATTCTTCAAGAGGAGTGAGGTTGCACATGTCTTCCTCAATTTTTTCTATGTGATAAGACATAGGCTTTTCAGGTGTTATCCTTATCCTCTTCCCTTTGAATGGAATGACCATGTTGGAATAATCCATGTACATGCATCCACCTAATTTTGTAGTGAACTCCCTTGAGAGGCATAAACCAAAGTAGGGCTCTAGGTCAACCACTACTATTTCTTGTACTATTGTCACCTCAGGGGCTCTATGTAACCTCATTAAAACATCCTTTATTACTCCAACTATTTTCATAGGTGTCCCATCCAATTGTAGTACTCTAGGGCAAGATCGGGTATACTCCATACCCATCTCTTCATAGTACCGCTTTAGGCATAACTGTAGTTGATGCTCCTGAATCTATCATACAATTTTGGACTACCCAACCTTCCATTCTTAAAGAGATATAGAAAGGAGGGGGTTTATTCTTTAAAATAGTAGGGGATATTTCTTTCTTTTTGGGGGTATACTAAGGATTGTGGTGGCCTACCTATCCTATGGATACTTGTTGAGAGAAGCTTTAAGCAAGTCAATCTAGCTAGGAATGAAAAGGGTATCATATAAACTAGCTTTTGATGGAATCCTTTTCATCTCTTCTACAATGTTGTATTTAGACTTAGCCAAAGTGGTCCTCTCAAGCCTTCTTTCTGGCTCACCATATTTTCTTTTATATTGTTGAGTGGCTTCTATTCTTTATCTTTTGGTAATAGAAGGGAATCTAAGCCTCTCTTGAGCCTCATATTTAGATTTCATTCGGTCTCCTTCAGTTTCTTTCTCGAATATCTTGGGGAGATTGTTTGTCTTCTCTTTCCCTTTAGCCTGGGGAATAGGAAAAGTATCACTGCTTTGGGGGAGTGGATCATTCCTTTTCTGAGAAGGAACCTGGAATTGTCCCATATTTTGGGGATCTACTTGCAAGGTTTTCTTTCCTGACCTTGTCATAACAGCAATTGGGCCATCCTCATCCAGCTCTTTCCCAACCATGATTTGGTTAGGCTGCCATAACATACTTACCCTTCCCTTTTGATTTCTTTTTGCTTGATCCATAGCTTGTTGAACATGGTGTTGGTACATGACACAAGACTATGAATCATGAGGATCATTACATACCAGACACCAAACATTAACCAGACTTATCTCTGAAGAACACTCAGGCTCTTCATATGTTGCATTCACTCTGACCCTAGTACTATTACTAGGACCAGGTCTCTGATATTTGTTCACATATGGAAATCTCCTCTATTGTGACCTTTCCTGATCTCTCTTTTCCATTGAATTCATTCTGTTACTTAGGGTTTTCAGAGTATTTTGTATATCAAGAATGGCAAAAAACTCTTGAGAGGTTTGAGAAGGAAGGGGAGGGAAAGGAACTACAATAGATGATGTTTTCGACTGAGGAATATGATTCATTTGTGGATATGGGGATGATAAGGAAGGGGGATCCATGTAAGATGAGTTTGTAGCTTGGCTTTGGCCATTAGTGGTTTCTTAACTATAAGGTAGCACAACTTTGGGAGGTAACCTCCCCACATTAATTAGGATATTCTCTGCATGAACTGCTGCATTATAAACTTGTGGAAAGGTTTCCACCCTAGATTGTTGGGTTTGTAAGCCTAGATCTGATCCAAGAGCTCTGATATAATACATATAAGCCAAGCATGCAGCTGGTCTAGCTATAGGGGGAATTCTCTTCCATGTTCTGCTAAACCTCAAATTGAAATCTGAGATAGTCTCTTGCTAAGATTTTTGCATGGACGTAAACTGATTAAGCAAGGAGAAAGGATTAGTAGATTCATTAAATTCTTCCACAAAAGGCTCATCCAATGCTACCCATGAGGTAATGGTGTTATCCTCAAGAGTCCTAAACCAATGCAAAATCTTTCCTCTAAAGGACAGGGCTAGGATTCTCACAATAACATCCTCCTCCTTTATGTTGTGGATTATTGCCAGGTTCAAAATGTCTTGATAGTGCTCATATGCAGTCTTCCCAGATCCATCATAAGTGGGAATAGCCTTGGACACAACCTAGGGAATGACATTCATATGGGCTAACCTAAGGGGACCAACTGTGTTCCAACTGGGGTACTTCTGTAATGGCTGATTTGGGGCCACATTTCCCTAATTTTGGGCTGCATTTCCTACCATATTTCTAGGTGTAGGTCTTGTTGGAGGGGCTATTGGATTAACTATAGGATTTTCCTCAAGAAGCTCTTCTTCTGAGAGGAAATATTGATTCAAAATTTTGATAACAGTAGACCCTCTATAAGGTAGCTCACAATAGAAATATGAGTTAGGGTTATTCCTTTTGAAATACCTAGTATACATGAAAGGACACTGGTCTACATGGGTGATTATTTTTTGGGTTTAAAGACCAGGGAGTCACTAGGTGAATTTGCTATTCTCCACTTAACAAGGTCAAGATAATTCACCAAATCTTGATTCCTTTGGGTAGAGATAAAACAATAACTCATATGATGGGTTTTTGTGTTCCTTGTGAACTTGTCCCACCGGGCATGCCAAAAATTGTTGGGCACCAAAATGTCATCAAGCTTTACTTGACACTACAACTGTCTATCTTCCAATTTTCTATCCAGGCATGCACCCGATAGTCGCAGCTCGACACTCAAGCATTGGATGGATCAAAGAAAACTTCAATCCAACCTCCAGAGTAGGTTGGTTCCTTGTCAACTTAAAATGGTGTTGACTCAATTAAAGCTCAAATAGGGTTTTGAGATAAGGGTTAGAAAAGGTTTAGGGTTAGAAATGTTATAAAGAAATAGTGGTCGGATAGGCTAACAACATAGGCAACTACAAAAAAGGCTCCCACAAGCTATTTCTAGTGTCCCATCACTCAAATACACATTACCCAAATTAATGAAACCTTCACACATTAAAACATAAGTAGAGAAATATTGCAGAAAGCAATTCCAACATCCAATATTGATAATCCAAATAGCAAAATAAACCAATAGTTAGATTTAATAGAAATAAACTTCCTAGCAATATAGATCTAATCAAGAATAAATTTCAACTACTCTCACAACTAGTAATCCAAAATCTGGAATGAACTAACCATTCAAGTATTAACATAAATGCAACTCAAGACTTCAAACCTCTTGCACAAGATAATGAAGATGACAAATTTGAGTCGAACAATCAGAGTAATGCTCCTTCCATTAGCTCACAAGAATATTTATAGTAGGGCAAGAAAACGCACTAGAGCCAACCCTAAAAAATGAGGGTTCAGCCTCTATTTATAGTTTGTAAATGAAAGAATATCAAGGAGACATTACAAATATTGTATATTTACAGCTCAACAGAGAGTTTTCTAGCATCATCTTACTAGTTGTGGAGCTCCAAGAAATCTACTATGAGAAATCTGCCATGGCAGCATACCTCTGCAACTTGTTGGTTTGTTGGTGGTAGTTGGAGTTCTAATAGTTGGACATTGCATCTCATCCATAGATCATTCTTGGTAGCTTGGCTCCACCATAGATCTACAACTACATCTAGTTCTTGTTCTTGGAAACCCTCGATGCTTCATCTTCCTACCCTCCAACTAACTGTGCTCTGGTCCAACGAGAAAATACCTTTTAAATCCTTCAAGAATGTCAGCAAATCCTGGATCGTTGATCTTCATCATGGACGATTATGATTAAAACCTCCCAAGACACTCTGCAAATTGGTGGGGAAAACCTAGGCACCATTCCACACTTTGAAGTCGCTGATATCATCACTATAGCCTTGCTCCTACGAAATCACATTCCGATGTAAAATGAACTAAGAGGTGAGCGGGATGCAATCCACTCCTTTTCCTTCCCATTTTCTCCTTTGGCTTCACAACTTCTGAAATCCACACTTTAAAGCATGTGCTGACATCACCTTTGCTAAAAATATTTGCAAAATCAGGAATCCGCACTTGGGCAAGTGTAAATCTTCCTTTATCTCCAATTTGCACAAATCGTAGTGTAAAATAGCTTCTTATCTCCAATCCACACTCTCCATAGTGTAAAATTGACTTTATCACCATTTCGCTCTAGAGTTAGTGTAAACTTACTCTTTGACGTCAATCCACACCTAAATACGTTATAAACCCAATGGAATTTGCTTTACCGACACTTAGCCACTTGGAGCATGCAAGAAATTGCTCTTGGTCTCCATTTCGCACTTTATTTTGCGTTGACATCATCATTGTCAAAAAATTTTGTGGAATCGGGACCCATCACCAATCCACATCATTTTGCGTTATAAACCCAAAAGAATCACTCAAGGCAAAAATTTCACTAAGTGTTGGCGGATTAGGAAACTAATGTAGCGGATCCGCTCCAAAATACACTAAAAAGTGTGCGGAATGGAACTTACATACCTTAGAATAAATTTGCAATGTTTTCTAAGGATGTGGCCATTTTGGGCCTACAATTTGTTTTTACAAATAATTTTATTTATAGTGGGTGCTTTTGATAGTTTCACCTATAGGAATGGTCCATTGCCATTAAATTATTGGAAGTCTTTTTTTTAGCTCATATTAAGTATTGCTAGTTCAAAAAATTATTAAGTCTCATTTTTTCTTTATTAAGTAGATCAATGTGTAGACACCCAAAAGTCGTATATTGCCACTTCTCCCATCATCATGGATGATCAATTTGCAAAGCTCATGAAATTTGCATAAATTAGCCTCAAAACACTATTCATTTATCAAAAACACTATTCATCTCCACAAGCCCCCTTGGGCTACTTAAGCCCCTTCCTAAAATTAACTCTAGTTCCTCATGTAACCACCTTAATGAATTAACCTTGGTTAATATCTACCATGGTCAAAAGTCACTTTATGGTCAAAATCTACCCCATGGTCAATCTAACCATGATCAATTTGATTCATGGCCACCTCACCTAGTCTACTCTTTGACTAGCCTAGGTGCCACCTCACCTATTTGACCTTGGTCTAACCTAGGGTCAATCTAATCAAGGTTAAATCTAACCCTTGCTCCACACATCCTCTTGTGTGCATTTAGGGCCTTAAATGCCATTTGGAGACTTTTGTATCCAAAGGCATGGGAGACATGGTGAGTCACACTCCATCTCACCCAAAAGTCAACAATTGACCTAGGGTCAACCTAAACCTGGTTAAATCTAACTCTTGCTCCATTTCAAATCCCCATGTGGGTTTGAATTCATAAATGAGTTTTGAAGATTTTGGTTTTCAAAGCATGGGCATGGATGACTCACCTTCCACCTTAGCCAAGTCAACAACTAACCCATGGTTAACCTTACTGTAGTTAGGGTTTAACCTCAACTCCACTCCACATCACCATGCTCATTTATGACATGTAGGTGGGTGAGGGATTCTCTCACCCAAATGCACTTATGGAGCATGCCACATTAGGGGACACCTTGTAGAGGACACCTCAGCCCCTCCTTTAAGCTTACTAAATTCTATAAATAGAGGGTCATTTCCTTTATTAAAAAAACACCATTTTACATACCCAGACTCTATTGGAATAAACCTAGAGGCCACTTTAGCCTTCTCTTTCCATTTAACCACCATGGAGGCCACATAAGCCCTCTTTTTACACCCTTTTTATATTGCAAGTTGCTCTTGTTTGTAGGTTTTGGAGGCGGCTCGATGCAGAAACAAAGATACAACAACACTAGAGGGACCTCCACATCATCAAGTTTGATTTTTGGAAAATAAACTTAGATTCACATATATATGTGCAAATCCTAAGGCACTATCAGATTCACATAGATCTATGTGAATCCAGCCATATCCATCCTCACTATTTTGGTCATAACTACCTCATCCAAATTCGAATTGCCACAAAATTTTGAGGGTATATTATTGACAACTAAATAAATATTTCCATAAATTCTAAGCCCATTTGGAATAGTATATAATAGATTTTCATAGTACTATGCGAATCCCATTTTCAACATATTGTTTTGAGCCAAAAGCCCTCCAGGGCTCCCAAAACCAGGTTTTTTGTTATCAATGTTTTTATAGTTATAGTGGGTAATTTTTCTAATTTAACCTCTAGGAATGTTCCATTTCCATTGAATTATTCGGAGTCCTTTTTTTATCTCATATTAAGTACTGCTAGCACAAAAAATTGTTAAGTCTCCTATTTTACTTTATTAAGTATATTAATACTTTAAGTAATTTGTTACCTATTAGAGTCCCAAATTAGAAAATAAATACCCATTTAGGCTAGCCACTAGTGAATAGGTATAAAATAAGGCTTTCTACTAGAAAATAAATATTACCAAGATGCATTTGAAGGACTAGCACTTTAATTACCTAATCAATTATTTAAAAGATATTCGATGAGAAACAAATGGATAAGGATACATTTTCCTTGGTAATTTTGGGTATGTTCACTTTTATATTTATTCTAAATATCTTTATAAGCAATAAAACTAGTATATTGGATGATGAATTAACATCATGGTTACTATTTAATAAATTAATAAGGGTGCAATAGATTGGGTTGAGCCAATTGGGGAAACAATAACTTCAAGTAATTTTTTTTTTATTTTAATGTGGATGCATTGATTGTTTTATTCTTACTAAATACAAATTAGAACTTGACACAAAGATTTCATAAACCTAGTCCATCTCTCCTTTCAATCCTATAGCCAATTTTAAGCTACTTAGATACTTTGATGATATGGTGTTCAATTGACCTATCAACCTAGGATCTCTTTAGAAGCAACATTTAAAAATAAACATTTTTTATCAATATTTTTAAACTTAATTTTTTATGAAATGAATATTCAAAGTCCCAAGGACTTTAGCTGGATCACTTTTTCCCTTTATGCAAATGGGTACTTGTATAGTGCAAGGTTTGATGGTTGAATTTATTTTATTCACTATGCTTTCACTGTATTTTTCAATGCAAAGCTCTTGTAATCTAATGTTATCTTAGGTTCCTTATGTAAGATAATGTTATAGAATTTCAAACCTAATTAATTTTCCTTGAGGGCCATCTACCTCCAAAATTTTACATCAAGTAAATTAATTATCATTCTATTAGATTTTTCTTACCAGTTTATATTATAATGATTGTGGACAACCTCCACATGCATGAGCTAATGATTTTTGGTGATATATACCTCTTTTATTTGAATGTGGTTTCTTTATGGATATATTTGAATTTTGAGACCTAAGATTCCATTCCATTGAACACATCAACATTGCACCATTGCCTTGCAAAAGAATCTAGGCATATTGATGGTTTGGTTTTGTCATCTCATTTGGAATCATGGTGTGTAATGTAGAGATATATAGGGAATTAATCATATTATTAAACCCTCCAGTTCCTCTAATTTTTTTAAGGCATTGATGGACTTGGTTTATGAAATTTGTATTGGGTTAACATTGGGAAAATTGATCCTTTCATACATTCTTACCTTTACTTTTCTTTCATGTTGATCAAATGTTATTATAAGCGTACATGGAATTAATGAATTTAAACTTGTATCAAATAATTTTCTATGTTCTAGTAACCACTCTTTATAGATTTTACACTCAAGGAGTATTATAGTGATCATTAAATGGGTATCTATCCTCCACCTTCATGTTTGGTTGATATCATGCTAAAAATTGTTGGAGGTATTACATTATTTGGTACTATGAGTATCTTTACAAATATTTTGATTAGGGTGTGTGTTTATTATTTGAGTCAATAGTATGTGTCAAGTTGTGAAGTGTGAATATGTGTCATGTAATCAAGTGTGAGTTATAAGTATGATGTGTCATGTGTGAAAGTTACGAGTTATGAGTGTGAGGTGTCTTGTGTGTGAGTGAGAGTTATGAGAGTGAAGTTTCAATTTTAGAAGTAGATAGCTATGTAATAATGAGAGACGTTATAATTATGTAATACGCGAGATTTTTCATGTAAAGAGAGAAATATGAAAGGTTGCATATATCATGAGTTTGAGGAGAGCAAAGTTCAAGAGTTAGGTGCATGTGAAGAGTCTCATGTATCTATATATTGAAGATAAAGCTCTATGTTATGTAATGGAGAAGAAAGGATCAAATGTAATAGAGATGTTCTATCAATAAAACCTTTCATTTTGTGCAATATTGTTATTATCATGATTGAATGAGTTTATATGTGTGAGATTATATGATCCTAGGAATTAGTGGCTATGATATTTGGGCTCATTTTCTAATAGTGGTATTAGAGTTACTTTGGTTAGCTATTCAAATTGGATAGAAAGAGAAGTTGAGAGGACATGAAGAAGAGATATAGTAAGAGACAGTGACTGAGAGAAAAATATTAGAGGAATGTTGAAGATTTAAGGAGCAATGAATTAGAGGAACATTGGAGATTGACAAAGCAATGAATTAGAGGAACATTAGAAATTGGAGGAGCAACAGATTGGAGGAATGTTGGATATTGACAAGGTAATATATTGGAGGAACATTAGATATTGATGCATAGCAATTGAAAATTGAAGTGATGGTGTTGGAAGGAAAGGAGTGGAAGTACACAACAAAAGACGATTACATAGAAGGAATTTTAGAGGAGATATCTGAAAAAAGGATGATGATGCTTTAGGCAAAGAGGAAAAAATACCACAATGTGTGAAAGAGCAAAGACTACGTCCAAAGCTATGGTGATATCCAGAGATATATGAGAACAAATGAAGGCTATGATCATGTGAGAAGGCATAAAAACAGTGAGAGATACATATTCAAATAGTGTATTAAAACATTTGATAGAGGAGCAGTGTTGGAAGGAGTTCAACCTATACAAAGGATATTACAACTGAGAGAAACTTTGGTGGAGTCAAAGGTGAATGTTAGATAAAATATTCTTGTGCAAAAATAATGTTCTAGATGAACGTAGTAACTATTATGAAAGAATACAATAACATTCATAACAACATGAAGGGAGGAAGGGTAAGTTGTCCTAACACAATCTAAGATATGTCACATGCACATGAGAATAGAGCAAATATTAAAGTGCAATCAAAAGTAAATCTTAGCCTTTTCATTAGCTAGAAATATTGGGTGCATTTTTATTTGGAAAATAATTAGAAATTGGATTATTCGGGAGATAGAAGAATATTTTTAATTAATTAAAGAATGGAATGAATGGAGATATAAGGTAGGAAAATTAATTAATTGAAAAAAATAATTAATTAAATATTAGAGGAGCAAATTGAAATTGTGAAATTACAAATTAGGGAGACATAAGAAGATTAAGAAATTTGAAATTGATTTATGAAGAATTGAATTATTGAAATTCAAAATTAGGGAGACATGAGAAGATTAAGAAATTGGAAATTAATTTGAAATTGAAATTGATTTTTGGAAAATAATTTTTTAAAGGAAATATCTAATAAAATTGGAGAAGGAAAATAAGAGAGATTAAAGTTGTAAAATTGATAATTTGAAGGAAAAGAAGCAGAATTGAATTGACGATTGAATTGAATAAAATTGAAAGAAAGGAAAATTGAGGGAATTTAATAAGAGAAATAAATTTGATAAATTGATTTGTGTTCAATGAACAAATAACCATGGAAGAAAATATTCAAAATGCATCATTAGAGGATAGGGAATAAGTGTTGGAAAATATTAGACATTGCACACAAAGCATGATAGAGAATGCTAGGAAAAAAAAAGATGTATCAATAAAATTAAAGGTGGTCTTACAAATAATTTTTATAGAAGCCAAAGAAAAAGATTTTGCAACATTTAAAAATTATCTAAGCATAAAAATGATTGAAACAAGTGAAGATCCCAAAGGTACTATTACGATGCCTCTTGATATAGGAAAATTAGCATATATGAAATTATTCTCTATCAAAATTCATAATATAAAGAAATAATTGTCAGATATTAAATATTTTGACCATGAAATTGATGATAAAAAAGGATTGAACATTGAAGATAAATTTACAAAATACATGAAGTCTCTAAATAACAACAAGGATTATAATAAATTTGAAAAATGCACAAAAATAGTTGAAACTAAACATGGATTACTACATTCTATATCCAAGAACAAGTATGATAACAACATTGACAATAATCATGAAAGTCACGAATTATATTATTGTGATGACCTACTAAGAAATATAGAAAAAATAAACGATAACATAAAGGGTAAGATTTAGAATCAAAATAGAGCTTGGGGGAGAGGGGAGGGACCTGCTCTCTCTCCCTGCTCCTCTTTCCCTAGTTCTTGCCCAATCCCTGATTCATCCCAGGTCATCCCACTCTAGGAATGGTTTGTAGCAGATGATCTCCTTGGGGGAAGATCCTTGCCCACTTTTTGCTCCTTTCCTAGTAGTTTTTGGGGTTTCCTCGTTTGAATCCCGGACCTGGTGCTTCCCAAGGATCCTTTGGGGTTTTTTGCATGTTCTTGGGATCATATCCCTGATCTCCCTTAGGATTTTCCCTGGGGTTTTTTTGCAGGTTGTTACTGTGATTCGGTTCCCAGGGATTTCTCAGTCTGTGATGGTTGCAATTTGGGTTCTCATTCGCTTCCTAGTGCATCTTGTGAGGTTTTCTATTCATCGAGGTTGGTTTGGGGGGCCAGTTTCCTCTTTGCTCATGTTTCCTCTCTAGGATGCCATTGGTTGCTAGTGGTCTCACCCTTTGGGTGGGACCATGTTCGTTTTCCTATTCAAAGGATTATTTTTGTTGGATCTACTTCTTGGTGGATGCTTTGAGCATTTGCATGGCCTTGGGGGGGCCTCTTCCTATGCTTGAGTTGTTCCCAGCCCCAATCCCAGTTCCCTAAAGTTGTTCATGTGCAAGGATGGGGATTCCTGGTCCTTTCTACTGGGGTGCTTTGGGTTTTTTGCTGCATATCTCGATCTTGGGGGGGATCGGTGATCTATGCATGCAGACCCCTGGATCCCTCAGTTTAGGTTTTCATGGATCCCATATTTGTGTTTGTTGTCGCTTTTTGCCTAGGCTTTGCAGGTTTTCATTTTAGTTTTTGTTCGGGGGATTCTAATTTTTGGTCCTGCTTCTTGGTGGACTCTCAAAGCTTGTTCTTGGCCTTGGGGGGGCCTTTTCTTGTTCCTGATTTATTCCCAGTCCCAGTTCCTCTTCCCTGGAACTGTTCGTGAGCAAGGATGGTGGGTCCCTGGTCCTTTGTGGCTTCCAGGATCCTTTCTTTATGCCTGTGTTTATTTTCCTTGAATCCTTCTGGCTTCCTTATATTGTTGGTAGGACTTCAGTGTTGTAGTTTCCCAAACCCGTTCTTCTGCTAGTTCTCCTACTAGGCAGGATTTTCCAATCCTACTGGTTTTCTCATTGGGAAAGATTTTTCAATCCCAAATTTTTGCTGGTTTTCCTGCTAGGCAGGATGAAATTTCCCACTAGGCAAGATTTCAAATCTTCTGGTTTTCCCGCTGGGAGGTATTTCCAATCCAATTGGGCAAGATTTTTCAATCCTGTTTTTTACTGGTTTTCCTACTGGGCGGGACGGGATTTCCCGCTGGGCAGGATTTTCAAATCTTATGGTTTTTCTGCTGGACAAGATTTCTAATCTAGTGGTTTTCAGATGCTTCCCACTAGGCAGGATTTTTAAATTCATCATCCTACATGTTTTCCCTTTAGGCAAAATTTTTCAAAACTAGTGGTTTCCCGCTGGATGAGATTTTTCAAAATTGGTGGTTTCCTGCTAGGCAAGATTTTCCAATCTACTGGTTTTTCTATTGGGCGGTATTTCCAACCTGGTGGTTTTCGGCTGCTTCCCACTGGATGGGATTTTTCAGAACTGGTGGTTTCCCACTGGGCAGGATTTTTCAAAATTGGTGGTTTCCTGCTAGGCGGGATTTGTGGTTTCCCGCTAGGTGGGATTTTTCAAAATTGTCTTTTCCCACTGGGTGGGTTTTTCCAAATTGTCTATTTTATGTTGGGTGGGATTCTTCAAATTTATTGTTCTTGAACTTTGGTTTGGTCGGTTGACCTATTGCAAAAAGGTTTTGGGGTCCTTTCAAAACCTGCTTTTAATATAATTTTTACCTACCAAAAAAAAAAGATTTAGAATCAAAATAAGAACTCAAGTCAGATTAAAAAGAACAAGACTAATTAAAAGAAGTATAAGAAAAAAGGTCATCTTACCAAATAATGTCATACAAGGTGGTGTTGGAGGTATTACATTATTTGGTACCATGAGTACCTTTGTAAATATTTATATTAGGGTGTGTGTTTATTATTTGAGTCAATAGTATGTGTCAAGTTGTGAAGTGTGGATATGTGTCATGTAATCAAGTGTGAGTTATAAGTGTGAGATATAATATCTGCAAGTGAAGAGTTATGATTATGAGGTGTCTTGTGTGTGAGTCATAATTATGAGTGTGAAGTGTCAAGTTTAGAAGTAGAGAGTTATGTAATCATGAGATATTTTATCATTATGTAATAAGTGAGATTTGTCATGTAAAGAGAGAAATATGAAAGGTTGCTTCTCCCATGATTTTTAGGAGAGCAAAGGTCAAGAGTCAAGTGCATATGAAGAGTCTCATGTATTTATATATTGAATAAAAATCTTTGTGTTATGTAATGGAAAATAAATGATTGAATGTAATATATATGTTTTATTAATAAAAGCTTTCACTTTGTGCAATACTATTATTATCATGATTGAATGATTTTATATGTGTGAAATTATATGATCCTAGGAATTGGTAACCTATGATATTTGGATAATTTTATAATAAAAATATTGTTGGAAATTTGAGTTATTTTATGTTGTCATTGATGTCACATGGATCATTGATGTCACATTGAGTTTTGGTGGCAAAAGCACTTCATAGATAATCATCTATGATATTTTGGAGAGCATGGATATATACAGGGTTTTTATGAAAACCAAGGTAGGCAAAATAAAAGGTTTTATTTAAAACCATGGTGGGCTTATGTGGAAAGGGCTTTTCTTAAAAGCCAAGGTGGAATTTTGTTTCATCGAAAAAGGACCTCCGGTGATGAAGATATTAAAGTTTAAAGTTTAAGTTTAAATTAATGGAGGGCCGACCTATGTGCAATTAATGGAGGTTGGCATATATATATATATATTATATATATATATATATATTATATATATATATATGTAAAGGTTTCAATTTATTTTGGAAAGTGGGCATATTATATATCATCGGAAAGCTTATTTCGAGGGCTATTTGACTAAATTATTTAGAAGGAGAAATAAGGTGTGTGTAAAGAGATATTTCTTATTTTGCAAAGGGGTTCCAAAAGTGAAGTTTGCCTTGTTCTTTTTCAAGAGGATTAATTCTTTCATGAGGTGACAAGGTATGCAATTTTGTGATTTTTTTTTTTTTATGGTATAAGTGGTTTTTGGAGTGAAAAGGTTATGCAATGTTTTGATTTATTTTATTTTATGGTACAAGTGGTTTTAGGAGAGATAAGGAAGTTGTGCAATTAAAGGCCTTGGTGATGATTATTGAAAAGTGGAGTAATGTTGATTATTTTGTGATCTACTAACCCTTGTGAAGATTGGTAAAAGAATTTTGTGATTGTGGCAGATTTACAAAGAGGTTTTTTCATCTTCATAAAAGGTATGGGCACATTCTCCTATTGATTGTTTATGGTGGTTGATTTCTGAAATATCATTGGAGGGAAAAGGATTGTTTGTGGTTTCCTTTTCAAAAGTGGTTGGTTGAATGCTTCAAGGTTTTTATGATTTGAGAGTTGAGTTTAAACCTTGTTTTATAAGCATAGTTGTTGAAGCCCATTGGTTGTGAAAGAACTTGAGTTAGAAAAGAACATGAGTATCATTGTTATGTGAGATTTGTGGTTGAGCATTGTTGGAAACATTTGAGTTGGTTGATACATACTTGGACTAGGGTTGTGTGAGAGAGAGTTGTCCCTTGTGATGATTGGTTGAGTTGAGTTGATTGAGCCTAGTCAAGTGATGTGTGAAGTGATTGTTCAAGTTCTATAAAATAAACTATTCCATCATTCTATGTTGAGTTGAGATTGATGTTAGAACATATTGAGTCTCTAACAATTCTCTTTATGGTTCTATAAGACTTGAATTGAGTTGAGGTTGATTTGAGTTGAGAGTGAGATTAGAACATATTGAGTCTCTAACAATTCTCTTTATGCTTCTATGAGATTGACTTGAGTTGAGTTGAGATTGATTTGGGTTGAGAGTGAGATTAGAACATATTGAGTCTCTAAAAATTCTCTTTATGCTTCTATGAAGTTAATTTGAGTTGAGATTGCCATTCATTGTTGAGTTCATTTTGAGTACTACTTGAGCATGATTGATTGAGCCTTTGAGAAGGCCTTTGGGATAGATTTGAGGATAGTGTTGGGGATAGCTTTGGATAGTTTGGGCAAGTTCTTGGTGAGCTTGCTAGAGCATTTGGGCAAGTTCTTGGTGAGCTTGCTAGAGTAGATTTGGGCAAGTTCTTGGTGAGCTTGCTAGAGCAGATTTGGGCAAGTTCTTGGTGAGCTTGCTAGAGCAGATTTGGACAAGTTCTATGTGAGCTTGTTATTCAGTGGAATTTTGTGTGAGCTTGTTAAGCAGGTTCTATGTGAGCCTATTGAGAAGGTTCTTAGTGAGCCTATTGATAGAGCTTTGGAGGTGATAGAGTATAGAGGACAGAGTCTCAGTGGATAGAGATCCAGCAGCCAGCACAGTTGAAGATAGATCTGAGTGAGGAGTCTTCAAGTGGAGAGAGGTCCACCAGTCAGTGCAGTAGAGAGACAGAGTCTTCTAGAAGATCACATAGCCAGAGCAGAAGGGGAAAGAGTTCTCCTATGGAAGAGATCCATGAACTTGAGATTAGGGGATCAACATCTCCTTTGGATAGAGATCCATAAACTTTGTAATTGGGAGTGATTCCCAAAGAGATTGATTGAGAAAGTTTTAGTAAAATATTTTCTCCGTGGAGTAGCCCACATTGGGTGAACCACGTAAATTGTGGTGTCTCTATTGTGTATGGTTTCTGTGCATTGCTTTGATTACTGCTATTGATATTGCTATCTTTACACAACATAATATTGAATTGGAAGAAAAAGTAAAAAGTGGTCTTATACTGTTCACCCCCCTCTCAGTATAAGCTTGTGTTCTTCAATTGGTATCAGAGCGGGTTCCTTCGGAAAGACTAACAACTTGAGGGCAGATTCTACTAGGTTACAAGATGGAAAAATGGTATATTGATAGTGGGTGCTCTAGTCATATGACTGGGTATAAGAATAAGTTCATTTCCTTAAAAGGGAACAACAACGGATCTATGAGATTTGGTGATAATGCTTCAGCTAAAATCAAAGGGAGAGGAACTTTAAGTTTGGATGATGGAAAGACAACTACACAAGGTGTACTCTATGTTGAGGGTCTAAAACACAACCTACTAAGTGTAAGTCAGCTTTGTGATCGAGGGTACACAGTTACTTTTTCCTCTACAGGATGCAAAATCAGGGAAACAAAATCAGGAAAGCTTGTTGCAACTGCAGAAAGAACAAATAACAATCTCTACATGTTCAGTGAAATAAAAAGGGAAAAATGTCTTTTATCTCAAGAAGAAGAGAGTTGGCTATGGCATAAAAGGTTGTGTCACTTGAATTTTGATAACATAGTAAGGATAAGCAACAAACAAATTGTCAGAGATCTACCAAAGATAAAAAGACCTTCAAATACAATTTGTGCACAGTGTCAGTATGGAAAGCAGACAAGATCAAGCTTCAAGGCAAAAGAATATTCCTCTTCCAAGGTATTAGAATTGATTCATACTGATTTATGTGGGCCCATGAGAACTAAAAGTCTACAAGGTGAAAGTTACTTCATGTTGTTCATAGATGATTATTCTAGAATGACTTGGGTTGTTTTTCTGAAAGAAAAATCAGAGGCATTTGAGCATTTCAAAGTATTCAAAAAATGGTAGAAAATGAAATAGGAAAGAAGATCAAGTGTTTGCGATCGGATAGAGGAGGGGAATTCATCTCTACAGAATTCATTGAGTTTTGTGCAGAACATGGAATCATAAAAGAATATTCAGCAGCCAGGACTCCTCAACAAAATGGAGTAGTAGAAAGAAAGAATAGAACTCTTGAGAATATGGCCAGAGCAATGCTAAATGAATAAAAAATTTCAGCTGGATTTTGGAAGGAAGCAATCAATACAACAGTCTATGTTATGAATAGAGCTCAAGTTAGAACAAAGCAACATAAGACTCCATATGAGTTTTGGAAAGGAAGACCTCCCATGGTAAACTACTTTAGAATTTTTGGAAGTAAGTGTTACATCAAAAGAGAAGATAAGGACTTGGGAAAATTTGATCCTAGATGTGATGAAGGTATTTTTCTTGGATACTCTACAAAAAGTAAGGCCTACAGATGCTACAATAAAAGAACACATACCATGGTGGAAAGTATAAATGTCAGAGTTGATGAAAGAACAGGAATAAATGAGCCACCTCAGGAAGATATTCTTGAAGAAGAAGAAAGTTGTCAAGAAGAAATGGGTGAAGATTCAGATGAAGAAGACTTGCAGAATATACCTTCCAAAACTACATCAAGATATATTCAGAAAAATCATCCAGAGGACTTGATCATTGGCAATCCTGAGGTAAGACGGACAAGAAGAGGAATCATAGGCTCAACAGAACAAGCAGATGTTTCACTATTATCCAAGATAGAACCAAAGGATTTCAGAGAGGCAAAAAATGATGAATGTTGGATTAAGGCAATGAAGGAAGAACTAGATCAGATTGAAAAAAGTAAGACTTGGGAATTAGTTCCAAGACCAAAAGGAAAAAATGTAATTGGTACTAAATGGGTCTACAGGAACAAGCTAAATGAAGATGGTCAAGTCATCAGAAACAAGGCAATATTGGTGTGTAAAGGATATGCACAAGTAGAAGGAATTGATTTTGATGAGACCTTTGCACCAGTTGCAATATTGGAAGCTATACGGATGTTTTTGGCACTTTCAAGCTATAGGAATTTTAAAGTATATCATATGGATGTCAAATCAGCTTTTTTGAATGGTCATTTGGAAGAAGAAGTTTACATTGAACAACCTGATGGATTTAATCAAGCAGATAAGCCAGACTATGTGTGTAAATTGAAAAAGGCTCTCTATGGCTTAAAGCAAGCCCCTAGAGCATGGTATTCAAGACTGGATAAATATCTTCGAGAGCAAGGTTTCAGAAAGGGAACAGTTGATAGCAATCTGTATATTAAAAATAAGGGAAATGATTTGATGATTGTGGAAGTGTATGTGGATGATATTATTTTTGGGGGTAGCAATGATAAAATGTGTCAAGAGTTTGCAAGAAACATGACTAATGAGTTTGAAATGTCTATGCTTGGTGAATTAACCTTTTTCCTCGGATTACAGATTTCACAACTAGAAAAAGGGATATTTCTTTCACAAACAAAGTATATAAAGGAGATGTTGAAGAAATTGAAAATGGAAGATAGTAAGCCAGTTAGTACTCCAATGATCATAGGGTGTAAATTAAGCAAAGATGATGAATCTCCTGATGCAAATCAAACTCTATACAGATCTATGATTGGTAGCCTATTATATGTTACAACCACAAGACCAGATATAATATAGGCAGTTGGTTTAGTGGGAATATTTCAAGCAGCTCCAAAAGAAACACATGTGACAACAGTGAAAAGAATACTCAGATATCTCAAAGGAACAATGGAGTATGGTCTATGGTATCCTAGAAGCAGTAAGTTTACTCTCACAGCCTACACAGATGCAGATTGGGTAGGAGATATTGATGATAGAAAAAGTACAAGTGGAGGAGCATTCTTTCTTGGTGATTGCCTAGTTTCTTGGCTAAGTAAGAAACAACCATCAGTATCACTTTCCACAATAGAGGCAGAATATATTGCAGCAACAACATGTTGTTCACAGGTATTATGGATGAAACAGACTCTTAAATATTTCAGCATAGAACATGATCATCCCATTCCTATTATGTGTGATAATACTAGTGCTATAAGTATCTCGAAGAATCCAGTAATGCATGCCAGAACAAAGCACATTCCAATCAAGTATCATTTTTTAAGAGAACAGGTTACAGAGCAACAAGTAAGATTGGAATATGTTCCTACAAAGGATCAGATTGCAGACATCTTTACAAAACCATTACCAAGAGAAGCGTTTGAGCGGTTGAGAGAACAGTTGGGAGTAAAAGTACTCCCACCCCAAAATTAATCACCTCAAGAGAGAAGGGGGTGAGGGGGCTAAGCTTAAGAGTCATATATTTTAGCCCCATAGGTGTCCCTTTTGCCATTGATGTCAAAGGGGGAGAGATTTGAGTAAGGGGGAGAGCATTGAGTTAGGAGGAGCAGGCATTGAGTTAGGGGGAGCAGCCTCCATAGAGAGTATTGAGTCAGGGGGAGCAACTTTGATTCTCAGAGATGGCTTTTGCAATGATTGTAGTGATTTGCAT
This sequence comes from Wollemia nobilis, assembly GCA_028583015.1. Lineage (NCBI taxonomy): Eukaryota > Viridiplantae > Streptophyta > Pinopsida > Araucariales > Araucariaceae > Wollemia > Wollemia nobilis. Next base: position 9,386,917 of record JAQPPZ010017210.1, on the reverse strand, counting down.
TAGAGGTGTTGCCATCAATGACAAAGGGGGAGATTGTTGGAAATTTGAGTTATTTTATGTTGTCATTGATGTCACATGGATCATTGATGTCACATTGAGTTTTGGTGGCAAAAGCACTTCATAGATAATCATCTATGATATTTTGGAGAGCATGGATATATACGAGGTTTTTATGAAAACCAAGGCAGGCAAAATAAAAGGTTTTATTTAAAACCATGGTGGGCTTATGTGGAAAGGGCTTTTCTTAAAAGCCAAGGTGGAATTTTGTTTCATCGAAAAAGGACCTCCGGTGATGAAGATATTAAAGTTTAAAGTTTAAGTTTAAATTAATGGAGGGCCGACCTATGTGCAATTAATGGAGGTTGGCATATATATATATATATATATGTAAAGGTTTCAATTTATTTTGGAAAGTGGGCATATTATATATCGTCGAAAAGCTTATTTCGAGGGCTATTTGACTAACTTATTTAGAAGGAGAAATAAGGTGTGTGTAAAGAGATATTTCTGATTTTGCAAAGGGGTTCCAAAAGTGAAGTTTGCCTTGTTCTTTTTCAAGAGGATTAATTCTTTCATGAGGTGACAAGGTATGCAATATTGTGATTTATTTTATTTTATGGTATAAGTGGTTTTGGGAGTGAAAAGGTTATGCAATGTTTTGATTTATTTTATTTTATGGTATAATGGTTTTGGAGTATTTCAATTTTTATTTATTTTATTTTATGGTACAAGTGGTTTTAGGAGAGATAAGGAAGGTGTGCAATTAAAGGCCTTGGTGATGATTATTGAAAAGTGGAGTAATGTTGATTATTTTGTGATCTACTAACCCTTGTGAAGATTGGCAAAAGAATTTTGTGATTGTGGCAGATTTACAAAGAGGTTTTTTCATCTTCATAAAAGGTATGGGCACATTCTCCTATTGATTGTTTATGGTGGTTGATTTCTGAAATATCATTGGAGGGAAAAGGATTGTTTGTGGTTTCCTTTTTGAAAGTGGTTGGTTGAATGCTTCAAGGTTTTTCTAATTTGAGAGTTGAGTTTAAACCTTGTTTTATAAGCATAGTTGTTGAAGCCCATTGGTTGTGAAAGAACTTGAGTTAGAAAAGAACATGAGTATCATTGTTATGTGAGATTTGTGGTTGAGCATTGTTGGAAACATTTGAGTTGGTTGATACATACTTGGACTAGGATTGTGTGAGAGAGAGTTGTCCCTTGTGATGATTGGTTGAGTTGAGTTGATTGAGCCTAGTCAAGTGATGTGTGAAGTGATTGTTCAAGTTCTATAAAATAAACTATTCCATCATTCTATGTTGAGTTGAGATTAAGGTTAGAACATATTGAGTCTCTAACAATTCTCTTTATGGTTCTATAAGACTTGATTTGAGTTGAGGTTGATTTGAGTTGAGAGTGATATTAGAACATATTGAGTCTCTAACAATTCTCTTTATGCTTCTATGAGATTGAATTGAGTTGAGTTGAGTTGAGATTGATTTGGGTTGAGAGTGAGATTAGAACATATTGAGTCTCTAACAATTCTCTTTATGCTTCTATGAAGTTAATTTGAGTTGAGATTACCACTCATTGTTGAGTTCATTTTGAGTACTACTTGAGCATGATTGATTGAGCCTTTGAGAAGGCCTTTGGGATAGATTTGAGGACAGTGTTGGGATAGATTTGTGGATAGTTTTGGGCAAGTTCTTGGTGAGCTTGCTAGAGCAGTTTTGGGCAAGTTCTTGGTGAGCTTGCTAGAGCATATTTGGGCAAGTTCTTGGTGAGCTTGCTAGAGCATATTTGGGCAAGTTCTTGGTGAGCTTGTTATTAAGATTTGGACAAGTTCTCTGTGAGCTTGTTATTAGACATTTGACAAGTTCTGTGTGAGCTTGTTAAGTAGGTTCTGTGTGAGCCTATTGAGCAGGTTCTTAGTGAGCCTATTGATAGAGCTTTGGAGGTGATAGAGTACAGAGGACAGAGTCTCAGTGGATAGAGATCCAACAGCCAACATAGTTGAAGATAGATCTGAGTGAGGAGTCTTCAAGTGGAGAGAGGTCCACCAGTCAGTGCAGTAGAGAGACAGAGTCTTCTAGAAGATCACATAGCTAGAGCAGAAGGGGAAAGAGTTCTCCTATGGAAGAGATCCATGAACTTGAGATTAGGGGATCAACATCTCCTTTGGATAGAGATCCATAAACTTTGTAATTGGGAGTGATTCCCAAAGAGATTGTGTAGACACCAAAACAACACCAATCCGATTATGTGACTGCAAACACTGATCGCATTGACACACACAGCCCCAAGGGCAGCCCCCAGAGGTTAAACAGTGGTCCTAACCACTCTCACAATAGTTTTGGAAGGTCAAAGGTCAATTTGGCACCTTCAGGCACTTTGCTCAATACTCGTTCCACCCAGGGATGATTTCAAACTGGGATTCGCCCCACCCAGGGACGAATAGCAGTATTCACTCCAGGGTGGGGCGAATAGCAGGTTTGACGGGAAAAAGTCAAATCTTGACAAATGGCAGCTCAGATCCGCCACTTAACTCTTCCTTCATTGCATGGGAGTGTGGGTGAGCATTTTCGAGCGTTAGAGGCAGTTACAGGGGCAGTCATGAAGTCCCTAATCAGGGAGGAATCTCCTTCCCCCTGGGAAGGCATGATTGCCAAGTGGCGCCTCTGCATGTCCAATTCAAGAGACCTCTAGGTCTATAAATTGGTGAGTTTCCTCACCCCAAAATATACAGAGAAGGAGCATTTTGGAGCAATGAAGTGCTGTCATTTTACTTTCACACCCACACCCTTTTGAGTTGTGCCTTTCACATCCTTGATCTCTTTTGGAAAGGAGGTCATAGGGTGGTTATTGGAAGCACAAATCCGGAACCAAAACCTGACATTTGGCCACAATATCCCACCAAATTTGTCGACAATACCCCACAAGAGGTTTTGGACCCATCCCAAGTGGATTGGTGCCAAAATCGGGCCCCAAACGATGGGCGGCCTGCCCCCGGGTGCCCCCCACACTGCTACAGTCCTAATCGCCCCGCCTCGGAGCGATTGGAAATCTATGGTAGATTTCCTTTCTATCATTTTTGCATTCAATTCTATGCTGCTTAGATAGGTTGCCATTTAAATTTCACCTTGTTTTGAACAATTTTGATCATGTTTCTATCTTCGTTCGCCTTTACTAACTTGCAGGTAACCCCCATCAAATTCCCATTGATGGAGGCCTAATTGGGGAAATATGACCATCTGGGTCTTCCCAAAACACCCCCAATTAGCTAATCCCAACTTTGTAGGTGATTTGGAGCTCCCCAGATGTGACATTTGGGACAGTGCCTTTCGACATTTTTGTTGCAGGTCTATTCGTCCCGCCCCGGAGCGAATTCAAATCTATGAGGAATTTCCTGACTGTTCCATTTGCAGTGTTTTCTTTGTGAGGTCTTGATGCCCCTATCAAATTTTTAGATCATTTGGATATATGTTAGTTATCATTTTATTTATATCTTGCATGCACTAATCGAAGGCATGGGGATTGCATGTTTTATTTCATCCGTAGGTGCTACTGACTATTTCTTGTTTCTTTGAACGTAGGATCTGGACATTAGAGGAGCAGCAAGGAGTCAAGACTCATCAATGCAAGTGGCGGTGACGTTTGGTCCGCCCATTTTACATGTGGGCACGCGGAAGAAGGAATGGCATCCATGGGTGTAACAAGAACGCATATTTAACGCTCCTAGCCCTTAGAAGGGGAGGAGGCGCATTGTAACCGAGTTCTGAAACATATCAATAAAAAGGGCTGTCTTCCTTATTGGCTTTTTGTTTCATTTTGATTCGTTCATGCTTTCCCTCTTTTCATGCACTTTCAATTCATAGGATTTAGCGTTAAGTTTAGTTCGGTTTGCATCGCACTTGGAGTTTCCTTTTTGCTTTCGTATCCTCGTGCTTTCAGTGGCGATCACGGTGGGACCCTTGTCCTCTATTTTTAAGATCAGAGATCTGATCAAAACTTGGTTGTTTTTGCTTGCAGGTACCAAGTTTTCAAACGCTGGACTGTTGTTCGTTCCAGCCTGAGGCGGATACAGAGCTAGAATTCATCTTACCCAGGGACGAATGGGCATTTGCCCCACCCTGTGATGAATACAGTCCTGTAATTCATTCCTCCCCGGGATGAATATCTGTCTGTGCAGTTTCAGGACAGAAACTCAGAACCAGCAGATTTGGGCAGAGAAGAGGTAAGGGTCCTGAACTCTTTCTGTCATTTTTTGTTTTTCTTTTTCTATTTTTTTGGTTTTTTTTTGCGTGCTTAAGAAAAGTTGTACTGTATGTTTATTTTCTTTCATGCAAAATAAAAAGAACCCCACACATCACGTGGCAACATAAACACCAAGGAGCTGGTCGTAAAACCCCAGCCCTTGATCAAGACCAACGGTGGATTTCATCACCACCTTGGCTTGAATTTTGCATTCATAAACCCCGATCGCTACTATTGCTAGACGTAAATCCCGACGAAAGCTGACCGAGTGTAGTTGGGGTGATTCCCAGTGCATGAGGATAAGTCTTCTATGGTAGGTGTCAAAAATAGGGTGATCCCCCTTCCGTACCGCCTACGTTCCACGTACCATCCGCTCTCACGTACCAACAGTTTCCCTCACGTAAGGGCGGGTATATAGAGAGGTTGGTATATCGGCCTGGCAATGGTATATCGAAGGGGCGACCATTTTTGGGAGTCATAAGAGCCATCATATTGCATTTAAACGTCCTTTACAAAAGCTTTCAAAACAAAATCAAAACACACTAAACCAGGTTTAGGGCACACCTTTAATATTTAAACGAGATAATCATTGCTTTGCGTGTGTGATCTTTTCTGTTTAGTGTAGCATAAAAATCATAAAAAGAAATAAAAATCTATGCATCTTGTAGCAAAAACACCACCATGGTGTACACCCGTAGCCAAGCCCAATCAAGGGCGAAAGCTACGGAGAGTGTACAAGGGGGCACAAGTCACCTCCGCTATAGCCCCAAGGACTTGGTCATACCGCCTTGGCGGCCTGACCCACAAGAGAGTCCACATCGTGCCATTTCAGAATGGGACTATAGAGGCACCCCTTTGAGGGACACGCCCATCCATCATAGCCCCTTTCAGGAGGAGTCCTTACACGTGGCACTCAACATAAACAAGAAGGCTCCCTTAGAAGCTCGGTATGAGTGGCCACCGTGCGATGAAGTGCTAGAGCAGCATAGGGTCCATGAGGAGAGGCCACATGATTATGTCATCCCTCCTTTACCCCCCATCATTGTTAGGAATAAAAAGCCAAATCCAGAGCACAAGGCTCTTCAAGCAGGGCGAGCCAACTCTGCCCGCCCCTTTCACATATACGAAAGGGAGCATGAGGAAGACCATTACATTCCTCAAGAGCAATACACAACATGGGAGCAATGCGCCTCCGCACCTGCTATCTACCAGAACCACCTATCGAGGCCAGAGCCTCGAGTGAATGCCGCCAACCTCGATAGAGGGAAGCGACCTATAGAGATCTCGGATCATCATGATCGAGATAAATGTGTAGGAGAGGCATCTAGGCCTCCTAGACTCAATATGGTGGAACAAATCGACCTGGTAGTCACCGGACATGCCGCCCACCAAGCGCAGATCATGCAAGCTTGAGCAAGACCAACAGCAGCTAGAGCATCTATATCGCCTTAGCAAAGAGCGCATTCGGCGCCAAACAGATGAGCTGCTCCATAACACGGTGCCTGAGAGGGTTCCAACCCCTCGCACCCAAAGGGCAGAACCATATGAGAGGCGCAACCCCTTGGTACGAGATAGGTCCCCATGACCTTACCAAGTGCTGCCTCCGAGACCTCCTAGACTTGAGCGGGAGGCCACTCCCAGGAACAACGATGGGCTCCCTCCGTGGGGACCCACCCATGGTCATAGGTCTCGCCCAAAAACTCCTCAAGAAGCCTATGAGGAGTATGAACAAGAAGAAGAGCGGGCCGAAATGCCCTACCAAGGCAGAGGGGCTGCTATCCGGCCACCCCTCCATAGGCCTCAAGTTTCCCACAACCCACAATGGGAGCAAACTAAAGAGGAAGAGATTAAATCTTTCGATGCATATAAAGCGCTGCTAGAGCATTTGGAGTCTATGGAAACCAAGACTTCTGGGCCCCAAAAGCCCATGTTACGCCAACTCCGTAGTCATCCTGTGCATCCGTCAGTGCCTGCACCCCCTTACCCTGAACACTTTAAGCTGCCTCAGTTGGCAATCTTTAGAGGTGAGGAGGATGCCCAAGAGCATGTGACTAGATTCCTGAGCCAATGCTTTGGCATTCAGGATAATGATGCTTTGTTGTTAAGAACATTCATCACCACGTTCACGGGCCCTACCTCGGATTGGTTTACTCAATTGCCAAAGCACAACATTAGCAACTTAGATCAGCTAGTGGATGCGTTCCTCGAACTCTTCACCTTCAACACCAAGAAGAAGGCATCACTAAGCGACCTAGCCAGCCTCAAGCAATATGAGGAAGAAACCATGGTGGCCTATGGGAATCGATGGAGGACTCTACTTTCTAAGCTACCCTACCTCCCTCCTATGTCCGACCTCACACAAATGTTCTCAAAAAGCTGTTTGAGATCGATCTCTGTGCTATTGCAGCTACAACAATATGCCACCTTAGAAGAAGCTCTGGCACAAGCCAGAATCATTGAAGAGATCAAGATTCAGGATGGCGAGATAGCCAAGCCAAAGAAGAAAGAATGGTCTAAGAACACCAAAATAGGGACCACGCAATAAAAACCCACTGCGGTCAATCAGGTTGCTATCAACATCCCTAAGCCTGCACAAGCAACACAGCCCCAAAAGGCTAACTATCAAGCGGTGCCTCTTAACAGCTATGACCGAGAAAATTAGAGGCAAGAACAAAATCAGCAGCGTCACCCTAGGCGACAATTCACACCTTACACAGAGTCCAGAGACTCCCTGTTTGACCGCTTGTCAGCGGCAAACTTGATCAACCTACCCGAGATTCAACCCATAGATCCCAACGTGCCAAAACCTAAGGGCTACAGGGAAGATTTGTACTGTAGGTTCCATAGGCGGAAGGGACATGACCTTAATGCATGTTGGAAGTTTAAGGGCTTGGTGCAAGACCTAATTGATAACAAGACATTAGCGGTGGATAATCCCGTGGCACCAAGCAACCAACAAATGGAGGTCTTTAAGGACCCCTTGCCTGCCCATGATGCACAGGCAAAGACCCTACAAGTCAATGAGGTCACACAGAACTGCCCCATGCAGGGGTATGTAGGGATGATCAGTATAGTGACTCGAAACAGGAGGTATCCGAGTGTAGCTACCCCCGCGACGACTACAGGTGAGGTGCCAACAACGTCACAACCGCAACAACACCTTACACAACCTCCTCTGCCTAGACCCATGGCCACAATTCGGACCAAACTCACTCAGAGCTTGAGGACCACGTCGGCTAGGCTCTCCATATACGAGCTCATACAACAATCAACGCCCCATCGGGAGGCTCTAATGGAGATATTGAAAGCCATCGAGTTGCAGCCCCATGAAGCAAATTCCTTCAACAACTTTGTGGGACATGTCAAATGATGCATGGAGCCAGTCATCACCTTTCGAGAAGATGAAGTGAAATCGGTGGTTGATGACATGGCGGATCCACCCCTGCACGTTATCGCATGGGTCAACGGGATTCCGTATAAGAGGGTGTTGGTAGACATTGGCTCATCCAACAATATCATCACAACAGCGGCATTGAAACATCTGAAGTTGCCAGCATCTCACATCACGGCTTCCACCTACACTCTACGAGCATTCAATGATGCGATATGCTCGATAGTTGGCACAATTGTCCTACCCATCCAGGTGGGACAAAAGACTATACCTACATTGTGCCATATTTTGGAAGGTGAGATGGCCTATAACATCTTGCTGGGTCGGCCATGGATCAGGGACATGAAGTGTGTCCCTTCGATAGCTCATCAGTGTTTAAAGTATACATTTGAAGGGGAGGTGCATGTAGTCCCGACGGACTTAGAACCCTTCAAGTATTGCAATGCGGTGCAACTGATGCCGCAATCGACCCTTCCATCAACGCATTTGGATTTTTAGTTGAATCCATCTAGACAGGGTCCGATTCCGTAGGCATCCCCGTTGACAAGTCCATCAAAACCATAGTCGGGTCCATCTTCATCGGCTGGTCCTTCACCAACAATGCCACCTACGATGGCCGCATAGAAGGACAAAGGGAAGAAACCCCTGGAAGAGGCACCGCCATCAGTATCAACTATCTCTACTGAGGAGATGCCTAGCAGAATGGAAGTCGAGGCTCCTAGTCCACCCGACATGGAGTGGATTCTGGAAGAACTTTCATTCCCTCCCCCTCAATCGCCAACAATCATCGTTGAAATGGCCAATACGGGCCTGGGGGAGTATCTGGTGTGGAATATTGTAGCAACACCCGCACTAGAGTCCATGCAGGACATGGGGAGACCTCGCCTCCCCATCGGTACCATTGTTCCTCTAGGCTACCCACCGAATCAGACAAACTTTGTGTATGGGGGCCTTGATCATGGTACTGAACCATACATGCAAGAGGACGAAGATGAAGAGCCCTTTGCAGAAGATGTCAACTATTTGTCTAACCCAGACTTCGCTTTGAGATACCTTGGCCAATGCAATTGGCATGGATATGGGTTAGGCAGATATGAGCAAGGAGTGCATGTTCTTTGCCAACCAAGATACCAAATGCCATATGACAAGTCAGGAGTAGGGTTCAACCACCCCCTCCCCTTGGACATCTTGGTAGAGAACATGCAAGGCCTAGGGATAGGCAACAAGGGGGGATTGGCATTAGATCCATATGCCAACCCTAACACAACATATTCACTGGGAGATTACCTCCCATTATTGACAACCAACCTTGTTGACCTCAACAACCCTTTCCCTTCGCTCGAGAGAGGAGAAAGTTCGAGGACTCACCTACAAGAGGGGTATAGACAAGATCAGGAAGGATCTTCAGAGGATGAGTCATAATATGAGGTAGCACCATGGGATCCCTTCGAATCAGATAGCAATCACTCACAAGTGGTCCCCATGGATGATTATCAAGAAAGCCTCTTGGCAATGTTCCCTTTGGTGGCTCCCATCGAGCAAGTGCCACCACAAGGCAATCAGGCCCCACCGTAAAGAGCGGACCAACTCCAATGGGGCTAGATCAATTTGCTCGAGCAAGACGAGCCTCTAATGTCGCAAATAGTTGTTGGAGCCAATGAAGGCCTTTGGATCTCCGACAATGATTATGAAGATGAAACTGAGATGGCCTATCTCAATCATATGCGACAACAACAATACCCCTTAGAGATTAATGACATATTTGAACAACTAAACATAGTGCCAGGGCATGAGTGGTACGTAGACCCAGCACGGTGGGAACAAGTGTTGAATCCGCCACTTTGGGCATACGAAGAATACCTTCCACCCAGAGACCCTATAGCGATATCAGTGCCGAGGGTAGACCCTGTCTTCCTATCCACACATAGGGCCGATCCATTCGTGCCAATACCTCCAGAGCCAGACCCGGAGCATAGAGAACATCCAGAATGTTCGAGTCACCACACCCATGGTAATGGAGACCAAAATCATTTCATCAACATGATCTCCATTGACTTAACCACCCCCATCCATAACCCGACCGATCCAAGCATAGTCGTTGTATCTAGACATAGATGCCATAGACTCGGGATCGCGTCAATTCACCTCCATCCCCATCGAGTACTGGCCTTTCGGTGAAATGCTTCATTTTACCCCAGGGCCAACTCAGGATATCTTCCATGCTGAAGAGGAACCCGAGGTTCCCAATGCAGATTTAAACTCAGCAAATGATATCCATTTGATCCCAACTCCACACCAGTTGGAGGATGGATCCCACATGTCGGTCGAGGAGACGACTGACGTAGACATCGGCTCTGATCCAATGAATCCACAGATTATCAAGTTGGGGGTAAGCTTATCCCCCGAAGAGCAAGCCGACTACATTACCCTTCTCAAAGAGAAGAAGGAGGTTTTTGCATGGTCCTACAGAGACATGTCGGGGCTAGATCCATAGCTAGTCATGCATAATCTAACGCTTGATCCGACAGTCAAGCCAGTTAAGCAAAAACTATGCAAGATGCACCCAACAGTGGCCTTGATGGTCAAAGATGAATTGCAAAAGTTGTTGGATGCACAGTTTGTCATCTGCATGGATTACCCACCATGGCTGTCCAACATGGTGCCCGTCAAGAAGCCTGATGGGAGGATTCGCATATGCACTAATTTTCGAGATCTAAACAAAGCGAGTCCTAAGGATGATTTCCCCTTGCCGAGCATCGACGCATTGGTAGACGCTACAACGGGCCACGAAATGCTTTCCCTCATGGATGGTTTCTCGGGATACAATCAGATTCGTATCAATCCCGAGGACCAACTAAAAATGGCGTTCACAATGCCTTGGGGGACATTTTGTTATAAGGTCATGCCTTTTGGCCTTAAAAATGCCGGCGCCACCTACCAACGTGCCATGACGTACATCTTCCATGATTACATGCATAAAACTTTGGAAGATTACATGGATGATTTGTTGGCCAAATCTCTTTTGCGCCTAGATCATCTCGATGACTTAAGCAAGATCCTCGATCGCCTCATGGAACATAAAGTCAGACCGAATCCCAAGAAGTGCGTATTTGGCGTCACATCTAGAAAACTCTTGGGTTTCATAGTCTCAAAGCGAGGCATCGAGGTGGACCCAAACAAAGTCAAGGCAATCCTTGAAATGCTTCCCCCAACTACCATCAAGCAGCTTCGAAGCCTGTAGGGAAAGGTCGCGTCAATCAAGCGCTTCATAGCGCAGCTATCTGACAAGTGCCGACCCATGAACAAATTATTGCATAAGGGGGTAGCATTTCACTGGGATGACGAGTGCCAGTCAGCCTTTGATGACATTAAACAATACTTGGCTTCGCCACCAGTATTGGCACCACCTAGACCAGGAGTGTCATTCTACTTATACATCTCAGCTATTGAGGTGGCACTGGGCGCCATGCTAGCCCAGAAAAATGAACTTCACAAAGAACAGGCTACTTACTATCTTAGCCGCACCCTGGTCAGTTATGAACTTAACTATGCATACGTTGAGAAACTCTGCTTGGCAGTGGTGTTTGCTACCAAAAAGCTATGCCACTACATGCTGAGCAACACTACGTATGTTGTGTCTAAGGAGAATCCATTGCGGTACATGATGAGTCATACTTATCATAGTAGCCGCACGACAAAATGGATCATGCTATTGATGAAATTTGACATAGAGTTTATTGGACAGAAATCCATCAAAGGACAAGTCATAGCCGATCAACTAGCAGAGGCTCCTCTCGAAGATGATCAGCCTCTGGTCATAGAACTACCCGATGATGGGGTCTTCCATGTCTCAGAATCGCCAGATTCTGATGAGCTTGAGTCACAGGCCGACATAACCCTATTTTTTGATGGTTCTAAATGTGAGCAAGGGGGTGGCATGGGAATTGTATTCTTCACACCACAAGGGGCTCCAATGCCTCTGTCATTTAAATTAGACTTCCCGTGCACCAACAATAATGTCGAATATGAAGCCTTGCTCATAGGTCTTCAGACAACAATCACCATGAACATCAAATGATTGAACATCTTTGGTGATTCGTTGTTAATTTTCAACCAAGTCAAAGGGGTATTCCAATGTAAATGCCCAGTTCTATAGGCCTACAAAGCCCTTGTGGACAAATTCCTAGCAAATCTTGAATGGTATGACATCGAGGCACTCCCTCGATCATCGAATCATTTTGCGGACACTATGGCCTCCTTGGGGTCACTAATCCCGTAAGA